>OW240914.1:216492242-216722764 GCA_933207985.1 Pelobates cultripes | reverse complement strand
AGCAGAGTCTGTGTGTGTGTATGGACTCAGCAATCTGTGTGCGTGTGTGTGTGTGTGTATGGACTCAGCAATCTGTGTGTGTGTGTGTGTATGGACTCAGCAATCTGTGTGTGTGTGTGTGTGTATGGACTCAGTAGTGTGTGTGTGTGTATGGAGTCAGCAGTCTGTGTGTGTGTGTGTGTGTGTGTGTATGGACTCAGCAGTGTGTGTGTGTGTGTATGGACTCAGCAGTCTGTGTGTGTGTATGGACTCCGCAGTCTATCAATAATTAAAATTCCTGTGAGTTGTTGTGTAGGAAAGGCCCCAGTGCATTGCTTTTAACTCTGTTAAAATGGTACTGCTTGTATGTGTCAGTGAGCTTCTATTTAGTGAGCATGTGTGTGTCAGTGAGCTTGTCTTTAGTGAGCTTGTGTGTGTGTCCCTGAACTTCTTTGTAGTGAGCCTTCTGTTTATACAAGTGAGTGTCTGTAGTAAGCTTGTGTGTGAGTCAGAGAGTTTTGTCTGTCAGTAAGCCTATTTGCGCATGTCAGTGAGCTTGTGTGCTTACTGTACTATATATATATATATATATATTTATATATTTTGACTTGTAGGAATGGCATATGTTTTTTTTCCAGGGCTGCTTTGGATTCCCAGGGATTCACAGTTTGGCTCTGCCAGCTAGTGCACTTTACCGCTGAATAATCTGTGTGAGCTGCCGCACAGTCTGTGTGTATGTGTGTGTGTGTGTATGGACTCAGCCCTGTTACCCGTGTCTGGGAGCTGCTGTTGACAGGTACTAGTAGTCTAGAGATTGGGGTATATGCTCAGCTATCTGCAAATAGTCAGTGCTTCCTGTATAGTGCTGCTCTCTGTCTTGGGATATTATATACAAACAGACCTGTATTATACAGAGAGCAGCACTATACAGGGAGCACTGAGTGTCCCAATTTATTATACACACAACCCTGTATTATACAGAGAGCACTGACTGTCCAGGGATATTATACCCAGACAGTAATTGATAGCTGTGCTGCAAAATGTCCTTGGAATTTTTTTTTTAAATGTTGGCAACTATGGCACTGTATCAAGGATAATGTGTTTGTTTTTTTAATAATCCCTGGTGGAAAATAATGAATCCTCCACCAGGTATTATTAAAAAAACAAATAGGTAAAAAAAAAATCACTATTTTTAGGGTGAGGGGGTAAGTAGAAATGTAAAACACCAGTTTTTTTTTTACATTTAGAGCCCCCACCCACCGCTCATGGGTGGGGGCTGGGGGGGGAGGACCTATGTCCCCCCCATTGTCACTAGGGCCCCCCTCCCGCCACTCATGGGTGGGAGCCAGGGGGATGGGACAATAGGTCCCCCCCTTTTCATCTTAGGGTCCCCACCGGCCGCTCATGGGTGGGGGCCGTGAAGAGGACAATACAATAGGCCCTCACCCCATTGTCATTTAGGGCCCCCACCCGCCGCTAATGGGTGGAGGCCATGGGGCAGGACAGGACAGGACAATAGGTCTCCCACCCCTGTTTTATCTTAGGGCCCCCACCCGCCACTCTTAGTTGGGGGCCGGTGGGAGGACAATAGATACTCCCCCATTGTCACTAGGGCCCCCACCCACTGCTAATGGGTGGAGGACGGGACGGGACAATAGGTCTGGCCCCCTATTTTATCTTAGGGCCCCCACCCGCTGCTCATGGGTGAGGCCCGGGGGGAGGACATTTAGGGCCCCCACACGCTGCTCATGGGTGTAGGCCGGGGGGGAGGGTCTATGTCTTCCCCCATTGTCTCTAGGGCCCCCACCCGCCGCTAATGGGTGGCGGATGGGACAGGATAATAGGTCTCCCCCCCTGTTTTATCTTAGGGCCCTCACCCGCCACTCATGGGTGGGGGCTGGGGGGACAATAGGTTCTCCCCCATTGTCATTTAGGGCCCCGACTCGCTGCTTATGGGTGGGGGTGGGGGGGTTGGGACCATAGGTCCCCCCTGTTTTATCTTAGGGGCCCCACCCGCCGCTCATGGCTGGCGGCCTGGGGGGAGACACTAAGTCCCCCACCATTTAGTTTAGTGGCCCCCACTCACAGTGTCCTCCCCGTTAATTGCTATAGGTGCCCCAATAAGAGGCACTTTATTAGAGATGTGAGGGGGTCTTTTTTTACAACAGTGAGCAGCCACTGGCATAGTGAGTAGGGGCAGATTAATTACTAATACTAAGTAATTTTTTCTTTGTATTAGTAAAGTTGGTTGAAAGACAAGTTTTGGTCTTTCAGCCTTTTGGTAGATAGCTCCCTAATACCGTGGGAATTGGTGAGCTATTTACTAACCGGCTGCAAGATGCAGCCGTGGCACGAATAGGATCAGATTTTCATTCCTTCGATACGAAAAGAAAATACCGAATGCCATTCTAACACAAATGAACAAACTGTTCATTCTGTTAGGACGGAATTTGGTAGTTTCGCCGACGTCCTATCTATATGACAGGATGCTGGGGAATAGTGAAAGGAAGCATCGCGACATCAGGTGAGAATTGTGGGAAAATTCCTTTGATCGCAAGAAGTGGGTCAAAGCTGGTCAAGCGTAGGGAACCTCCATAAGACAAAGTAGTCCCTATTTTGTCTCATGTTTTAAAGAAAACTAAAGCAGACAGGAAGAAATTAAGAACAGATCCTGAGAGAGGGAGTGAAGAGGAAGCGATTGGGGAAAGGTAAGTTCGGCATGACAGTGCCGCTTTAAGTATCAAAAGCTTTCAGTGTTTGCTCAATCCACTAATATTTCAGGATCCTCTTTGTATGAGTGGTAATAAGTTTAGCCACTTTAAAAAAATTCCTGATGAACCTTCAGTAAAAGTTGCAGAAGACAAGAAAACACTGGGCTCTCACTAACATCAACTTCGCATGGGATAGTACAAAATGAAAATCTCCAATATACGGTTATTTATGTTCTTAAACATGATTTGGTCTTATTCATGATAAAACTGTCTTGATGTATTATTTATATTCCTCTACAATGATATATGATAATTATATCCACAATAACGCGTAGCATATCACTTACAAACATCTAAGGTACCAGGGGTATTACAGACCCTGTATGTCATCACTAGGTATTTGAAGAGTCTATAACAAGAAGAAAAGGTTGTGTTCTCGTTATCCCCTCACTATCTCTTATCTGATTGTAATCCCAAGGATCCTCAGCAAGATATATGTCAACACCTAACAAAAGGCACAGTGGGAGAGAGATAGCATGCCCTGTTATTGGAACTTAGAGTGGCCGGGCTTAGTACTTAGAATAGAAATAGGTAGTAGCAGGAGTTATATACCAACTCAAATGCCAGAAATACAAATAGAGGCAATAGTATATTTCAGAAAAGTAAAAAAACTAAATCAGGGTCATAACTTGCGGGGTCAGGCATACCAAAATAACAAAAATCAAGGTCAAGGGCTAAACAACAGAAAAAAACTAAACAAAAAACAATGGGATACAGAGGCTTTGGGACCTTGAACTATGAAAGCGTGCCTATCCCAAGGTAGTACAGGTTTAAATGGGATCAAGTCCAGACGTTATAACCGTGTTTCAGTTGTGCATGCGGACTTAAGTAAACAATTTACACTGCGACAAGGATAAGAATAAGCTATGAAAACAAAACTCGCAACCTGAGTCATTTTAGGAGTGACAAGTATTAGGATGATACAGGCGAAGACGCGAGGCCACAAAAGTGGTTCTGAAATGAAGCGTCATTTATGTGCACGGAACAACCGCCACAACTGATACAGGAGAGTACTTACTGGTGGATGTGGCGAAAGTGACCTCGCCACTGGTTTTTGGAGAGCCTCATGCCCTGTGACTATGGCCCCTGGGATGTATTGCCCTTTAAAACACTGATTGTGCATATTGGGGTTTAAAGCACTGTTTCTGCCCCTTTAAATACTATTGGAAAGGATTTGCACTTTCGAAGTGGCACTTCGGAAACCGCTGAAGTGTCGAAGTGGCCGCCATTCAACATTTGAACACGGGCGGTGGCCATTTTATTCAGTCCAGTGTTTTGTCGTCGAGTTCATGGAACTTAACCCCTTAAGGACTGGACTGTTTTTGTGATGTTCTTTTTACACTTTTGTGGTGTTTGTGTTTAGCTGTAATTTTCCGCTCTCTCATTTACTGTTCCTATACAAATTATATATTGTTTTTTTCAGGACAAAAAAGACTTTCTTTACATACCATTATTTATATAATCTCATGTAATTTAATTTAAAAAAATAAAAAAATATGATGAAAAATTGAATAAAATACATGTTTTTTGACTTTTACTTAAAAAGTCTTTTACTCATCTACAAAAGCGAATAAAAAAACCTGCTAAATAGATTCAAAACTTTGTCCTGAGTTTTAAAATACCCAGTTTTTTACATGCTTTTTTGCTTTTTTTTGTGCAAGTTATAGGGCTATAGGTACAAGTAGGATATTGCGGTTTCAAAACATAAATTTTTTTCAGATTTATCAATAGTGACATTGTAACACTATTATCTGTCAAAAATCTCTGAATAACACCCCACATGTATATATTTTTTTTTAAGTAGACAACCCAGGGTATTCAATATGGGGTATGCCCAGTCTTTTTTAGTAGCCACTAAGTCGCAAACACTGGCCAAAGTTAGCGTTCATATTTGTTTGTGTGTAAAAAAGTAAAAAACTGAATTGAACGCTAAATATGGCCAGTGTTTGTGACTAAGTGGCTACTAAAAAAGACTGGACATACCCCATTTGCAATACCTTGGGTTGTCTTCTTTTGCAAATGGTATGCCATCATGGGGTAATTCTCATTCCTGGGCTACCATACGCTCTCAAAGGCAATGTAATCAACCTGGCCATTTTCAATGTAAAAATATTTGACCCATATATTTGACCCTGTAACTTTCAAAAACGCAATAACATCTGTATATGGGGGGTACTGTTATACTCGGGAGATTCTGCTGAACACAAATATTAGTGTTTCAAAACAGGAAAACCTTTCACAACAATTATATCATCATTAAAAGTGCTGTTTGTGTGTGAAAAATGCAGAAAAAAAGTCACTTTCACTGACAATATCATCGCTGTGATAGGTTTTACTGTTTTGAATCACTAATATTTGTGTTCAGCGAAGTCTCCCGAGTAAAATGGTACCCCCCATGTACAGGTTTTAGGGTGTCATAGAAAGTTACAGGGTAAAATACAGTGCTAGCAAATTAAATTCTCTGAACTTTCGGCCTGGGTTGGCAGGCAGGTCCCTCAAATTGCAATTAATAAAATTACTTAATTATGTAAAAATATTACATAAATACGCATGTAGAATTTAAATATATATCAGGGCTAGGCAACCTTTTAGCAGCACTGTGCCGATATAGGATTGTGATGTCCCGTAGTGTGCCGGTCCTATTTTTTTAAATTGAGGTGTGTATGCTGCCGTATTCTGCTTGTGTTATTTTTACTGTAATTGCTTTGTATCGTTGTATTTGTGCGTATATGAGCTATTATATTGTATATGTGCATTAGTAGTTTATGGTATTGTGTATGATACACATGAATGTGGGCGGTGTATGAGGGCTGCTTGTGGAATTGTGTGTGGGTGGATATGTCACATTGTGTGTTTGGTAGTGTGTGGGGGCTGTTTGGGGTTTTGCATGTGAGAGGCTGCATGTGGGATTGTGTGCATGTATGTAGATTGTTAGTGGTGTTGCGTTTGTGGGGATTGTGTGTATGTTCGTGTGTCGGCTGTTCGCATTATTTGTATGAGGGGGGATTATTCTGCATTTCTGTGTATATCTAGCAGTGTGGGTGGCTTCCCTGGGTTCCAGTGGGGACCAGGCTGGCCAGGTACAGGTCAAGGACAGGAGCTGCAACAGCAGCTGCATGCTGCTCTACTACAGTGTGGATTCCCATTCACAAGTGCTTGGAGGAAGTGATTTGAGATCACTTACTCTACATTCTGCGAAGCATAAATTGAGGATTGTCCTTCACCACCTTTTCGTATTAGCAGATATCTGAAGTTTCACTGAGACTCCTGATAGGCCAGAGCCTGTTTGGCTCTAGCAGCCTTGAGTGGCGTGTAAAGACACCTCGAGTGCCGTGCATGGCACTAGTGCCGTAGGTTGCCTACCCCTGATATATATGCATATTTATATATTTGAAGTCTACGTGTATATTTATATAATTATTTATGTAATTTTGTATATGGACAAAATATATTTTGTATTATTTTTATTTATTTATATATACATAGATATATATACAATTTCATTCTAAGTGTATTTTGATATAAATATATATATTTTAATATCAAAATACAGTTAGAATAAAATTTCAAATAGATATATAATTTTTTTAAACTTTTTATTATTATTTTGAATTTTTTTTATTTAATTTAATTTACTTATTATTTGTATTTTATAATAATATATATATATACAATATATATAGTTATATATATTATATATATACGTGTGTAATTTAATTATAAGTGTATTTTTATATTAATATATGTATATATTAATATAAAAATACACTTAGTATGACATTATATATATATGATATTTAGACATATATTATATCGATATATCGAGATCTATATATCATATATATACACACACAAATATAATTATATATTTTTATTAACATTAACCTTTATTTTATTTTTTGATTTTACACATGCAGGGAGACTGCCTGTCAGCATAGGCAGTCCCCCTGCAGGTAGACACATGGACACCTATTGTGACCATGTGATCGCTCTGTTGAGCTATCACATGGCCCCAGGGGTCCTAATCCGCCGCGGGGAGACTGTCTGGGCTGCAGGCAGTCTCCCCACACCGGGAGCACCGCCGATCGCCGCCGGGGGAACAACGGCAATTGGGTAAGTACATTGGACCGTTAGGACGGTTCAGGACCGTCATCGGTCGGCAACGCAAAAATGCAGATGACGGTCCTGAACCGTCCTCGGTCCTGAAGGGGTTAAAACGGACACGTGACGGCACGAACACCGCTGAAACTTTACCTTCTCTGGACTTTGACTCTTCGATTGGAGCCGAACGCCGTTCGACAATTCGAACAACACTTCAACATAGACAACGGCACCGGTTTGTGCATTCGAAGTGAACTGTTAACGTTGGAAATAGACCGGCCGCACAGCCTAACTCTCTGGAACTTTTTTGGTCATGAAAATGTGCGAGCGGTCAGTCAAAAGAGACTTCCAGGAATTTCCTGAAGCCCTGCTCTGATCTGGGTGATATTTGGATATGTTGCTATCAGATTTATGGGGATTTATTTGGATATGTTATATTTTGGATATGTTGCTATCAGATTTATGTGGATATTTTATGTTTTGGGGTGTTTTCTGTATTTTAGGGAAAATTTATGTTTTCCTGCCTGTGGATAATTAGGTTATTGTATTAGCTGCTTTAATTATATCACAGGCAGAGAAGATGGATTGTGTAATGTTTGTGGGAGTGTCGTTCCTTGTTACACTGTTTTTATTGGCTTACATGTTTTGTGTCTTGGTGCCCAACTAGGTCCACATAGGCGGCAACTTTGCTAAACTTGTATAAAAGAGCAGCTTTACCATTAAACCTTCAGTTCTACTTCCCCCTCAATTTAGAGTCCTGTCTCTTATTGAGGGAATCTGCTACAAGGGATTGCTATGCTCTTCATACTCTCTTGAATAATCATGAAGCTCTTGTAAGAGCTTGTTCCTGTTCCTGCTTCACTCTCTGGGTTAAGAGAGGTTCACCCACTGGAACTTGGAGACTTGTCGTAGCTCCAGGGTGGGTAGGAGACGGCGAGACCCCAACCAAGCTGCGGTGGTTTCGTGGGGTCTGCAGTGGTGTCAAGTGGAGTGCTTGGAGCCCTCAGAAGCACTAGGAGCATCCATCAACGGAGATACCCAGTCGGGGTGCCAGGTGATCCGTTACAGTGGGTACTCTTACATATAGTTAGCATTCATACAAAATGAGAGGTATTTCTTCACGGCTGCAGTAATAATGCAATATGCAATAATTTCTGGCATGTAGTAAAAAAAAAACTCCAAAAGGTGGAATGGTCTTTATATTAAATGCTTAATAATTTACAGGTCAGCCTGAACAGCTTGCATGAATTGTCTTGAGTTGCAAGTTGTTGGATTTGTACAACAATGAGATCTATAATCCATGATCCAAGATAAAGGAGGAAAGTCAGTACGTCCAAAAGTCGAGGTAAGCTGCAGTGGACCGAAGACAGGATTCATAACCAAAGGTCTGGGAGGTGAAGATGAAACATAGTGAACAGGGGACTAGGAACTTGAATGAAATGGCAGTAATAGCAAAGGAGATAACAATTTATTAGTTATTAGTACTTATCACAATCTCATATCCGATATTTGTGAATATATTAATAACTACTGATAAGCCGTTAATGATGTCAAGGTGATTAAATACCACTGTTGTGTTACTTTTTGATACTACTTTTACCATTATCAGAGTGGTGAAAATGGGCCCTACTTACATTAAACACTCACGTTTCAGTAATCAAAATCCTGCCAAGAATCAGTTATTAACACTTTAACGGAACCATTGAAAACAAAGTGAATTCTATACTTTAAAGCAGTGTTTCCCAAACCAGTCCTCATGGACCACCAACAGTCCAGTATTTATGTGTGTCCCTGTTTTAGTCCAATGGAGTTACTGATAAAACCTGGAATAATTTCTCTATAATCAATAACCAGTCAAATGACAAACAAGCACTGTAATTACACCTTAAGGACACATGACATGTGTGACATGTCATGATTCCCTTTTATTCCAGAAGTTTGGTCCTTAAGGGGTTAAACAAAACAAGTAAAATTATATAAGTAAAAATCTATTTCAATAGCTAATCTTATATTATAACTGATATTGGTGGTAATAACCTCCAAAAAAACTGTTGTACAATAACAGTCAAAAGTTGAAAAAGGCTGTATTTAAAAAAAAAAAAATGTATTTTATTATTAAGTACTCAAAATACAGCGTATTTGTGATATAAAAGTAGTAACAAGTTTACATCAGTAATCTGACATGCAAATGTAGAGCTGCCATGAACATATGGTACTAAAAACAAAATAGAGTAACTAATCAACAGTTAAGCAATAACAATGGAGTAAAAGAAAAATCATATCATTTGTAGCAACTACACTGTGTCTGCATGCTATTGCTTTTCAGATGTACTGCTGCTTAAGGCCATGTGGAAGAATGTGGCTGCCATACAGAAGAGCCTAAGTGTGTCTCTGTGTTAGCGCAGACTCTGGTAAAAAAAATTCGGCGCTGGGTCACCTTTGGGTCTATGCTGCTTCCGAGCCCCTTCATCCTTCGTTTTTCCCAGGTCCACAGTGGGTAGATTCAGCTGCCGGAGGTATACGTTTGGTCATCCGTAGAGGACATGGTAAGTGTCTGCTCTTCCCGTGGAACCACCAGGGATCCATCTGCTCCCCACTGGTACCTGACTGTTGCTTCCCTTAGTTGTTTGGCAATTTGTGCAAGCTGTCTCCGTTCCACAAGGGCTGCAAATGGAGGTTCTCCGTACAGGGCCACAGTGCTCCCTTTTATTTGTAGTGGGGCTAAGTCTCTGGAGTGGGACATGATAGTGGAGCGGGCCGCCACATCCCTAGACACTGCTATAGTGTCTCTGGGTGCTTCTCCTGGGGTTGTTGCAGTTTAATGGATTCGGAACACGGAGAATATCATGCCTGGCCCGGTGCCTCCTTTGACAGTAGGTGTTGGATGAAAGGCAGTAAGGCGTCCCCTCCCGTGCATTCTCGTATACCTCGGAGGCGGATGTTCGGTCTTCTATGCCGAGATTCAATTGTTGTCACAGTCCAGGTGAGTTTCTGGACCTGTGAATTAAAATCCTGCATTTGATCCTGGGTGTTTTGTAGTTGGTGCTCTCTGGCACGTTCTCTGGTTTCTACTGCTGTAATCCACAGTTGAAGAACCCCCATCTCCTTCTGCGTGCTCAGCAGATCAGCCTTCCATACCTCCCTCATTTATTTTAAGAGGTTCTTTTTGTACCTCTTCGTCGCTGGGGAAGAGCCTTGGTCTGAATCCGACTTGCTGTAGAAGGCTCTTGCTGGAGGTGAAGTAAGACTCTCTCTTTCATCTTCGGAGTTCTCTGAGGCCTCCTCCTCACTGTGTGCCTCGGGCACCATCTTGGTGGGAGCCAGTGGTGTAGGCCGCGCAAACGAGAGCAGAATATCTGACATTTTGGGTGTCTCTGGGAGGCAAAACTTTTCATTTTTGTGCCCCATATTGGTATCTGGAGGGGAAGCGTGTGTGTGTGGCCATTTGTGGGAGCCATTTCTCAGGATTTTATCTCTCATTGCTGAATGCTGTATGGTTCTCCACAAATTATCTGTATAGCATGCATGCATGCATGTAGGAAATAATGTAATGTTATGAGAGGGCTCTTCAATTTGGACAGATCATGGATGGCCGTAGAAGGATTGAAATTCCTCCTTAGAGGTCACTTATTTAGAGGACAATCTTAAAAGCAGCAGTTCTTTTTGTGCAGGCAGAAAGTTGCTGTTAGATTATCCGCTCTTTGCCAGGTTCCGTCTCTTACGTTTATACCCTTGCTGCATTCTTTTGCTGAGCGTAGGCTGGATCAGTTGACTGCTAGTATGCCAACTCTATTCATTTGTTTGGAAGGAAAAAGGGGAAACCTGGTGTAGATGTGAAAGGCAGCCAGTGTCATTGACTGTTCTGTGCTAATGAATATTGATGGGAGGACAGGTATGAATATAGCCAGGGAGGAGACGGAGGTATGCATAAAGTTATATGCTTAGTGAATTATACATGCAATTTTTGTCATATGGTTTAATTAAAAATAACCAAATGAGCAGCTTTACCTTTAAATATCCAGGCTAGTATCCAATTCTGACCTGGATACTAGCAGGAGGACTTATGTTAGTGTAAAGTAATCTGTGAAACATTGTTGATATTGAAGGAAGACTCTAAGCACATGTACAATAACCTGTACAGTAAGGTAGAGTAGTTATGGTGCCAGTAATGCCGTGACATTATATAGCTGCAATCTGTCTAATGGTTATAAGCAGAGGTTGGAGTTAGTTGTCAAACTGTTCTAAAATGATTTGACAAATGACACTGGTACAGCCTCAGGGCATGGGCACTCCTTGCAGCATATCCACTACAGCGGGCTATAGTAGTTATGGTGCTTGAAATGTTATGGAGCTTCAACTAATAGCTCCAATTCTACCATTGTTAATCACTAAACTCTGAATTTTCTGGACTCAGCCGTAGTCACAACTTAGTTTTGTACTTCGGATCAAATTTGCAAACTTTCTGAGTTTAGTGAAAAGCTCTGTTTAGTTAGGATTTTCAAAATTTTTGTCAATCTTTATTTTATTGAGGCAAACGTGAATAGGAGTACAGAATGAAGAAGAGGGGATGTACGGTATTTATACAGATTGGGTACATGCTAACACAGTGTAACATCTCCTATGAGTAACAGCCTCATTTTATATTAATTAAGCGTTCCAACGAAATAGTAGTTAAAGTGAAACAGGTTTACATGTTAGGCAGGTTCTACATTTAACGGTTATACATAAGCCATTTCTGTTCTCTCTAGTTATTACCAGGGTCAGTCGAATTAAACTGACAGCAGGTTGACTGCTTTATTATAGGTTAAACATAATCGCCTTATCAAAGTGGTTGGGTGAATACAGTTATTAGAGAAGAACAGGTAGGCTGAACATTACAAGCTAAGGCTGGCATGTGAGTGCTAACAAGATTTTAGAGTAGGGTTTAAGATTAAACAAGCCAGTCCGTGAAATGCACAACATAAATAGTCATTGTAGGGCCAATATATATTTGCAGGCATGGAACGAAACAAGCATATATCAAGATTGTGTACATGTTTGTGCCCCAAGCATCTGTTAGTGAGACATTTGACAGGTTATACCTAGGCATGAGTTGAGTTGCTGGCATCTGAAATCCCTGACTCTCTGTCTATACAACAATATGATTAGTACAACAGGAGTTCGGTTAACGATTGGGACCCAGGTAGTAAGCTCGTATGGGGCTTTGTGGTGCCTGCTAAGCCTAATGCATATGCGGTCTACAGCTGGAGGAGCTTAAACTGAACTGGTTAATCTAGACACACACTGCTACTTATTAGCCCATGCACCCCTACTAAAGTGTAGGCCATTGAGTGAGATGCTTGTCAGGTAGAGTGTGTAGCAGGGATACATGCCTGAGCGGGTGAAGATAGTGTATAGCTGTCAGTACACAGTGAATCCACGTTATATGGTTAGGTCCGTAAGTACAACTCTAACTGTGCCTGCATGTATAAGATTTGGTCTGCTAATGTCTAGGGCTGTATGTGGCTACATGAGATAGTAAATCTACCTGTCCTCTCCTGATCTCTCCCCATCCCTCTTGACTAGTGTATCTGACTGCCACTCTGCTATTTCTAACTGGATGGCTGCCCACTTCCTTAAACTAAACTTGACCAAAACTGAAATTCTCAAGTGTTGTTACTCCAGTATCTGTCTCCCTTCAAGTCAACGGTGCTACCATCAGCTCCACCATGCAGGCTCGCTGCCTAGGTGTTCTCTTTGACTCCGACCTCTCCTTCAAGCCTCATGTTCAATCTATTGCCAAATCCTGTAATTTCCATCTCAAAAACATTGCGCGCATCTGCCCCTACTTAACGCCAGATGCGACTAAGGTGTTGGTCCATTCCACTGTCCTTTCTCGCCTTGACTACTGTAATCCACTTCTCAGTGGTCTTACATGCTCCCAACTTGCACCGTTACAGTCCATAATGAATACGTCAGCGAGGCTCATCTTCCTGTCCACCTGCACCTCCCATGCCTCACCCTTCTGTCAGTCCCTACATTGGCTTCCTATAAAATATAGAGCTCAATTTAAAATTCTGGTTCTTGCTTTTAAATCTCTACATAATGCTGCTCTCACCTATCTATCCTCCCTTATACACAAGTATGTCCCGTCTACGCCCTTATGATCTGCTGAAGACTTACGTCTATCTTCTGTCCATACTCCCACCTCTGATGCTCGCCTTCAAGATTTCTCGAGGGCTGCACCGTTCCTGTGGAACTCGCTTCCCTCCTCCGTTAGATGCTCATCCAGTCTCCACTCCTTCAAAAAATCGTTAAAAAACCCAATTTTTCATAAAAGCGTATCAATTAAACTGTTAATAGCTCCTGACTGATTCCTCTTCTGCAACTGTCACTAGTCTAATACTATCCTTACCTTTTTGTGACATTTTACCCCACTCCCTCTAGCATGTAAGCTCATTGAGCAGGGCCCTCAACCCCTCTGTTCCTGTTTGTCCAACTTGTCTGGTTACAACTACATGTCCACTCATTGTAAAGCGCTGCGGAATTTGATGGCGCTATATAAATATCATAATGGTAGGATCAAGCAGCCGTGGGTGTTGTGGTGTGGAGGAGGTTTGCGTGTGGCTGGGGGCTTCTCCCCAGCTCCAGGCCTCGTGTGGGGTCGACACCCTGCGGCCACAGACTCGGGTTCTCCTCGAGGCTGGGTTTTTCCCATTGTGGGCGCTGGGGAGGGTCCTGGTGGTCATTCGCCGCCAGCGGCAGGTAACCCTCCTGCGAGGTGGCCGATGTCCCGGAAAAAGTCTCCTGTTGGCCCCCGGGGTCTGCCTATTCTGCCACATGATCTCAGCCGGCTCCACCACCTTGTAGTATGTGGGGATTTGTTGGGCTTTTCTCTGCTCCAGCTGCTCCCAGAAACGTCGGAACAGGTCGTCCAGACGCTTGTGTAGGGGCTGGGTGGGTTCAGGCTCAGCAGCGTGGTCTGCAGGCGCCATTTTGCAAGGCCCTGTGCTGTCTGCATGCTTGCCGCGGTCAGCCTACCAAGCCTTTGGTAGCTCACATGCTATGCTGGTGCGGACCGGGATAACCCCCACGGTCCAAAGGGGGGGGGGGGGAACGAGGGCTCCGTGTGGGTTCCACCCAGGGTCGTGGCGGCGGGAGAGCTGCCATCTCTCCCACAGCGCCCGTGTCCCCATGAGGTTAGTGGGCAGCGCGGTCCGGGACCCCCACATACTTGGTGTCTGTGGGTAGGTCTCGAGTCCCCCCGGCAGTTGGTGGCCCCTGTGGACTTGGGATCTGCCTTGGTTTGGGTAGGTATAATCGAGTTTGTCGTTTTCTTCGGGAGCCCCTGCAACGTGCGTCCACTCTGTTAAGAAGTCAGGCCCCGCCCCAGGATTTTCAAGATTTTTGAATTCTTAAGAAGGATCACTAAAGTCACCCAAGCCACTTCAACTCAATGTGAAACATTGCAGGGTTAGATCATTGTCTAGTGGCAGTTATACGGACAGCCACTAGAGGTTCATCCACAGCACTAACCAAGTAAAACGCAGTGGCATGACACAGAAGTCCCATGGAGGCATTGGTTCAATTGTTTGCATGCATTCACTAAGCATACTCATTGGGTTCCCAGTGCTCCTCTATGAAGAGCATTGGATTGGATATCTGTGGAGGAGACCATACCTCCTCTGTGACGTCGCAGGAGGCAGAGAGGCAAGCTGCCTTGGCCCTGGGAAAATGTAAGAAAAGCTTTAAAAAGCTTTAACTTTATATGTTAAATGGGGTTGTGGGGTGTGTTTTTAAATAGGAACACTAAAGTGTTAAGAATCAAGAGTCAAGCATATGAATGTAACAACTGTGCTCCAGATAAATACATAACTAGCATTAGTCAAGCACAATGGATAATACAAAAAATATATATATTACTCCAACATAAAAGTACAAATTAATTTTAATTAATAATAGTAGACAGTTTATCACAGAATACACTGAGACCTAAAATACATTGGTAGTGGGGGAGCAGGATTCGCTTGGCGACACTGTGTTAAGTACAGGACGGTAGCCCTGTCTGTGTGTAATGTTAGATTGTAACAACTGTAACCGCTGAATAAAATATGAAGAGATCAAGACACAGTTAATCCGACCAGCACTGTTTGACAGGAAGACATATGACATGCAAGTCATGTAGACCTGACAGATGTATGGCATGTAGTCATGTGACACACAGATACAGATATGTGATATGCAGTTATGTGACATGTTGCTCTGACAGACATAAGACATGTGAATCCATAGGACATGGAGACCTAAAGATTTTATGTGTGCAGGTAGCTCAAATTTAAGAAAAGTATATAAGAAAGACCTCGATTTAATTCAAGTTGATACGTTTTATCGTCAATTTATTATCACCAAACACGCCTTTTATTGGTTTGGATTGATTTAATTCACACTCTTTAAAGCTTATCATAAGTCAATAAGTATTGTTTTGAATATTGAATCCAATGCCTGTATTTGAAAATATAGGGTTTGGTGATTCAATTCCATAGAAAGATCACATAGCAACTGTTAAATGGGCCTATCAGATTTTACAGCTAAAAGCAGTGAATACTTTTTTTTTACTATTTGCCCATAAGTAGAACTAGCAGCCAAAGGGCAAATAGTTGAAAAAAAAAAGCCTATAGGGGTCAGAGCGCCAACTAATCAGAGCTCTCTGAGTGAAAATGCTTATAAGAGCTTTTCCCTCTATGCAAGCTCCTCAGTGAGTTAACTTGGATTTTGTTTTGGTTATTTTCAGGCTTTTTTTTTAATTTGAAGACTATTTTGGGTTCTTAAAATAAGTTTTAAGAAAAAAAAGAAGACATCTGATGGTAAGCAAACTTTTTGTTTTACAGGAATTTCATTTATTTGACCCCTATCCTTATTTTTAGGGTGCGGGGGTGAGCAGGGCATATTTATTAAGGGGCTTAGGACTAAGGAGTAAACTATAAGCCTATGGCAATCATTATTAGGGAGGACTTAAACCTCCATTATGCCACAACCCGCCATGCCGTGCAAGCAGTTAGTAGCCTATCATATAAAGCTAGCAGCTGTTGCTTCCCAGTTGCTAATACAATACAGGTGGGACCTGGAAGGGGAAAATATTTGTGCCTTATAAATAAAAAATAAATCTCACAAACCTTAAAGGACCACTCTAGGCACCCAGACCACTTCAGCTTAATGAAGTGGTCTGGGTGCCAGGTTCCTCTAGGATTAAACCTTTTTTTTTATAAACATAGCAGTTTCAGAGAAACTGCTATGTTTATAATAGGGTTAATCCAGCCTCTAAAGCCTCTAGTGGCTGTCTCATTGACAGCCGCTAGAGGCGTTTACGTGCTTCTCACTGTGAAAATCACAGTGAGAAGACGTAAGCATCCATAGGAAAGCATTATGAATGCCTTCCTATGAGACAGGCTGAATGCGCACGCAGCTCCTGCCGCGCATGCGCATTCAGCCGAAGAGGAGGAGAGGAAGCGGAGAGGAGGAGGAGAGCTCCCCGCCCGGCGCTGGAAAAAAGGTAAGATTTAACCCATTCCTCGCCATCCAGCCCGGCGGGAGTGGGACCCTGAGGGTGGGGTCACCCTCAGGGCACTACAGTGCCAGGAAAACGAGTATGTTTTCCCAGCACTATAGTGGTCCTTTAACAAATTTCTAGTAGGAATTGCAGTTTTACATAATGTTGTAGGAGCTTTACTACATTGTATAAAATGCCTCATAATTTATTTTCTGAGCAGGAGATAAGAAACATAATTTGCAATAAAGGAAGTGTAAACATTAGATGACTCTTTACAGGAAGTGTTTAGGAAGGCTGCATAAGTCACATATAGGGAGGTGTGACTAGGGTGCATAAACAAAGTGATTTATCTCCTACATATCAGAGAATTGAGCAGTGAGACTGCAGGGGTATGATCTATACACCAAAACTCCTTCATTAAAGGACCACTATAGTGCCAGGAAAACATACATGTTAAGAAGTACCTGCACTGCTATCTTCCGTTTACTCTTTTCCTATTGGTCGTCTTTGCTATTCTCCACCTATTGGTTTTCACAAGTTATCCAAAAAGTAATCACTGGTAAGTTTTCATTGTAGAAACAAGGACATTCAAAATTAAATACTTGCTGGAAACAAACATCTTAAGTATGATATGTTAGTTTATAGTACACAGAGGGCAACCACAATAAATGATTCACATAACAACCGAATCAAAGATTTCTGTGTCTTGTTTATTTTCATCTTTTGCCATTGTTTTACTGTATTTCAAAAATAAGTATTAAATGATATTCCTCAGTGATTAATCGAATTTCACATATAAGAATGTTATCGGTTGCATATATATGTTAAACAATGCATGCCTCAACTTTGTCATTGCTTATTCTTTTATGTTTGTATGACTATATAGCCATTAAAAAACAAAAACAAATGTAATGCTCAGTCCTTTCCTTTATGCCAGTATCAGTGAACCTGTTTTTGGTCACCTGGAACTCATCTGTGGCAGTTGTGGCACATTCTTGCAAGCACTGCTACCCAAGCAGTTCTGGAGGTGGCTAACACGAGAAAAGATGCAATAACTGAAATTACTTGAACCAGAATCACGGAGTTTTACAATCCTAAATTACAAAACTAAGGCATAGCAGACTCTTGTTTGAGCCTATAGTTAGAGTAGGCATGGACCATCTTCTGGAGGATCAAGATGGTCTGAAGATGGACTAGAAGCAGGATCATATGAATTCAGGAGTTCAGACACAAGGGTAGAAGAATAACTGAATATCATCAGGTGCTCACCATGTTTTTTTCTTTTCAGATTTTTTTTATAATTTGCAAACAACACAAGGATTACACAGGCTACACGTTATTTACACCTTAACATGTGTTAAGCCGAGCATTTTCATAATCAGAGGCTGATGCATTACATATGTTGACACAGTAAAACAAATCGGGGTGGGGTGGGGGGGGATCAGTGAAGAGGTGGAAGGGATGACCCATGGGGGCTGCTTGACTTGACCAATCGGTGGCCCATGAATTTTACACCACAATGAATTTGGATGTCGGCTATGATATCATGCAAGACAATTCTTCAGTTACTCATGTTTTGTAAGGAGCTAAGGAGTGATAGTGGTTTTCCAATGTCTTGCTAGGTTATTCTTAGCTGTTACTAATTTATGCAAACTAAGACATTTATCAGCCTTCATGACATGTGGGGGAATCATGTCTAAAAGAAAAACTTTATAATAAATAAAATGTTAAACAAAGATCTGCATACACCAAGCAAGCAATAAGACATGATTTCCCACAGAAATCTCACATTTACAGTGCTGTTACTACTGTAAGGGATTCTGGTGGGCATATTCAAATAAGTTCAACAAAGAACCACCTTTTTGCAGCACGTATTCCAATTTATAGATGGATTTCTTGGAGTACCGCATTTTTCCGTGTATAAGACGCCTCCATGTATAAGACGCCCCCGATTTTTGGAACTCCAAATTAAAGGGACAATATAGTCACCAAACAATTTTAACTTAAAGGACCACTCTAGGCACCCAGACCACTTCAGCTTAATGAAGTGGTCTGGGTGCCTGGTCCAGCTAGGGTTAACCCATTTTTTAATAAACATAGCAGTTTCGGAGAAACTGCTATGTTTGTGAATGGGTTAAGCCTTCCCCCTATTCCCTCTAGTGGCTGTCTCATTGACAGCCACTAGAGGCTATGCTTCTCACTGTGATTTTCACAGTGAGAGCATAGTCCATAGGAAAGCATTGTAAATGCTTTCCTATGCGACGGCTGAATCTTACGCAGCTCTTGCGCGCGCTCTTGCGCATTCAGCCCAGGAGGAGGATCGGAGGGAGGAGAGGAGGCAGAGAGCTCCCGCCCAGCGCTGGAAAAAGGTAAGTTTTTAACCCTTTCCCCTTTCCAGAGCCGGGCGGGAGGGGGTCCCTGAGGGTGGGGGCACCCTCAGGGCACTACAGTGCCAGGAAAACGAGTATGTTTTCCTGGCACTATAGTGGTCCTTTAATGAAGGAGTTTTGGTGTATAGATCATACCCCTGCAGTCTCACTGCTCAATTCTCTGATATGTAGGAGATAAATCACTTTGTTTATGCACCCTAGTCACACCTCCCTATATGTGACTTATGCAGCCTTCCTAAACACTTCCTGTAAAGAGTCATCTAATGTTTACACTTCCTTTATTGCAAATTATGTTTAATGTATAATTTCTTATCTCCTGCTCTGTTAATAGCTTGCTAGACCCTGCAGGAGCCTCCTTTATGTGATTGATGATCAATTTACAGAGCAGCTTTTAAAGTAAGTAACATTTGAGTGAAAATAAAACCATTTTGTTTTCATGCAGGTTGTGTCAGTCACAGCTAGGGGAGGTGTGGATAGGGTTGCATAAACAGAAACAAAAGTGATTTAACTCCTAAATGGTAGAGAACTAAGCAGTGAAACTTCATAGGCATAAACTATACACCAAATCTGCTTTATTAAACTAGAGTTGTTTTTCCGACTATAGTGTCCCTTTAAGAAATACATATTTTAAACATCTATAGTACTGAAGTCTCCACCAGTCCCATCCGGACACTGGATCCCTGGACCACCGTCCTGCTGTTAGCGGCATCGATGCTCTCTGCTCACAGCATCCTATGGGGGATGTCCGGGCAAGGCCTCACCCGGCGGTGTCTATCTGTAATCTGGAGCCATGAGGTCTTGGCGTGGTCCACAGTGATGCAAGAAAACATGCGGTTGCACAAGATCTCCCAGACCCACGCACACAATCGATCAAATTCACGGAGGAGCGCCTCCTCTGCTTCAACTATGTCAGCAGGTTGCAGAGGTGTACAACACAGCCTATGCATGCAGGAATCTGGCAGTAGCGAAGCCAACAGTCAGCTGAGTGTTTTGAAAGTATTTGGCTTAATAATTAGATTTTTAAAGGAGCTCCAGCCACATGCGACTAGCTTGGTTGGCTGTCAGGCCCCGCGCACAAGTGTTTTGTTTTTTTAACCCCTGCAGTGACTTTCCATGTATAAGATGACCCCCAATTTTAGACAAAAAAAAGGAGAAAACAAACAAACACTCTTATACACGTAAAGAAACGGTATATGTCTGCTGTATACAACAGCTTTTAAGCACAACCCAGGAAGAGGTGCAATGCCAAATAGCCACTCATGAACAGCTGTTTCATTGTTAATGCCATTCATCAGCATGAGATTGGGTACTGACTTGCTATAGAGGCTTGGCGTTACTTGTGGTGCACAAACAAATAGAGTTATGGTGGGAAAAACCTGAGCTAGTCGTGGGAAATTGTGTCCTGTGATCAGCTAGTGTATTCTTCTACAGTATGTTTGGAGTACTTTACAACACCAAAAAGTGTGTGAGTGGCTCCCTGGAGATACTTTGCATCTCCAGCAATTGGGGACAAGTTTGAATAGATAAGAGTCACCCTAGCTAGGATTAGGTACCATTGGAATAGAAGCTTGTGGTTTGTCTCCCAATGTAACATCTGGACACTCCCCTGAAGTTGGTGATGGCTTTCTACCATTGAGCATGAGAGAAAGTAGCATTCAGCCTCCCATTGGTTGTCATATGTGGGTTTTTCCTGCATACCCGCTTTTACAAATCGAGTGATGACATGCAGAGAGTGGTCGGAAACAAGGATGTGGGCTGAAACATAGTCTCTGAAAAGACGTTAGAGAGGATGGAGATGAAGATTGCATTTTATTGTTTTGGAGGATATGCTTTATATGTAATATGAAAAGGTTTCTTCTGTGGAAAGTAGATATGTTTGAAGCAGGGTGGGTATTGCTATGGGGTCTTTATTGATAAAAGTGGAAGTACTCTATTGATAATAATAATATTAATAATAATGAATAATATTTTTGTAGTGATATTGCAGAAGGTCTTGATGGTAAGGTATGTCTTTTTGTTGATGATACAAAAATATGTAACAGGTTTGATGTTCCAGGAGGGATAAGCCAAATGGCAAATGATTTAGGTAAACTAGAAAAATGGTCAGAGCTGTGGCAACTGACATTTAATGTAGATTAGTGCAAGATAATGCATCTTGGATGTAAAAACCCAAGGGCAGAGTATAGAATATTTGATAGTCCTAACCTCAACATCTGAGGAAAGGTTTTAAGGGGTGATTATTTCTGATGACTTAAAGGTAGGCAGACAATGTAATAGAGCAGCAGGAAATGCTAGCAGAATGCTTGGTTGTATAGGGAGAGGTATTAGCAGTAGAAAGAGGGAAGTGCTCATGCCATTGTACAAAACACTGGTGAGACCTCACTTGGAGTATTGTATGCAGTACTGGAGACTGTATCGCCAGAAGGATTTTGATAGTTTAGATAGAGTTCAGAGAAGGGCTACTAAACTGGTTCATGGATTACAGGATAAAGCTTACAAGGAAAGGTTAGAGGATCTTAACATGTATAGTTTGGAGGAAAGATGAGACGGGGGGATATGATAGAAACATTTAAATACATAAAGGGAATCAACACAGTAAAGGAGGAGACTATATTTAAAAAAAGAAAAAATACCACAACAAGAGGATATAGTCTTAAATTAGAGGGGCAAAGCATGCGTTTAAGCATACCTGGGATAGGCAAAGGCTATCCTACCTATAAGATAAGGCCAGGGACCTAATTAGAGTATTTAGAAAATTGGGCAGACTAGATGGGCTGAATGGTTCTTATCTGCCGTCACATTCTATGTTTCTACGATTTCTCTTGTACCCAGCAGTGGATCGAAAGATTGGGGGAGAGTTGCTGTTGCTGGAGGGAGGACATTGAGGCAAAAAAATAATTTTGCTGATTCCGATTGTAGCTTACTACTCCACATTCTCCAGATTGTCAGCACATGCATTGTGGTTTTCAGAGCTTCTTGTGTAGGTTGGCGCAAATTAAGGTCTATCCATAACTATTAGTCAGTGGTATAAGGAAATAAATAAGCATTTTTAGTCCACAGTAAGGGTTTCAGTACAGTTGCAAGAAACCATACATTGCTCTAGAATAGATGCGTAATATTAAGACTTGATGTCTGTCACTCCTAGTCCTCCATAATCAAGTGAAAGGCAGAGTGCGCTAGTCATGGAGGGCATTTCTTCCTGATGTAAGAATGTATGTTTTATTGATATTTGTATAATAAATGTGTGATCAAAGTGATCTGCAGAGTGAGGAAGAGGTAGAGTATGAGTGCTAAAATTGACATTTTTAAAATATGTATTCACGCCAGTCATGAACTGTCGAGCTGGAACCATCTGTTCAATTGGGCTTTGATATTGGACAGTAATTCGAGATAATTTTCTTTCATTATGGTAGCCCCTTTAGCTGCAAGTTTTACTCCCCGGTATGAAATAGACATAGTTCTCCACTCAAATGTATATGCCTCATGCTATTTACTCCCCATAGCTGATGTTGAATGCATAGAAAAAGCTAGAGTATTGCAAACATTGTTCTTATAGAAGGAAGCACATCCATACTGTTGGAGAAGTCCATCAAGCCAGGGATCAAGGACACTGGGGATGTCAAAAACAATAAAATAAATGTATGCAAATAGAGATATTTGTGGGTGTGACGAAACACCGTCACTGAGTGCCATGCCTACATATTGGCCCTGTAAAAGCATGTGAAAATACTCTGTTAGTGTGATTTCCATGGTTTATTTTTAAGGTTCATTGACTCTGGTTCTGCTGTTTGGTGCCTGTTGTTTGGTGTCTTGATCCAGTGTTCTTCAGACTGATTCCGGCTTTTGACCTTGGCTTGTTTCTTCGATTTCTCTCACTTCTGGCTTCCCCTGACTTCAGCTTTCCACGGCTACTCTTCTGCTTGTCCTTGCCTGTACTGCGACTTGGAGTATATCCCTGCACAGGCCCTGTGCACAGATTCACAGACCAGGTAGCTTCTGATCTAGTTACCGTGGGCTGTGTTTATCTGCAAGGGTGAGCATATATCTCTGCCTACTTGACTCCCAACTAAGGTAAACCATGACATAATGAACTGACCATGGAGTCTGCAGAGATATATAAGCTGCTCAACTCCCTTGCTCAGCAAGTGACCAGACTGTTCAGGAGGTGCAGAAGGATGTAAAGGAACAGCAAGTCCAACCCTGGAACCTGCATATCCAGAACCCTTTGTGATTATGCCTGACAGATTTGACAGATCCCGTTCCTCATTCACAACCTTCAGGATGGATTATGAGCTCCTGTTTGCCATCAAGGTCCATTCCCACTGTTAATCTGCTTTCTGGACGGGTGAAGACGTGGGCATACCAGAAGCTGCAGGAGAAAAGTGCTATCTTGGACAACTGGGAGTCCTTTATAACTGCTATGGTCTCTCAGTGCCTTACCTCTAAGAAAGCTACTCCCAAGCCTGCTCCAGGTTCCCACAGAGAAAAAGATGACACCACTCCATGTTCTATCCTTGCCTTTTCTCCAGCACTGAGGGCTGGACTTTACCTGTGGTTGCATCTGTCAATCTCAGCCCACCTGAAGCTGATGCCCAATTAGCCAGGTGTAAGACACTGCCTCTCCCTGAGGGCAGTGTCAGTTCATTGCCTCTGGTTCTGCGGTTTGGTTCCTGTTGTTTCGTGTCTTGATCCAGTGTTCTTCAGACTGATTCTGGCTTTCAACCTTGGCTTGTTTCATCAATTTCTCTGACCTCTGGCTTCCCCTGACTTCGTCTTTCCATGACTACTCTTCTGCTTGTCCTTGCCCGTACTGCGACTTGGAGTATATCCCTGCACAGCCCTCGTGTACAGACTCACAGGCCAGGTGGCGTCTTGCCTGGTCACCTTGGTCTGTTTTTATTTGCAAGGGTGAGTGTATATATCTGCATACCGGACTTCACATCAGATAAGACCCTGACAAGTGGGATGTATATTTAATACTTTATGTTTTATGATCTGTAACTCTAGTGCCTGGGGGATAATTGGGTTAAGCAAATGTCTCTTTTGGATATGGATGGAGGGATTGCCCTGTAACTTTGTTTTGGAAACCCCTTGCAGGGAGCTTTTGCATAAAAAGGCCATGTGTAGCCCTGAATAAATGAGTTCACTCACAGCATTCAGTCTTGTCTAATGTCTGTGTGGGAAAGCTATACTTGCTATCCCTGCTATACTCTCTGGATGAGAGCTCTAATTACTGGGAGCTGTATCCAGGGCTTGGGTCCAGGCTGGGAAGAGGTGGCGAAACCCCAGCCAAGCTGCAGCATCTAGGGGCTGGAAGTTCTTATGGTGTCCCAGCGAAGTGCGTATGGTACTGGGTGATAACTATTCCTCCGTGATTGGCGGAGGTACCGAGTTGGGGTTGTATATAAGCTAACTATAGCTTCAAGGAAGGATGGTGGTAACTCAAATATACATAAGGTGTAGGCCATGTATTTCCATTGTAGCCTATCAAAGGTCATTTCGGCATCCAGTGCAAGGAGAATACTGAGCAGCTTCTTCATCCTAATTATTTGAAGGATATTGAGTGTGCCCAATAGTGTTATCTGAGATTTGTCAATATAGGATAAAACTTCCCTGTTCTGTGGAGACTAGTGACATCAGTAGGGGACGTAGAATATTGGCAAGAACTTTTGCATATAACTTAAAGTCTGCATTAAGTAAGCATATGGGTCGAACATTGGCACACAATGTTGGTGGTTTGCCAGACTTAGGGCGGGAATGATATTGGCTGCTTGCATTTCTGAAGGGATGACACCTGTCTCTTTGAATTGATTAAATAATGAGGTGCGGTGCCAATATATCCCTAAATGTTTTATAATACACGTTGGGTTGGGGTGGTTTGATAGTGATATAATTGCAGCCCTGATTTCTTCATCTAAATATAAGAAATCTACAGTGGGTGGATGGTTTGACTAGGATATCACTCCAATTTTTGCTGTTGCAGCCAACTGAAGACTATCCAAATAAACTAGACAGAAGCCTGTTTCCTGCTTATGACCAGGTGAGCACGCAGGTTTTTTTATGCTGGGCCATGGATGCTACAAATAAGCAACCCGGGAACCAAAACATTTCCCAAGAGGCAAAAATGTGAGAATCTTGGTAAATTGCTATTAATTCTCTCCATGGTGTATTTCATTTGACTCAAGGATCATGGTGACATTCCTGCACTAGCGCTAATTTAGTTGCCATATGGCACACTACCTATCTGTCTAAAATCCTCTTGGGTGGCCTGAAGATAAGATGGAGATTGAGGTAAGAAGCCCCACAATGTTAGAGAACTTTGACACTATTTTAATAATACAGAGCAGTTGTAATTCATAAAACAATACATAAATAAATTCACTGAAACAATAAACAAGTTTAGCCTTTGGCTGCCTAACTGTGAACATTTAATTCAGCAGAATTTGAAGAACAGGGAAGTAGACTGACATTATAGCCGACAGTTTTAAATAGTTACTCCAAGAACCATGACCACTTCAGTTATTTTTTGTCAGTGTCTCACTGTATTAATATTGAGAAATATATAGGTAAACAGACAGTGTAGAATAAAATTAAGAATTTGTTCCAGTATTTTTAAAATGTTGCTTCCTTTTATATTTGTAAAAATATATTGGTGGCACATTTCACAGAAACTATATTTTAGCTAGGATCACTATCACTTCTTTAACCCCTTAAGGACCAAACTTCTGGAATAAAAGGGAATCATAAAATGTCATGTGTCCATAAGGGGTTAAATTGGTAGTTAGCCTAATTTAAAAACTGAATTAAGTAATTTTGGTGGACCAATAAGTCTGTATTTTTCCAAAACCATCTTGCTATCTAGATATTTCAGTGTTTTTCTCCTACCTTCCAGATTTAAAGAATGGCAGATGTGACCCACTAAGGGTGGTCAGGTTCTGGATAGCTGCCTCTTTTGAAGGAAACAACTCTGCAAGTGCACTTATTATTTAGGATTCTTGGAAAAGGAACAGCAGAATCCTGTAAACAGTGAGACAGATGCCATGCTCAGCGGACACTGCAGCTGATATTATCTTCACCCGCACATCACACACAAGGATAAATCCACAGATTATCCTGGCCACTCAAAGCAACAGCTGTACAGCTGACAGAGCTTATCGACGCAGCCCGATTAGATGTGTGAGCAGATCTGTCCTCGAGAGAGGCCGATCCTGAAACTTGGCAAGAAAACTCGTGGAAAACATGGACATATCCCATGGACAGCAAGAGTGGCAGCTGGCCTGACGAATAATTTAGATTAAATAAAATTACATCAATATATCTGTACACTATATATATATTTATTATAAATGATCATGTTTACAAAAGTCGTATTGCACTGTGGTGATGTCATCCACAGAACCAAAACACATATTACCCCTTGCACTTGACTAAACATTAAAATCTACACTACCCTAACACTAAACACAAATGTTTGCAGTGTTCCAATACTTAACATTAACTCCTCCCCTCCTGTACTAAGAACATCATGTAATATAAAAGATACATAACAGCAACGAATGTCTCAGAGGAAAATAATCCTCTCTTAGTGCACTCAACTTTCAGTTTCGTGATTTATTGTGCGGTTTCCAGAACCCTGATATGGTATTATTTTCCCCTCATGCACAGTCTGAGAAGTCATGGTGCACATATATACTATGAGAGAAGTGACATGAAGGTGTATATACAGTGATAGAGGACTACGTAAAAAGGGACATTGCGATGTGTGTACAGTCAGAGAGTTCATAGTGTATTTGATGCAAGAGAGAAGAGATCGTGAACTGTTTACAGAGTAGAGATGATGATGCAGATATAGCGAGAGAAGCAAGATCATGGTGTAGATACAATGAAAGAAAAGAGATCATAGAGGAGAAGACTATTCCGGGAGTAGGAGAGGAAAAGGTAGAGGTGTATGTACTGCGAACACCGGACAGAACACTGGAGATGTTGTTTGCTACCTAACCAATGTAGACAGACCCTATAGCATAAATATAAACACGGGTATCCCCTAACCTTACATACCAGAACTCTATTAAAAATACTGTTCTAATCAATGGTGAAGCTACATTCTTATAGCTGTAGTACCATTATGGATGCTCTAGTTTGACATGTATTTAAAAGGACACGGTATACAGAGCAAGAGAAAGAAATGGATTGGCCATAGCAAAGTGTATTACATTTTTATTTTCCAGCAGTAAAAGATAAAAACACTTTAAAGTACGATCTATGTTGTGTTCAACTATATTAAAACTATAATATGTAAAAATAGAACTCATAAATGTTTACTTCCGTCTCCCGATCTGTGCATTGCATCATGTCTAGTTGGCAAGACAGACTGTAATGTAAATTGCAATAAACATAACTGGAAACAACATAGGTGGTCCAACTTCATAGCATTTTATGCTAAGATTTCTTTACTTCAAAACCAATGGTCAAGCTGACCAGTAGTGATGTAAAGGTCAAGATGAAGAACAGGAACTAACAGTTGTTATCAGTTTTTTGTTTTTTTTGTTACCTAAAATATAGTGGGATACAAAGTTGAGTGTATTTTATATGAGTAGTTTAGATATTTTATTTTTTAAAATGTCGTCTTAATATACTGTCACTGTATTCTACGTTCATCAACCAAATTATTTAGCAAACCTGGTCAGGAAGAAAGGTATGAATGCCAAAGAAGTGTACAGATAGATTTAGCCAAAAGTTCTCAAATATGTGAATATTCAGCACAATTCACTGTTTAGTAAGTACACCGCGTACAGGATGTGTGTCTCATATACGGCAAGGGCAGGGAGCTATTCCAAATTAAAAACAGACATATACTCTATGTTATAATATTTTTCTCTCTGTACACCATTTACTCTCTATCATTGAGGTGAGTCGAAAATCATTCTTTAACTGACGTATATACATCAAGTATATACCTAGGAAACGGTCACTGTTAACTTTGTAATTACTTGGCATTAAATTATAATAAATATAAAATTATTCCAAATTTGAGCTCTAAATGACTGATACGGTTTCATACCGCTGATGTATGTATTTCCCCTTTTTATATTACAAATCCCTAACCCAATGTGATGGACACATTAATCTAACATCAAGTAATAATAATGGGCAAAAAACAATAACTGTGAATAAGTAGTTAAGCATTTAGGAGTATTCCAGTACAAGACAGTTCTAAGGAATCAGAAAAGCTTTTTGAATGTATTACAGTGGTCCACAAGATTCCTTCCTGGCTCAGATGTGCTGTACTGTACTTTATTTCCAAGCCTGTATATGTTTATGTATGAATCATATTTAATAAAATAGCTACATATCTGAAGCAAATACTGTGATGTTTTATACTGCAAGAAAGAATAACCAGTCCTGTAGCTGTTAGAATTGTTATAAAGGAATATCACGGTGCTATAGATATAGATTATACTATTATAAAAAATACAATATTTTTTGTCAAGAATGTTGGGGTGTCAAACTGATTTGCAAGAAATGGAAAATAATGGATTTGGGTACCAAAAAACAAACAAACAAAAAAAAAATCAATAAATAAAAAAAAATCTTGTACTATGAATTTCATTTGACTTGCTCTTACTGAATGAACAGTGTAGCATGAGTAATAGGGTAGTACGATACTGTGTGTATATATAGGCTTCAGAAAGAAAGAAGTAATGATGCATCATTATAATTCACTTAAATGACCACACTTAACAGTACAGTGTCCTATTCTGGGATCTTATCTCTGCAAGACCATTAATAAATTAGGGAAAATTCAAAGAAGGATGGCCAAAATGGTATAAGGTCTGCATGATAATCCGTATTTATAAAGCCTGAAAGTGATTAGCACTTACAGCCTGAAAACAGAGAAGGGAGATGGGTTTCATGATAATATCGTACAAGTATAAAGGATTTAACTAAGTACAAGAGGGTAGTATTT
Source organism: Pelobates cultripes (assembly GCA_933207985.1). Lineage (NCBI taxonomy): Eukaryota > Metazoa > Chordata > Amphibia > Anura > Pelobatidae > Pelobates > Pelobates cultripes. The sequence continues at coordinate 216,694,030 of OW240914.1, read as the reverse complement.
TCCACTAACGGTGATCATTCGATCAACAGGTCATTTCTGGAGTAAAGGGAGAGCATAAAAAGGTAATATTAAGAAATGTTTTTATACACAGAACTGTCAAATGGAACAGTCCTGAAACACAGACCATATGTAATACTGTGCTCAATAAATAGTAAATGCCCTGAATAAGAAATTAAAGTATATAAAAGGCTATATAAGCCAGTTATTTATAAACTATTATCCAAACGTATGTTTTACATATTGCAGGGGTTAGACCATGATTATAAATTCTGCGTGTCAGATGTTTTATTGCTTGCAGACAGAAAGGAGAAGTTATTCAAAGGATAGTAGTGGTCACCTTTGTCCAGTGCTCTGTTGCAGTAGAAATTATTTCAGTGCCTGGGATGGAAGACGCATATATGTAAAGTATTCTACTTTGTACTCACACACTGAAGTGGTATAGGAAGCATCGCCAGCCACTGGGTCTTTCCAGGAAGTTGTAGATATCGCCCTGCATACTGGTGCGGGTCAGGTAGTGGCGATAGAAGCACTTGGGTGAGTAGTCTGTGTGCACTTCCCTTGTACCCCCTGCCTGGCTGCCTACCTGTAGCGTGGGATCCCCAGCAGAGCAGGGGGTCCCGGAGCCATTGTTGAGGGGGGGGTCTGTACTGAGGGCCACAGATGAGTAGTGCATGGGGTCCAGTGCAGGGGGGGCTGAGTAGAAGCTGTAGAGGGGGAGCCCCCTGCACTCCCCCGAGCTGCACGACATGATGCAGACTGCCACTGATCAATATTTCACATCCTTAGAGCTGGTGTTAGATTGCAAGCTCCCGCGGGACCTGATCCCTCTTATCAGTGTGCTGCTCAGAGTCACAGCAGACGGGATCACAGCTGTGTCACCCACTGTCACTTGCTGTCACCCACTGTCACTCATAGCTCTGAAACAAGAAGAACAGTGCAAGGTCACTGAATGTGCCATCACACATCAAATACTCAAGCACACACTATATACATATACATACATACATATAGATATATATATATATATTTATATATATATATATATTTGTAGTTGGGGCAATATGGCCAAACAGAGAAATCTTAGTATAATATAATCATAACAAATAATCAAAATACAACATAATGGAGACAGAATTATATATTATTTTGGCTCTGTCGTAAAACACATACTTGCACACAAGGGCTGAAAATTTACACTGAAAAGCTAACTTCTGCTGAGGGTAAAACAAATCTAGGAGAGCTAGAATTTTCATTAGACTAATAATTTGTCCCTCCAGAATACTATTTTTTTCTGGCTGGCAATTTTATAGTCACATATCTCCCTGTAACATTAAATATAACAAAACTCCTTCAATGCTGTACATGTGGGAGTATGTGTATATATGTATATGTGGAAGAATATATAACTATATATACTCACCCATCTCAATTTTAACATGAAGCAGTGATGGTAAATAGTGATAATGCATATGTTCATGAGCTACTTGTTGGCTGAGCATCATGGGAAATGTAGTTCATAAATAGCTGCAGTACCACTGTTAGCAATCAATGACATAAAACATCATTACATAGCAATAATGTATACGATTAACAAACTGACAGGGATACATCACATCTAAACTTAAAGATGCTCCAAAAACTGCATTAGTTTTAAATCTTCTCTGGAGAGAATTACGTAACTATTTTTCTGCACAGCATTTCAAAGTAGAGTCTTGTTCACGTTTACCCTTGCACAGTGTCTACTACCAATATCCAGCCCCATACCTGCAGGAATGTCTTCTCCTTTTGTTGACAGAGACTTGAAGCTTCAACTGGAGAACCTTCCCTTTTAGTGACCTGTTCTGCAATTTCTTGACAACCCGTTCCTTGTATTAAAAACCATTTCTTTTTTCAACTCTCCCTGGGTCCCTCCATCACTTGCCTGTGTAGTCTAGGCTCAGCATCTCCTTGTTCATTGAACTAACTCTGCTCTCATTCTGTCCCCTCCCCCTAGTTCAGACACTGTACCTCCCCATTCATCCTGCAGGGACAACGGGAGATGATTTTTTACCATACTGCCACTGCACTACCTGAGGACACAACAGTCACAAACTGCAGCAACCATTAGATCTAGATGGCAAGTTACAAGAGGCACCATGTATTGTCAGAACATTCCAACTACACATTATTAACATCCCTGCAGATCACACAGTTGATCAAACAGACCCCACAGTTTTTATTAAAGAGACACTGAAGCTGTGATCTGCATCCACGGACCGGATGCTGTGGGCTAAGAAATACTGAAACAATTGTTCAAATAATTAATAAAATAAAATAAAGTATTTACAAAGTTATCATGCAGAAACTCAAATCTATTGCACAATATTTGTTTTTCATTTGTGATATGAAGTCATGTTTTGTGAAACTAACAGTATTGGGGCTTTGGGTCCACTAATTATCTCCACTAATTCAATTCTTTTGGTATGCATTTGTACATTTCTTTCTCTGCAATGAGCACTCTGGACAAATTATTTCTGAGATTCTGTCCCCGGAGCTGCTGCTCTTCTCATTCAGAGAGATTTATCCAGCATTTTGATGCTTTATTACACGCAGGACTAGTCTTACATGCATGTGCAATTTTCTACAGTTAATGGAAACCAAGTGCTCCTCCTAAATTGATACTGTGCTATATGGCTAACTATTAAGCTGTATCCACCTAGGGTGTGCGGTATTTGGCTTTAAGAGTGATAGTGGTAGATTACTTCAAATATGTGTATTCTACAAACTGCCAAATAAAACAGTACAGAACTTGAAGTATAATTCATCATTGCAATTAGCTGCATGATCATTCAGATATTTGATCCTTGAGTCTGCCACTGCCACTATGCAGCACCCTTTTGTATTACCTGGCCCACAGTGAATCACCACTGCTGTACATTAATAACGGCAGCACATCAACATCACTGGAACTACAGTGTCTTCTTTTGTGATTTGTCAAATATAGTGTTGTGAATGCATTGTAGCAATCAAGTATTTTAGACTTGTATTACACTTTATATGTAAGCCAGTGGTGTACGCTGTGCTGCTCCCATTCGGCCACTGTGAGTAGTGTGGCCGAGCGATCTGACATGAAGTGCTCACTGAGAGAGCATTTCCTGTCAGATGGGTATCACGTGACGTCAGTGAGCATGTACGGGGGTGGAAGAGGGAGAGACACATGGAGGGGCTGGGGGGAGGGAACGAGACACACAGAGGGGCCTTGGGGGGAGGAAATAAGACACATGGAGGGGTTTTGGAGGGACGACATGAGGAACATGGAAGGGCTTTGGGTAAGAAATAACACATGTAGGGAGGTGCTGAGGGGATGAGACACATGGCGGGGCTTTGGGGGAGGAAATAAGACCCATGGAGGGGCTTTGAGGCAAGGAAATGGGACACATGGAGGGGCTTTGGGGGGAAGGAAATGAGACACATGGAGGTGCTTTGGGGAGAAGCAAATGAGACACATGGAAGTGCTTTGGGTAAGAAATAACACATGTAGGGAGGTGCTGGGGGAATGAGACATGTGGAGGGGCTTTGGGGGAGGAAATGAGACACATGGAAGGGCTTTGGGGGGAGGAAATGAGGCACATGGAGGGGCTTTGGGGGAGAGGAAATGAGACACGTGGAGGGGCTTTTGGGGGAGGAAATGAGACACATGGATGGGCTTTGGAGGGACGACATGAGGAACATGGAAGGGCTTTGGGTAAGAAATAACACATGTAGGGAGGTGCTGAGGGGATGAGACACATGGCGGGGCTTTGGGGGAGGAAATAAGACCCATGGAGGGGCTTTGAGGCAAGGAAATGGGACACATGGAGGGGCTTTGGGGGGAAGGAAATGAGACACATGGAGGTGCTTTGGGGAGAAGCAAATGAGGCACATGGAAGCGCTTTGGGTAAGAAATAACACATGTAGGGAGGTGCTGGGGGAATGAGACATGTGGAGGGGCTTTTGGGGAGGAAATGAGACACATGGAAGGGCTTTGGGGGGTAGGAAATGAGAAACATGGAGGGGCTTTGGATGGATGAAATGAGACACATGGAGGGGCTTTGGAGGGATGAAATGAGACACATGGATAGGCTTTGGGGTGGAGGAAATGAGACACATGGAGGGGCTTTGGAGGGATGAAATTAGACACATGGATAGGCTTTGGGGGGAGGAAATGAGACTCATGGAAGGGCTTTGGGGGGGAGGAAATGAGACACATGGAGGGGCTTTGGAGGGATGAAATGAGACACATGGAGGGGCTTTGGCGGGTGTAAGGACATCCTGGACATAAATGGGGTTAAAAGCAGTTTAGGAGATATTCCCTTTTCCAGATACAAAGGCAGCTACCAAATACACCAATCCGCCAAACAGGATATCCATACCAATGCTCAAAACCATACGAATGCTCCAAACAGCCGAACAGGAAAAACCATACAAAAGGTTTACACTCTCAAACAGCCAAATAGTAAAACCATACGAATAAGCCCCCCAAGTACGAGATGAGGCTCTGTATTGAGGGTCAGCAGGTTACATAGTTACATAGCTGAAAAGAGACTTGCGTCCATCAAGTTCAGCCTACCTCACATTTGTTTTTTGCTGTTGATCCAAAAGAAGGCAAAAAAAACCCCAGTTTGAAGCACAATTTTGCAACAAGCTTGGAAAAAAATTCCTTCTTGACCCCAGAATGGCAGTCAGATTTATCCTTGGATCAAGCAGTTATTTACACTACATTGAAAGATTATATCCTTGAATATTCTGTTTTTGCAAGTATGCATCTAGTAGCCGTTTGAACATCTGTATGGACTCGGATAAAACCACTTCTTCAGGCAGAGAATTCCACATCCTGATTGTTCTTACAGTAAAAAAAACCTTTCCTTTGCCTTAGACGAAATCTTCTTTCTTCCAGTCTAAACGCATGGCCTCGTGTCCTATGTAAAGTCCGGTTTGTGAATAGATTTCCACACAATGGTTTGTATTGGCACCGAATATATTTGTATAATGTTATCATATCCCCTCTCAGGTGACGTTTTTCTAAACTAAATAGGTTTAAATTTGTTAACCTTTCTTCATAGCCGATATGTTCCATTCCTTTTATTAATTTTGTAGCCGCCTCTGCACTTTTTCTAGTGCCATAATATCCTTCTTTAGAACAGGTGCCCAAAATTGCACAGCATATTCAATATGGGGTCTTACCAGTGATTTATAAAGAGGCAAAATGATATTCTTGTCCCGAGAATGAATGCCCTTTTTCATGCATGACAATACCTTACTGGCCTTGGCCACTGCTGATTGACATTGCATATTGTTGCATAGTTTGTTGTCTATAACAATTCCCAAGTCCTTTTCATGTGTTGTTATCCCTAATTCGCTTCCATTAAGGGTATACGTTGCTTGTGTATTCTTTACGCCGAAGTGCATAACTTTGCATTTTTCATCATTAAATTTAATCTGCCATTTGAGTGCCCAGTCCCCCAGTCTATCTAAATCCCTCTGCAGCAAAGTAATATCTTGCTCACATTGTATTCTTTTACAAAGTTTTGTGTCATCTGCAAACACTGAAACATGACTTTCAATGCTGTCTTCAAGATCATTTATAAACATGTTAAATAGAAGGGGTCCCAGAACAGACCCCTGAGGGACACCACTTGCCACCTCTGTCCAGCTTGAAAATTTACCATTAATGACAACTCTGTTTTTAAGCCAATGTTCTACCCAAGAACATTTAATGGGGTTTAATGGGGCTAACTGCCCGGTATTTATGCAGGTCTCCCACCAGGTGGACCCTCCCATAGGGGACCTGGTGGGAAACTGAGACACAAATTGTACATTGACCAATAAGAACAGTTTAGAAGTAAACACTCCCCTTTGGACAATAGGGACCCTCCTCTCTATCCTGGAGATAATTGGGAAGTAACTCAATTATTTCCGAGTATAGAGCACAATCTCCATTTTATACATGTTACTAAAAAGACATAAAAATACATAATACTAAAACTACCGAATAAACTATGCATGTTCAACATACCCTCAGATAGCTTAGATCTGAGCGCACATATTACTGAATGGCGCTCAGATCACATACAAACAGTTCAATCACCATGGAGCCAAAGTCTTTCACATAGTCTTTCGTTATACGAATGGGCTCCGTGGGATAGCTATTTGGGGTAGCACTGTTCACATAACCAAAGTCCCGAACGGCCCGGCGTTCGTATAAACGAATGAGAACAAGAGAAGGGATGTCAGCGGCTTCTGCGCTGTTCAACAGTTTAAGATGGCCGCTGCCACGTGTTCGGCTATACGAACGACGGCCACCCAGCGTTCGTCAATTAAGCTGCTGTTAACCGCAGCTTCAGGGAGGTAAATTTCTGGCACACTCCATACTCAGGTGGTCCGGTCATTCGTACGTTTGTTCGGTAAATTTAATTTACCGAACGCCATAGCAGAAAGGCACGGACAAGCATTTCTACAGGGAGGAATAAAAGTTTTAACATAGGGGCCATAGTCCTTAGGCAGCAGGCGAGCAACCAGGCTTCTCCAGGACCTAGTGGCGAGGTTAGTTTTGCCACAGCGGGGAAGGAAATGAGACCCATAGGTGGGCTTTGGAGGGATGAAATGAGGCACATGGAGGGGCTTTTGGTAAGAAATAACACATGTAGGGAGATGCTGGGGGGATAAGACACATGGAAAGGCTTTGGGCGAGGAAATCAGACCCATAGAGGGGCTTTAAGGGGGGGGAAGAAATGAGACACATGGAGGGGCTTTGGGGGGGAGGAAATAGACACATGGAGGGAAGGAAATGAGACACATGGAGGGGCTTTGTAGGGATGAAATGAGACTCATGGAGGGGCTTTGGGGGGGAGGAAATGAGACATATGGAGGGACTTTGAGGGGGAGGAAATGAGACACAAGGAGAGCCTTTGGGGAGAGGGAATGAGACATATAGAAGGGCTTTGGGGGAATGAAATAATACACATGGAGGGGCTTTGAGGGTAGGAAATGAGACACATGGATGGGCTTTGGAGGGATAAAATGAGGCACATGGAGGGGCTTTGGGTAAGAAATAACACATGTAGGGAGGTGCTAGGGGGATGAGACACATGGAGGGGCTTTGTGAGGAGGAAATGAGACACATGGAGGGTCTTTGGGGGGAGGAAATGGGACACATGGAGGGACGACTTTGGGGGGAAGGAAATGAGACACATGGAGGGGATTTGTGAGGAGGAAATGAGACACATGGAGGGTCTTTGGGGGGAGGAAATGGGACACATGGAGGGACGTTGGGGGGAAGGAAATGAGACACATGGAGGGGCTTTGGAGGGATGAAATGAGACACATGGAGGGGCTTTGGGGAGGAAATGAGACACATGGAGGGGCTTTGGAGGGATTAAATAAGACACATGAAGGGGCTTTGGGGGAATGAAATAAGACACATGGAGGGGCTTTGGGGGATGGAACGAGGCATATGGAGAGGCTTTGGGGGGAGGAAATGAAACACATGGAGGAGTTTGAGGGGGGAGGAAATGAGACACATGGAATGGGGCTTTGGGGGGAGGAAATGAGACATATGGAGGGGCTTTGGGGGGGAGGAAATGAGACACATGGAGGGGCTTTGGGGGGAAGAAATGAGACACATGGAAGGGCTTTGGGGGAGAGGAAATGAGACACATGGAGAGGCATTGGAGGGATGAAATGGGACACATAGAGGGGCTTTGCGGGGAGGAAATGAGACACATTGAAGGGCTTTGGGGGGGAGGAAATGAGACACATGGAGGGGCTTTGGAGGGATGAAATGAGACACATGGATGGGCTTTGGAGGGATGAAATGAGGCACATGGAATGGCTTTGGGTAAGAAATAACACGTGTAGGGAGGTGTTGGGGGGATGAGACACATGGAGGAGTTTTGGGGGAGGAAATAAAACACATGGAGGGTCTTGGGGGGGAGGAAATGGGACACAAGGAGTGGCTTTGGAGGGATGAAATGAGACACATGGAGGGGCTTTGGAGGAATGAAATGAGACACATGGAAGGGCTTTGGGGGGAGGAAATGAGACTCATGGAGGGGCTTTGGGGCGAGGAAATTAGACATATGGAGGAGCTTTGGGGGAGGAAATGAGACACATGGAGGGGCTTTGGGGGGAGGAAATGAGACACATGGAATAGCTTTCGGGGGGAGGAAATTAGACACATGGAGGGGCTTTGGAGGGATGAAATAAGACACATGGAGGGGCTTTGGGGGGGAGGAAATGGGACACATGGGTGGGATTTGGGTAAGAAATAACACATGTAGGGAGGTGTTGGGGGGATGAGACACATGGAGGGGTTTTGGGGGAGGAAATAAAACACATGGAGGGTATTGGGGGGAGGAAATGAGACACAAGGAGTGGCTTTGGAGGGATGAAATGAGACACATGGAGGGGCTTTGGAAGAATGAAATGAGACACATGGAAGGGCTTTGGGGGGAGGAAATGAGACTCATGGAGGGGCTTTGAAGGGAGGAAATTAGACATATGGAGGAGCTTTGGTGGAGGATATGAGACACATGGAGGGGTTTTGGGGGGCAGGAATGAGACACATGAAGGGGCGGCAAGAGAAAATGAGACACATAGAAGGGTTGGGGGGAATAAGACACATGGAGGGGCTGGGGGAGGGTGAGACACATGGAGGGGCTGGGGGGGTTAAGACACGTGGAAGATCTGGGGGACGATGAGACACATGGAGGGGCTGGGTTGGAGAATGAGACACATAGGAGAGCCAAGGGCAATTTTCGCACTGGGGCCTCATGGTTTCTAGTTACGCCCCAGGGTGTCTGTTTTCTTGATGCTATTTTCATAGAACACAAGGTGAACACACGAAAGTTCTCCAATTTTCAGATTTCTTTGATTATGCCAAATAACTAAAGCAGTAATCTATGAAACAATAGATTAATGTGATATAAAAACTGAATCTATAGTCTCAAAAATAACAATTTTCATTTCAGAACTATAGGTTCCCTTATGGTGAAATTATTTCTGAAAATCAGCAGAGCTGGATATTCTCTCAGGCTCATCTATCTCAGCCTAAATTTTGCCCCTCAATAGGTAGCTTAATAAATAACACTCTCAGTTTCAATATACCCTATCAAGACAGGAACCTGCTCTGGCAGAATGGATCAAATGTGTACTTTTAAGCAATAAAATTACTTTCATTGAAGAATCAGTAAGTTAAAGGACATATTAACAATTGTAAATAAGGATTTTAATGGGTTACTACAATCCTTTTTTTAGTCTTTGTTATTGGGCATTATACTTAACCCCCCACCTTAACTAAAAAAATAACTAATAAAATACTTACATGGAATCCAGAGCCGATTTCCATACTTCTTTGTGACGTCAGGGCAGCTGTGCCAGGTCCAATCCCAGGCTTCTTATAAAGAAGTCTGTTATTGTACTGTTTCATAGAGACAGAGTTCATGCACGTGCTCTGAGCTGGTGAGGGAAGGTTAAAAAAACATTTTCTTCATCATCGGGAGGGAGTTCACTGGGAGTACACAGTGGGTGGGAGGGGAGAGCTATCTTTAAGGGAGAATATATTTACATGTGTCGCCAGCGATCTGTGCATGCTGACGACAAATGTAAAATATGCACAGAATTCATGTTAGGCAGTCCGAAACTCTGTTCCGTGCTGCTGAAGTCACAAGTGCTAGGGTTGCAACTAGCTCCTACTATATCTATAAAAGCATATGCTAAAGTGCTGGTACAGTGTCACTATCAAAATATAGTGTTCCTAAACTGAATCAACAACCTTCTTCTTTAACAGGGTAAGCAATATCTAGAAAGAGGTTGCCTACTCCAACTCTGCAAAATGGATAGTCTATTATTAAGAACCGTCTGTTACTTGTAATGCCTCACAGGAATCCCTGAAAGGAGACAGAGAGGAATATCAGGATGAATGTGAAGTCATGAGGAGATTAGAGTGATCAGGCCCTAAACTTCACACTTCACATCTGCACAGATCCCCTAATCTCTTCTGCAGAGATTGCTCAAGCATACATAGAAAACATACATTGCAGGAGTGCATTCATTTATTTGTAAGTGTGATTTCACTACCCATTTTAAAACACAGTTTTCATATTAAGATTTGTGACTTCAACAGCACATTTCGATTATTAAAAATCTAGCCTCTTCTGTGAGATGTGTTTAGAATTAAATCCAATTTTGGAATGTAAAGAATTTACTTTCAAATTAAATAACGCTTGCTCAAAAGCAGAGGGAGCTTTCTCACAGTGGACAGTAATGCAAAGTACACATGTGCAGTAAGATGTCACGTCACATCTGCTGTCCTGTGCCGTCTGTTTTGAACTAATATAACTGGAATCTTAGCATTATTGGAACATCTGATGTGTGTCCTTAGCTGTGATCCTTGTGTTCTTATGGTCACTCTGCAATTACGCATTTTCAGTTATTGGGACTGTTATTCTTCCCTTTTCTTAAATTTACTGAGCGCTTTTAAGGGGACACTATAGTAACCAGAACCACTACAGCATTAAGGGACTCAAAAATGGCAGAGAATTGAGCAGTGAAACTGCAGGGGATGATCTATACACCCAAACTGCTTCATTAAGGCAAAGTTGTTTTGGTGAATATAGTGTCACTTTATTGTAGTGGTTCTGGTGTCTATAAGCATGTCCCTACAGGCTCAGCTAAGTTGCCTTTTTATAGAAAAGACAGTGTCTACATTGCTGCTTAGTAACACCTCTTGTGGCAGTCACTAAGACTAGAGGTGCTTCCTTGCCTAGTGCTGCACAGTGTGCTATACCTATGTTTAGTGTCTCCACCCTCTGCATGGAGACACTGAACGCTCCCCATAGAGATGCATTGATTCAATGCATCTTTACAAAGAGATGCAGACTGGCGCAGGGTGGCATTTTGCTGCACATGCACAATAGCCTACCAAGCACTGGATTGATGATCTCAGCCATGGCGAGGGAGTTGGGGCCAGCCATGGCGAGGGAGAAAAGGTATGTAAATTCACCTTGTAACTCCAGTGAGGGGTCCTGTCACCAAACAGTTTAACAGTTTAGGAATACATGATTGACTTTAAGTTAACACAACTCACTTTTCAGTGAACACACCCAAATTAAAACAAAGCAAAAACTTAACATTAACAACTTCAAAGTCAACATTACACCCTTTAATAAATATAAACAAAGAGAATAAACATTCCTGAGCAGGGATACTTACAAAGAAGGAACTAGTTCAATGTAAAGATAATGGTAAGATGAGCCAGGCAGAAAGGTAATTAAGATGTAGAGCAGAAAAGCATGACATTGAGTCAAATGCAACCTCCCATGGTCCACGGCCAGATGCGGATATATATATATATATATAAAAAAAAAAAAAGTAACATTGGAGATTATGCACAAAAATGGTCACTGAAAAAAAAAGGTTACATTTTTATTCTTTTGGGACTGAGCCATAACTGAATATCTTTAAACATGGACTAGGACAACATTTTAATGAAGCACTTTAGCTCGCCGAAGGTTATGTCTTCTATTTTCCATTTTACAACAGAATTCAACAAGTTAACAGAAATAGTCACTTTTATAAATTAGCGTTGTTTACTGTCATTCAGACAACAGGTTTTGTTCCTGGTTGGTGGAGCTAAAGAGGCAGGCAATTGGCCAGACCTGCAGCTTTTGCAAGCTATTTTCAGATATGTCTCCAATAAAAAGAAAATTCAGCAATAATGTATTTTTTATTGGAGTTATATATCTACCAAATTGTTCCATTGTAGTGTTTCTTTAAAATAACATTTTAATATTTTGAAGGATGTTGCAGAAGTTGCTGTCCTACATGAATAAGTACCTGTTTAAACATAGATTAGCACACAAAAAATGCCACCATATATATTTTATACAGCACCCCCCTACCTCCCAAAAATACTTCTATCAGCCAGTAAATAATGTACCTCAATTTATCAGCGAGGAATATATGCAAAATATGTCAGACTGGGTTATTTATGAGACAATCTAAGTGCATGGGCTGAAACAGAAAATGTGCCTTAAATGGCATCACAATATACATGGAGTCTAGTCTACATACAAGGTGTGTAAAAAATAAAATATAATAAAATAAAGAAACACGCAAGCGGTATATATTGGTAGAAAAAACAAAAAAAAAACAAACAGAACGAATCGTGATTTTATATGTAGGCAGTCAGGTGGGCATATCTCTGCCTTAAAAAATATTTTAATATTACATTATTAATTAATCCAGTGCCAAATGGAGAACCACTGGTTATTTACCATCTGGCACTGAAAGGGTTATGCAGGCTCTCGGTTGTGTGTGAGAGGTAAGGGGAAGACTCTCTGTCTGAATCATATGTTACCCATCTCCATATACCCAGCATTCTGTAGGAAATTGAGCCCACCCTGTCAGGCTAGGTATTCTTAGTACATTGCCCTGGGGACTGTTTACAGATGCTTTTGCTGGTGTCATTGTGTCGATGAAAGGAGAGGTACGAAGCTAGGCTCCTGTGTGACCGAGGAGATCAGGTGTCTGCTCCCAGGGCATGGATATTATATGAAATTCTTGTGTCACCTGACTCTTACTCAATTACTCTAAGTGTGCTGTCATTGTATTACGTGTGGGCACACCACAGGCAGCAGGGGGGCACTGACACCAGGGTAACAGAAGGGGGACATGTGACATTGTGCAGAGCTTGTTGACATAAAAACAAAATGTATGCTCCAGTGCCAGTCTCACTAGTGAAATGTTGTGACTCTGGTGTCACCTTGTGGTAATGTGTGAATGTTTCTTCCATGTCCTGCTGTGGTAGTGTGTGATTGTGTCATCATGTGGTTGAATATGTCTCCAGTGTCATGTTGTGTCAGTGAGTGAATGTGTATTCAGTATTAAACTGTGGTACAGTGTGCATGTGTCCCTGGTGTCACCTTATAGTGCATGAATGTGTCCCCAGCGTCGCCATGTAATAGTGTTTGAATGTGTCACCTTGTGGTACTGTGTGAATGTGTCCCCAGTGTCACCTTGTAGTAGTGTGTTAATGTTTCCCCAGTGTCACCTTGTAGTAGTGTGTGAATGTGTCCCCTTGAAGTAGTGTGTGAATGTTTCCCCAGTGTCCCCTTGTAGTAGTGTGTGAATGTGTCCCCTTGTAGTAGTGTGTGAATATTTCCCCAGTGTCACCTTGTAGTAGTGTGTGAATGTGTCCCCTTGAAGTAGTGTGTGAATGTTTCCCCAGTGTCCCCTTGTAGTAGTGTGTGAATGTGTCCCCTTGTAGTAGTGTGTGAATATTTCCCCAGTGTCACCTTGTAGTAGTGTGTGAATGTGTCCCCTTGAAGTAGTGTGTGAATGTTTCCCCAGTGTCCCCTTGTAGTAGTGTGTGAATGTGTCCCCTTGTAGTAGTGTGTGAATATTTCCCCAGTGTCACCTTGTAGTAGTGTGTGAATGTGTCACCATGTAGTAGTGTGTGAATGTTTCCCCAGTGTCACCTTGTAGTAGTGTGTGAATGTGTCCCCTTGAAGTAGTGTGTGAATATTTCCCCAGTGTCCCCTTGTAGTAGTGTGTAAATATTTCCCCAGTGTCACCTTGTAGTAGTGTGTTAATGTGTCCCAGTGTCCCCTTGTAGTAGTGTGTGAATGTGTCCCCTTGTAGTAGTGTGTTAATATTTCCCCAGTGTCACCTTGTAGTAGTGTGTGAATGTGTCCCCCTGAAGTAGTGTGTGAATATTTCCCCAGTGTCACCTTGTAGTAGTGTGTGAATGTGTCACCATGTAGTAGTGTGTGAATGTTTCCCCAGTGTCATCTTGTAGTAGTGTGTGAATGTGTCCCCTTGAAGTAGTGTGTAAATATTTCCCCAGTGTCACCTTGTAGTAGTGTGTTAATGTGCCCCAGTGTCCCCTTGTAGTAGTGTGTAAATATTTCCCCAGTGTCACCTTGTAGTAGTGTGTTAATGTGTCCCAGTGTCCCCTTGTAGTAGTGTGTGAATGTGTCCCCTTGTAGTAGTGTGTTAATATTTCCCCAGTGTCACCTTGTAGTAGTGTGTGATTGTGTCCCCCTGAAGTAGTGTGTTAATGTTTCCCCAGTGTCACCTTGTAGTAGTGTGTGAATGTGTCCCCTTGAAGTAGTGTGTGAATGTGTCCCCTTGTAGTAGTGTGTGAATATTTCCCCAGTGTCACCTTGTAGTAGTGTGTGAATGTGTCCCCTTGAAGTAGTGTGTGAATGTTTCCCCAGTGTCCCATTGTAGTAGTGTGTGAATGTGTCCCCTTGAAGTAGTGTGTGAATGTTTCCCAGTGTCACGTTGTAGTAGTGTGTGAATGTGTCCCCTTGTAGTAGTGTGTGAATGTTTCCCCAGTGTCCCCTTGTAGTAGTGTGTGAATGTGTCCCCTTGTAGTAGTGTGTGAATATTTCCCCAGTGTCACCTTGTAGTAGTGTGTGAATGTGTCCCCTTGTAGTAGTGTATGAATGTTTCCCCAGTGTCACCTTGATGTAGTGTGTGAATGTGTCCCCTTGTAGTAGTGTGTGAATATTTCCCCAGTGTCACCTTGTAGTAGCGTGTGAATGTGTCCCCTTGAAGTAGTGTGTGAATGTTTCCCCAGTGTCCCATTGTAGTAGTGTGTGAATGTGTCCCCTTGAAGTAGAGTGTGAATGTTTCCCAGTGTCACCTTGTAGTAGTGTGTTAATGTGCCCCAGTGTCCCCTTGTAGTAGTGTGTAAATATTTCCCCAGTGTCACCTTGTAGTAGTGTGTTAATGTGTCCCAGTGTCCCCTTGTAGTAGTGTGTTAATATTTCCCCAGTGTCACCTTGTAGTAGTGTGTGAATGTGTCCCCCTGAAGTAGTGTGTTAATGTTTCCCCAGTGTCACCTTGTAGTAGTGTGTGAATGTGTCCCCTTAAAGTAGTGTTTGAATGTTTCCCCAGTGTCCCCTTGTAGTAGTGTGTGAATGTGTCCCCTTGTAGTAGTGTGTGAATATTTCCCCAGTGTCACCTTGTAGTAGTGTGTGAATGTGTCCCCTTGAAGTAGTGTGTGAATGTTTCCCCAGTGTCCCATTGTAGTAGTGTGTGAATGTGTCCCCTTGAAGTAGTGTGTGAATGTTTCCCAGTGTCCCCTTGTAGTAGTGTGTGAATGTTTCCCCAGTGTCACCTTGAAGTAGTGTGTGAATGTGTCTCCTTGTAGTAGTGTGCGAATATTTCCCCAGTGTCACCTTGTAGTAGTGTGTGAATGTGTCCCCTTGAAGTAGTGTGTGAATGTTTCCCCAGTGTCCCATTGTAGTAGTGTGTGAATGTGTCCCCTTGAAGTAGAGTGTGAATGTTTTCCAGTGTCACCTTGTAGAAGTGTGTGAATGTGTCCCCTTGTAGTAGTGTGTGAATGTTTCCCCAGTGTCCCCTTGTAGTAGTGTGTGAATGTGTCCGCTTGTAGTAGTGTGTGAATATTTCCCCAGTGTCACCTTGTAGTAGTGTGTGAATGTGTCCCCTTGTAGTAGTGTATGAATGTTTCCCCAGTGTCACCTTGAAGTAGTGTGTGAATGTGTCTCCTTGTAGTAGTGTGTGAATGTATCTCCTTGAAATAGTGTGTGAATATTTCCCCAGTGTCCCCTTGTACTGCATGAATGCGTCTCCATTGTGTGAATGTATCTCCAGTGTCATGTGGTATGTATGAATATTTCTCCAGTTTTACATTGTTTTACGTTGTGCTAGTGTGTTTATTTGATTTACCTGTCAACATGCAGTTAAGTGAGAAAGTTACTCAAGCATAATGTTATGTGGTAGTATATAAATAAGTTTGTCATCTAGGAACAAATATCGTCTTATCTACATAAATAAAATGCTGATGACATGGTATATCACACCATATACAATCCCCACTAGTAGTGATGTCCCGAACGGTTCGCCAAACGGTTCGCGAGCAGTTCACCGCGGACTCATCATTGAGTAAACTTTGACCCTGTACCTCACAGTCAGCAGACACATTCCAGCCAATCAGCAGCAGACCCTCCCTCCCAGACCCTTCCACCTCCTGGACAGCATCCATTTTGAAGCTGCATTCGTAGTGAGCTGTCCAGGAGATGGGAGGATCTGGGAGGGAGGGTCTGCTGCTGATTGGCTGGAATGTGTCTGCTGACTGTGAGGTACAGGGTCAAAGTTTACTCAATGAGTCCGCGGTGAACCGTTCGGCGAACCGTTCGGGACATCACTACCCACTAGTCATTTTGAATGGATCACATGAATGTTTATGAATTGATCTAGTCTTTTAATGTGCAGTAAACCCATTTCACTATTTTAGAGTGATTCACTGATTCACAAGTGTAGAAATGCTACCTTAACACTTTCCTTCCACTTTTCAACCACATGACCACAATCAGAGTGGAAAATAGGTTAGTAAGCAAGCATGCAGCTTGCATTCCTCCTAACATTTCAAACGTACAAAGAGGGACACTTTAATTTTAGGAGTGTGAGTGAAGGTGTGGCCACGGCGGGCTTTTCTGAGAAATTTTATGTCACTAACTAATTACAATTTATGCAACTAAAATGTAATTTAGAACAAGAACAATGTATCTTATTTGCATAGAGACTGATTTTTATACACGTTCTGGAAATATTATTGCTGTGCAGCTCTTTTATACATTCAGATGCACCAGCAATATGGAGTTCCAAGAAAAGTGGGATATTAAGATAGAAAAAAGGGACAGATTTGGGTATTTTCGTATGCCCGCACACTTGTGCATGCATTCCTTGTGTGAATGTCATACTGTAGATGCATGTAAATGTTTGACTTTGCTGGTAGGTTAGTGGGTCCTATAGTGATGAGGCTTGTAAGTCCTTAACCCAGCAGTTCCCAAACTGTGTGCCTTTGCGCCCTTGGGCACTGTGACTTGCATACAGGGGTGCCGTGAAATGTTTAACTGGGGCAGTGGGGACATCGGGTGGCCTTTTCATTTAGGGCCAACGAATGGTGGTCCTAATTGAGCCTCACTGGGCCCCTATTATATAGGCCCCTAATAACAGGTCCCTTTAAGATCCTGACTAGGCCCCTATGATATAGGCCCCTAATAACAGATGTACCTCGTTCTCAATTCCACAAGCCTTCTTGAGTATTGTTCCTGATTATGTGGTATTAAGTCTACTTATAGTCTAAAGGCTACTTCTAATAGGAAAAAGCACACGTTGTCTCATGTTGGTTCAATAAACATGACAGTGTTCAATGATCAAGCATATCGCAGTACAGACAATTAAAGTGTGTACAAAGGAAAAAAGTATAGTGGTCATGCACAGAACCTCCTTAACGAGGTTATGGAGTAAAAAAACAACGACAAAATGGCCAAAATGTATATTCCTAATTGGGAAGCCAGCAAAGCAAAACTTAAAAAAAATCAAATGTAATTTAAACACATTAGAGGGCTGATGAAACCACCATAGGGCATTTTAGCAAGCATGGTTTATTTTTTTATTTTTTTATAGTATATTTATTTGATATTTTAAAAAAAAACAACAACAAAAACCGACAATACATTTATTTGACCAATACATTGCATTACATCAACACAAACGAAGCAACATAAAATACAAAAACATCCATACTTAATTCATATCTTAATTCATATCGGGGCAGATTTAATACATACTATTCAGTCTATTCAGGTTTATAGGGAATTCTTGTTTATTCTTATTTGTTCAGGGTAACGTCTAAATAGTTGACAATTTCTTTAACTAGTTTTCATATGCGTCTACTTTTTTACTTTGGGAGAGAAAAGTTTCAGCTATAGATTTTTCCATGTTAATTTGTAATTTAATTTGGGAATGGATCTGGTGTTTCTGGAAAGGTATAGAAGATCTCCAGTTTCTAGCTATTGTGATTTTCATGACTGTAAAACAGTGAACTGCAAAGCATATATCATTACTTGCTTTTAAATTCCAATTTACATGTAATAAAGCAATTTCGGGAGAGAATATTAACTTTATTCCTGTTATTACATGATAAAGGTCAAAAACCCAAGACCAAATTAAATTAACACAAGGGCAAGTCCACCATATGTGGATATATGTACCTGTATCATTACCACATCGCCAACATATAGAGTTATACTGATGATACATTTTGGCTAATTTATTTGGAGTTAAATACCATTTGTTTATAATTTTAAAGTGGCATTCCACCAAATTCAAACAATGGATGTTTTTATATAGTTGTTTCAAAGAGCAGCACCAATCTCCGATAGATATCGTTGTTTCTAAATCCCGTTCCTAATAATTTATTATATTTATTGGACTATCATTAAGTAAGTCTAGGAGGAGATTTGCTTTTGAGGTGATCTTATTTATGTGTTTATTATTAAATATGGTTTCCATATAGTGGGAAGCTTTAGAGGTAGACTTTAAGACATTTTTATCCACAAAGTTTTTCATTCTCAAATAGATGAAAATTTCTCTCTCGGGTATTTGAAATTTTATAACCAATTCTTGAAATGTGAGTATCTTGTCTTCATTTATTATTTGCGATATAGTTATAGAATCTTGATTTGGCCAAAGCCTTAATGTCAAATCTTTCATATTTTGTTCTATTACATTCAATTTACAAGTTTTTGGTATACATTGTGTAACTTTCAACTCTTTTTTTAATCTCTTTACATATCTGTAGTGATTGGGATAATATTAATTATTTATTCGTAAGAGAGTCAATACACTACTTATCACTATTAAGCCACAGGTAATTTTCTAGATCTTTTGTCTCAGTAACTTCTGCCTCAATAATATACCACTGGTCAACCTTCATATAGTTATCCTGTAAGTTATATACATGTTTTACTGCATATTCGTAATATATAAGTTTTATGTTAGGAAAATTTAAGCCCCCTTGTTTTAATTTCTTACACAATAATTTTAATCTGATTCTAGGTTTTTTGTTATTCCATATATAAGATGAAAAACTTGTTTGAATCATATCAAGCCAGTATTTTGAGATTTTAAAGGGGAGCATTGAAAATAAATAGGACCGCTTAGGGATAATATATGCATTTACAGTGTTAATTTTTGTTTTGTTTATTTTTTAAGCCAGAGTTCGTCATATGTCTACACAGAAAAGTGTGTGTGTGCATCCGTGGAATCTGCTAGTGGAAGTCAGCAAGGCCAAATGCCGATACTGTAGTATTAGTATAAAGTGAAGCACCGTGGCAGCATGCAGCATAAAGAGTGTTGCTAGAGATTTGTGCCGCCAACATATTCCTTACAAGTATACACAAATATGAATGGCCTCCACAGTCATCAGATCTCAGTTTATTCAAGTATCTAAGTTGGATGTGGTGGAATGAGAAATTCACACAATGGATATAAAGCTTACAAATGATGCAATTGTATCATTATGTGCCAGAATCTCAGAGAATGTATCCAGCATCTTGTTGAATCCATGCCAATAAGAATTACACTGTATACAGGTATATATGTGTTCTACCAAACACTGTGGCACCCACTCTACCCCCATAACAACTTTATCTCAAATAGGTTGGTATAGGGACTGGAGTCCCTGGACTCCCTCTTACCTTACATTGTTAAACTATTTTGGAATGTTTAACATCAGCTGATACTCTCAGCCAATCATAGGATGTCCAGCCAATAATAATGTTCTTTACCACAGTGGCTGAGGTAGAAGGCATCAGAGGTAGCTTGATAGGTGCCCTAGGACATAACTTTGATGTTAAACCATTCTAAAACAGTTTAACACCACAAGGTAAGAGGGCCCTCATAAATACTTAATGGAGACGAGGCTCTTATGGGGGTGGAGCAACACTTTAAAATGGTATACCTAATAAAGTTTCCACTAAGTGCTAGGAATTTAAAGCCTACGTCAAGAAATAAAACAAGATATCAAAACAAAATATTCTATTATCTGTTGTATTGCGCAGAGTATCTTTTTTGACACTGTATCCTATCGCATATCTTTTTGCTAGTTCTTTCCTAGAGATATGGTGTCTAGGTATATCTCATATCATGCATAACTGGCTAGTACTTCTAGATCCTTTTAATCTGATTGGCATGTGTCCCTTAAGTTCAAACAAAGGGGATTCTATTATCAAATTGATTTCTTTGTTTTGTAACTCGTTTAGGTTAAAACCTACATAAATTAAAACATGGCCATATTTTATTTAGTTTAACCATATTAAGATAGTGTAAAAATTACTATATTGCAATTATTATTTTGCTAAAACTTTTTTTTAAGACACTGAAGCAGTCTACAGACCTCCCCAATGAGCCATTTTGAATGAATAATTCTTCTTTTTGGCACAAGCTCATCTTTTCCATTTTTGATGACATTCCTTGTTTTCCAGAGTCTGTGAATGTGAAAAAAAATAATACATAATGTTTGTTTAAATTGCAATTAATTATTTTAAACAGTTAAATTAAAAATAATAAACATGCACACCTTTGTAATTTTTGTGTTTGACGCCAATTTTGAACGTCTTAAAGAACCC
The DNA here is from genome assembly GCA_933207985.1 of Pelobates cultripes. Lineage (NCBI taxonomy): Eukaryota > Metazoa > Chordata > Amphibia > Anura > Pelobatidae > Pelobates > Pelobates cultripes. Next base: position 216,673,565 of record OW240914.1, on the reverse strand, counting down.
ATAGTTCCGAGCTGAGTATTATATTCTTTGTAGTAATAGCTCCCATCAACAGGAATTATGTACGTGGGACAGGAAAACAAAAGAGGCAGCAACAATGGGTGGCCAGCTAGGGAAATAGTCAGGTCAGTCAGTGAAGTTGAGGGGCTCCTACCTGAAAAGTAAATATCAGCCTGTCTGGTTGGCCTCATTCTCCATGAGTGTTTTGTGCATGAGGTCAACATCCTGAGGTTATTCTGTTATGTCTTGTGATATTGTTTGTACCAGATTCAGTGGAGCGCTTAAATATGTGAATAAAACTTAATAGTACACCTAGTGCAAACAAGGAATGTATATATACCGTATTTTTTACATATCCCTGAACATCCAATGTTGTGTATACCTTTATGAAAAACAAAACAAACAAAAAACAGAAATAGTGCAGTACCCTTATGTACACAAGTGTGATATATACATAAATTTGAACACTCACATATTCCACAGCTATAACCTAGCTCTGGGAGTTGTTTGCCTGCAGGTCCGTTTAGGCGACCATCCCCTTTTTTCTTAATGAAGAGTAGTTTAGGAGTTTTCTTGTGTATTCAGCAGTAGTATACAGTATCGCAAGGAAATAATACAGACTAAAGACTGCTGAAAGTCTGTGTAGTTCTGACGTCAGGTTCATCATTCATGTGTCCTGAATTAAAATAATTCAATCTCTTCTGAGCAGCATAGACCACCTCTGCTGATCTCATCAGGCTTTATGATTATTTCATCTAATCAAATGCTTCTCAATGACAAGCAATGTGAACTTGGGTGTCCGCGCAATTGCCATGATGCACCAAATGCCAAACTAATTTCTCATTGTGGAAGCACACTCTAGTGCAGGGTTAGGCAATTTCATCACTCCAGATGTTGTGGACTACATCTTACAGACATAATGCTTGAAATGATTCAGAGAGATGTAGTCAGGTGTCGGACTGGCCCACCGGGATACCGGGAAATTTCCCAGTGGTCAGGCAGTTGCAGCATGAGGGAGGGCGGGGGCACCCCAGGTGAATGCCTAAGTCGCCGATAGGAAGCGCCGGCCCTGGAGACAGCACAGCTTCCTATTTGCGCCTACTATTCACGCAGCCAGCCGCCCGCCCTGCACGACAAACCAACATGCCGCCTGCATCCATAATCCTCCACCTTGCCGCCCACCTGAAAGATTGCCCAGCATGCCGCCCGCCTGCACAATCCCCTGGCGGGTCAGCCACTGGACCCCACAGGTATCAATACAAGCACTAATGTGTGCCAGTCTGTCAGTGTGAGTGTATGGGTCCATCATGGTTTGTGTGTCTATCTGTCATAGTGTGTCATGGTTTATGTGTGTGTCATGGTGTGTGTCTGTCATGGTGTGTGTGTGTGTGTTTAGGTTACCAGACCCCTTCCCTTGGCAAGGGAATAGTGTTTTTACTCACCTTTTTTTTTCCCCACACCGTGCTGGTCTCCCCTCGACTGACCCTGCCTCTATGGCTGAGATCATCAAGCTTGAGCATTATGCCAATAACTCGTTTGCAGGAAAGAGTAAAGGGTGCCACAGAATATCTAGACCATGTTTATTACAAACTTTTCTGTAGGGAGCATGTGTGTGTCAGTGAGCTTGTCTGTAGTGAGCATTTGTGTGACAGTGAGCTTGTCTGTAGTGAGCTTGTGTGTGTCAGTGAGCTTTTCTGTAGGAAGCATGTGTGTATCAGTGAGCTTTTCTGTAGTGAGCATGTGTGTGTGTGACAGTGAGTTAAATTCAGAAAAGTTAGAGGGACTCTCCAGTGCCAGTAAAACAAACCCATTTTCATGGCACTGCAGGACTCTGCAGTGCCCCCTCCCTCCCACCTCCATCCCATGTTACTTACCTGAATCCAGTGCCGACATCCCTCGACGCTGGGTCAGGCTCAGCCCACGCTCCTCCCCCGTGGATGTCCCAAAGGAAAGCATTATTCAATCCTTTCATTTGGGGATTCCGGTGATGCTGGAGGTCCTCATGCATAGCGTCAGGACGTCCAATGTAGTTTAAAACACTTTTCGTGTTCTAAGAACACGGAAGTCCCTCTAGTGGCTGCCTGATAGACAGCCACTAGAGGAGGACTTAACCCTGCAAGGTAATTATTGCAGTTTATAAAAACTGCAATAATTACACTTGCAGGATTAAGGGTGATGCGAGTTGGCACCCAGACCGCTCCAATGGGAAGAAGTGGTCTAGATGCCTGGATTGTCCCTTTAACAACTAAAAGATTTTTTGATCTGTCTGTGGAAGCTGCTTTCTGCTTACCAAAACAAGTTATAGAGAACTACTGTTTTAACTACTTCAGGTCCATTAAAGGGACACTAATGCCCCTTTTCCACTGAGCGGTACGGTTCGGGTCGGTACGGTCTGGTACGCTATTTTGAGTGTTTCCATTGTAAAAGTGGCCCATACAACCAAACCAAACCGCACCATTCCTGGGCCTCCTTCAGATGTAGGTCCATATGAAATGGTATGGTACGGTTACGGCGGAGCTACTGGCGTCACACTATACAATCCATTGAATGCCAGAAAGGAAAATGTCACTGCTCACGACAAATGACACGCTAGGCATTTGGTCTAAACCCCGCATGCCCCCTGGCGGTCCGACTTGCAGTGGAAACGCTCACCTGAATAGGCTGGACCATTTTAACCCTTCCAAACTGTACCGACCCGAACCATACCGCTCAGTGGAAACGAGGCATAATGTAACCCAGACCACTTCATCTCATTGATGTGGTCTAAGTGCAGTGTCCGACTCTTATCAATCTTACTGTAGAAATGGCAATGTTTACACTTCACAGATAACAAGCATCTAGTTCATGGGTTGTCAACCTGGTTCCTACCGCCCACTAGTGGGTGTTTCAGGATTCCAGGTGGGCGATAGGCATTTTCTAATTTTGAGAGATTGGGTGGGCGGCGGGCGCGAACCGGCAGTACCCCTGCGACTAGGTACCGCCATCACCACTTGTGGCCCCGGCCCGCGCGGCAAACCGCCGGGGCCGCATATGGAGGGGTCAGGGCCACCTGATAGATGTGGATTGTGAGGGGCCCGGTCAGCGCTGGGCGCTTTAACAGCGCGACCTGGCCCCCTGTGATTACATCACACGCTGGGAGGAAGTGACTGCACGTCACTCCTCCCAGCTAACACACAGACCGTGCGGGAGGAAGACCAGGGAGTCAGAGTGGGAACTCTGACTCCCATCCACCTGAGCCACCACTGGACCCCAGGGAAAGTAACCCTCCTGCACCTAAAAGGTAGGAAACAGGAGGGTGACTAAAATATTTTGTGTGTGTTTGTTTGTGTATGTGTCTTTTTATGTATGTCTTGTGTGTTTCTGTCTGTGTGTGTATGTATTTCTATCTATGTGTGTATTTCTATCTATGTGTGTATGTGTCTTATGCATGTATCTTTGTATGTGTCTTGTGTGTGTGTGTGTGTGTGTCTGTCTGTATATATATGTGTGTGTGTGTCTGTCTGTATATATGTGTGTGTGTATGTATGTCTTGTGTGTGTCTGTCTGTATGTATGTGTCTGTATGTATGTGTGTCTTTGTATGTGTCTTGTGTGTGTGTCTGTCTGTATAGATGTGTGTATGTATGTGTGTCTTGTCTTTGTATGTATGTGTTGTGTGTGTGTCTTTGTATGTGTCTGTATGCATGTCTGTGTGTGTATGTATGTGTGCCTGTCTATTTGTATGTATGTTTCTTGTGTGTTTCTGTATATGTGACTGTCTGTGTGTATGTGTGTGCATGTATGTATGTACGTATGTGTGCCTGTCTGTTATAGTGGGCTACAGTAAGTAATAGTAAGTGAGATACCTAGCTCAACCTTCCTACTGGGCATTGCTATAAGGAAGGTTAAAAACATTTTTGTAAAAAAGGGAAAAAAAAGGTGGGGATGGAGAATTGAGGAGGGAGAGGAGGGGAGCTGACGCATAGATGAGAAATCATATTATGCGCAAACAGAGAAGTCGTCTGAATATCACAGAAAAAAGGAGACCTTTGTTTGTTCCTTACGAAAATCGAACCAGATATCAAATATTTAGTCTTGCATCATCAACCTCAAGGATCTCATTAATCACTAGTAAAGGTAATTTCAATTTACTTTATAGTTTTCTCATTAAACTTTATAAAGTTAAAAACATTATAAACATGCATTAAGTAGAAATAAAAAGATAAATGTACGTACATTTATTTATTTTTAAAACACCCTCCTTTCGAAAAAATATTTCGCACTTGCGCGAAAACTGGTGGGCGGTAAGGACATTTTTTCAACCAAAAAGATGCATTAGTGGGCGGTAGGTAGAAAAAGGTTGACTACCACTGATCTAGTTATTGTCAAGACATCCACCCAAGGCGCTTCCTCTGCTAAAACTGTTACAGATCAAATACGACTCCTGTGGGGAATTATTGGATTCATTTGTTATGATTTCAGCCATGGAAGTGGCATGGCATTGTGGGGAATGGTGTGGCAAGGCCTTAAAGGCAAGTCAATCTCTCCTGTGAAATCCTCACACAGGCGAAATCTACATAGGAAACTTTAGCTTTAGGAATACATGTGTTTCTTTAACTCCTATAGAGTGTAACATTATTTGAAAAGGGCCCTCATCACCTCCAAGTGAAACTTAGCTAACTGCAATTACTTTTATGACTCAACAACTGATCATAAAGTACTGACAAACATGTTGGTGCTTTATAAATAATAATGATTAAATAAACTCTTTCTCTCTTTCTCCTTTTTCAAATGCTCCCCCCCCATGAACTCTGACATTTGCTGTCTTTATAATGCTATCTACCTCTACTATAGTAACACACTGTGACAATGAATTTGTCCTTTTCATTCGTTTTTGGTTTCTCTGGAAATCTACTTGCACAATCAAGCTTTATTCGTCTAGCATAGCTCCTGATTACTGATCCAGACAAACTTTTTATCTTGACACGCTCATTTATTAGGTCATTAAAAGGGAATCCAAATTTACTGTGGTAGCCTCACGTTCCGATGTTTAATACCTTCCTGAGCCAAATAGTAGCACTGTGACTCTCCAGCTTAAAGGGACACCCCAAGCACCAAAACAAGATAAGGCTTTAATATTTTTCTAAACACTTTTCAAATAATTTAATACATTTGGATAAACATTTTAAAATCTTTTTTTCTAAAATATAAAACAATATTTCACATTTTTTTTATATTTTTCAAAATCTTAAAACATACTAAAAGCTAATCCAAAATCTTAAAACATTTAAAAAGCTTACACAAAAATATTAGTTGCAAAGGTTATGGTGCTAAGAACTCCCTTCTACCTGTCGTTCTCTATTTATTCTATTAAGTTATATATTTTGCCTGTTCATGACCATGTATGTAAAGCAAACATACACATCTCTTGTGTCAGTCTCCCTCATTTTTGGCGGCATGATGGGCTTTGCTACTATGTGGCTATGCATTGCCCCATTTATAAAAAATATATTAATGGAGCTATTCTACTTCTACCTTACCCTGAGCTTCGTAAATGAAAAGGTTACTGAGTGTGGAACTGCAAAGAAAGCTCTGCTACGAAGGCATTTATAGGTAGTGTTTATATACTTGGAGATTGGTTTCAGAATAAACTCCACTTCAGTTGAATTTTGTCCAATTGGCCAAATTCACAAACTCTGAAGCATCCAAATTCTGGACCAACCAAATTGCACAATGCTTTCTTTGGGGTCATGATTTCAAATTTTACTTGTGGGACCAAATAAGGAGCAGTAAAAAAAGAAAAATCTAATTTTATATATTTAATAGATATAGATAATTTTCTTGCTTCTTTTGTTACTTTTTCTCACCTGATCTGTGAATTCACACATTCTCAGACCAAAGGAATTACAGTTGACAAGTGCTCACAGGATCCCAACATATGAAACAGTGTTTACAACCAGTGATGTTTATAAGATGAACTGGCACATGCGAAAGTTAAAATGACACTCTAGGCACCTGCTGGAGCAATTTTCCAAAATATAAACCTAATTATATGCATTATTTTTGCTAAACCTCCCATAATCCTTTGTGCAGCCGAACGTCTGCCAAAATCCTGCCATTGATTGAAAATCACAAATGGAATTTCAGTCAATCATTCACATTGCTTCTGACAGCTTGTAGAAGTACACTCATTTACTACTGAAAGAAATAGGAGATTAAGGATTCACAGAGAGATGTTGGAAATGAGGAAGAGTTTCCTGTGATGTCTTCAATTGCTGGAGGTGAAGACCACAGGCTCCCTTGAGCTCAAGATGTTGGAGCGCCTTAGGCCAGCTGATCTTCCCATTTGGCTCATTAGGGTCTGGCAGCATTGTGTGCCATACAAAGGCACCCCACATGCCATAGGTTTCCATCCCCTGGGATTGTACAACTACTCAGTTACATTTATAACTGTTCAGCCCGGTTATTGAAATGGTGTTGGCCATATATACTTCTCCTGTACTTAATAAAGTTCAGGTCCAGGTACTACACATACCTGATCCAGGACCCTAGGTTAGTGTAGGGCAGGGGTGGGCAACCTTTTGGCAGCACTATGCCGATATAGGATTGTGATGTCCCATAGCGTGCCGATCCTATATTTTTTTTTTTAATTGACGTGTGTATGTTGCCGTATTCTGCTTGTGTTATTTATACTGTAATTGCTTTGTATCATTGTATTTGTGTGTATATGAGCGATTAGATTGAATATGTTTATTAGTAGTTTATGGTATCGTGTATGATACATATAAATGTGGGCTGTGTATGAGGGCTGCTTGTGGAAATGTGTGTGGATGGATATGTCACATTGTGTGTTTGGTAGTGTGTGTGGGCTGTTTGGGGTATTGCATGTGAGAGGCTGCATGTGGGGTTGTGTGCATGTATGTGGATTGTTAGCGGGTTATGTTTGTGCGGATTGTGTGTATGTTTGTGTGTGGGCTGTTCGTATTATTTGTATGAGGGGAGGGTTATTCTGCATTTCTGTGTATATCTAGCAGTGTGGGTGGCTTCAGGGGTTCCAGTGGGGACCAGGCTGGCCAGGTACAGGTCAAGGACGGGAGCAGTAACAGCAGCTGCAGGCTGCTCTACTACAATGTGGATTCCCATTCACAAGTGCTCGGAGGAAGTGATCTGAGATCACTTCCTCTATGTGCTGCAATGCATAAATTGAGGATTGGCCTCCACCACCTTTTCGTATTAGCAGATATCTGAAGTTTCACTGGGACTTCTGGTAGGCCAGAGCCCTTTTGGCTCTAGCAGCCTTGAGTGCCGTGCAAAGACAACTTGAGTGCCGTGTATGGCACTAGTGCCGTAGGTTGCCTACCCCTGGTGTAGGGAATGCTACTCTGGTGTGTGTAGCATTAAAGGCAGCACAAGGATGTGAATACTACAATGAATTATGTAATATTGTGCTGTCAATTGCTACTCTAATTTTGTTTTTTTCCACCACCCACGTATATCCTGCGCCTGCAGCTAAGTATTTCATTGTGTTGACATCTGTGTGCCTGAGGTGGAAAACTGAAACATTATTTATAAATGGGAGCTTTGGTTCTGTTGTCAAATTCACAGTGAGCCACGGAAAAACATTTGATGTTTGGTAATGAAGACACATCACAACACCTAAGCTAGGGTCATAGTGTCACCAAGGATTGGTGTTGTTAGATCAAATGAGAAAACACCATTTTCATTGGCAGCTTGAATGCAGTGGAGGGGCTATCACACTTTGCCTGTCCTCTATCCCCATCCTTCAATGGTTTGAAGGATCTTTGAGTGATCACCACAGCAACTGTCTCAATTTAATATTGTTAAATACGCGTTCCAAATGATTTAATATTTTCGGATGAACTTTTAAAATGATTTCATATTATAAAAATTTTTTTACATTTTGTAAATTTTGATATATTTGTATATATTTTTATACATGATAGATATTTTTTACAGTTTATAATGTTTAAAAAATTTTTTCAATGTTATCCAAAAATATTAAATCATTTAAAAAAAGTCTACCCAAAAATATTTAAATGAGGACTAAATGCACAAATTACTTTGCATTTGCAAGTTCACAAGAATACACCTACAATTAATGCTACCTCCACATTTCGGACAGAGTGACAGTTAAAGGACCACTATAGTGCCAGGAAAACATACTCGTTTTCCTGGCACTATACTGCCCTGAGGGTGCCCCCACCCTCAGGGACCCCCTCCCGCCCGGCTCTGGAAGGGGGAAAGGGTTAAAAACTTACCTTTTTCCAGCGCTGGGCGGGGAGCTCTCCTTCTTCTCTCCTCCTCCTGGGCTGAATGCGCACGCGCGGCAAGAGCTGCGCACGCATTCAGCCCGTCGCATAGGAAAGCATTTACAATGCTTTCCTATGGACGCTTGCGTGCTCTCACTGTGAAAATCACAGTGAGAAGCACGCAAGCGCCTCTAGTGGCTGTCAATGAGACAGCCACTAGAGGATTAGGGGAAGGCTTAACCCATTCATAAACATAGCAGTTTCTCTGAAACTGCTATGTTTATAAAAAAATGGGTTAACCCTAGAAGGACCTGGCACCCAGACCACTTCATTAAGCTGAAGTGGTCTGGGTGCCTAGAGTGGTCCTTTAACACGGTGACCCTCTCAGTGGACTATGGGAACTAGTACCAGACTGGTAATATTTGGGACTAACAATTCAGTTTTCCTTACCTCTTCTGAACCATGCAGTTCAGAACCTACCAGAGGACCTGTGTGAAATAAGTGGGTAAACCAGCCCTAGCAAGAATGTACCCATGCACTGTTGGAATGATGCTGTCTCGGGGTATATGGTAACCACAAGGTTTAATATTTTGAGTTCTAAGTTGGTAGGCAGGTATAAAATTTTCTCAAAAAGTTTTGATGCTCACAAAGTTTACTGCACAGGTTACGTATGAAAGCAGGACTGTATTTGTTTAAAGTGTAAGTGTGTCTGTGAAGTATATGTGTTCACCTTGGTTATTCACGAAATTGTGAATTGCTGCGAAATCATAATGAATTCAAAGTGAATTTCAACACTTAGGCCTAAATGGCTAAACTGTAAAAAGTCGATTCTGTTTTCACTTGGGCTCTTTTGGTTATAAATTTGAAATTCACTTTGAATTCCTGGCAATTCTCAGTTTAGCGTAAAACCCTGTAAGTGTCTTTTATTAATTCATTGTCTTATGAATTTAGGAGAGATTATTTTTCATTTTGAACAGGGATTTCTGTGAGCAGTGGAAAAAGACTCCAGAATCCAGTGATATGATATTGTAACTTGCTTAGGTTTGCTCATTAAATGTATAAGTGATTTATAAAGGTGTGAGTGCATTTGAATGTAGCTTGGGCACCTCATTCTGTAATTTAAAATGGTACTCTCCATGAGTGCACCTCCATTTTTATTGCTGTTCAGGCAGATATTAAAAACCTGCAATTAACTGAATAGCCTCTTAATTGGCAATATTGAAGGGACATTTGGATATCTAGATTCTCTTTTTTACAGGCATATGAGCAGACATTTTGAGTTTAATAAATATTTGTAATAAAACAAAAGAAAGTTAATTGGCTCCACTATTAACAAGGAGTGACTGTTGCTATAATACCTCTTGGAAAGGTGGTCAGTCACAGGAGCCCCATATATATTTTCATACACCATCCCAGAATCCTGGGACAGGGAAAAGAAGTGGGTTGGCAGCCACACCCGGCCTGTTTAACCAACACACAGGATTCAGGGAAAAGGGAGGGATCATATAGTTATGATAATCGTTATTAATTCAGGAAATGTTCAGGACGTTATTCCTCAATTAATTTTGTACTATTTCAGGGACTTTTAGGGCCAATCGTGCAGACCTGGATGGTTTTCTGACCATACTGTTAAGGGCAGCACAGAGATCTCTTCATTTTAACGAATGGTCTTGTACAGTGACTCTGTCACGTCACTCGGGTAATGTAAATCATTGTAGCTTCAGAGATACAACGTTCTAACTAGAGTGTTTCTGTGTTGAGATAAGCATTGGGTTCAATGTTTATCCATAAGAAGCATTTGACTGGCAGAGTATGCCGCTCATGTGTATTTTGTCTTATATTCTTCTCTATGAGAAGCATTTGTTTGACCGAAAAGTTACCAAACTTGATGATCATGAAGGAAGGACTGTCTTGGTGCTGCCTCTAATAAAGGTATATTAAACTAACACAATGTGTGTATGTGTATATATATATATATAATAAATAAAATCAGATTATCACGATTGTGTTCCTTTAAATATTCCAATCCATATTTGGTGGAGTATTATAGAGGATAATAAACATAACTAATTACTTCCGTGATACTTCTGTAACTTTACCTTTTTTGCTAACCAATAGCTAGTAAACTATTTTATTTAAATCTATGAAGTGATGTAAGCAAATTAGTGCTTAATTGTTTACATGTTCACTTACAAACAAACCTATATAAAATTATTTATCAAAAATCGCCCTCTACTCCACATATTTCACCGCTTTTATTTCGCCTTATATTTCTTACATTCCTACAGCAGCAATATCCTCCCTCTCCATTGACGAGCGGACTCTAGCTCAGTCCACACCCTCCTGGGCTCCTCCAATTCGCGTTCTCACGTAGTTTGGTCCATGTGACGCTCCGTCTCTGATTACAATATGGCGACCTCCATGTTGAACCGGGTGTGTGTGACCCTGAGGGTCTCGGGGATTTCGAGTGTGACCCCCAAAAAGGGCCCAGGGTACAGTACAGGTCTATCTGTCCCTCAGCCAGGTAAGACATACATATGGTATGTCCCTTTAGCCTGATACTGTATGTAAGCCATTGACAGGATCTCTGGCATGTCCATGTGTCATCCAAAACCTGTCACTGAATTTCTTTTAGGAAAATATATCATTGCTTAAGCTCGTAGTTTGCTGTTGTCCATTACTAACCTGAAGATTAACTTATAAATGCATTAATTTAGGGGTTTAAACGCCAAACTGCAGGTAGTTTGCAAAAGGAATTGCAAAATTGAGACTGCAATGGCCAAGATGATACTGTATCTGAGTTGGAGAATTGTTTTCAATTTTACCTAAATTTTGCCATTTGGCTTTTTATTTGCTGCAGTTTGGAGCTTAGTGAATAAACCCTCTAGTGTACTTTGATTTACATACACGCAGTTACCAAAACATGTACCTAGCTAATAAAAACAATAAAGTTTACCATAAGTATATGAAGATATATGTAACTAACAGATAATGCTATGAATGTTTTTGTATGTACGCATGCAGGTTATTTACTAAAGTGAGAATTTTCAGGATTCAAAGTGAATTTCAAAATTAAGGCAACAATAGCCGAACTGGAAAAATTATCCAAGTCAGCTATGCTTCCTGTTTGGCTACATTGACCTTAAATGTGAAATCCACTTTGAATATCTGTTAATTCTCACTTTAGTGAATAACCCTCATTTATATGTCCATCAAACTTTACGAGGGTTATTTGCAATATAGTTCCTTATTCCTGTTGTGTATTTCCCAGCAGCTCCAGTGACACGGGGAAACCGTCCTTTCCAGAAGGGCATGTTAAAGAGACAGGTAAGTGCTATTTTAATCATTCAGGTAATTTTTATGCGTGGCCAATCAGTTTGATACCTGTCAATTTTACTGGGTTTGGCAGGACTGTTATTGATGAGGCAGGTTTGTTCTCTGGTGTGGTGTATCTGGTTCTGTGATTCTGTGCTGTCAAGTTATTATTTTATATGACTCTTCTAAATATGCAGAAAGTCTAAAACATTTCATCAACTGGAATGGCCAGCATTGACTTGTGAAGGCCAAATTCTCTTATATTCTAGCTCACTTTGCCATTTATTACACGGCATGAACTCGCAGTTGACTTTGGTAGTTTTTCTAGAGTTACAATTGGTTGCTGGAGAGGAAGAGGTCAAGCACAGATTGTCCATATTTTTTGCCTTTTCATTCTCTAAAATGTCCTAAATTGTTTTATTTTGCTTATTAGATCCATATACATTTTTCCTGTAGTTCCATTTCATTTCACCTTCATGGTCTGAGCTGGGAGGACATTCCAATTTCTTCAAATCTTTGTGCAAATAATTTCCACTGAAACAAATCTCTCTCTTTTTTTTTGTATAGCCACCTGCTCCAAGGACAGAAAAGATGCTCCCAGATCAAGACTGGACTAGTGTTTATCCAACTGCAGCAGCATTTAAACCTTCAGCAGTGCCACTCCCCATTCGCATGGGATACCCACTAAAGGGCAGTGTCCCTCCTGAAAAGACAGGGAATCTTGAGCTTGTGAAGGTAAATGGTCGGAAGTCAAATGTGATGAAAACAGAGGTTCAGTCTTAACATGGTTATTCACTAAAGTCTAAATGGCTCCAAACGGAATGGGGCAAAACCATCCGGCTGAATTTGGGGCACTTCTCTTGAGACTTGGCTATCAGAGTGCTCTGATTGGTTAATTTACTAGCCAAGCAATCGGAGCGCTTCTGGTCATATTGAAAAGCATGGGAAACTTTCCCACGCTTTGTGATATCTATCATAGTGAGTGAAGCCTGAAAGGGCTTTCCCCACTAAGAGCAGCCATTCGGTGTCAAGCCCTCCATTGTTAACATGGATTATTTTATTTTTTTTGTTATTTTGCAACGGCTTTTTAAAATATAAATTACAAGTGTTGGGTATTATGGATTTTTATTTGGTCTTTTTTTGTGGCTGAAGACAGATGAATTGGAAGAGAGAAGACTTCTGATGGTATTTTTTTGAAGCTTTTTTTTTTTTTTTCTTGTCATTATTATTAGGGTGAGGGGGTAAGTAAGGGCGTTGTTTTTGTGGTGGTTTGGGGGTTGCAAATGTCTAGACACCAGGTGAAAAATTTACTATTATTGCAAGCCAACTCCCCTCCCCCCCCCAATTCCCTTTTTTATGATTAATTATGGTCCCTACAGCATGGGTTGATTACCAGGGGAGGGGATTGGTGGGAACTGGGAGAGGGGACACTAGGTCTCCCAGCTTATTATAAATATTGAGGCCACCAGCACAGGCATGGGTAGGGGCCAGGGGAGGGGACACTAGCTCCCCCCTGTTATAAATATTACGGCTCCTGCTTGCTGGCATTCCTGACCATGTCCCCTTCCCCCTGTTATTTCTAGCAAAATTGGGGCCAAGTTGCTAGTTTTAAATGTTTAGCCGATATGTTTACCTCCATGGGATTTTTATTATTATTTATTTATTTTTAATGTGGCTGCTGGCTAACAAGTGTTGGCCAGCCGCCACATAATTGACCCTAATGCTACCGAGGATTTTTAACTATGTAAAGCAAGTGAATTATAATTTGTGAACGCACATCCTGTTGAATGCTTTCAGTTTATTTGCTGCCATGTCGCTTTTATATATTTTTTTTTCCTCCTCATAAACAGACCTTGATGTGTTTACCTTATTATTGCTTTTCTCTCCATTGATTTCCAGATCCCCAATTTTTTGCACCTGACCCCTGTTGCCATAAAGCAACACTGTGCAGCTCTACGAGGTGAGATCATTGATTAGGATAATGCTCGGAGGGTTTGGTGAAATTTTACATTTGTCAGTGAACGATTTTTTTTTTTTTTTATAGTTAGTATAATTTTATATGAACATATTACAGTTTAGATAATTTGTTATTCTGCAGAATATAAAGATGAAACAGTTCATTAAGAAAGAAATAGGATGTTTCTCCTGAATGCTCTTCTTTAAAGGGATTCTATAGTGCCTGGCAAACAAAGCTGTTTTCCCGGCACTATAGGGTTATAAGGTCCCCCCCCACTTCCACAGGGCTAAAGGGTTTAAAACCCTTTCAGCCACTTACTTGAATCAAGCACCGATGGCCCTCGGCGCTGGGTCAGGCTCTGCCCACGCTCCTCTTCCGCCGGCGGGTGGCACCTAATGCGCATGCGCGGAAATGGCCGCGCGCGCATTAGACCTTCGCATAGGAGAGAATTATTCAATTCTTTCGTATGGGGAAAATCAGACGCTGGAGGTCTGTGAGGATGTCCAGCGTCCGTTAACGGGCCAAAAGTCCGTTTAGATTCCGGAAGCCCTCTAGAGGACAGACTTAGAGCTGCAATGTAAACATTGCAGTTCTCTGGAACTGCAATGTTTTACATTGCAGCACTAAGTGCAAAAGGGTCATAGCCCCCAGACTACTTCAATTAGCTGAAGTGGTCTGGGTGCCTACAGTGTCCATTTAATAATTTTTCATGTATCTGTTTTTTTTTTTTTTTTTTTTTTTACACAACCTTTAACCCCTTAAGGACACAACTTCTGGAATAAAAGGGATTCATGACGGAATATTTCCGTCATGTGTCCTTAAGAGGTTAAAGTTTATTTGATTTTTTGGTGCCATTTTCTTGGCCGATGTCTATTTGAAATGCATTTAGTTTGTTATAGTTTAATTCATAGGGATTTATGTTTAAATAGCAATAGTAGAGCATTTACAGTAGACAACCAATGATGCTTTACTAATCTGTTCATTTTGTTGAGTTGGTAAAGGAAATAAGAAAATGTGAAGAAGTACTTGTTCAGGCCTGCTTAGTGGAGGTGTGTGTGTGTGTGTGTATTTCTGACAACACTTCCTGCTGTAGAAATGTGTTTGTGCATCTTTTGTTTTGCAGAGTTCTGCACTCACTGGCCATCTGCTCTTTCAGGTGATGAGCTATGTACACAGCACTATCCTATTGAGTTTCAGACTGTAGATTATGTCACAGCTGGTCCTTCTGTACGAAATCCAAAAGCCAGAGTGGTAACTCTGCAGGTGAGTGATGACTTGTATTGTAGGCAGTCCTAGAGCTGCTCAAACCAGTGGACATTTCATAAGTCTATTTTCAATGTACAATTTTCCCTGTTGAAAGCTATATTGTAAAGGATAACATGAAGTGCTGTGGACCGCCTTACACCATATTTCATTATACAATGTCAGAAAGATCAGTTGGCCTTTAAATTAACCTAGTGAGGTTTTTTTTCTTTTTACAACATATTAAATATAAAAAGTATTATGATAAATTGTAATCATAAATGAGAAAAATATTATAGCAATACACATCAATTATTATTAGAACAAAAAAAAAGACATTTGTTGTGATCTGAATCTGTTTGATAAGAAGGGGTAAAAAAAGGCAGGTTGACTAGAGTATGCTTGATCTAGACATAAGATACAGAGGCTGAAAAAAAATTACTGTAGGAGGGGCTGAATCAGGTACACAAGGCCCTGCCTGCTCAATGCTAAACCTGGCTTGCAGAGAGTGTTAGTGATACGCAATATAGGAACCAGATTTTAGAAAATATGTGGAATACAAAAGGGCCTTTCCAAAGCTTAGTAAAGCAGAGACAGGCTGCTGTGCATGAGTAAGGGCAAGAGGACACCTAAGAAGATAAATTTTGGATGAACTGGGTCAGGAGTGAGATTGTTGCCCAGTATTTTATAACACTGGGTGAAGACATTAACCTACATGGGGGGAGAGGGAGGGACATTCTGGTCAAACCAGCGTAAATAGGTTAGATTCTCTTGAGAACGAAGTTTCATCTGGTTATAGGGATACTGTAGTCACCAGAACAACTAAAGCTTAATGTACTTGTTCTGGTGTTTCCTGCCCATCCCTGCAGTCTTTTTAATGTTTTACATTACTACCTAGTAACACCTGTGCTGGCAGTCACTCAGATGGCCACTAGAAGTGTTTCCTGGGTCAGTGCTGTATGTGTTCCCCAAATTGCGCATGAATCAATGCATCTTTATTAGGAGATGTTGATTAATGCAACGTGGAGTTTTGCCTCCCAATGCTTGACTGAGATCATCGAACTTGGTGATCTCAGTCAAGGAGGTGGGCTGAAGCCAGCCGCGACAAGACCAGTGCATCGCAAATAAAAAAGGCGAGTAAGACATCTTTTTAACGGGGATCAAGTGGGGCTGGCAATCTAAACAGCACTATTAGAACTATAATGTAAGGAATTCATGTTTTGTATTCCTGACACTATAGTGTTCCTTTGTTATTAACACCATTATCCATGACCAAAATACAAGTGGTGAGTTTCTAAATAATAAGTTCCAGTCTTGTTTGCAAAATGTAACCGCAAATATCCAGTTCCCACAGAGACTGATATAAACAGGGGTATGGGTTGCTGTCCAGAACAGAGTTTATATTTGAGATTACACTTGTAGCCCTGCCTTTTCTGGCACAAAGTCTTTTAAATAGGTACTTTGCAAGAGTGTTGATGACTACAACTGAAATGATAAAATGTTGAATCTTATTCAAATGATGATATAGGTCTCCTGTAAGTATCCAAGGGATAAGGGGGCATATTTGACAACTAAGAGCTCGTTTTCCTCTTTGTTGGTTACTGACTTCTAAATTTTAACAGTAGCGACAGGCAGCCACTAAATGTCAGGTGCTAAGTAATTATTAACTGCTTTTATTCTTTTGGGAGCTGCTAACCTCTACTTGGCTACCGTTTTTCCAACCTTGTTGCTACTCCTTACTGGATGCCAACCCAGAAAGCCAGCCTCTGACCTAATGTAAAGAGGTTGATGACAGCTCAAACCTTATACATCCTACATAAACAAAGTCTTGTTCTGACTCTTTCAACAAGTTTTACTGGCCAACTGCTGTTTGACTGTTGCTAATGGTAACATAGGATGAAATGCATCATCATGTGTGTTTCTGTGCTTTTAGAGCAAGCCGCTAATATGTACTTGGTTAGTATCTGTTTCAGCAGATATTTTTTTTTTGTTAGCAATAGGCTACACATATTTACCAAAATTGTAAACCTGGTGGTAATATTTAGCTGTTGAATGTGACTGGCTGTTACCTGTAACAGCTAAAGGCACCTATTTATTGAAAGAATTGTAAATGAGCCGTAAGTTACCCTAAGTACAGTCGTTGACTGCCATTGTTATATAGCCTTCCTAAGAACTGCTTTGTTGCCCCTGGAACTGCCTGCGACAAATGCTGGATTATTGAGGATAGGAACAAGAGAAGTGAGAGTTTCTTTAAATTGTTAGAGATAATAAAAGGAAGGGAGACTTCCACAGAGAAGAGAAACTAAATAGTGCAGTCCACATAAGTCATATTCAATATCAACCCATTGAATTCTCACTGGCTCAAATTTCCTCACAGAAAATGGAATTAATTGAGCCTAGCCATGATATCTTGCATTTATCCCAGAATAATAACTTTGTGTTATTCCCTAAACACAATTGACTATAATTTCGAGTTCAGTAAATAAACCCCAGTGAGAATTATCAGATGGATCAGGGTATATCTGAAGCATTATATTCTCGAGAGGAGTTTTGCGTGTTGGCTGCAAAAGCAATGATCAAGGTGAAGCTGAAAGGACTTGCAGATGTTTGGTGCAGCTGAATCATGTAGGTACACCCTGCATGCTCTTACTGTAGAAGTACTTGGATGGATAATGAGGATGTTAGAAGTCCTCACTGCAAAACCTTAAGATGCCTTAGAGTTGTTTGTCCTCTGTGAAATCAAAGGAAAATAGGGTGACAGCCCCATAGCGTTATAAAAAAATATACATGTCAATACTTTGTTAAACACAGATCGGCAAACACCAGTCAAGGCACAAGATTTGCTTTTCAACAAAGAATCACCTTTTTGCCTCATAGTTCCATTTTAAACGTTTGTTTGCTGTATACAACTGCTTTGAAATACAACTCAGGAAGAAATGCATAGTCAGTGAACCACTCATGGACAGCTGTTTCGTTGTTATATATATCCTATTGTACAGCGCTGTCTGTTGGTGCTTTTATAAATAATAATATTTTTATATATATATATTATTAGTTTATTGTTCAATTTCTTTACCCAGAAACATTCTCCAGTTCAGCCATTGTTTTGTCAATTGACATCCTTTTTTATATGGATCTGTGTATTAAAATAAAATATATTTTAATTGGACATTTAATACATTTTACACATTGCCCTCTTTTCTTCTCCATCTTGCTTAAAGTTCATTCTTCTCTCCTTTTCTCTCAGGTGAAACTCTCCAATCTAAACCTGGATGATCATGCTAGGAAAAAGCTCATTAAACTTGTCGGATCTCGATACGACAAAGACTCTGATACGTTGACTATTCGGACTGACAGGTATGCAATCCTTACATCCCGTTAGACTGAACTTGTGACGACCCATTGAGCATAGTCCTGCACAACCAATTATCAGGCTGTAGTGGTTATGGAGTATTTCTTTAAGTCTAATATTTATTTGCTGCCAGTAATATGTGTATACGTGTGAATGAGTGGGAGGGAAATTTATGGGAATAATAGAGTTAAAAAGAAAAAATATATATTTTATAAGCAATTTAAAGAAGAATTGGTGTTCCATTTAAAAAAAATTTATTTAACAAAATTGTGGAGGAAAAAGTCATCCTGGAAGAAATGCTATATGCAAATATTATCCCTATACATAAGCCAGATAAACCACCAGATCAAGTAAAGAGTTATAGACCTATTTCTCTGCTAAATTTGGATATAAAGATATATGCTAGCATCCTAGCTAACAGGATGCAAACCGTCTTACCTTACCTAATTCATAAAGATCAGGTTGGCTTCATAAAAGGTAGACTCTCCAGCAATAGTGTGAGAAAAATAATTGATATTCTAGACCGCACTAACGACTCAGGGGTCCCATTTCGGGCACTGTCATTGGACGCAGAGAAGGCCTTTAATAGGGTCAAACAAAAAATATATCAGATAAAAATCTAATAAAAAATCCAGGAATGGTTAACGTGATATACCTTTAAATCTCTTTAGAATAGTGGTAAGACTAGTAATAATTCATTACTTACTTAAAATTTCATAAAAAATATATCATAAAAAGTATATATATTTTGTGCAACAGATCATTCACAGTAATATCCAATAAATAACAAAAAAAAAAAAAAAAAAGAAGAAAAGGAAATAAATTGTCCAATTGATAACAGTCTTGTAAATAGATACTATGTATCAAATAGTAGCAGCAGTCTTTTAAATTGTAAACTGACTCAGTTCACTCCAGTTATAGAAGAACTGGTATATGGATACTGAGTGAGTTAGTATACTGTGTGTACAATATTATATTATAAATGGTCCTATTTTATAATAATTGTACCCTTGTAAAAAGTAATAAATAGATATAAAATATCATTGATAGGTCATAGTTGATGGCCCTCAATAAAATATATGCTTAATTCACCATTAAAAACTGAAGTGCTGAAATGGTTAAAAATATTCAATTTTATTTGAAAAAATCAAATTAAAAGTTATATTAGGCACTCACAACTATTACATGTTACACATCAGTAACAAGATTACCTAGTGGAATTTAAATTGCCGCCGAACGAAGGAAGAAAACAAAGATACACACGAGGCTCACGGAGAGCCAGCTCTTCCATTTATTTGACGATCGGACTGCAACAACTGTATACACCAGGTTCCAAAACTGCAACCGGGCAAGAAGTTTGATATCAAAGTGTGAGTGCCTAATATAACTTTTAATTTGATTTTTTCAAATAAAATTGAATATTTTTAACCATTTCAGCACTTCAGTTTTTAATAGTGAATTAAACATATATTTTATTGAGGGCCATCAACTATGACCTATCAATGATATTTTATATCTATTTATTACTTTTTACAAGGGTACAATTATTATTATAAAATAGGACCATTTATAATATAATATTGTACACACAGTATACTAACTCACTCAGTATCCATATACCAGTTCTTCTATAACTGGAGTGAACTGAGTCAGTTTACAATTTAAAAGACTGCTGCTACTATTTGATACATAGTATCTATTTACAAGACTGTTATCAATTGGACAATTTATTTCCTTTTCTTCTTTTTTTTGTTTTGTTATTTATTGGATATTACTGTGAATGATCTGTTGCACAAAATATATATACTTTTTATGATATATTTTTTTATGAAATTTTAAGTAAGTAATGAATTATTACTAGTCTTACCACTATTCTAAAGAGATTTAAAGGTATATCACGTTAACCATTCCTGGATTTTTTATTAGATTTTTATCTGATATATTTTTTGTTTTACTTTGCAATATTAAGGATTTTTTAGTGGAATCCTTATTTTTCCAGTAGAGTGGTTTACTGCAGCAATACTAGGTTCTCTAACACACGGTTATTTTTCATATTAACCATAACGTTATATTTTGCTTTAATAGGGTCAGGTTGGACTTCCTGATAGCATCTATGAAGGGTTTTGGTTTTGGTGGATGTCTAATGGATACTGTTATGGCATTATATTCCTACCCAAGAGCTAGAACTATAGGGAGAGGTATAATATCTGACTGGTTTAAAATAAGCAACGGGACAAGACAGGGATGTCCTCTCTCGCCGCTGCTTTATTTGTTTATTTTATCGAACCCTTAGCCTGTGAAATTAGGGAAAACCTAAAGATTAAAGGAGTTAGAATAGGTCAAGAAGACTACAAATTATCACTATATGCGGACGATGTCCTAATCACCATCACAGATCCAGTACCATCATTGGATGAATTGATGAAAGTTATAACCGAATTTGGAAACTACTCTAATCTCAAGTTGAATGTAGATAAAACAACTGTATGAGCAAAAAATCTAAGTAAGGAAGCTAGAGGAAAGATTGGGAATAAATATGACTTTGCTTGGGCTAAGAAATATTTGCAATATCTATATATTAAAATAACAAGTAACCCAAACAAAATTATAGAGAATAATATTCTTCCTATGATGAAACAAATAAACAACTTAAGAACTGCAGAGATATCATGGATTGGAAGAATAAATGTTGTAAAATCATACTTATTGCCCAAATGGAGCTATATATTCCGCATGGTACCTCTTAAAATTCCAAAACCATGGCTTATAATGATAGACAGCTTTTGAGAAGTTTATATGGCTGGGAAAAAAAAAGAGTGAATAAAAAAAATATTAAATATGAATTCAAAAAAGGGTGGGTTGGGGGTCCCGGACATTCTAGAGACATATGAGACATGCGCATTGGCTCATTTAATTATATCGTTAAAAGAGAGCTCTGCAGAGGAAGCATGGGCAAAAATGGAAGCTACAAGACTGGGATCTCCAGACTTATTAGCTATATTTTGGAGCCTACAAAAAAGAAATAACATAAATATAGGCCTAATTATGGATAATTTATTATTGCAGTGGAAAAATTGGAAAAAGAGACTTAAGATACTGGATAATATTATCACGGATTTACCTCTCAACATTTTTGACAGTCAATATAGAAGATTTAAATGTAAAAACCTGGACGTCTAATGGTATTAATAAAATAGATCAAATATTGCAACAGAATCAAATTATGTCTTTTGAGGACATTAGGCAGTTATTTTCTTTTCCCTATAGAGAGAATTTGACATATTTAAGGATAAAGCATTTTTTTTATATAAACATAGGGTTATAGAATCATCTGAAGGATTACATCTATTCATGAATCTAATTCTAAAAGTAATAAAAATTTAGTATCACATTGTGCTAAATTACATACATTATATAAATCAAGTCCAATATTCCCAGCCCTTGTTTCATGGGAAAAAGATCTACAGATTACTATCACAAGAAATGAGTGGATAAATGCAAATAATGCTGTAACTAAGGCTATTCATTGTTTAAATTCAACTGAAAGTCATTATAAGATCATTAATAGATGGCACTATGTCACCACTAAATTGGCAAAAATATACCCATTCTCTCAACGTAAGTGTTAGAGATGTGGCTCACTTAGAGCAGACTATGTCCATATTTGGTGGTCTTGCACAAACTTAAGTCAATTTATGGAATAAAGTTGCAAAATTCTGTCAAGAGGTGATAAAAGTAGATCTAGATTTTACTTGTAGGTCTTTTGTGCTACATCTGGGCTGGCCTAGAATCTCAAGAAGTAAAAAAGATATAGCAACATGAGCGAGATACTGGAAATGATCTGATTTCCCCCTCTTGGGATATGATAAAATATCAGGTCTTGAACCATTGCAAAATGGAGATTGGAATCCTGAGACAAGATAATTCTATTAATTCTAGAACAGAACAATGGGAGGAATGGGTAAAAAAAAATAAGCTTTACATAAGAAAAACAATTGTATCTATTATTGGATCTTGGTACAGTATGTATATTGGACATTTATTGTTAAATATAGGTAGTGAATAATAACTTTAATTTTTTTTGAGAAGAAGTAAAGACGATAAATCTAGTATGACAAATAACTAATGAATATAGAGACAGATTAGAAATATGTTTTAATAATTCTATATCTCAGACCTAACATTGTTGATATGTTCATATGGTTCTAATGTTTCTATATTTTGCATCTCAATATAAAGCTGTCTAATGGCTATTTATAGCCTACATTTTATTAAAAAAAAAAAAAAAGGAGGAGAAAGTAAGAGAAAATGGGCACTATCTGTTAGGATTTATAGATCTCGGCACAGTATGACCTTATGTTTGTATGTTTTTATGTTTACATTGTTTGTCATAGACAGTGAATAACTATTTAAGGTCCTCTCAAGTCGAAGTGAAGACACTAAATTTAGTATGATGACTAATTTATAAATAAGGTGATAAGGGAAATAAATTAAAAAATTGGTATCTTAGAGCGCTAGAACTGTCAAAATGTATTTATGGTTGTACTGTCTTTTGATTATATTTTTAAATGTAAGTCTTATTGTCTATTGTGATAAATTTTCAAAAAATAATGAAATGGAAAAAAAAAAGGAAAAAAATTGTGGTGTAATGCATGCATACTTCACACTCTTTGTAGGAGACATTGCATTTGTCTTTACTATGGGTGAAAAGAAGGGGAAATCCACCAAAAAGTATAAGCGCATTCCCTACAGAGAAATGGATCTCCAGCAATTAGGTGAAAGGGAGGGGGATCATTTTATAGATAGGTTCTGGTGTTAGATATCAGCAGTAAGTTCTTTTTTAGTGCACCTCTATATAAGTATACCTTTTTGTAATCTTGGTGACCATGTTTGGGAGTTTTATCTATTGCTTATAGTGTATGAATATGGATAAAATTAATACAAGGCTCTGTAATCACAGAATGTCATTAAAGTCATTTACAACTGGATAAAAATTAAAGTATCAAAAAGGAAAACACAAAATGTACACAAATTCCTAATCGAGGTGGCATGCAGGACTATGATTAGAAATAATTTGTAATAATATGCACTTGGATGTGCGAAATATGTATATACTTTGTTTTTCATTGTGTGCTGGAAAGCAGTAGCAAATTTGAATATTCGTGTTTTCATAATGCTCTTGTGATTGAGATATCTTCTCATTGATGTCCATCGTTGTAGGTACAGGTCAAAATGAACTTGTACTTTTGTGTTTTTTACCTGCAAAGTTGATTGATGTATTGAAAGTTACATCACTTTCTCTTTTGGTTGTGTAAAAGTGTATTGACCCTGCTAACTGACACTGGCAACAGTTTTGGTTGTGGGCTTAGAGAGTGAGACTATGACAGCAACTAGAAAGAAGAATGTTTTTGTATTTTACCATGGGGGAGGTGGGAGAAAGACAGTCCATATACAAAATCATTGCTTCACTAAGTATTGCGTATTGATCTGTTTCCTCTTCATTATTTCAGATGTCCTCTTCGAAGACAGAATCAAGATTATGCTATGTACCTCCTAACTGTCTTATACCATGAATCATGGGTAAGTGTTTACCACGCATTATGCAGTATATTCTTTAGCTCTCTTTGTGAGTGGAGGTCTACAAAGCCGGGAATATGCAGCTTTATCTCCGTGATATACTGAAGTTAATGGAATGTTTAACTTTTTTTACAGGCATTATAAGCTTCCTATTTGTTTTTCTTTTTTTTTTTTTTAAAAGACACTCTTTATGAGAATTACAGACTGGAATTTTTTATTTTTTTTTGATGAACGTCCTAAATAATAAATAATTAGAAATGAATTCACTTGTAAGGTTCTTTGCTTTTTATGCAAGAACCGATATACTAAATTTGATGAACAAGTCTAATCTTCTAAATTGCATGCAGTGCTGCAGGCACAAGGTTACTATGTTTTGGAAGTGCAGGGGAAGCATGTTAGTGTTGATTTATCCTAATTCTTGCTAAGCACAATGTACTGCACTCAGTCTGTAGTTGGCATGTGCCACCCGATCTGAGGCCGTTCCCTGTACACAAACCTCCCAGCTCTTTCATTACCTTTCAGTGACTCGTTAATATTTCAGCGGCTCCTCATCTGATGAATTGCCTTTGATTGCGTTGCATATTTCATGAGCCTTTCTGACACTTGTGATTTTTCCATGATCTGGGCGATCTTTCTATTGCAGTGTGGGTGGGAATCCCTGGGGATGAGCACCTCTTAGAAATTAACCTGTATGTCATCTCTTTTTGTCGTGTTGGCTTTTTATATGATATGGATTCTCCTGGATTTCCCCAGAGATCGAGCAATTATGCGTTAAGTCTTAAAATCTGTATTAACAAAGAAAAAGTGTGCAAGGTGCTTCAAATATAATTATTAGATATATATATATATATATATATATATATATATATATATATATATATATATTAGTGCTCAACTGACGTGTCAAACTGATTGAGATAGATATATATCTATCAAAGTGCTTCTCCAACACTCTAAAACATAAACATATATAAGAAAGAAATGTATAGCAGTGCCACAGTGATTAAAAATGTATATAAAATATTTATATAACCATATATTAAATCAAGTAGATACTGGTAACATAAAATAGTAAGAAAGTAATATAAAATAGTACAAAGTACCTAGAACAGAAAAACCAAAAAAAATAACAAAATATTACTGTAAGAATTACTCATATGACCCAGAGCTGTACTAGGCTGTGTTTAAAGGGCTCAAGGGTTCCAGGATTTTTTATGCAAGACAAATAAATGTTTCATGCTGTTTTACCTGCTGTATTTGTGGTACCTAGCAGTACTTGGTTAATTACATTTCTGTTTTCCAGCTGTATTATTTAGATTGTATGTATGAAGTAGTGTATTGATTAAAAATATGGAAATGAAATAGAAATAACTGATAGTTATTTTTCAAATATACACATTTCTTGTTGGCAAACAGGGATTCCATTAAGTAAGATTATTCATCTTGAATTTACTGTGTTTACAGCATGTCCAAAGGATTTGTATCTTGTACACTGAAGCTTCCTTAAACTAAGATGCGATTTAAAATCTCAACCAATTTTTCTGCTCCTATAGGTTTTTTTATGCTGGATATTTGTGTATATTCCATAAACCCGCAATTCTTAAATATTACTATATTGTTTATTTCCAAATGTGAATTTGAGTACAGTATGCAAGTTTAAGGATACAGTGCATCGTTTGTATGCTTAAGTCTACTTTGTTGTTTCAGAAAACAGAGGCTTGGGAAAGCGAAAAGGAAGAGAGTGACATGGAAGAATATGTGTGGGAGGGCAGCAAGTCAGAAGCAAATGTCCTTCAGACTTTGCTTAAGGCAGGTAGTGACCCTCTCACCAAAGAAGAAGTCCTACAGTCTCCCAGTGTCCAAGAATACCGCAGTGCTGTTCTGAGACTACGTAATGAGGGAGAAAATGAGGAGAGTGTAAATTCCTACAAGGAAAGTGTAAAAAAAATGTTAGGCCTGGCATAAATTACAGCCCTCAAGGTATCCAAAGATTAATTTTGAGGACATTGCATATTGGATGATCAGTGAACCCAGCTCTAATCTTCACGGGTTATGAACAATGTAAGACTGTACAGTCTTATAAACAATCTTCAAGTACTACAGAGCTATGGCTGGTTGATTTCTGACATGTCTCACATCACCGTGAGAACTTTGCCATGGACTTGAATGTGCGAGAAAAATGTCATGAATATAGAATCTACACAATAATCTTCCATAAAAACCTCTCTGAAATGTATTTCTAGTTATCTTTTGAAGCTCATCTTGACAATTGCATGGAGTAAACATCTATGGTTCTTCACTTATCTCATGCCAAATATTTAGTTCAATGCATTTTCAAATAAATTCCTTCATTTTGTAAGTAACTTAAAACCTTTTATGAGGGTTGTGTATTGTTTCCTTGTCTCATCCTTAGTACTGTTTGTATTTGTGGATCTTAAAGGGAACCTATTCAGAAAATAACAATTGTTATTTCAGCACTATAGTTTCCCTTTTGACCACCCTCTTTGCCCTGTAAAAATGAAGTAAAATAAATATTACTCACTTTGTTTCCACTGCAGCTTCTATTCCCGCTCCGCCTCCACTGATGTTAACAAGCATGCTGTCGTCCCCCAAGATAATTTTATTCCCAGGTTTACTCGTTTCTAAAAAAAAAAAAAAAAACTGCCTTGTTTTACATTGCAGGGTTAGAACTAAGGAATCGCTGCATCCATACTGCTTCATTGAGATGAAGTGGTCTGGTGACATAGTGTTCCTTTAAAGGACCACTATAGTGCCAGGAAAACAAACTCCTTTTCCTTGCACTATAGGGTCATTAGGTTCCCCCCTCCCGCTGGGTTGAAGGGGTTAAAACCCCTTCAGCCACTTACCTTTCTCCAGCGCTGGGTTCCCTCGGCGCTGGTGACCTCTGCTCCTCCTGCTGACGTCAGATCCGAATGCACATGCGCAGCAAGAGCCGCGTGCACATTCAAACCGCCCATAGGAAAGCATTACTCAATGCTTTCCTATGGATTTCCAGCGTCTTAGAATCTTAGAATTTCCAGCGTCTTTCCTATGGATTTCCAGCGTCTTAGAATCGCGGAAGCGATTGAAGCATAGCAGTTTTTCTCTGAAACTGCTATGTTTTCAGCTGCAGGGTTAAAACTAGAGGGACCTGGCACCCAGACCACTTCATTGAACTGAAGTGGTCTGGGTGCCTATAGTGGTCCTTTTAAACATATCCTCTATTTAGTTTCATGATTTCCAAGTTCTTCTGCACCACACTGTGTTTTCCATTAAAATAGCACTGTAACTTCATCTCATTAAAGTTGATGTAGTGTCTGGAGTCCCATGCGGTTATCCTCCATTCAGTGTCAAACCGTTTTGTCATGTTTTAAAGATATACAGGGAGTGCAGAATTATTAGGCAAATTAGTATTTTGACCACATCATCCTCTTTATGCATGTTGTCTTACTCCAAGCTGTATAGGCTCGAAAGCCTACTACCAATTAAGCATATTAGGTGATGTGCATCTCTGTAATGAGAAGGGGTGTGTCTAATGACATCAACACCCTATATCAGGTGTGCATAATTATTAGGCAACTTCCTTTCCTTTGGCAAAATGGGTCAAAGAAGGACTTGACAGGCTCAGAAAAGTCAAAAATAGTGAGATATCTTGCAGAGGGATGCAGCACTCTTAAAATTGCAAAGCTTCTGAAGCGTGATCATCCAACAATCAAGCGTTTCATTCAAAATAGTCAACAGGGTCGCAAGAAGCGTGTGGAAAAACCAAGGCGCCAAATAACTGCCCATGAACTGAGAAAAGTCAAGCGTGCAGCTGCCACGATGCCACTTGCCACCAGTTTGGCCATATTTCAGAGCTGCAACATCACTGGAGTGCCCAAAAGCACAAGGTGTGCAATACTCAGAGACATGGCCAAGGTAAGAAAGGCTGAAAGGCGACCACCACTGAACAAGACACACAAGCTGAAACGTCAAGACTGGGCCAAGAAATATCTCAAGACTGATTTTTCTAAGGTTTTATGGACTGATGAAATGAGAGTGAATCTTGATGGGCCAGATGGATGGGCCCGTGGCTGGATTGGTAAAGGGCAGAGAGCTCCAGTCCGACTCAGACGCCAGCAAGGTGGAGGTGGAGTACTGGTTTGGGCTGGTATCATCAAAGATGAGCTTGTGGGGCCTTTTCGGGTTGAGAATGGAGTCAACCTTAACTCCCAGTCCTACTGCCAGTTCCTGGAAGACACCTTCTTCAAGCAGTGGTACAGGAAGAAGTCTGCATCCTTCAAGAAAAACATGATTTTCATGCAGGACAGTGCTCCATCACACGCGTCCAAGTACTCCACAGCGTGGCTGGCAAGAAAGGGTATAAAAGAAGAAAATCTAATGACATGGCCTCCTTGTTCACTTAATCTGAACCACATTGAGAACCTGTGGTCCATCATCAAATGTGAGATTTACAAGGAGGGAAAACAGTACACCTCTCTGAACAGTGTCTGGGAGGCTGTGGTTGCTGCTGCACGCAATATTGATGGTGAACAGATCAAAACACTGACAGAATCCATGGATGGCAGGTTTTGAGTGTCCTTGCAAAGAAAGGTGGCTATATTGGTCACTGATTTGTTTTTGTTTTGTTTTTGAATGTCAGAAATGTATATTTGTGAATGTTGAGATGTTATATTGGTTTCACTGGTAATAATAAATAATTGAAATGGGTTTATATTTGTTTTTTGTTAAGTTGCCTAATAATTATGCACAGTAATAGTCACCTGCACACACAGATATCCCCCTAACATAGCTATAACTAAAACAAACTAAAAACTACTTCCAAAAATATTCAGCTTTGATATTAATGTGTTTTTTGGGTTCATTGAGAACATGGTTGTTGTTCAATAATAAAATTAATCCTCAAAAATACAACTTGCCTAATAATTCTGCACTCCCTGTACAAGAGTTCCTGCAGCTCATCAACCCTGTGCTGCCTGTGCTAATGAAAAAACATTAGACTGAGCAGCAATGGGCAGCTGTGATTGGCTGACCACTTTCAGCCTGTCACAGCACCCATTAGGTATGAATTGCTGTGACAAGTAGGAAGTGTGTAATCTCTGACCTGGCCATATCTCCAGTGGGGCAGAGCTATGTGAAGCTAGAGACCCTCATTCACTGTTAAACTGCTCGCAAATAGTTTAAGACTGAATGAAGGCAGCGTGTCAGGAGACTCCAGGCAATCTAACCAGTTCAATGCGATGAAATGATTATAGTACCTACAGTGTCCCTCTGAGAAATGGAAAACATTCCCTGCATATGTTTATGACGAATTCTGGGAAGCAATGAATCCATGAAGACCCTCTGACTCTGAGGGGGTGGGTTATGATATTTGCTCCATGGGGGCTTGTGCTGTGGGGTGTATTTATTTATTCTCGTCCCCATACCAGTTTTGATTGACTCAGCAAGAAAGTGCTTACAATATTAGCATGTAGAAAAAAATTAAACAGAAGAGTGTGAGCGTATATGTTATATTAAAGCTGGAGGAGCATTTTATTAAGCTCTTTTCCTTTGAAACATGAATGCAGGGCTACCAAACAAAAGACTGGAGATATATCCACTCAACAGGTAATAAAGTAGAACAAACAAAGTACAATTAAGCTGTCCTTATGTACATGAATGCAACGTATAAAATCCCTAAGAGACGAAAAAGTGGGGGAGAAGACGTTTGTTAGTGTAACTGGCCCATTATAAGTTTCCCTTTTTTAATTTTGTAGCGAAGTTCATTTTTAATTCTCATTGTCATAGTTTGAATATACATTATTATTATTATTTTCTTTTGTGGTAGTCTTTTAGACTGTCACTTATTTTGATTTGTATCATTCTGCATGACAATACTTTTTTACCACATTATTTTGACTATTGTTATCCTTTTATTTGCCTTACATTGTATGCTATATGTCTTTGTATTGCCATACAAAATTTTAAAAAAGTTACTGCTGCTTAAATGGCTTATTTTAGGTTAGTATTTACATATTGGAAGCTCGGAGAAAAGACAACTTAAATTGGTATTTGCTCCAGCCTCTGAAAAGTCAATGTTCCTCTTGTATATACTGCTCACAGGTGTTCCCAGATTTCTTGCTATTGAAAGATTATTTTGGGTGTTTTTTTGACAGTGAACATGCAAGTGCAGCTGTTGAGTTTGTCCATGGTTAAGAAAAGGTAAAATGCTTTAAATTGCAGAGGCTTTGCAGTCATTTACACTGCTTGACTTCATACTACACCTTCTGCTGCCACCAGATTGTGTGATCAATGCCCACTGTTCAATAAAATGCTTATATCAAATACTTTTGACATTCATGATTGGAGTAACCACACTTATTGTAAGTTTTCTGTCATTTCAGCTATACACGTCAGTTGTTGCGCATGAGAATAGAACATTAGAAAAAGGGATTTTTATTAACTTTCTAATTTGGTCTCTAAACATCTGGTTTAAAGAGAACCTGCCATCAATAACTTGTGGAGATGACAAGATCACCTTTAGGGAAGTATAGCTAGTGAGGGTGACGTCCAAAAAGTAGATTAGATTTCTTACCATTGTAGTACTTCCTTCCCTCTTTTCATTTTACGTTTCACAGGTCTGCTATTGGTAGAAAAAGTTCTAATTTCCAGTTGGCCCCTTCCCTCATTTCTTCCACTAAGTTAGATATTAAGCCAATTTCTCAAGTCTTAATCTCTGAGAACTCTGCTCAGACTATCATGCACAGAACTTTCCATATGACACAGACAAGCTTGATTTGACAAATCTCTATATGATACAAGCTGCCTATATTGCCCATGATTGCATGGTATTATTGTACTACTATCCAAATGAAATGATTATCGCCCATGAATGAAAAACCACATGTCTATGACCTCTAAATTTGCTCAATGGAATCTGATATTGCCACATTACTTAACCATGATGACCACTGTTTGAGTACTGATGTCTGTTATATTAGAAATTATTTCAATGATTGAAACAATTGTTATACATTCCTTATCTTCCTAAAATTGCTTCATGCAGCCTACACTTGCAAGCTATGAGTGGTGGGATGCTGTCATATCACTTAGATGTGCAGCTCGGTCCACAGCTGCTTGTGTTCTGCATTTGCTGCAGGCATAACAGTAAAGACTTAAGAAGCAAAAAAAGATTAAAATGGAAATACATTTTCAACTACACATAAATCTATACATTTAGGCATGTTCAGATTTTTATTATAAAGAAATAAAATACAATTGTGTTTGGCATGACAGATGCCCTTTTTTAGTTATCCAATAAAGAGCAATATGTGCAGACTTGAATCACTTAAAGGACAACTGTCATCAATTTGTTTTAGTTTATTACATTTAATGAAACTTACTAATGATTTTTCTAAATGCTGCTATGTTTGCTCCGACAGGTAACAGCAGAGTATGACCCAACATTGTTGCTCAGCCAGATAAAAAGATGATCTTTTAGATTATTTTTTAAAAAGTGATTGTGTTAATATGACTGATTTAAAAATAGTTCATAAATGGTGTCTAGTTCTTCAATATAATACAAATTTATTGTTATAAATTCCAGCAATTGTTGGAGAAGTAATTCCAAACGAGGTACTTTATTTCAGATTTGGTGGAAATGTCAAAACATTAAAAAAATGAAGTCAATGTTAAGTACGGTCTTGGAAGACGTCTTAAAGATATTGATTGCAGTTTGTACTAAGCTATTTCTTTTTCTCGTTGATTTACCAATGATATCTATAACCAAGAGGTTTTTCATTATTCATACCGTTATGGGAACTAAAATGTTTAGCAAGGTATTGGGAGATCGAATTCAATCCCTCTGACATCCCAACTCTCCCAGAAATTCCAAGGGTCTCCTGCGTTTTTGATGCTGGCTCAGTGAATTACCATATGAACATATGATGGAACCTCTTGATGCCCATTTTTTATGATGCCTTCAACTTTTTAACTTTCTTATTTAATAGGTAAATATATTTTCCTTTTCAAATGGTTGAGAATCTAACAAATGTTTACATGTACATTTCCTGTTTCATCTTTTGAATGTTTTTCACTTGGGATGTGCACGGGCAAAAGATTTGGTTCAGTTTTGGAAATTCAGGTAAGTAAAGAAATGTGGCACTTCGGCAATTCGGAACATCCGTAGGGCTCCCTAACCCTACCCCTAACCACCACAACCACTTACACATCTGTAGGGCTCCCAGTACCAGGATTGCCACCACAACCACTTACACATCTATAGGGCTCCCAGTGTCAGGAAATAGTTTATTGGTCAAGATGCACTTCGGCATAATTCGTACTTCGGACATTCTGAAGTGTCCGAATTTACATTCGGAACGAAAAGACTTGCAGATATCTTTTTCACCATGTTGCTGACCCCTTTTCTTGATTGACTTTTTTTTGTGCCACGTCTTATAACTTTTAATGTATATAGAAAATACAGAGGCTTGACACAGAGGTTTACAATGAGTGGTGGAAAGGACTGATTGCATCATGTGCTTTAGAACAGGTTAAGCAAAATTTTAGTAAAATGCATATTTTCATTATAATTCCCAATATATTTAATACATAACATATTTCCTAATAATTAATTTACTGTGTGAGTATCCTTTCTGTTAGCATTGAAAGAGAATTACCTTAAGGTCAGCCAGTGGCAGTAAGTTAGACTTATTGAATTTTTAGAGGGTTTTTCCTTAGCTTGCCTAACAATAGAATAACATTAATAATGTATATTTTCTACAACTAAACTGTAATATAGGACATAATGGTAAAAAAAAATATATATATATAACACAAAACAAAATAAAAACCTTATCTAAGAACTGTTTTATTACGGTAATAAAAAAAAAAAAAAAAAGATTTCACTTTTTGCAAGACAAACACATATCCATTGTAATTTAGTAAATCCTATGTATACATTGCAAATTTATTATCCTTGTAAATATGCATTAGCGATCTATATATTATGCAGACTCCTAAGGGTTTATTCACTAAACAGTGGAATGAAAAGGGAACTGCAATATTTCAGCAATTATGGTTGCAATGAAATAAATTCTCCTAGTCAAAGTTTACAGCTTGCCTCTTTTAATTTGAATTTAGCTTTTTGAATGACCACAATTCTCCATTTAGTGAATGACCCCAATAATACGTTTATTTACTATTTACTAAACCGTAAACTGAACTCGTTTTCCTGGCACTATAGCTTCCTCTTCTGTCAAGGCCCCCTCCTGTAGTGCTGAAGGGGTGCTGAAGTGGTTAATAACCTCTTCTGTCACTTACTTGGGTACAGCGCCGATGTCCCTCGGCGTTTGGTCAGCTCCTCCCACAAAGGCTGTGCTTCTTTGTTATTCAAAAGTTAAGAACCCGGAAGTCCCTCTAGAGGAGGATTTAACCCTGCAAGGCAATTACTGCAGTTTATGAAAACTACAA
Source organism: Pelobates cultripes (assembly GCA_933207985.1). NCBI lineage: Eukaryota > Metazoa > Chordata > Amphibia > Anura > Pelobatidae > Pelobates > Pelobates cultripes. The sequence continues at coordinate 216,640,427 of OW240914.1, read as the reverse complement.
TAATTACATGCTCGCGTTTAAGGGTGATGGACAGGTGGCACCCAGACCACTTCAATGGGCTGAAGTGGTCTGGGTGCCTACAGTGTCCCTTTATGGCCAAAATAGTGGCATAGCATTGGGAAAAATCGCCTAATTGTCTTTTTTTTTGTCTTTTCTGGTTATTATAGCCAGTGATCCAGCTTTCAATTCAACACAGATCCCTGTTTAACCCCTTAAGGACCAAACTTCTGGATTAAAAGGGAATCATGACATGTCACACATGTCATGTGTCCTTAAGGGGTTAATGAATAGCACCTCCACCCCTTGTTATCAGTGGAACCTGCCTTAACTTAACAGCAGATCTCAATGTGGTCACCTAAGTTGTTTGACATCCATATTAACAAATTGCAGGTGCCTTTGTCTCACAAATGCTTAATTTCTGTACTCCTTTCATCAGTGTAAATATGCAAAGGTTGTTTCAATTCACTATTTTAATGTGCACCACCTTTGCTGGGAGGCAGATGTGGAACAGTCTTGGCTTGTGCTTGACCTCCCTTAGTCCCATTGTTGCAGGTTACTAGTCTTGTCAGTTCCTGACATAATCCTTCTGTAATGCGTGATGGCTGTGTGATGACGCAGCCCGTGGTATAATTCCTGCTGTTGACTATTTCAGGGCTCATTTAGTGACCTCCTGCTAATCTGAGGACACAAAATCCCTTTTCTTGGGCCAGCTCCAGCCATGTTGACCTTCAGGAGCAGCGAACACAAACACTGCATTAGGGAAGAATGGAAGCATTGAACAGGGCTTGTACAAAAGATAAGCGCTCCCTCCCCCCCTCCCTGATTGGGGAGGGGATCTATTACCTGTTCAGTTACAAGCAAGCCCCTTAACACCAGGATGAAGGAACATGAGATAGAACAGTATCCACCAAATCAGTTGACAGAAACAGTTTGAATACAATCTATTTTTTAATTTTTAAAAAACAAACAAACATATTTTCAGTATTTGTAATGCGCAGCTTGGTTGTAAAAGGAGATATATGTGATATGTGACCCAAATAACATAGCCAAGCTGTACTGAGAAACTGGTAATATCTACGAGGCAATGCAACTCTTCCCAGCCTAACAACATTGAGTATCTGAGCACAATTACCTGAACCTAAAAATATTAATAAAATAAATATGCAGCATGTTACATAATGACACAGCTGTTGTGTATTCAGATACAGTGAGGTTATGTATAAATAGCACTTATGTGGCTTGATAAATATGGAGCAATTAGGGAGAGATTCCATTTGCTTTCATTGTGACTAATTCACAAGTAGAATGTTGCCCCCAAATTGCTGTTTATACGCAGTCCCTCTTTGGTCACCCAATGCTGAAAAAATTGTGTTATCATACTTCTGTTCCAGCTATAATTTAATATCTAGTCCCAGTGCAAGTAATTCGACTATATGTTAAGAATGAACTCATTCCATTCAGTATTCCTGGTTCATTCCTTTTCCTTAAGGAGGGTACATTTTATTAAAGTCCCTCTCCCAGTGTCTCTTGCATGTCCTGGCCTGTATCTACCTCTTTTTCGTCTCCTACAACATCCAAGAGCCAGGATTCCTGCACAGCAGCACATTAAGGCCAATGATGATCCAAGCAAACCTGGAAGCAACCATAGGTTCATTAATGGGTCTCTAGTGTCAACCAGGTCTGCATCAGAGCTCTGGTTCCTGCCGTTGTGGTTCTTTGTTTCATTGAGATGCTGCTTGCTGCTGTCAAGATGGGCTGGGCTCTGTAGGTTTGGCCTAGGTTGGCCCAGTGGTGGCATAGAGATGTTGGATTTCTCAGTGAAGGCAGAACCTGATGAACCCCGGGTTCCATAAGGGGTGATGAAAGGGTTTTCAGAAACAGCAGGAGCAGTGAGGGGAGGTGAAAGAGTTGGTGGAAGAGATCGCAGCGGAGAGTGCTGTGGAGAAGGACGAGGAGGTGATAGAGGATGATGGTGAGGGGAATTATGTGTTGTTGATACCTGCTGTTTTGTAGAAGGGGCTAAAGAAGTAAGCAGGGCAGGAGTATGCGCAGAAGAGGAGGCTTGTGCATGGGAATCATTAGGACGTTCCCATTTCAAAGATGACCTTGGGTTAAAATCAACTTGTCCCACTTTGTTAAACACCAGCAGGTCTGGATCAACACCTAAAGAAGGAATCAAGTGTTGTTAATATCTTCACTATAGAACAATCATAGTGTGAAATAAACATCAATTTATAAAATATACAATGTTTCTTAACCTTAAATTGCAACTCTATAGAACGGTAGACAATTTTCCAATTAATAAAATGCAGTTCCCATGTTTGAGTGAGAAAAACCTCTTCTCCCATGTAGTAACTAAAACCAGTGTTTAAACCACAGGTGGAATTATGTCTGGGACTAGGAGGTTCATGAAATGGTAATGTTTGCCTCTGTAATCCGTGCCCCAAGTCTATATATTTTGGGTGCTAGCAACTCATTTGTAGTGGAGCTTATGCCTTCAATGGGCACTCACTGACCATGTAAATAACATGGTTGTGGAGAGATCACCATGAAAACCAAAATGTGTCACGGCTGCTAGTGTGGTCCAACACGCAGAAACTATGTAAACATATACATAAAAAAGGAAAGGAAATAAAAGGACAGAGCGTAAAACCGGACCTTAGAATGGCCGGACTAATACGCTAGAGATAGAGAATGGTCAAAGGGAAAGCCGAGGTCAAGGAAGCCAGAAATACTCAGATACCGATATCCCACACGAGACAGGGAAGGAAACAGAGGCAGGAGATCCGGAAGGAGAAGGTTTTGACTCAAGAAAACTGCCGAGCAACAGACCAAAGAGTCATTAATCTTTCAAAACAAATCCTGAACAAAGACCATCTCTCACTTTTAGAGAAAGGGCTCTCCTTCGTACCAGTACCTCCCCTCAATAAATTAATGTGGGTTAAAGATCTCCATCTTTTTGCCCGGAAACTTGCTTTACATAAATTTCATGAAATCAATAAAGAAAAGAAAGCTAAATCCCATGGTATGTCTAATAGAGAATACGAATGTCTCATGACCCTCATGGACTTATGGGAAGAAAGTAATGAAACTAACCACTCTAAATATACCGATTTAAAACTAAAAAGTAAATTCACCCCATATCTGGGAAATTATCGTAATATCGATCTCTTCCTAGAAACAATGAAAAATGAAATTGATAAACTAGACATTAGATCACTTGATCTTCACTCTAACATGAACTTGTCAAGTAGGGAACAAATGGCGCTTAAGTCCCTGAGAAATAATACAGAGATCATCATAAAACCCGCGGATAAAGGTGGGTACATAGTCATGATGGATGTCACTGACTATGTCTCAATGGTTCTCAAAGTGCTGGAAGATGAGAACACATACAAAATTTTAAAATCTGACCCCACGAATGACTTCCTTAAAAAATACAGGGAGATCTTGGACGGGGGCCGCAGTAGAGGGCTGCTATCAGGGGATGAATATGCATTCATCCTCAATTGCCACCCGAGGATAGCGACCTTCTACTGCTTGCCCAAAGTACACAAAAGTATGACCTTACCTCCTGGCCGCCCCATTGTCTCGGGAATAGAAAATCTGACACAGAATGGCAGTATATATATCGATAAAATCCTACGACCATTCATTGAAAAACTTCCTTCTTTTCTTCAGGATACGAAACAGACCCTGGCCCTCTTAGCAACTCTGGAGGTACTCCCCTCGGCTAAACTATGTAGTTTAGATATTGAAGCCTTATATTCATCAATCCCTCACTCTAATGGCATTCGCCATATACGTTATTTTCTGGACCAACGAGGTACAGCATTCACAGCACATACCTCGTTTTGCCTGGAGCTTCTTGAATATATTCTCTCACATAACTATTTTACATTTAAAAATAAATATTATCACCAAATCATGGGGACTGCGATGGGGACAGCTTGTGCCCCATCGTATGCCAACCTCCACTTGGGCTGGTGGGAGGAACATTTTTTTCAACATCCAGAAATATCTCAATATCTCCCTTTGATCTTTCTTTGGCGTCGCTACATCGATGATGTGTTTATAGTGTGGCTAGGGAATATGCAAGAGTTCAACGAGTTTGTTGGTATCCTTAACATTAATGATGAAAACCTCAGATTCACGAATGAATTTGGGGGTAATAGTTTGAATTTTTTGGATTTAACGATCTCCATAACAACTGAAAATAAAATACATACCACCCTTTATCGCAAACCCTCGGCGACTAATAACCTTTTGAGATGGGACAGCTTTCATCCGATACCGCTCAAAATGGGGATCCCGACGGGTCAATACCTTAGGGTCCGACGTAACTGCAGCACCATTGAGGAATTTAAGATAAAGGCTAAAGAACTAAGAGGCCACTTCAAAGCCAAAGGTTACCCTAATAGGTGCCTCAAACGAGCATATCAGAGAGCACTTGACTCAGACCGTAATGTCCTGTTGAGTGGGGACAGTCTTAAACCATCAGAGACTCCTAAGAATAACATACGCCTAATTGCCACCTATGATGCAGGATGGGAAAATATTCAAAGTTCCCTTAGACGCTTTTGGCCACTGTTAATTAATGACCAGCACCTTCAGGAAGTACTGGCTCCTAATGTTTCCATCACAGCTCGGAGAGGGAAAAACATACAAGACCTCTTAGCCCCAAGTCATTTTAAAACTGACACTTCATCTTCTTCAACATGGCTCCAGACCCGCCTGACTGGCACCTATAGATGCGGGAGGTGTATTACATGCAAGTTCATGAAAAAAGACTCCAAAATAGTCAAAGACAGTATGGAGAAGGAGGCTTTCACTATAACCTCCTTCTTCAACTGTAATACCGCAGGGATTGTTTATTTACTTATATGTGAATGCAATAAAAAATATGTGGGCAAAACATTCCGTCCCTTTAAGAAACGAGTACAAGAACATATCAGGTCTAGTAAATATTCAGCAGAAACCCCTATATCCAGGCATCTCCGCGAACACCACAATAGCGACCCTAAGGGGTTACGCTTTTGTGGCCTGGAACTGGTAAAAAAGAACCCTAGACGTGGTGACTATGATAGATTTCTCAGGCAAAGAGAGTGCTTCTGGATCTATCGATTGAAGACCCTAATTCCCAATGGTCTGAATGAGGGGTTCTCTTTTTCTCCTGTCTCCTGTAATGTGTGTGTTCCTTTAAATTGTCCAAATAATATTTTGATTTAGTCTTTACTTCAACTTCCAATTCCCATTGGTTTGATTTATACTTTAGACTCTTCTACTTACCTTAATTATGATTGGCACCTTTGAGGGTTATTTTGCCAAATGTATGACACTGCTGTAAGCAGATATTGCCTTCTCTACATTAGCAATTGCACCTTTTATCTCTCATATGATGCCTCTTTTTCAAGACTTTTTCCAAGGTTCTGCTCCTATGGTATGAATATCATTGTTTCAATTAAGATACAACATCCTGTATACTGACCCAAGCCTCATTAGGGTCTTTTTCTCAACCGGCATATTTGCCGGTCCGAGCACCCCTTGGCTCCTCCCTCTCCCGTGTCACGGCCTTACGTGTTCAGCCATGACGTCATGGGAGAGGCCGGCACTAGCCCCTTTTTAAATCCCGGCGGCAAAGGGATCTCCTTGCCGCTCTTGAAAAAGGCGCCACACAGCGCCGAAACGCGCGTCGAGTTAGTCAGAAGTCTGACCTAGCCAGTTATTCTTTACTCTATCCTATGTTTATTGAGATGAGCTAGTCAGAAGTTTAACCTAGTCAGTTCATTCTCTACCCTATTTAACGTTTGACTGAGATTTAGGCAGACTCCATTTTTTCAGAGTTCAGTGAATAGTCCAGCCTATCTAGTTACTTTCACGCTACCTTAAATGTCGGACTTAGAATTTAGGCGGACCTCCTTCTCTGTACACTCTGAGGAATTAGCCCAGCCTATTTAGATATACTCTGTACACTTCGATATTTATAGTTTTATTTTTAGGTCTGGGCGATCTTTTTGTTTTATCCTTTTCTTTTTTCACTGCATAACTATACTACATGGGGTCGGGTATTTGTGGGTGATGTGCCTGGCGTTTGGGGGAGTTTCCTTCCCCTTGTTTTTTAGGAGGTAGGATAGATTTTTTGAGCTGGGGGCTTGTTTCACAATCAGCTTAGACTAGTGTAATACTGCATCTTTTTTCATTGAAGTATCAATTGCAGGATACACAGAACTAGTTATAAGAGTTGTTAACATTTTTGCTACAATTTTTAGCAATATACTTTTAATATTGCTACTCTGGCTGCCTTTGCAAGCACTTTATTATTCTTTGAACTATGGGGCTGACTATTATCTAGATGAATTGAGGTATCTGGGTATCTCTATATATTAGAGGATCTTCTTCGAAATTTTGTACATTCCTTTCTATTTATATATGTTATACCTCTGATCCCAGATTTATCTCACTAGTATAGCCAGCACCTCTACCCGATATATTTACTACCTATACAACGGGTGTTACAAGCTTGCCATAAACTCCAGGGAACTACAACCTGTTCATTGGTTGCTATTCCCACAATAGCAGTTTCATTATATTTTGTGCAGACACTCTGGTCTATCTAAGACTCTCGTGAAATATGTTACATCTAAGAAACTTTATTAGGATGTGATATTTTGGCGTATAACAGTGTCATATATGTAATCCTTTATTGTACCTGCCCGGCTACCTCCTATTGTGTTATTATAGCCTTATAGACCATGGGACATCCCTCTACCCTGGACCCCTTGTAATATATATACTATATATATATTTTTTTCAAATATCTGTTTTTTATTGTTTTTACACATCATGACAGTTTAACGGTAGTGTGGATACAGAAAGAAGAGGTGGGGAAAATCATAATGAGAGGGGGGGTACAGTTCACAGTGATGCGTATACATTTACAGAGCACATATACAGAGCGCATACATTCCATAACGTTGAGGTTATAAAATAACGTTGAGGTTATAAAATTTTATGTTCATGGTCGAGTTTGTAATAACCTTCATTGGGCTCTGCGTACAAACAGTGTATTAAGCAAGTTGCTGTTGCCATACGCAGTCGTCAAATTATACAGATTTTATAGCTTTTCTATTTGCTCTTCTATTAGCCTGCTCCCTGCTCAGGGGTTTTTCTCCCTGCTAGTCTGCGGCTCTGTTGCATAATTTTCTTGGTATACCTTGTCCAAATTTGCCCTTATTCGAGAGCTACGTCTCTTCTGTGTCTGTTATTTGTCGCTAAAAGTGACCTGCTGACTACGACGCTGGGAAAAGGGAGTGCTTCTAGGGTAGAGGTTGTTTAGTGGTGGGGATTGGTTCAGTGTCGTCTCCTCAACTGCGCTACCTAGTTAAGGGCCTTGTCATCAGCTGCCAGCAAGTGTGTTAACATACTGTTAGGGTGTCCTGCTTGGTCGTGCCGCTACGATTGTTCCTAGAGTCATCTTATCTTATGTCTCAGTCTCCTTCCCTTGAGGACCAGCATTCCCACTCCCGCTCCCTTCTGTGTTCATTACCCTGTACCCTGCCTGCCATTCGTTCGTAAGAGCAGATCGTGTCTATTCTTTGGCATATATTTTCCATTGTTGATACATTCTTACTTTTCCAATGGGAGGCTATATTGATTTTTGCCACGGTAAGGATATTTAGTGCCACTGTTCGGTTTGCGTGGTGCGCTAAATCAGGGGCTATGTGTAGAAGGTATCCTTTTGCATCTTTGGGGATTGTGCAGTGTGTTATGGTATGTATCAGTTTGCCCACTTTACCCCAGTACTCCCCTAAGGCAGGGCAATCCCAGAATACATGTAGCATCATACCTCTACTTTCCTCGCATCTCCAGCATTTCGCAGGTGCATCCGCGTAGATGCGCGACAGCCTGTGCGGTACCAAGTACCAACGCATCATTATTTTACAATATGCTTCCCACAGCGACAGGCTGCTCAATGCGCGTTTGGTGTTGCGCAGCGCCTCGTGCCATTGTGCTAAAGGGATCGAGGTTCCCAGTTCCTCCTCCCATTTGGTCATATAGGAAAGTTTCCTTGCAGTAGGGCCTTGGAGGATGGTGCCGTAGCATAGGGCTAAGGGTTTCGTGCATGTGTGTGATAGTAGTTGTTGCGGTTGTAGTGCCCCCTGGGGGTTCGGGTCCAGCCCCCTATTTAATGCCGTGAGAAGGACGCTTTTCACTCTTAGGTATAAGAACATGTCCCTCGTATTTAATGAGTATTTCTGTTGAAGCGTGGGGAACGGTATGATTTCTAAGCCTTCGCATAGATCTCCCACCCGGGCTATACCTTTGTCAGCCCACGTTTTCTAGGAGCTCCAAATTGTTGGCGTGGATAACAGAGCCCTTGACTATATATGACAGCCCTTGACTATATATGACAGACCTGTCTCAGACCTGTCAGGGGACGTGCCTAAAAAGGCTACCGCCAAATCCAGGCACTTAAATTCCTCTGCCTCCAGAACCCATATGATGGGTGTACCCAGGGCCGCCATCAGAAATTTTGGGGCCCACGACAAAGCACAAGGTCTGGGTCCCTTCCTCCCTCCCGGGCCCGCCAACGCCCCACCTAGTCCGCTCACAATAATGCAGGACTGAATGTGGTGTGTATAGTGGAAGTAAATTAGAATGTGTGTAATGGATGTAGTGTTTGTGTGTATTAGATACTGTTTGTGCAGTGAACGCAGAGTGTATTTGAGTAGTGGATGTAGTGTGTGTACGGTGATGTAGTGTGTGTAGTGGATGTAGTGTTTGTATGTACTAGATGAAATATGTTTAGTGGATGCAGTGTCTGTAGTGGATGTAGTGTGTGTATTAGACGCAGTGTCTGTGTATAGTGAATGCAGAGTGTTTCAATTTGTGGTGGATGTAGTGTGTGTACTGTGAATACAGGATGTTTGTGTAGTGGATGCTGTGTGTACAGTTAATGCAGAGTGTATGTTAGTGTAGTGAATGCAGAGTGTATGTCAGTATAGTGAATCCAGAGTGTGTGCATAGTTTAGTGAATGCAGAGTGTGTATTAGTGTGTAATGAATGCAGAGTGTGTGTTAGTGTGTAGTGAATGCAGAGTGTCAGTGTAATTAATGTAGTGTGTGTGTTAGTGCAGTGAATGCAGAGTGTGTGTAAATTTGTAGTGAATGCAGAGAGTGTGTTAGTGTGTAGCGGATGCAGAGTGTGTGTTAGTGTAGCGGATGCAGAGTGTGTGTTGTGTTAGTGTATGCAGTGTGTGTTGTGTTAGTGTATGCAGTGTGTTGTGTTAGTGTATGCAGTGTGTGTGTGTTTTGTTAGTGTATGCAGTGTGTGTGTGTAAATGTGTGATCTGGGGGGAGGAAGGGACATTTTCACATAAATTGTTTATTAAATTAAATGTTTCTCCCCCCCTCCCTGCTTACCTGTGTCCAGGGAGGGGGGAGATTCCATCCCTGGTGGTCCGGTGGCATGGGGGGCCCCCCGGCTCCCTGTTACCGCAGAGGGGGCCCAGGCAGCACACTGCTTCTTCTCCTCTCGTCTCTCTTCTAATAACTCTCGCGAGACCCGGTTACCATGGCAACGCTCCGCGGGTCTCGCAAGAGTTATTAGAAGAGAGAAGAGAGGAGAAGCTGTGTGCTGCCTGGGCCCCCTCTGCGGTAACAGGGAGCCGGGGACCCGCGGCTGCACACATAGATCGCGATATTCGCTATCTATGTGTGCAGAGAAAGAAAGTGGGGCCCAGGACTGCCAGAGCAGTCCGGGCCCCCCAGGGCCGCCGGACCCGTGACAACCATCACGGTTGTCACCCCCTGATGGCAGCCCTGGGTGTACCCGTGGCCACCCATGATAGCGTGCCCATGTCACACAAAAGAGTCTTTCCGCACCAGGCAGAACGGGCGCGGCAGTGGAAATGTCCTAGAGCACAACATGAGAGTGACTCCGACTCAGAAATCAGGTCTAGTGAGCAGGCTGGCGCTGAGTCCGTGAGTGACTCTGACAATGATATGTGCGAGCAGAGCACTAACCCTTTTATCCCTACTCAGTTGGGGATGACTGTGAGTGGCTCTCGGAGTGACTCCCCCGCTGCTGCGGGCTCCACCCTCATGGATCCATCTGGGGAATCCATGTTCGACCCAGATGCTCTCCATCATCCAAGGTCAGATGAATGGCTCCGGGCGGACCATGTGGCTTGTTACCTCGAAAGTTGGGTACGGCGCCCCCTCAGTAAGGCGGCACGAAACAAACTCAGGGCGGAATGCCCACGGCCATTGGTGCCTAGCAAAGTATGTGATACCCCGATAGTCGACCCCAAAATTACCCAATTCCTCTCCAAACTGGGATGGAATCCTCGCAAGGGTCTGGATTCGGCACTGAAATCGTGCCAAAACAAACATCTGGACATATTTGGTCCCTTGGCTAAATTATTCGACCTAGCTGAAGTCACCAGAGCCAAAAACAGGCAGGTTGACCCGGAAGAGCTCCGTGGCTAGGTACAGAGGGCAATCTGCATTGCGGGCAGTGTTAACACCTCCCTGTCCACAGAACTGCGTAAAGCCATTCTCTTTAAAATAGAGCCGAGGTTGGCCAACCTCGTCCTCACCGAGGCGGGCAAGGGCGCCAAGGGCCTGGGGCGCTTTGTGAGAGCTTTGTGAAAGCTTTTATAGCCCTGGACAAAGCCCAAACCTCCATGAAGAGAGTATTTCAAGGGCGCCCTTTAACAGGGCCAGCAGATTTAGGGGTCGTCTGTCCGGCCGTCTCAACTACCACTCCCGTGGATTGAGATGAGGCTCCTACACCCAGCGAATGCCCTACCAGGAGGCAAGAAACCAGTCTCCCTTCTTCCCTTCTCATGGAAGGCCATGGCGATCCAGAGGCTTCAGAGGGAACTCCGGTTCCAGACGCTCTTACAGTAAGTTTACATCTACCTCATGTTTTTTCCAATATTTGTGTAGGGGCAGTCTCCGTAATTTTTTCCACACTTGGTCAACCATTACCTCAGATGTTTGGGTTCTGACCACCGTTCAGGGCTTCCACTCCGTGTCACATTCCTCCTTCTTGTCCTATTTTACTCTCCGTGAAAGACCGTGTCTTGATAGACGTGGAATTGTTTGCCCTTCACAAAAAAGGGGCGATAGTACTAGCCCCCACATCCCCCGCAGGGGTACTCAGCAACATCTTCCTGGTGGAAAAGAAGGGCGCCCAGTTATCAATCTCCGTCCCCTCAATGCCTTGGTGCGCTACCGCCATTTCAAGATGGAGGGCATCCACCTCCTGCGAGACTTACTCCTTCGCGAAGACTTATTGGCAAAATTACATCTGAAGGACGCATACTTGACGGTCCCAGTGGCCAAGACGTCCAGGGACTTATTACGCTTCCTCTGGAAAGGCGACACCTGGTGCTTTACATGCCTTCCCTTTGGACTCTCGTTGGCTCCTTGGTGTTTCACAAACTTTATGCACCCAGCCATGGCTTGGTTGTGCAGTCGAGGAGTTTGGCTGATTGTCTACTTGGACAACATCCTAATTATGGCACAGGATCGCTCGCTCCTCCTGCGGCATCTGCAATAGATGATGGACCTCCTCTCTCGTCTGGGTTTCCTCCTCAACAGGGAGAAATCCTGGCTGTCTCCTTCGCGACGCATAGAGTTCCTCAGGTTCACCATCGACTCCAAAACGGAATCAGTCAGCCTTCCTCCATCGAAGATTCGGACCATCTGCATGGAATTATGCCGCGCTCTAGCGTGCCCCCGCGTGCCCCCAGTTACCGCTACGCCATCTGGCACGGATCATTGGCATCTTCAATCCAGACGGTGTTCCCAGCCTCTCTCCATTACTGGGCCCTCCAACGCCTGAAGATTGCACACCTCCGCAATGGGGCATCTTATGTGGACATGATCTCTCTGGACACAGAGACTCGAGACGAGTTAACCTGGTGAATCCACAACCTCTCGGCTTGGAATGGCAAGGCCATCTTTGGTTCCCAGCTGGCGTTCACAGTGGATTCGGACGCAAGTATCCACGGTTGGGGTTCCCACTGCAACGGTGTGACTACCGGGGGACATTGGTCGGAAGACGAATCCCGACTCCACATCTAGAACTCCTGGCCGGCTCCTTCGCAGTCCGAAGCTTTGCGAACGGGACTGCCAGCGAATGCATCCGGTTGCTCATGGACAATGTCTCAGCGGTCTGTTATGTCAATCACATAGGCGGCACGCAGTCGCAATTCTGGCCCGCTTGGTGAAGGACTTTTGGGCTTATTGCTTGGTCAGGGTCTGGTTGTCCAGGCAGAATACCTCCCGGGACTCCACAACATTCATGCGTACTGGAGTTCACTCTGTCGTACAGCAGTGACTGGAGATTGGATGTAGGGGCATGCTCCGCTATCTCATCTCTCTGGGATCCTTTTGCCATTGACCTCTTTGCATCCCGGCTCAATACCCAGTTACCACGGTTCTAGAGCTGGTGTCCGGACCTGGCCGCGGAGGCAGTGGATGCCTTCCTGCAAGACTGGACCGGCTCGCTCCCTTATGCTTTCCACCTATTTGCCATGATCCCTGTTTGCCTTTTCCTCAGCTCATCAGGGCTTTGACAGCTGTCCCGCAGGCCAACACCCTTTGGTGTGCCACTTGCTTCGGGGCTAGCAACTTTCGCACCCTCCTAGGCCTCCATACTTTGCTACTTGTGACGTCTTCTGCGTTTTGTCACTATTTACTTCCTGGCCTCCTAACTCGGACCTCTCATTACGACAACTGTCGGCCAAATTGGTCTCCCTTTTTTACCTCATTTCATGCAAACTGGTTTCGGATGTTCGTGCCCTGGACTTCGATGCTAGGTCTTTCAGTCCAGAAGGGGTGACATTTAACATCTCCAGACGCACTAAGATGGCTATTCGGTCTGTTTCGTATCCGAGTTTTCCAGTTACTCCGGCGTTGTGTCCAGTGGCTTGTTTGCAGGAATATGAACTTCGGACGAGTGCACATTGTTCAGTTTCGTCCCCACAGCTTTTCCTCTCGGTTCAGCAACCTTTTTCCCGTCTCCAGTACTACCTTGGCTCGCTGGGTGAAATGGGTGATGTCGCTGGATGGCGTGGATACCTCCATCTTTAGCGCCCATTGCTCCCGGGGGCATAAGCCCCGTCTGTGGTGGTTTCGGGGGTGCGTCTGGAGACCACTTTTCGCGAATTTTATTTTCAACCGACCCTCACGTTTTTTCTTCAGTTATTAATCATCTTTAAACTTGCAATATGAGCTTCCGTGTCTTGACATAAAATTACATGATTTTGCTATTTCATAACGAAAAGTTATGATTTTATGAAAGACACTGTGACGAGTATTGTCCCACCCTTCTACGTGGATTTCACTTGATTCTCCCTCCCTGTTGATTTTCTCTCTCATGTAGGATTCCACGGGGTGGTAGATATTTGTAATGCGCTCTGTGTTTATTTTACCAATTATGCTCATGTGACCCAACTATGTTTTATGTTTTGTCAGGTGGTTTTCTTGCTATGTGGGCACTGTGTTCTTCCATATATCAATATGATGTGTCTTGGCATGCGCACTTTGGTTCAAGTACTGATTTAACCGTTGGGCTCCTGTTTTTTATGTTTTCACAGGTTGATTCTGTACTGCTTGGGGGTCATCACTGCTTCCCACAAGGCTTCAACTCGTTTGCTGGATGTCTATGGATTGTTCTATGATGGGAACCTCTACGTTGGCGATTCTGTTTCTATGATGGATTGGTCCCAGTTCGTTTATGGTTCCTGGTTGGAGTCCGGCTGGATTTCGTGACAGTTGTTCTGCTGTGATTGGACTGATTCATCGGTTCCTGTTTAATGTTTGTTATTGTGTCGCATCTCCAAAGAAAGAGGAAATATGTGGGGAGGTGCTGACTATTATACTGGGACTTGGTATGGGAGTGGCTTTTCACTATGGTTACCAATTTTTCTTACTGTTTGTATTCTTTGCTGCTATTGGTGGACAGTAAAGAAAGGGTAAAGCAATACTCACCTCTGTGTCTTTCATAAAATCATGACTTTTCGTCATGAAATAGCAAAATCATGTAATTTGTTTCACGATCTGCAGTAAAATTAATGAGTGAGAAAGTTAAAGAAATAACAGGAGACAGTTCACAGCATACAATGATCACACTGTTAAAACAGCATAATACTGATAGCCTCCTTATTACTCCTGCAGCTGTTTATATGACCAATCTGCAGCGACAATAGTGAGTCAGGAGTGACGGACATGTTTCATAGCAGCTGCAGCAACATTTACTAGAGCTTAAAGGAACACAATAACTTACTGTAATGGTTATGGTGTCTATTGTCTGTCCCTGCAATGTTAGTACTGTGAATTCTGCCTTTTCAGAGAAAAGACAGTGTTTACATTGGTTCTCGGTAACACCTCTAGTGACAGTCACTCAGACTTGAGGTGCTTCCTGTGTCAGTGCTGCACAGTGTGTGTTCAGTATTTCCACCCCCTCTGCATGGAAACCCTGAAAGCTCCCCATAGAGATGCATTGACTTAATGCATCTCTATGAGGAGTTGTTGATTGGTGCAACGCAGTGTTTTGCGTCACATGTGCAATAGCCTCCTATGGGAAATCATTGGATTTGCTGAGATCATCAAAACTGATGATCTCAGTCATGGAGGCGGAGCCAGCCATGGTAAGGACGGCGTGGAGTGGGAATAATTTCCCATGTGATCAATGGAGAGCTGGATACCTAAATAGTTAGTTTAACACTATAGTGTCGGGAATACAGTGTTCCTTTAAATTGACAGACTCAACTCAGTTATAACAGGAGCACTACTGAATATGTTCATATTGTGCCCAACTATGTATTGCATGGTTATCTATGTATTGTGCCATGTTTTGTGTATATGCAGAGCATAGAACAATAGGATGCAAAGTTGTAACTGGAATACCAAGTGTATCCGGAAGTGCAGACGATTTTCAACAGTGGAGCGCACACGTCATCCAGGATATAAATCAAGGCTTAGAATGCTGAATTATTATTATGATATTTATATAGCGCCATCAAATTCCGCAGCGCTTTACAATGGGTGGACGAACAGACATGTAGTTGTAACCAGACAAGTTGGACACACAGGAACAGAGGGGTTGAGGGCCCTGCTCAATGAGCTTACATGCTAGAGGGAGTGGGTAAAATGACACAAAAAGGTAAGGATAGTATTAGACTGTTGCAGAAGAGGAATCAGTCAGCAGCTATTAACAGTTTAATTGATACGCTTTTATGAAGAAGTGGCTTTTTAACGATTTTTTGAAGGAGTGGAGACTGGGTGAGCATCTAATGGAGGAGGGAAGCGAGTTCCACAGGAACGGTGCAGCCCTCGAGAAATCTTGAAGGCGAGCATCGGAGGTGGGAGTACGGACAGAAGATAAACGTAAGTCTTCAGCAGATCGTAAGGGCCTAGACGGGACATACTTTTGTATAAGGGAGGATAGATAGGTGGGAGAAGCATTATGTAGCGATTTGAAAGCAAGAACCAGAATTTTAAATTGAGCTCTATATTTTATAGGAAGCCAATGTAGGGACTGACAGAAGGGTGAGGCATGGGAGATGCGGGCGGACAGGAAGATGAGCCTCGCTGCCGCATTCATTATGGACTGTAATGGCGCAAGTTGGGAGCACGTAAGACCACTGAGAAGCGGATTACAGTAGTCAAGGCGAGAAAGGACAGTGGAATGGACCAACACCTTAGTTGCATCTGGCGTTAAGTAGGGGCGGATTCGCGCAATGTTTTTGAGATGGAAATGACAGGATTTGGCGATAGATTGAACATGAGGTTTGAAGGTTTAGATTAGATTATACCTAGGTGTACTGAGATGTAGAGGATTGGCTGAAGGCGATCTGTGTGAGGGCTGGGATGGGTTTAAAATGACATGCAGACGCAGACTTTAAATTATGCTGCATACTCACGGAGGCTCTGGGCCCTTGAGGAAGTTTGAGCATTCAAATGAAACACGTAGGGCTGTGAGAGCTGTGTGCATTCATTTATTTTATGTTTTACTTTTTATTTAATTATGTACTTTATCTGAGAATAAGTGAGTACCCCTAACCCTGTACAACAAGGTTTGTGGTCCTGGCTACCAATCTTATGCTGATTAGGCTTTCATTGAGTTTTTATCTTGTAAGTTTAACTTGTATTAAAATAGTGTTTAAATACCTTGAAACTCTGCACTAAGGATATGTTATTTTTTCTCCTACACGTATTTTAGTTATCTGTAGGTACTTGGCTAACTGACTCTTTTGCTATAAGAGCAATCATTCACGCATATCCTCATGGTGTATATTCTATATTGTCCTATGTTTTTATATATTTATAGAAGCTACTATTGTATTTTGCCTATCTCTGTGTTTTGTATTGGCATCTCTGTATATTGTACCTGGCTTTGTGGATTAAATGGGTAACTCAGTAATATACTTGACTCTCTCTTGTATAGGGATCTCTGTATTGTACGTACTGAGTATATGACTATCTTTATATGGTACCTAGCTCTGTTTAATTTATAAGTATATTTGTATTACATGAAGCTCTGTGTAAGTATGGAGACAACCATGGGGATACGTGGATAGAGCTCACCAAGTCTAACAACCCATCATCTTAAAACTACACCAGCTGCCGCTGCATGAATGCTAAACATATCTATCAAATCATGCTACACTTCTGTGGGACACCACTTTACCAAGCCTGGCCACTCAATGAAGGACTTTAATTTTTAGGTCCTTCATTGAGTGGCCAGGCTGGGTAAAGTGGTGTCCCACAGGAGTGCAGCCCTAAAAATAATATCAGAAAGTCTTACTTTACTGAGAGGGTAGTGGATGCATAGTCTTCCAGCTGAAGTGGTAGAGGTTAACACAGTGAAGGAGTTTAAGCATGTGTGGAATAGGCATAAGGCTATCCTAGATATAAGATAAGGCTAGGGACTGATGAAAGTATTTAGAAAATTGGGCAGAATAGATGGGCCGAATGGTTCTTATCTGCCATCACATTCTTTGTTTCTATCTAGGCTTACTAAAGTTAGTCCAAAATGTATTAATTTGGAAAATATAAATAAATAAAATGATTTAAT
The DNA here is from genome assembly GCA_933207985.1 of Pelobates cultripes. Classification (NCBI taxonomy): domain Eukaryota; kingdom Metazoa; phylum Chordata; class Amphibia; order Anura; family Pelobatidae; genus Pelobates; species Pelobates cultripes. Next base: position 216,623,333 of record OW240914.1, on the reverse strand, counting down.
CCACTACAGAGACTGCTGAATATACATAAACCAACCAGTGATAATGTAATATCTGGCTGTGTTTTTCTTTAGTTGAATAAGTCTTTTATGTATATATATATATATATATATATATATATATATATATATAGATAGATATTTCTTCTTTTGGGTCAGGCTCGCCACAATAATATATGTCTATATTATTGAAAAGTACTAATACGCAATCTGACGTTCTTTATAAAAAAATAAGTATTTATTCTACATTCAATAGCAAACAATAATATACTTAACAAATGGTATTTCTTAACGACGTTACAGAGAGTCGTCTTGACATCAGAGAGGAGAGCCAAACGGATCGTAGCAGGAAGAGCGTGTAATCCTTTGTCCTTGGCTCTATATAGCCCAAATTACGTCATAACGTTTAGTTTAGACTCTGCCATATAAGGAAATTCCCTATATAAAGACCACCTCAAATCTCTTATACAGCAAATTCCAGAGACCTCATGGTACAGAATAGCAAACACCATCTGTTCTGTTTAACCCATTAGACAGCCACACCTTAATATGTATTTGAATAGGAACATACAGAATATGCAATATTCTACAGATAAACATTTCTCACATCTACTGCGCATTCAGCCGAATGGGCGGAGAGGAGGAGGATCGGAGGAGGAGAGCTCCCCGCCCAGCGCTGGAAAAAGGTAAGTTTTTACCCCTTTCCCCTTTCCAGAGCCGGGCGGGAGGGGGTCCCTGAGGGTGGGGGCACCCCCAGGGCACTATAGTGCCAGGAAAACGAGTATGTTTTCCTGGCACTATAGTAGTCCTTTAAACAATGATTGATTACACGATCATGGCGCCACCTGTTGCCGATTTAGGAAAGAACTGCACATATTTGTGTTTTAACTCACCAGCTGTGACGGTATACAGCACTGCTCTCTCTTGCAGCTGAAGGATGCAGCTCTCTGGCTGTGGACAGTACACCAGGTGACAGTTATCTTGCCCGTCATTATTATCCATAAACGCAGCCATGTTACAAGGGACTGAAATGACAAAGCACTGTGATGGAAACAGGGCCATGTATATATTACTACACTATGCTAAATCACTGTTACAATTTGGCAGAATGTTTGGCACACATAAAAACCCTTAATATCAGCTGAGCATCATCAAGCAATTTTTGAGGCAAAATTGATGTTACAAAGTACAAGCCAGGTATATCTAATAAAATGGTAACTGTGTTCCTGCAATGTGTATGTAACACACACTCCTACTTTCAGATTGGCATATGTCTGTACTTTCTCATCTATGCTTGGCTTTTATAAACTGGTTGAAAACCTTTTTCCCCCAGAAAATAAGACACATTAGTTTTAACTAGAAATTTAGCTGAAAAAATAAAGCATTCACTACTATAATTACAGTAAAAATTAGCTTATGTGTATAGGGCAGGTGTGTAGGAGCTGTAGTGGATGTGTATAGGGAATTCAGTGTGTATAGTGTATGTGTAATGGAGGACAGATCAGGGCTGTTGGTAAAATAATCACAGTCTCCTAGGGCTCCCTCCAACATCAGAAGGATGCTTTGACTTTCCAACTGGGCCTGCCTGTGGCTATTATACATATATATATATATATATATATATATATATAAAAATTCGCAATATAGTACACAGTCCTGTGCCCCACTCTCACAACACCCAGTGCAAACAATTTAGTACAGGTACTCCTCACTTACCGACCGGGTTCCGTCCCTACAACTCGGTCGTAGAACAAATTGGTCAGTAAGTGAGGAGTTAAGGGATTCCGTGCTCTTGTGCACTTGTCTATGTTTTGGGAAATTTCCCTGAACATAGATGAACGCACAAGAGCAGGGAATCCCTCTAATCTATGTTCGGGCAAATTTCACACACACACTGTATCCCTCTCACATACTACACCCCTCATACAGACTAGACATGTGCAATTCGTTTAGTTTCGAATGTCAATTCAGACAAATTTTGGACAATTCGGATAATAGGATATTTCCGAATGTCCGAATAGCTCAATTGCTGAATTTCCGAAGTTGCCGTATTCCGAAGTGCCGGAGTGCCGAAGTTCCAAAGTACTAATATACCCAGTGGAAGAATAAGGAATGTTACACTGTATACCATTTTAAATAAAAAGTATACAAACGTAGCCAAGATTCAGCATTTGCGATACTTACAACAATCAATTAATACATTCATATAAAATGTAAGTTACTTAGCCAGTCAATGGATGGGAATAAGTAAGTAAATAACTCCCTAATTCCTATGGTATTAGGGAGCTATCTACCAAAAGACTGAAAGATCTAAATTGGTCTTTCAGCCAAATTTACTAATACTAAGTAAAGATTACTTAGTATTAGTAAATTCTTAGTATTAGTAAATTCTGCCCCTACTCGCTATACTCCCCTCCTAAGCCCCAACCCGTGCAGCGCGAGTGGGGACTTTTAAACTGAAGGGTGGACCTATTGCCCCCCCCCCGGCCTCCACAACTGAGTGGTGGGTGGGGGCCCTGGATGACAATGGGGGGCACCTATCATGTCCCCCCCTGTGGGTGGGGGCGGGTGGGTTCCTCTGAGTGGCTGGTGGGGGCCCTAAATCCGAATAAGGGGGGGGGACCTATTGTCCCTCCCGGCCCCCACCCCTGTGCGGCGGGTGGGGTCCCTAAATTACTTCAAAGGGGGGGCCCCCACCCCTGAGCAGCGGGTTGGGGCCCTAAATCAGAATAAGGGGGGGCCTATTGTTCTCCCCCTGGCCCCTACCCCTGTGCGGCGGGTGGGGGCCCTAAATCAGAATAAGGGGGGGACCTATTGTCCTCCCCCCCAGCCCCAACCCCTGAGCGGCGGGTGAGGGCCCTAAATTATTTCAAAGAGGGGGAACTATTGTCCTCCCCCCGGCCAGTAAAAAAGGGGGGGGACGTATTGTCCTCCCCCCACCGCTGAGCAATGGGTGGGGGCCCTAAAGTAAAATGGGGGGGGGGACCTATTGTCCTCCCCCCAGCCTAACCCCTGAGCAGCAGATGGGAGCCCTAAAGTAGAATAAGGGGGGGGGGGACCTATTGTCCTCCCCCCCGGCCCACACCCCTGAGTGGCGGGTGGGGACCCTAAATAAAATTCTAACCCCCTCCCCTGGTGACTAGGGGCCCCCAAACCCCTAGTCACTCCCCTCCACCCAAAAAATTAATAAATCCCTACTTACCACCTTCACCCTTAAAATAGTGAGGAGGAAACAATAACTAAGTCCCCACCCCTATATTGGTATTTAGGGCCCCCACCGTTCATGGGTGGAGGCCAGTGGGGAGAACAATAGGTCCCCCCCATATTGATATTTAAGGCCCCCATCCGCCGCTCAGGGGTGGGGGCCGGGAAGGGGGGACAATAGGTCCCCCCCATATTGGTATTTAGGGCACCCACCCACCACTCAGGGGTGGGGGCCGGGGGGGGGAGGACAATAGGTTCCTGCCCCCCCCCACTTATTCTACTTTAGGGCCGCTCAGGACATGGGTGGGGGCTCGGGAGGGGGGACACTTGGGTTGTTTTTTTTAACAGTGAGCAGCCACAGGCTGACATGCCCCTGCTCACTAGACATGCCCCTGCTCACAGTATAGTGAGTAGAGGCAGAATTTACTAATCTTTACTTAGTATTAGTAAATTTGACTGAAAGACAAATTTAGGTCTTTCAGCCTTTTGGTAGATAGCTCCCTAATACTGTGGGAATTAGGGAGTTATCTACTAAGCAGCTGCAAGAGAACATCCGAAGTTCTGAAGTTGCCGATGTTCCAAAGTGTCGAAGTACCAAAGTTCTGAAGTGTCGAAGTGCCAAAGTCCCGAATTTCGGAATGCCGAACCGAATATTTTCCCCATGCACATCCCTAATACACACACACTCTGTATCCCTCTCACACATTACAAACCTCATACAGACACACACACACACCGTACCCCTCATGCACACACACACTACACCCCTCACACATTGCACCACACACACTACTGCCCCTTTCCCCTACTACAGGCCCTAACACCTACCCAGACAGACCCCAGGTAAGTTGTTGTTTTTAAATGGTTTGACTACTTACTCTGGGAGGGTGCCACGACACTCCTAGCACTATAACCACTACAGTGAGCTGAAGTGGTTATTGTGCCTGGATTGTTTCTATAAATAACCATCTGCCCCTCCCGTGATTGGAACCCTGTCCAATTCACCCCACCAACATTGTCCAACTCATCCCCCAACCCTGTCCAACTCACACACACACCCTCACCTGTCAAACTCACCTAGCTCACCCTGTCACACTCACCCTGCCACAGTCACCCCCTGAAGGCAGTATTCATATGCACACAGTCATGGAACACAACTTCGCCTTAAAAACAATGCACAAAGTCCACAAGCAGCCCTCTATCCACACATGCTCACAGGGACACACATTCACATACAAATATATTCACTGTCAGACACACACTCTCAGGCACATGCACAGTTAGACAATGGCAGACACACTCAGAAATAAACACAGCCAGATGCACCTTGTCTACTGTATCTCTGTATTTGTCAATGTGTGTGTCTATGTGCATCAGTGTGTTTGTGTGTATATGCGTGTGTGTGTGTGTCAGAATAGGATATATGTAAGAGGTTTGTAGAATATGTGGGGAAAATGTCTACAATGCTGTTTTCCTATTTGTAACTTCATTATTTGGTAAAGGGGGTGGACTAACAACTCACAGGGCCCTCGGCCAATAGGACATCACTGCCCCTCTCCTGGTGTAAGGTGTTTTGGTTACTAATACTATTCACCCCCTTCTTTGTGCGTCTCTCACACAGATATTATGTGCATGCTGCCCAGCACCCAGAATGGTTGTGTGAGAGACACACAGTCATGACACACCCACAGGGCCCCCACACAAGGCCAAATTTAATAAGTGGTTAATACAAAAAAACACAGTAGGATGGGGGCTGAGGTGGATGCAGAAAGGGATCGAGACTGAGGTGGGTGCAGGGAGGAATGGGGTCGAGGTGGGTGCAGGGAGGGATAGAGATTTTGGTGGGGGATGAGGTGGGTGCTGGGAGGGATAGCAGCTTAAGTGTGTGCAGGAAAGAATGGAGGCTGAGGTGGGTGCAGGGAAGGATAGAGGCTGAGGTGGGTGCAGGAAGGGATGTGGGCTGAGGTGGGTGCATGGAGGGGTGGGATGGGTGCAGGAAGGACATTTTAACCCTCCAATGTAAATATTGCCATTCCTGTTAAATGGCAATGTTTTATATTGCAATGTTAAAACGAGAAGAACATGATACCCAGATCACTAAATTGAGATGAAGTGGTCTGAGTGCCTAAAGTGTATATGCTGTCTATGCATACTGAAATGAAAAATACACTTAAATATTACTTTTTGGGACAATTAAAACCCTCGGCTTATGGTGTCTGTTTTGGTTTTTGCAAACCACTTAATAGTGAAGGGGCTAATTATGAATCTCTTAAATTAAATTTTTGTACTGGAAATCTATGCATTTTAAATGACCCAAAAGTGCAATCCCTTTGGAAGGTAACCCAGAACAAAAATAATATGTAAAAAAAATATTTTGGCGGGTGATGGGGTTTTTTAATAAAATTTATATTACAAATTTGTTTCACACAATAAGCCATAGATGAGGTTATTCATTTGAGTTGAAATATTTTCTTTTGGTCTTTTTTTAGTTAACCCCTTAAGGACTGAGGCAGTTGTACAAGTTATGAGCAAAACAATACAGAAACAAAACCTGGAATTTGCGCTATATGTCTGTTCAGGCATAATTCACCTCTTTCATATTATGTGCACCCACACTTATCATATATAATTTTGTTCAGGAAAAACAGGGCTTTCTTGTCACATAAAGTATTTGTACGTTAAACATAATTTAATATGAATACAATATAAAAGAATCAAGAAATTAAGAAATGCTGTTATTTTTTTAGTTTTGCATGGCATTTTAACTGTGAATGTCACAATACTGTTAGCTGTTACTGCAATAAAATACACATATTTGTATTCATCGATGTCTCACAAGTAAAACAGTACCCCCTATGTACAGTTTTTATGGTGTTTTGGTTACAGGGTCAAATATAGCACATTATATTTTTCAGTTTAAACACATTGAAATTTGCCAGACTGGTTATGTTGCCTTTGAGACCAAATGGTAGCCCAAGAATTAAAATTACCCCCATGATGGCATACCATTTGCAAAAGAAGACAACCCAAGGTATTGCAAATGGGGTATGTCCAGTCTTTTTTAGTAGCCACTTAGTGGCCACTACTGGCCAAAGTTAGCATTCACATTTGTTGTGTGCTGAAAAATGCAAAAAACTAAATTGAATGCTAATTTTCACCAGTGTTTGTGACTAAGTTGCTACTAAAAAAGACTGGACATACCCCATTTGCAATACCTTGGGTTGTCTACTTTTGCAAATGGTATGCCATCCTCGTCTCAAAGGCAACATAACCAATCTGGCAAATTTCATGTGAAAAAAAGTAAATTCAAGCCTTATATTTGGCTCAGCAACTTTTGAAAACCATAAAACCTGTACATGGGGGATACTGTTATACTCGGGAGACTTCACTGAACACAAATATTAGTGTTTCAAAATAGTAAAACGGATCACAACAATTATATCATCAGTGAAAGTACAGTTTTTGTGTGAAAATGTCAGGATTACTAAATGATCCCGCACGTAGAACTGTATCACACCTAGGACTAGAAGGTAACGTCTTACCGGGTCTTAGAATGGCCGGGCTTAACGTACCAAAGAATAGTCAGAATACTTGCCGATGTCGGGGACACAGAATGGGACACAACGATAAGAGAGAGCCAAAAGTCAGGGATACCAGAATACAGGGAAGTCAAACGAAGCCAAAGTCAATAACCAGAAATAAACGCTCAGGAACACACTCTTGGACAACCACTAAGGGAAACCACGACAGGGCAATGAAGAAACGGCAATAGGAGTTTAAATAAGCCTCTGATTGGCTATACCTGACCTTTGACCCCAGAATGTGCGTGCGCGTCCTTTACGTGACGTCACATGCACGCCGACGTCGTCAATGCCGTGGGCGGACGTGGGGTTAAAATTTATTGTGGATCCACAGCGGCCGGCGTCTACCAACATGCTGCAAAAGTCAGACACATTGTCGCACGGCCGCTGAACAGTACTACTGCGTTGGTTAGCAAGGCAATTACTGCAGATGCTGCAAGGTGAGGATGAGTATGTTACAGAAAAATGCAAAAAACTGCATTTTTACTGACAATATCATCGTTGTGATATGTTTTACTGTTTTAAAACACTAATATTTGTGTTCAGCAAAGTCTCCCAAGTAAAACAGTACCCCCCATGTACAGGTGTTATTGTGTCCTGGAAAGTTACAGAGTTAAATATAGGGCTTGCAAGTGAAATTCTCTGGACTTTCTGCCTGGGTTGTCAGGTAGGTCCCTCAGATTGTAATTAATAAAATGACTTAATTATGCATTGCATTGATCCTGAATGCATTGATCCTGAAGAAAGCCACGGACGAGGGCTGAAATGTTGATCTGTTTTTACATGAATATTGAATAAAGGAATTTTACTACAAAAAGACTGTGAGTGCAAGCCGTTTACTGTTTATATTTATACTTTGGCTATGGCTGCAAGATGCAACCGGCATTATAAAGAATAGTCAGTGTGCAAGGACTTGTGGAAATGCTATATATATATATACATGTATATACATATATATAATTTTTTTACATTATTTTTATTTATATATATATATATATATATATATATATATATATATATATATATATATATAGATACATATATGTATTTATAATGTCATTCTAAATGTATTTTGAATTTAATATATATGTATATTAATATCAAAATACAGTTAGAACAAATTAAAACTGGTATATATTTTTCTAACATTTATTTTTATTTTATTTTATTTATTTCATTTATTTAATTTTCAGTTATTTTATATAATTATATATATATATATATATATATATATATAATCAACGTCATTCTAAGTGTATTTTAATATTAATATTAATATATATATATATATATAATTAATTATATATTTATATTAAAATACACTTTTATTAATGATGTGTGTATGTCTATATAAAAGTACTTAGATTATATATATATATATATATATATATATATATATATATATATATATATATATATATATATATATATATATATATATATATCCAAGTACTTTTATTTACTTTAGTAAACTTTTTATGAACTTTTAAAAACTTTATAAATTTTTTGCTGGCCTTTGGGGACAGCCTAAAAGCTCAGGCCGGCCCCCTGCAGGCACTGCAGAAGCCGGCTATTCCGGCCATGTGATCGCGAGGACCCCATGATCACATGGCTGGGGGGGGGCAGATTGTACAAAGGGGGTCCACAGGATCGCGACCTCAAGCGTGGGGTTGGTGGGGACCCGGTAAGTAGTAAGGACGGCGGGGATGTTCAATGCCGCCTGCTGGCGTTTAGGACCGCCCCAAAAAGGACGGCATAGAACGCCCGCCGTCCTTAAGGGGTTAATATGTTGACTTATTGACAGTTTTCTGTATCTCATTATATTATTATTTATACTAATATGGGGATAATGTACAGCTATGATTGCCTCTTTATTGCTAGTACCTTGTCTTGAAATTTCTGTTAAATTTCTTTGTTTCTATATTCTAATTCTATACACACTATACCCACATGCACACACTACACCCCCTATAGACACTTGCACACTATACCACATATACACACACATGTACACTGTACCCCATATACACAAACACTACAGCCCCTATACACGCACATTACAACCCTTATACACAGTTGTGCTCAAAATTTGCATACCCTAGCAGAAATTGTGAAATTTTGGTATTGATTTTGAAAATATGACTGATCATGCAAAAAAAAATGGCTTTTATTGAAGGATAGTGAACATATGAAACCATTTATTATCACATGGTTGTTTGGCTCCTTTTTCAAATCATAATGATAACAAAAATTAAAAAGAACACAAAGTCTGAACACTAGTACAGACTACAGGGCGCCACAACCACTAAAACATATATCAATATGGTATAGAATAATCCCATAAATGCAGAGTATACTGTGGAAATAAAAAGTCCACTTTATTGAAACAATAATAACCAAAAGTGCAACATGCACAATATTGATAAAATAACAGTATTAAAAATAATAATACAATCAAAATGAACCAAGAACCCCTATGGATAGCAGCTAGAATCATACAAGTGAAAATAGTAAAGTGCCAAGTACAAAAGTGCAAGTGCCAGTGGTACAAAAACAGCATAAAGTGCACAAATACTATAAGATGTAATACTTGTAGAAAAAGACTGCTATACCAAAAAATGCAGGGATCTTGGAGGTGCTCAACGCGTTTCGTCGATGTCGACTTCTTCAGGAGCTTGCTAAATTGCTGTTGGTCCCGTTCTTCTTTTAAATCCGCCGGTCTGGCCGCCATTAATTGATCGCGCATGCGCAGACCGTACCGTGCGCACCTTCATACGTGATGACGTGCGGCTGGTCGGAAGGCGCATGCGCTAACCAAGCTGGAATGCAGATAAACTTTATGTGTAATGTATGCAGCCGCAAAGTGAGCAAAAATCCACTTGGAATGCTCATAACAATTGCGGTCTGAATTTACAGACCTGCCTATATCCAATTTAAGTTATATTACATATATGGCATCCTAAATCAAGATGCAAATTAGGCTGGATACAGTAAAAATGGTTAATAGGGCCAACAAGCAATAAAAATCATATTATATGCAGCTATAACGCTGTGTAGAAATTATATAATTTATTATATGATTTAAAAATATATGTATACATATATGTGTATAAATATAAACAGAAAAATGAAATATAAAAATGAGGAGAAAATGAAAAATGAGGAGAAAATAAGAAAAAAAGCTTAAAAGCCCATTTGCATCACTACATTCATTTTTTGAATACATACATTTTACTAAGGCTAACATAAAAAGCTATCCTTTCAATATCATAATAGATCTTATAGACATTAGTATAAAATGTCAAGAAATCAAAAAAACAACAACAATTTATCTGAGTGTATATAAAAAGTTCAAGATAAGAACAAATCCCAGCGATATAAATTTAATCAAAAAACATATTTAAAAGAGAAAGAAGTAAGTAAAATAGCAGATGTACTAAAAATATATACATATAATAGATTACAAGATAAAACCCCCTATATGTTGAGAAAAGTGGTATCATATACGATCCAAAGAGTAAACATATAAAAAGGGGATTTTTTTATATCCCCTTTTCATATCCCCTTTCTATGAGCAATGAAGAATGAAACAACAGAAAAATTATGTTTACTCTTTGGATCGTATATGATACCACTTTTCTCAACATATAGGGGGTTTTATCTTGTAATCTATTATATATATATTTTTTAGTACATCTGCTATTTTACTTACTTCTTTCTCTTTTAAATATGTTTTTTGATTAAATTTATATCGCTGGGATTTGTTCTTATCTTGAACTTTTTATATACACTCAGATAAATTGGTTTTTTTTTTGATTTCTTGACATTTTATACTAATGTCTATAAGATCTATTATGATATTGAAAGGATAGCTTTTTATGTTAGCCTTAGTAAAATGTATGTATTCAAAACATGAATGTAGTGATGCAAATGGGCTTTTAAGCTTTTTTTCTTATTTTCTCCTCATTTTTCATTTTCTCCTCATTTTTATATTTCATTTTTCTGTTTATATTTATACACATATATGTATACATATATTTTTAAATCATATAATAAATTATATAATTTCTACACAGCGTTATAGCTGCATATAATATGATTTTTATTGCTTGTTGGCCCTATTAACCATTTTTACTGTATCCAGCCTAATTTGCATCTTGATTTAGGATGCCATATATGTAATATAACTTAAATTGGATATAGGCAGGTCTGTAAATTCAGACCGCAATTGTTATGAGCATTCCAAGTGGATTTTTGCTCACTTTGCGGCTGCATACATTACACATAAAGTTTATCTGCGTTCAAGCTTGGTTAGCGCATGCGCCTTCCGACCAGCCGCACGTCATCACGTATGAAGGTGCGCACGGTACGGTCTGTGCATGTGCGATCAATTAATGGCGGCCAGACCGGCGGATTTAAAAGAAGAACGGGACCAACAGCAATTTAGCAAGCTCCTGAAGAAGTCGACATCGACGAAACACGTTGAGCACCTCCAAGATCCCTGCATTTTTTGGTATAGCAGTCTTTTTCTACAAGTATTACATCTTATAGTATTTGTGCACTTTATGCTGTTTTTGTACCACTGGCACTTGCACTTTTGTACTTGGCACTTTACTATTTTCACTTGTATGATTCTAGCTGCTATCCATAGGGGTTCTTGGTTCATTTTGATTGTATTATTATTTTTAATACTGTTATTTTATCAATATTGTGCATGTTGCACTTTTGGTTATTATTGTTTCAATAAAGTGGACTTTTTATTTCCACAGTATACTCTGCATTTATGGGATTATTCTATACCATATTGATATATGTTTTAGTGGTTGTGGCGCCCTGTAGTCTGCACTAGTGTTCAGACTTTGTGTTCTTTTTATTTTATATAGAGGTTTAGAGTGACCTCAATACAGTGGCTTGCCTGCACTAAAGTTTAGACCTATTATCACCCATATCACCCTTTTATTTACTTTTTTTTAACAAAAATTACCCACATGGCCCTGATGAAAAGTTTACATGCCCTTGAATGTTTGGCCTTGTTACAAACACACAAGGACACACACAGGTTAAAATGTTAAATGTTAATTTCCAACACCTGTGGCTTTTTAAATTGCAATTAGTGTCTGCGTATAAATAGACAATGAGTTTGTTAGCTCTCACTTGGATGCACAGAGCATGCTAGATACTAAGCCATGGGGCGCAGAAAAGAACTGTAAAAGACCTGCGTAACAAGATAATGGAACTTTATAAAAATGGAAAAGGATATAAAAAGATATCCAAAGCCTTGAAAATGCCAGTCAGTACTATTCAATGACTTATTAAGAAGTGGAAAATTCAGGGATCTCTTGATACCAAGCCAGTGTCAGGTAGACCAAGACAGATTTCAGCCACAACTGCCAAAAAAATTGTTTGGGATAAACAAGAAACAAACCACAGGTAACCTCAGAAGATATACAGGCTGCTCTGGAAAAAGACGGTGTGGTTGTTTTAAAGAGCACAATGCGATGAAACTTGAGCAAAAATTAGCTGCATGGTTGAGTTGCCCGAAAGAAGCCTTTATGCGCCAATGCCACAAAAAAAGCCCGGTTACAAAATGCCGACAACACCTTGACACACCTCACAGCTTCTGGCACATGGTAATTTGAAGTAATAAGACCGAAATAGAGCTTTATGGTCACAACTATTAGCGCTATCTTTGGAGAGGGGTCAACAAGACCTAGAGTGAAAAGAATACCATACCCACTTTGAAGCATTGTGGTAGCTCACTGATGTTTTTTGGGGGGGAGGGAGGATGAGCTTTAAAGGCACGAAGAATCTTTGATGGCAAGATGAATGCAGCATGTTATCAGAAAATATTGGCAGACCATTTGCATTCTTCTGTGCATGGGACACTCTTGGATTTTCCAGCTTGACAATGACCCTACGCACAAGGCCAAGTTAAACCTCCAGTGGTTACAGCAGAAAAGGGTGAAGGTTCTGGAGTGGTTATCACAGTCTCCTGACCTTAATATCATTGAGCCACTCTGGGGAGATCTCAAACGTGCTGTTCATCCGAGATGACCAAAGATTTTGCATGACCTGGAGGCATTTTGCCAAGACGATTGAGCAGCTTTACCACCTGCAAGAATTAGGGGCCTTATAGACAACTATTACAAATGACTGCACACTATCATTGATGTTAAAGGGGACAATACACAGTATAAATGAACTAAGGGTTTGCAGATTTTTGAACAGGGGTCATTTCATTTTTTCTTTGTTGCCATGTTTTGTTTTATGATTGTGCCATTCTGTTATAACCTACAGTTGAATATAAATCCCATAAGAAATAAAAGAAATGTGTTTTGCCTGCTCACTCATGTGTTCTTTAAAAATGGTACATAAATTACCAATTCTCCAAGGGTATGCTAATTTTCTAGCACAACTGTATATAACACACACTGCAGCTCATTATACACACACAGTACAACTCCTATTTTTTTCACTTTAGATGTCAGTGGGGGCCCCATGCTCGAGTTTCACCTAAGGCCTTGCAAAGTCCAGAGCTGACACTGCTTGATTGTGTCTGTCTCTCTCAGCACTATCACCATTAACCACATCTTTTTCGCTTTCACTCTATCTTTACGGCTCTCGTACCCCTTCATTCTCTTTCCTCGTAAAGTCACCTTGTCTACTATGTGTCGTTTCACGGAATGTCACATTAACCCGTACTATAACTCTCTGAGGAAAGGTCAACTGTGTCATTCATCAGGTCAGTTAACTTTTTGCTCACCCTGATCACAGCATTTCCGACTGCAGAGAGATGCAGAAACTTCAGACTGTTTCTGCAGGATCCGTGCTCCACGTTTCTGTGACCCAGGTAGGTTAAGGAACAGCCCAGGGAAGCGTCTGATCCAGCACTCATGATAGAACGATGTTTGAGGGCATAGAATATTGGATCTAGAGATAATTCCTGGTACATCGAGGAGGGTGAAGTGAAGGAGAACTACATACTTTAATCCTACAGCCATTACCAAAAAACACAGGGATAGGAGGTTATTCCCTGCAGTGAGAGAAATGAAGTAAAATCAGAATTAGTTTTGACATACAAAACATATGGTATTTTAATGATTACTTTGCATTTCTTACATGAATTATACTAATTTGCAGCAATACTTCCTAATACTATGGAAGCATCCAACTACTGACCCTCAACCTACCATTAGAAAAATTATTTTTAGGCAGCTAACACGAAAAGCCACAACTCAAAATTTACTTTAATGCATCATTCAGGCATTTCAATCAGAGTATTTATTACAATAACAGTAACATTGTGTAAATCTGTGTACTTATTCACTAATTCAGTTTACTTAGAGCATGAGGGTACAGTGGAGTAAACCCTATCCCTTGTGGACACCAGAAATGACAGACTGTAATCCCCATGACTCTCAGCAAGACTTTGTCTGATTGAGAATCCATCATGCTCCATATTAAACAGTCTATACGCCTACAAGTAATTTCTAATGCTTGTTCTATCCGCAACATTTAGAATGAAGCCTTTATGAGTGAAACTCTAATGTTACTGCGATCTTCTGAAAACAGGACTATTACAGTACTGTTAAAATAATGACTTTTTAAATGAGCATTTTCAGCAATGACATTTAAAATGCCTAACTCAACAACAATACCAAGCAATTACTAACCTAATAACCTAAAGCAATACATGCAACACATCACAAGGGCACAACAACCAATATTCCAATTTATGTACCTCTTTTCAAAGTTCAACCCTTCTAAACATAAAGTATTATAGTATGCACATTCTAATACAGAGCCCAGGCAGTTTACATGCAATATAGCACAATGTTAGATTTCTGCTCATGCTGCAGTCACGTATGTCTTTGATCTCTACACATTGAGAGTGACTATGAAAGGCAAAACAAGTGCAATTCTAGGTGCAACATAGTAAATTAGATGTGTTCTGTTGGTTCCAATGATTGCTCCTTTTTTACTCATTGCCCCAGTATATCACCTAATTTTACTTTAAACCCCTATTGAGTCCAAAAACACATGCTATTCAATTTTATTACTTTATTTAATCATTTCAAAGTTGAGGTCAAAGCAGCTGAACTTGAAAAATCCTAGCTCAGCATTAAGTTCAGCTGCTGTGGCCCTACATTTAAAATTCACTTTGAATTCTCACTTTAGTAAATAAACTCTTAAGACGTTTGTGTACACTCAATTTCTGTAAACTTTTTTTTTTCAACATCTTCTTAGTGTGCACTCACCTGTGTTCCGAGTATCCGCTCAGTGTGCTGTGTCATGATGCCCGTAGAGTGAAGCAATATCTGTTCCACTGTTTCTCTGTAAAATTCTCCTGTTGGTCTCCACCTCAGTCCTGTTGCCAGTCACAAGTTTCTGTCCTGTTCTATGGTTGGGAGGGGGTGTAGCATAGGTAAGTGAGGGAGGGCGGTGGGGGAGAAGTCAGCTTATTGGATAAAAACTTTAAATGAAGCCAAGGTGTGGAATCTGAAACTGTTTCCTGGTGTGTTTCCCATCCATCCCCCCCCCCCCCAAATTATTTTAATCTTTTAATACAAATATAATGAAAAGCAAGCAGAAAAACAAAACATGATACATCAAATTAAAAAAAAGAATCACACTAATACATGATTGTGATTTGATTGCTATGGAGACAGTCCTTTTGTTGGAATGCAAACTCTATAATCAACAGACAGTTGACTTTGGATTTCGTTTGTTATAATGAATCTATCTGGCAGAGGACCATTGTGATTCAGTTTTGGGGCACTGATATCAGGTGTTCCTTTTAAAACGTTCGTGATAGGTGACTTGCAAAAACTATCATAGTATAAAGGAATTTGCCTACCCTTTTTTCATTAGGGTGGGTGGAGCAGAAACATACACAGTATAGTGGGATTGATAATGAAAAATATTTGTATTATCCTCCTTCCCTTAGCAGGGGAATAGGATTGTATGGCAGGAGTGCCCAAAGGGTAGCTCCCCAAATGTTGTAGAACTACAACTCCCATGATGCTTTGCATGCCTTTAGAATGACAAAGCATCATGGAAGCTGTAGTTTTAAAACATCTAGGGGTCTACCTTTTGGGCACCCCTGTATGCATAGGCGTGTGCACGGGGTGTGCCGGGTGTGCCTGGGCACACCCTAATCCTCATGGCACACCTATGGTTTGAGTCCTGCAGGAACAGCGTTCCTGCACTTTTTTTTGAGCAGGAACGCTGTTCCTGCAGGCACTCAGCGCCCCCGTCTCACCTCTTGCCCCTGTCATGGGGAGGGCAAGAGGTGATGGATATCCCCCCTCTCTGCAGCTCAGCCGCGGCGAGGGAGTTGTCTGCTCTCTGCTTCCTTGCCGCGCGCTGATGCCGGGAGCCGGAATATGACGTCATATTCCGGCTCCCAGCTACAGCAGACAGCCCGCGCGGCGAGAGGGAGCAGAGAGCAGACAGCTCCCTCGCCGCGGCTGAGCTGCAGAGAGGCGCCCGCCCCACTGGACCCCAGGGAAAAGTCCACGCCAGCACTCCAGGTAGGAGGCTGGGTGGACATTTGTTTTTAATTAAAATATAATAATTTGTATGTGTGTGTCTGTGTGTGAGTGTGTGTGTGTGTGAGTGTGTGTGTGTGTGAGTGTGTGTGAGTGTGTGTGTGTGAGTGTGTGTGTGTCTGTGAGTGAGTGTGTGTGTGTGTGTGTGAATGTGTATGTGTGTGTGTGTCTGTGAGTGTATGTGTGTGTCTGTGTGAGTGTGTGTGTCTGAATGTGTCTGTGAGTGTGTGTACGCATATATATATATATATATATATATATATATATATATACAGGGAGTGCAGAATTATTAGGCAAGTTGTATTTTTGAGGATTAATTTTATTATTGAACAACAACCATGTTCTCAATGAACCCAAAAAACTCATTAATATCAAAGCTGAATATTTTTGGAAGTAGTTTTTAGTTTGTTTTTAGTTTTAGCTATGTTAGGGGGATATCTGTGTGTGCAGGTGACTATTACTGTGCATAATTATTAGGCAACTTAACAAAAACAAATATATACCCATTTCAATTATTTATTATTACCAGTGAAACCAATATAACATCTCAACATTCACAAATATACATTTCTGACATTCAAAAACAAAACAAAAACAAATCAGTGACCAATATAGCCACCTTTCTTTGCAAGGACACTCAAAAGCCTGCCATCCATGGATTCTGTCAGTGTTTTGATCTGTTCACCATCAACATTGCGTGCAGCAGCAACCACAGCCTCCCAGACACTGTTCAGAGAGGTGTACTGTTTTCCCTCCTTGTAAATATCACATTTGATGATGGACCACAGGTTCTCAATGGGGTTCAGATCAGGTGAACAAGGAGGCCATGTCATTAGATTTTCTTCTTTTATACCCTTTCTTGCCAGCCACGCTGTGGAGTACTTGGACGCGTGTGATGGAGCATTGTCCTGCATGAAAATCATGTTTTTCTTGAAGGATGCAGACTTCTTCCTGTACCACTGCTTGAAGAAGGTGTCTTCCAGGAACTGGCAGTAGGACTGGGAGTTGAGCTTGACTCCATCCTCAACCCGAAAAGGCCCCACAAGCTCATCTTTGATGATACCAGCCCAAACCAGTACTCCACCTCCACCTTGCTGGCGTCTGAGTCGGACTGGAGCTCTCTGCCCTTTACCAATCCAGCCACGGGCCCATCCATCTGGCCCATCAAGACTCACTCTCATTTCATCAGTCCATAAAACCTTAGAAAAATCAGTCTTGAGATATTTCTTGGCCCAGTCTTGACGTTTCAGCTTGTGTGTCTTGTTCAGTGGTGGTCGTCTTTCAGCCTTTCTTACCTTGGCCATGTCTCTGAGTATTGCACACCTTGTGCTTTTGGGCACTCCAGTGATGTTGCAGCTCTGAAATATGGCCAAACTGGTGGCAAGTGGCATCGTGGCAGCTGCACGCTTGACTTTTCTCAGTTCATGGGCAGTTATTTTGCGCCTTGGTTTTTCCACACGCTTCTTGCGACCCTGTTGACTATTTTGAATGAAACACTTGATTGTTCGATGATCACGCTTCAGAAGCTTTGCAATTTTAAGAGTGCTGCATCCCTCTGCAAGATATCTCACTATTTTTGACTTTTCTGAGCCTGTCAAGTCCTTCTTTTGACCCATTTTGCCAAAGGAAAGGAAGTTGCCTAATAATTATGCACACCTGATATAGGGTGTTGATGTCATTAGACCACACCCCTTCTCATTACAGAGATGCACATCACCTAATATGCTTAATTGGTAGTAGGCTTTCGAGCCTATACAGCTTGGAGTAAGACAACATGCATAAAGAGGATGATGTGGTCAAAATACTCATTTGCCTAATAATTCTGCACTCCCTGTATATATACACATATATATATACATATATACACACACACACACACACAGAGCTGGCGCTATCTGAGTGCCGGCTCTGCTCTGAGCCTCCATGGGCCGGCGGGGAGACCAAAGATCTACCTCACCGGCCCACAGCAGCATGGAGGGAGGCAGGAGAGGACCCGGGGAGCTCTAGACAGAAGCTCTGCCAGGTTCCTCTCGCGATATCTGAGCGTTGCTGCGGCAACGCTCAGATCTCGAAAAGAGTTAACTCTAGCCCCGCAGGCTAGAGTTCACTATCCACTGGACCACCAGGGATGGCACATGGCAGCAAGGATTTACTAATCTGCCAAATCCCTCCAAACATACAGCACACACACATACAGCACCTACACACATACAGCTCACACACACACAGTACACTAACCGCACCCTTCCAAACACACACAGCACCTTTAAAAAAACACAACACGCTCACACACAGCACACTAACAGCACCCTCACAAACACACACACACAAACAGCACCCTCACAAATACACAACACTCACACAAACAGCACCCTCACAGGACAAACATACACACACAAACAGCACAGTCACAAACACACACACAAACACCCTCACATCACACTAACAGCACCCTCACACACACATCACACTAACAGCACACACACGCGTGGCGTGTGTTTGTGCTTTAGGGTGCACACCCTAATGCAATAGGCTGTGCACGCCTATGCCTGTATGGTTTTACTGGCAGTGATGCAACGTGTATGCTCTTGTTGAGGTTTGGGCTTACTTCAAGGAGGTTTCTTAAGCATGCATGATTCTTAAGAAATTATTTTTTATAAGTCAACCTTAACACAAAAATATAAACTTATATATTATTTTGACAATTAAGTGCAGCAGTGTATGGGTAAGATTGTACAAGCACCATATCAACAATGAGCTACTCTGACTTTTTTTGCTTATTCTTTCAAACAAACAACGTCTGTAGCAAACTTCTACAGCCTAAATGGAATGTTTCATGTTAAATGACTAATATATTAATATAATGTTGATACTAAGTAATAAAATGTTTATTTTGGTTACAGACCCACTTTATTCTGTAAAGTTTGCATGTATGTAATTATTTGTAGTGATGTTCAGGCCATGCTAAGCTGTTATCAAGACTTCAGTTTGCCTTCGAGTTTAGCACTGACTTCCCCATAATGTCTGACAAATTTCTTTCAGACCTCAGGATCTGTGTCTGGACAGCATTAGTGCATCCCCCCGATTATGTTTCCCCTACACACTGCCTCGCTATCTTTGTTCCCACGGTCTGTAAGATTCTTAACAATCAGAATACAGTTGCTCGCTCAACCAAGACCATCCAAACCTGGCACAATTAGATTACTGTGTACAGGTAGAGATTTACTAAACCCCCCAGCTGCTTCATTTACACAGCCCAGAGTTAATACACCACCATGTAATGCCAACTTTCCTGGATTACCCCCGAAGTCTCCTGAAACATGATATCCGTCTGCTGGGAACAATCTACAAATATAGTCTTAAACATCAGAGTGACATAGGAACATTTATGCCAGAATTAAATATCATAGAACAATTGGCAGCAAAGTTTCTGTACAGGTACGGTTTCCAACCAGGCAGCTTTTTACTGGTATGGACACAGCTTGTACTTTATCTAAATGATCTTTAGATACCCAATCACTTTGAGACACTGATAATTGCATTAAAAAAACACAAGCTCTTGAGGTCAAATTTCCTGGTATAAATGTGACCAATAATATGTAAATCAAGCAAAACAATGGCTGGTGTGTTTTTAGCAGAAAAGTATTCAGTTTTTTTTTTTAAATCTGGGGTGCCCAAAAGGTAAATACACAGATGTTTTACAACTACAGTTCCCATGATGCTTTGTCATTCTAAAGCATTCTAAAGACATGCAAAGTATCATGGGAGTTGTAGTTCTACAGCATCTGCTGACCTTTTGGGAACCACTGGTTTAAATCGATGAAACTGAAAGTGGTTTTGCCCTGCCATAAAACACAGATGATCTTTATGTTCAATAAATAAGATCCAATTCATATTTATAGCTGTGCTTGTCTTTTCATTAACAAGAGATAAATATTTACACAGATGTAGATTTACGAAGCCTAGTGTGCCATTATGGAGATGATGTACTGGTGCTGTACTCATGATGAGCATAGTGACCTATGTAGTGTGATAAATTTACATCAGGAAGATTTATCAAAGTGTTGCAGAAGGTTTTGTGCCTTTTTACGTTATTTTTAGTGCTGTTTTTTGTGCTGTAATTGATTAAATCTGTAGGATTTCTTCATCTGTTGCTTCCTTTGCACCCTAACCATCATTTTTGAATATAGCTGTTTCTCTCGATAATACAACAGATTTAGCAGTCTTTTCATCATCTTTTCCTCCAAGAAAGTGTTCTGTTTTTCTTTTCTTTTTTTCCAGCACTCCAAATTTGGTGGCCATTTTGCAAATGAGTATTAATAATAACAAAGCATTTAACCAGGAAAGGTACATTCAGATTACCGTATATACTCGTGTATAAGTCGATCTCATGTATAAGTCGAGTCCAGTTTTGAGACCAACAATTGTGAAATATGCTATGCCTCGTGGATAAGTCGAGGGTAAAACTTGGGGCTATGAAATTCTGTGATTTTTATAATTATATACACACACACTCATACAAACAATCTGCATTATATACACACACTCTGTGTATATAATGCAGAGTGTGTGTTTGTGTAGTGTGTGTGAACTAGGTGGGGGGAGGGCATTTTTATTATTTTAATTTTAATTTTATTTTAATATTATTATTTTTTTTATTATTTTAATTTTTTTTTTGACCCCCCTCCCTGCTTGTTAACTGGTCAGGGAGGGGGGCTATCTTAATCCCTGGTGGTCCAGTGGCATGGGCTGTGAAGTGGGGGGGGCCGGCAGGAAGCATTTACTTACCTTTCTTGCAGCTCCTGTCAGCTCCCTTCTCCTCCGTTCCGGTCAGTTCCACTGTAAGTCTCGCGGTCTGGTTGCCACGCGGATCGTTGTCATGGCTCTGACAGCCGCGGCTCTCTAAGTTGCCATAATACAGACAGTAACTCGAGTATATACTGTACTCTGGTTTTCAAGTACATCCTGGGGATGTCATCTTAGCCCAACATCCAGGGGTTGTTACTTTTACCCAAATTAATAATACTCATTTTATCTACCTCGGAAGGATGAAGGGCTGAGTCAATCTTGCTGGGATTTAAACACTCCCCAAGGGTAGAACAGAGCCCACTGAGCTATCATACTGGCTTGTTTTTATTAATGGTGGAATTTAGGAAGAGAAAAGTTGAATTTTATTAGACTATTATATGGGTTTTTGGAGAGATTTTTTTTTCTCTTTTTTGGAGAGGAGTATGATGCTTTTACACGTTCAGAAGCTGTGTAACAGTCTTGGGTGTTGGTAGAAGGATCCATGACACTTAATGCATTTTGTGTGGAGCTGTGTGGTGGTATTTCATATTGTGATGGGCGAAAGCCCGTTTTGCATTCTTATTTTGGCAGACAATATATGTTGCAGTTGCATCACGGGCTACCCCCTTTACTACCTGTAACAAACTGTGTTCAAAAGACTAAATTCCCTCTCACTCTCTCACCGTTACACTATCCCCCACGAACTGCCATCTCAGCAAACCCTTTGTTCCAGCCCATTTCAGCCGGTGAGCCAATCAGAACGTTTACTCAACCAGCGGGAGATACAGACAATCTCTCTGGAACTTCAGCGCGGCTATGGAGAAGCACCTCACGTCGGTCACTTTTCACCCTTGTTTTAACCCCTTTCCCAAAGAGCTAGGAAGGCTGTTACCCCCATCCTCCTGAACAATCGCTCCCTGTGAAATGGAGGGAGCCCCTCTTTTTCAGCCCACTAGAACCCCCCGTAAAAGACCGCGACCTAGCCCTAACCGCCTGGAACTATATTCGGGAAGAACTTTAACAGCGGTCGGTCGAAAAGTTAATCGAGTGGCGTTTCCCATGGATGAGAGCACTATTGTCTTTCAGGAGATATGACTTGAGGGGTTGTTTTCAGGTTGTTTTGGGGGTATTTGTGTGTAGCCTCTTCTGTGTCCGAGAGATAATTAGTTTACTGGTTATCAGCACAATTATCTCCCAGACACAGAGACGCCAGGGCGGGCTTAGGACTGAATGAATAGAGACCCCATGCTAGAGGTCCTTGTATAAATACGTGTATCTTCTGCCTGAATAAACCATACTAATTTACCCATCATCAAGTCTTGGCTGATGTTTGGGGATACTAGAGCTATATCACACTTTCACTCTGCAGGACTAGGGATACTCTTCTCCAGTGTCTCGCTTCTCAGGAGTTTGGAGTTGAGGTACAAAATAACTCTGTGGCACATCACCTGGGGTCCTGTTCAGGAGAGTATTTTTGAATATGATGCAGTGTGTTTTCCTTCTCCATATCAAATGAGAAGTTTTTTTGTTTTTTTCTGGAAAAGACAATGAGCTTTAGCCTACATGACACGTCACAATGCTTTAGTGAAAAATGTCTCCTACTGACAGGATCTAGGAATTTTGTTTCTTCTACTGTTTTTGCTGTCACCTGTCATCCGTCTTGAAGTCCTGCAGAAAAGCAAATATGATCTAGGCACTCAAGGACCATCAAATGGCAGATATGAAGGTACACTATAGTCAGCAAAACAATTTTGGCTTAATGAAGCAGTTTTGGTGTATAGACCATGCTCCTACAGTCTCACTGCTATGTTCTCTGGCATTTAGGACATAAATCACTTTGTTTTTACAGCCCTAGTCATACCTGCCTACGTGTGACTTACACAGCCTTCCTAAACACTTTCTGTAAAGCGAGATCTAATTTTTAAACTTCCTTTATTGCAAATTCTGTTTAGTTTAGAGCTCTCTTGCTCTGTTAATAGCTTGCCAGAACCTACAGGAACCTCCTGTATGTGATTAAAGTAAAATTTACAGAGCAGAAAATAACATCTGATTGATTTTTTTCATGCAGGCTGCGTGAGTCACAACCAGGGTGTATACTGAAAAGCTGCATAAGCAGAAACAAAAGTGATTCACCTCCTAAATAGCACCTGCGACAAACTATCCTTATTTTGTTGACTTTTCCTGTATTTTGTCACCCAAAAGACTATTCTTACTACTCCTGGTTCCCTTCACCTTCCCCTTCAAGCCAACAGCCCTGGAGCACTCTTCTACTGACTGTAACCGGAGCCCAGAATGCCTGTAGCAAGACTTATGTACAACTCGTCTGGAACTCCGGTCCGGCTACAGCTAGTCCCAACTTCCAGCCTGATTTTCCCCTACTTCCATAAAAGTAGAGTGCTCTTTGGAGGGAAGGAGCCTCAGACTATGTGGAACAATTGCTCCCGGGGAGCGACCTTTACTTTGTCCACAGGAGCTCCCGACATTTGACCGGCCAAAACACTAATTGTTCTGGAACTCTTTTGAGCATGGACCATGTGTGTGGCTGGTCAAAACGTTACCCCGGTGGTGTTTTGTCATCTTGTAATGGATGCAGACACTATTTTACGAAAATGGGCACTTAGATCAGAGCTATGTATAATGTGTGGGGTTCCTGTATGTTTTCATGATGTTTTCGGGGTGTTTTTGTGTTGTGCTCTCTGTATCCAGAACATAATTAGTTTAGCAAGCAGCAACTAAGAATATTGAGAATATTGTTCTGTGAATAGGGACCCCAGGCTGGGCCGTGCTGGGCTTAATAAAATCAGATCAACTCCCAGCATTAAGTTTCGACTAATGTCGGGAGAAAGCTATACCAGTTATAATCACTACTTACTCTGCAAGGAGATATAATACTACGGGAAAGGGAATCCTTGGCAGCGATACTACGGTGGTCCGCCACAGCAGATAATTGAGCAGTGAGACTTCAGAGGTATGATTTATACACAAAACCTGCCTCAATAAGCTAAAGTTGTTTTGGTAACTATAGTATCTCTTTAATATGTAAGGTACCATTGGTAGCTAGGACATGGACAAATAAAAGATTGTTTATGGTCCAGAGACTAGATTTCCTAACACTGATTATGAATTGCAACTATACTTATCTAGCCATTATAGTGCCCCTTACACAGCTCAAGGTTTGGGCCCCAGGAGGTCCAAGTTCACCCATAAGGATGCAGTTTGTGCTTGTAGAGTGTATGCAGAGTGTGTGGAGTGGATGCAGTGTGTAAAGTCTGGGGCGTACCCAGAGCATTTCGCATCCTGGGCAGACCCAGTATTTGGAATGCCCCCCACTCCCCCAAACTTAAAAAAGTAAATAACACCTGCAATAAAAAAAAATCTTAATAATATGTATTGCACAAATCTGTAAACTGCATGTTAGAAAGAGTGCCCTCAAAGCCCCATTAGAGACTACAATCAAATCTAATGAACCATGTAGAGCGGGATCTCTAACACTCTGGCCCTATTCACAGTCTAGTAATATAATATATAGGTCTCTGATACCCATGTGATAGAATTTATCTTGATTCCAAGGCTCAAGCTTATAGGTGTCATATTATGATATCCTATATTAAAAATGGCTAACTAGGACTCAGGAAATGCTAGATGCTTAAAACAACACTTAAGACCATATATGTCTAGTTCCGGGAGCAGATAGCCCCAACCTGAGCTGTCTCTCTTCTCAATCAGACTGTTCATTCTCTTTCTCGGAACGTATTTGTTAAATGTACATTACGTTAATCCTTTATGTCTTATTTGTACTCCTTTCACCCTTGCACTCCCTTCCTACTACTGTCCAATGAGTATTTTAACGTAAGCACTTACTTTTTAATGTATAAAAACCCAAGTGAAGAATAAACGACAGAGGTTTATTTTGATAACCAACACGCATCTGGTGTCTAATTCACACTTCTCCAAGTGCACTTGTAATAATAATTTGGCTTCCTTTATATCACCCAGCCCAAGTTGTCTCTTCTTACCTTAATTAACATTGCTGGCTGGTGGCTGTGGTTAGCAGGCTGGCTGCTATGGCCGGCTGGCTGGTAGGCTGGTTAGCAGGTAGGCTGGCTGCGGTGGCTGGTTGGCAGGCAAGCAGGCTGGCTGCGGCTATCAGCTGTGGCTGTCAGACAGGTGTGGCTGGGTGAAAGGCATTTTACTTTCCCCAGCCCCTTTGTGCATTTGTCTCTCCCCCAACCCCTTTGTGTGTCTCTTTTTCCCCTTTTGCCCTCGTTATCTCCCCAGCCCTTTTGTGTACCTCTTTGTCCCCCTCCAGCCTCTCTGTGTCTCTTTGTCCCCACAGCCCTTCTATGTGTGTCTGCATATCCCTCACGCTGCTCTGAGTTTCGCTTTGTGCTACTCAGTGTGGTTCTTAGTGCCTCTTCATGTGTCTCATTCCCCCTTCAGCTCCTTGATGTTTCTTATTCCCCCAACCCCTTTATGTGTCTCCTTCACCCATCCAGCCTCTCCATGTGTCTGATTCCCCCAGCCCCTCCATGTGTCCCATTCTCCTAGCCCCTCCATGTTTCCCATTTTCCCCTCTCCAGATACTCCATGTGCTCAATTTCCCCCCTTCTAAGCTTCTCCATGTGTTCCATTTACCACCTCCCAAGCTTCTCCGTGTGTCCTACTTCCCCCCACCAGCTTCTCCATGTGTCCAATTGCCCTCCTCTCCAGCCACCCCATGTGGCCCCTATGTGGCCTCCCCAGCCTCTCCATTTGTCCCACATCCCAGCCCCTCCAAGTGTCCCATTCCCCCTCCCCAGCCCCTCCAAGTGTTCCATTCTTAATCTCCAGCCCCTCCAGAACCGGGGCCAGTGCACTTAGGGTCAGTGCAACCGGACTCTGTAGTATAAGCAGTCTGGGAGGAAGTGATATCTAGTAACTTCCTCTCAGCAATAAGGGCAGAGCTAGAGGCAGAAGAGGTGCCGGCAGCAGAGGCAACATGGGGGGAGTGAAGCAAGAAGAGAGAGCTGCTCCAGACCCCAAATTCCCATCAACCTCAGCTAGCAGCAGGACCCCAAGCAAAAGGTATGTTAACAGGGGTGTGGCTGCAGATATAAAACTTATGACATGTATGTGTGTGTCAGTTTCTGTATGTATCTGTATGTCAAAGTGTGTATATAACAGTCAGTGTATCTGTGTGCATGTGTCAGGATGTGTATAAATGGCAGTCTGTATATCTGTGAGTCAAGCTGTATTTATGTGTGTGTATCTAAGTGTGTGTATGTTTCAGTGTGTTTATCTATGTGTGTGTCAGTGTGTGTATATGTCGGTCTGTGTGTCACATGGGTTCTTTTAGGTTCCTTAAAAGGAAACTCTAGGCACCCAGACCACTTCAGCTCATTGGAGTGTTCTGGGTACAGTGTCCCTATTGCACTTAGGGTTGCAATGTTAAACATTGCAGTTCCAGAGATACTGCAATGTTTACATTGCAGCACTAAGTCTGCCTTCAGTGGCTGTCTACCAGATTTTTTTCATTTATTCAATGCTCTTCTATGGGGAGGACTAAATCGCATGCGTGCTTGTCGTGGGACGTTGGAGGAGGCAGAGCCGCAACCCAGCCCAGAGGGTGCATTGGCACTGGGTAAGGTAAGGGTTTTTAAACATTTACTCATGGCAGTGGGTGGGGGGAGCGAGGGAGGGAGTGGCCATAGTTCCAGGAATACAGCTTTCTATTCCTGGCACTTATAGTATCCCATTAACACAATCACAGTGTGCAAACATTATTGTTACTTACTTTACAATTACTTGGTTTGATTTGATTTTTTAATAATTCTTGCATTTGTTAACTGGAACAAATGATTTATTATACTTTCTACACTGCTTAGCAATGGTCTGACATTTGTAAGGACACCAGATAAAACACTTGGAACATAGGACATGAATCCCTAAAAGAAGATTGTCCTTCTGGGTATTTATAAAGCTCAGTGTTTATCTTGAAGCTTATAACGGGTTGTTTAATTATTTATTTTCACTGGAAATGTTAGCTTTTACAATTTCCTATAATAAAGGAATATTTTCAACTACTTGGTGTCCCATTGTAAATGTAAAGGTATAGTGTCCCAGTGAGGGAGACAAAGGCAGGAGCTTCACTTACATAAATAAGAGGGGAGGAAAGAAAGGAAACCCTACCTTTCATGAAACTAAGGATATATATAGAAGGCAAACAAAAGGCTAAAATAGATAACAAAAGGGGAGATAGACTAAACAGTGCTATGGTGGTATATGATCTGGAGTACTCTATATCACACAAAATCCCCCAGCCCCCTTTGCATCTGACTTAATAGATAAGAAGGCATATCTAAGGTAAAAGAGAGAGTAGATAAGAGGAAAAGACCAGAGAATCTGATCTAAAATTCAATGAAACAAACTTCTAAAAAAATCTCCCTTTTAAGTTACCTCGACACTGTGGGCAAGCCACTAATGTCTACCTAAACCAACTCTACCTATTGCAATTAGCCAAAAGAAAATAAATTCATAATGAAAAACACCATAAAAATGATTCATAGTGGTATCAAAAAAGTATAAAAAAAGTGAGGTGTTTAAAAGAAAAATAATCAAAAGAAATGCTTGACGCACGTTGCGGCATGTTGACACGCCGTTGTCAGGAGCATGTAACTGTGAGCAGCTTACCCTTCGGTATATATATCTCTGTCATTAGCTAGTGAGTACCATCAGCTGTCCTCCGTGGGAGAGCACGGGGCAGGCACACTAGGTCACTGGTCTGTCTCCCGGCCTCCCCAATTGGTTAATATCATGATTAAGGGTGTCTACATGAGCCAGCAAGGTGGGCTCAGGGAAAATTCACACCACATCTCCCATCGGCATTGGGCTTACTTTGGCATGCGCAGTGTTCAGTGAATCCCGTCAGCTGTTCTCCGTAGGGGTATATGGGTCGTTGGTCTCTGGCTCACCCGGTTAGAAGTGTGAGGAGATGTGTCTACATGAAGTCGGACCCAGGAAGGTGGGCGTCCTATTTGGTGTCATTGTGTCCTAAAGATATATAAACTTTTCTTAAATATAGACACACAAGGAGAGTGTAACTCTGTTAAAAGTACAAGATAAGTATAACTGAGAAAATAAAAAATGAAAAAGCTGCTATACACATTAAAAAAAATTTCCTTAAAATTTTTAACATTCAATGATACTATTAAAATAAGTGAAAGCGCTATAATTTGAAAACCCAGAATCGGTTATCAATATGTGTGGTATGAAATACACCTCTATATGCAATATTATAATAATGGATAAAGCCACTTATATAAGTAATTAACCACATATAAAATTACTGGGTATGCAATTTCAAATAACCATTGTGACTAGGCATGTGCATGGGTAAAATTTTCGGTTCGGTATTCCGAAATTCGTGATTTTTGAAATTCGGGAATTAAGGACTTCGGCAATTCGGCACTTCGGAACTTTGGCACTTCGACACTTCGGAAATTCGGCAACTTCGGAACTTTGGAATTTCTGAACTTCGGCATTTCGGAATTTTGGGACTTCGGGACTTCTATTGCAGCCGCTTAGTAGATAACTTAAATTGGTCTTTCAGCCAAATTTACTAATACTAAGTAAAATTTACTTAGTATTAGTAAATGTTGCCCCTACTCGCTATACCGCAAAATAGGGTCCCCCCTCCCTTAAGTAACCAATCAGAGAGTTATGAGTCAAATTACACAGCGTGGGAAAATTCCAAAGAACTTTCCCACGCTGTGTAAAATGACACAGAGCACTCTGATTGGTGGATTTCAAACCAACCAATCAGAGTTCTGTGACAGGTAAATGGAGAGACTTGTCAGTCCCTTCATTTACCTGTCAGAGCACTCTGATTGGATGGCTTAAACCCACCAATCAGAGTGCTCTGAGCCTAATTGCAGGGCGGGGCAAGGCTTTATAATCCTTCCGCCGCCCTGCAGAGCTCAGTCTGCGCGGAGCCCTCCATGGGTGAAGATGGATTATTATTTTTTGCGCTAGTTTTAGTGCGTCGGTTATTATGGTTTTTATTTGGCATTTTTTGGGGCTGAAAAAAGAAGATTTTAGAAGAAAGAAAACATCGAATGGTAAGTTTTTTGTTTTTTTTACAGGTACTTAGTTAAAGGTCCCCCCCCTCATTATTTTTAGGGTGAGGGGGGTAGGTAGGGGGTTAATTTTTTTCGGGGGGAGGGGGTGACTAGGGGTTCGGGGACCCCTAGTCACCTGGGAGGGGGGTTTAACATTTTTTTAGGGCCCCCACCTGCCGCTCAGGGGTGGGGGCCGGGGGGGAGGACAATAGGTCCCCCCTTATTGGTATTTAGGGCCCCCACCCGGCGGTCAGGGGTGGGGGCCAGGGGGGGAGGACATTTGGTCCCTCCCTTATTCAAATTTTGGGCCCCCACCCGCCGCTCAGGGGTGGGGGCCAGGGGGGAGGACATTAGGTCCTCCCCTTATTTTACTGTAGGGCCCCCACCCACCGCTCAGGGGTGGGGGCCAGGTGGAGGACATAAGGTCCCCCCCTTATTAGTATTTAGGGCCCCCACCCACCGCTCAGGGGTGGGGGCCAGGGGGGAGGACATTAGGTCCCCCCTTAATAGTATTTAGGGACCCCACCCACCGCTCAGGGGTGGGGGCCAGGGGGGAGGACATTAGGTCCCCCCCTTACTATAATTTAGGGCCCCCACCCACCGCTCAGGGGTGGGGGCCAGGGGGAGGACGATAGGTCCCCCTCCATTATTTTACATTAGGGCCCCCACCCGCCGCTCAGGGTTGGGGGCCGGGGGGAGGACAATAGGTCCCCCCATATTGGTATTTAGGGCCCCCACCCGCCGCTCAGGGGTGAGGGCCAGGGGGGGAGGACATTAGGTCCCCCCCTTATTAGTATTTAGGGTCCCCATCCACCGCTCAGGGGTGGGAGCCAGGGGGGAGGACATTAGGGCCCCCCCTTATTCCAATTTAGGGCCCCCACCCGCCGCTCAGGGGTGGGGGCTAGGGGGCGGACATTAGGTCCCCCCCTTATTAGTATTTAGGGTCCCCATCCACCGCTCAGGGGTGGGAGCCAAGGGGGAGGACATTAGGGCCCCCCCCTTATTTTACTGTAGGGCCCCCACCCACCGCTCAGGGGTGGGGGCCAGGGGGGAGGACATTAGGTCCCCACCTTATTAGTATTTAGGGCCCCCACCCACCGCTCAGGGGTGGGGGCGAGGAGGGAGAACATTAGGTCCCCCACCTTATTCTGATTTAGGGCCCCCACCCGCCGCTCAGGCGTGGGGGCCTGGGGGGAGAACAATAGGTCCCCCCCATTATTTTACCTTAAGGGCCCAAACGGTGCTCAGGGGTGGGGGCCAGTGGGGGCAATAGACTCGGGAGGGGGGACCTTTTTTTTTATTTATTTTTTAACAATGAGCAGCCATTACTTGATTGTTGATTGTATGTTACTTGATTGTTGTAAGTGTTTCAAATGCTTACAGCTGAATCCTGGCTATGTTTGTATACTTTTTATTTAAAATTGTATACAATGTAACATTCTTCTTCTTTCACTGGGCAAGTATATTAGAACTTAGGCAATACTGTGCTTCGGAACTTCGGCACTTTGACACTTCAGAACTTCGGCAACTTAGGAACTTCGGCACTTTGGAACTTCGGCATTTTGACACTTTGGAAATTCAGTAATTTCGGAACTTCAGGACCTCGGCAATTCGGCAATTCGGACATTCGGAAATACCCGAATGTCCGAATTGCCCGAAATTCGTCTGAATTCATATTCGGACCGAAACGAGTTGCACATGTCTAATTGTGACTGCTGCAGAGTCCAAAAGTCTTTGGGGAGTAGTCTCTTAGGGTTAATTCTGCTTTTGAGCTATGATCCACTGTCTTTATATACACTGTAAAACACAGTATCTGTTTGTACCTTAAATGAATACAGAAAAACACTTCATAGCGTAAAATTTTAATTTATTTCGAAATAAATATAAAAAACCCTCTCCTCCAAAGGGAACCCTTATGTGTGCAAGTGGTGGTACTTATCTCTAAGATACCACAAATAAGCTTATATGCAAGATAAGAAGCTGTTACCGCCCATCGTCCTGCTCGTGGAAACTCCTGCTCGATCTGTGTGCTGATAGATTCAGTGCCAGTCCTAGGAGAACGCTGGAGACAGGGATCGGTCTTAACAAGTGGCTTCTCCTTCACTTCTGCTTAGATAAATGCCGCTCACGCTTCAACGCGTTTCGCTGGCAACACCATGCTTTTTCGAGATAGTGTAACGGTTAGTGAGAGCATTGTTATATACGCTCTCGTTCATTTAACTCTTACAGTCCCATTTTGCCTTGTCTTTCCATAAAAGGTGCTCCCGTGTATGACAGAACCAACTGCCTGTGAAATTATTTTATTGCTCCCTCATTCGTCTGTTTGTTTGGCTATTTCCTTGTCCGTACGATATCCACGCTGGTTTCTGTTTTACCGAACAATTCACCGAACGGCCTGTCACCCAGCAGGGAAGTGTGCTGCTGGTTAACCTCTTGGCCTCATTAGAACGTTGTGGTTAACCGCAGACACTTCCTAATTGTCGAATGCCGACTGGATGGTCGTCGTTCGTATGCTGACCACGAGGCGGCGCCATCTTGGACATACGAATGCGCAGCGGTGTTCGTCGATGATTTCATAGAACTAAAAACGGACACTGTTTCTCATGAACACAGCTGAAAGCCGCCGACCTCCCTTCTTCTTTTTTTACAGCATACGAACGCCGGTTCGTTCAGTAGTTTATTTCACGAACAGACTTATCCCAGATAGCTGTGCCATGGAGCCCATTCGTATAACGAAAGACTATGTGAAAGACTTTGGCTCCATGGTGATTGAACTGTGTATATAGGATCTTAGCGCCATTTGGTAATAATGTGTGCTCAGATCCAAGCTATCTGGGGATGTGTGGAATGTATCTATTGTGTTCGGTAGTTCTTGTATTATGTATTTTTATGTGTTTTCACTATTCTGTATAAAATGGAGTTTGGCCTCTGTCCTCTGAGATAATTGAGTTACTTCCCAATTATCCTCTACTGTAAAAGAGGAGTGTTTATGTCTTCCACCCTGTGATTGGCTAATGTACAATATGTGTCCCAGTTTTCCGCATAAATACTGGGCAGGTAGTCCATATTAAACCAAATTCCTGCTGACCCTCAATACGGAGCTTTGTCTCGTACTTGGGGGGGATTTATTCGTATGGTGATTCTCGTTTGGCTGTTTGGAGAGTGTATGATTCGTATGGTTCCTGGTCGGCTGATTGGAGTGATCGGTAGTTGCCTTCGTATTCGGGAAAGGAGCATATTATACGGCTTTAACCCCTTTTATCCCTGGGTTACCGTAACACCCTGGTTAACACATATTACTTTGGGGTTTCTTTTATAAGACATATTTGCCCATACACAATTTGAATGGTGCTACATACATCTCAAAAAGGTTTTTTGTCAGGCTTGGTGAAATTGGGTACATGTTTAACACACATATTACTATTCAAATACATTAATTGCTTAAAATACAACAAAATTATTAAAATAATTAAGATACATAAATCAGTGTAAGAAAAGACTTGGTTAAGACTTGGTTAAGACGTCATAAATATATCGCAAGATTCTTTATCTCTTTATAAAATGAAAAAACATTAAAAAAAATTATTTAAAAAATGAAAAAAAGGAGAATAGTCGTGAGAACATTTTTTCTATATAAAAGTTAAAGAGACATATAGAAAACAAATACATAATTTGTGAAAGTATAAAGGATATATGTCTCTTAGTTTGGTGTTTAATCTCTTGGATAATTGGTCTTCCCCGGGTTCTGTCCCACTCTTGTGAATTTTCGGTAGGAAATAAAAGACAGGTTTTCTGGGATATAAGTTTAAAACTAAATCATATTCTTCATAACCTCTAATCTGTCCCAATACATAGACACAATACTACAGCTATCGGTTAAAGGTACAAAGTCCTACTTGAAAATTAACAAACTACCAAACAGAGTCAATAGCCTTACCCTGGAGCTTGTTCCCTTCATCCAGACAAATGATCCCACCAAACAGTGCTCTTCTAACTTGTATAGAACCGGTTCATGCGGTTGTTCCGTAAATTAACCATATAATCCCAATTGCACAAACAGAGACTTTTACATTATTTTTCACAGGGTCCATAGTCTGTGGGCAGGAGGCTGGCAAGCAGGCTCCTCCAGGAGCTGGTGGCAAACTCAGGAAAAAGGGGAGTTTGTCACAATGTGTTTTGGGGGTATTTCTGGGTTTTTGTTATATTGCCTGTTTCTGTACTGAGAGATAATTCAATTATATGTTTTTGTGCTCAGGTAATTATCTCTTAGGTACAGGGGAGGAGTATGTTAGATGTTTGCTTGTAACTAGTCTCCTCTCAGGTCCAGGGGAGGGATTATCCTGTTTTGTGTGGGACTGTTATGGGTGTGTTTACTGTGTCCTTGTATTGTATAAAAGCAGGCAATTGAGACTGGATTAAATACATTTGTTTTACCCCTTCATGAAGTCTAGACTCATGTTTGGGGGATTGGAAAGCTCTAATCACTACTTTGCTGGAAACAGGAGAGCTATAATCACTGCAGCACTTGGGATTTGGGAGACTACTAACGGATATACTCAGCCGGAGTATAGGGGATCCGTCACAGTCCTATATCCCCAAAATCCTGCCCAAGTTGTCCAGCACTCAGATCCATGCAGTGTAGTGGAATCACCAACGGGGTAAAGTTCTGACCGGCCACACACGTGGTCCATGACCAAAATAGTTCCAGGGTGATTAGTGCTTTGGCCGGTAAACTTTCAGAAGCTCCTGCAGATGACATAAGTGTTGCTCCACCTAGCTCTCAGGAAGCGACAGTGTCGAGCACCTTTCCTTCCAAAAAGCGCTCTCCTGGCAGGTCGGCAAGGGGATCAAAACACTGGACCAAAATGACCGGGAACCGCAAAGTCACAAAGTAAAAAACGGTTCCATAGCGATCGCAGCTAAGTACTGCTGAGGCCTGTTCATGGGTTAGTTTGTGCGAACGACTGCCATTAAGTGAACATTTGGTTGAATTCGGGAGAGGAAAGGTGCCGAACCAAGGGAACCGAGGATAAGTCTCCTGGGGAGGCCGGGCAGGTTAACTCCCGAACGGGGTCTTTGAATACAGCCCATAGTCTCTGGGCAGGAGGATAGCTAGCAGGCTCCTCCAGGAGTTTGTGGCATAGGCACGTTTGCCACAATGTATTTCTCTTTATTACTCCCAGAATTAAGTAAAACATGTTTATTTTAAAACGCATTTTTATCCTTTTTAAGAAATAAATGTATAGCAAGGGATCACACTAATTAATATGCACACTCATTGACACATCCTGCAGACTCACATTAAATAAATGTAAAAAGCAGTTTAGTAGATATATCCCCGGTAAAAAAACACATGCATTTATTTATGCATTTTTTTTTCCATTAGGGTAAATCTAACAACAGTTTGCCTCTTGTCTACAGCCTTTGCAAGCCTTCTCCTCCTTCCCGAGCCCAGACTTTCTGTGCTGTCCAATCACAGACTTTCCACTGTAGCTCAATGAGAAGTCTGTGCAAGTCAGTTGCTCTTAGCAATTGCTGCCTCTTCAGTTTAGTTGCAATGAGATAAACAAACCAGGAAGTAACTGCCTGACTGACAGTAATGAAGGTGTAAAATGTTAATTTATAAAAGTGCCAGTTGAAAAAAAAAGAGGACAGACTCTTTAAACATAACCCCTTTATCCCTTTAAGCTCTGTATTACCTTATTGGGCTGGTATTATAATAAATCTTGTAACATGCAAGGGAAGTAAATTTAGAATTAAATTGAGCGTTATGTTCGGGAGTTAGGATTTCTAATGTTAAAATTGGAGTAAGGTTTAGGGAATTAGTTTAAAGGGACACTATAGTCACGAGAACAACTACAGCTTATTGTGTTTGTTCTGGTGAGTATTATAAGAAAAAAAGCAGAGGTAGAGCCAACAATTAGGTACACCAAGAAAACGGGAGGTAACCCCAAGTAGGAATTATCAAAAAAGAAAAATAGTGTAACTACACAGTCTGAAATAGAAATCAGAAATTATGACTGACTGTCAAATCTCAGAGATACTAGACTAGTTGCTACCAGAGATAATACTAGATCCATAAAATAAAAAAATAAAAAAAAATTATTGAAATAATTATAACAAATTTTAAAAATTCAATTTCACATGAGTAATTCTAACATGAAACTGTCATATTATTCAATGCAGAATGTAAAGATTATGCTTATAAAAACATTCATTGAGCCATGGAGGTTAAATCAGCGGCTACTTATGTGCCAGAGATACTGTATAATAAAAGGAAGATTTTTAAGGAGGGTTTTGTTGGTCTTAGCAATTATAATATATATATATATATATATGACCAAACAGATTACTTGATGGTAAATCAGAGTAGAGGTGTTGCTATAATTACAAAGTAACCTTAATTGTAGCAACACCTCTACTCTGACTTACCATCAAGTAATCTGTTTGGTCATATATATATTTTTTAATTGCTAAGACCAACATAACCCTCCTTAAAAACCTTTTATCACACAGTATCTCTGGCATAGAAGTAGCAATTGTGACAGTCACTCTAGAACAAACATTGTAGTGGTAGGAATTAGGCTAGACAGGTTGTGGTGGTTGGGGATTCTATTAATAAATAAGTAGAAAGGGTAGTCTGCTTCTTTGATCGCATCAACTGGACAGTTTGCTGTCTACAAGGTGCTCTGGTCTGGCATGTTGCTGACAGCATGGATGGATTATTGGGAGGGGCTGGAGATGACCTAGATGTCATGGTCCATTTTGGTATCAATGACAAAGTTAGAGAATGTGGAGGACTTCAAAGAATTAGTTCAGGAAATTACTTGTGTCACATGCAACAGTGGAAAGGCTGAGATTAGAGTAGTCAATGAGTGGCTGAAGTTTTGGTGTAGGAAGGAGGGTTTGGGTTTTTAGAACACTGACCGATTTTGCGCTTGGGTAAAATATTTATAGCCAAGATGGATTGCACCTTTTGTGCTGGGAAAGAGGATGGCTAGAAGGTTAAAGAAGGCTTTAAACTAGGAGTGGGGGCAAGGTCAAAGAAGGGTACATGTGGTAGATAGTATAGAAAAGAGAGGGATTTTAGCTGAAGTCCAGGAGGGTGGAGATGGGGGGAGGGAGGGAGAGAGTGGTAAGATTAGCAGACAAAGCAAGAAGGTATTAATTTCATGTTGTTCAAATAAAGTTCAAGAAACAAAGGGAAATTTTAAATGTCTACAATATCACGAAACATAAAGTGCACAATTGAAAGTAATTCAAATGATAAGGTCAAGCACCTTGAGTGGTATCCCCTAAACCACCTATACAAGATACACAAAATATACATACATAGGGCAGAGCTATTAAAGTAGAATGCATAATAAATCTGTAAAGATACAAAAATGACAGAAAATAGTGCAATATTGCCAGAACAGGTAATACATGGGTATTAGCATCATATGGCTCGGATGGTAAGCGTGGATGGACACTTTATAGGATGTCCAACTCCTTTTTCTCTACGATCCTCTATATGCAGCTTTGTCCGTTTTGACAAACAGGATGCCAGAGATTTTTGTCCAAAGGGTTCTTTATTTAGTAATAAAATCAAATAAATAAATAAAAGAATCTGTATAAAAAAGGCATATATACCAAATGGTAAGTAGATTGATAAAGCAAGATAGTCCAAAACGCGTTTCGCCCCAACAAAGGGGCTTCTTCATCTGGTTATAATTCTCCACCCGATCTTCCTTTTTTTAAAATCTGCCGCTTTCAAACAAGTTCCGGTTCGTCACTTCCAGCGTGTCTATCCCATGGAACTCATCATGCGTTCGAGCGTATCATGTGGACACCTACTTCTGTATGTCACTTCCAGCATACCTCTCCCGTGGAACGCAACGTGCGTTCCAGTGTATCACGTGGACGCCTACTTCTATATGTCGGGAAATGACGTTGTAACCGCAGCTGGTTCCCTTATTTACCACTATAACGTCTTAGCCATAATATTATATACCGTTTTTTTCACTCCATAAAACGCACTTTTTTTCAGGGGAAATGTCTGTGCATCTTATGGAGCGAATGTGAAGCTTTACTTACCTGTATTGTAGCGTGGGAGGCAGAACAGCGCGCACTGCGGTACAGGAACTTAAATTTCAGTTTCTGGTTTCTGGCCGGAATGAAAGGAAGTGCGCACTCAGTGTGCCCTTCATTTGCGGTTTTAACGGAAATAATAGAAAAGTTAGTAGGGTAATTGGGAAATATTGGCACATTCTACAGGATGACCCGATCCTCAAATCTGTTCTACCACCAAGACCTAGATTAATATATAGAGGAGCAAGGACTTTGAAAAGTACTTTAGTCCATAGCAGTCTTAAATCACCAACACCTAGAAATAACTTCCTGAGCCAAAGCAAAGGTTTCTATGGATGTGGCCTCTGTTAAGCCTGCAGGACGACAAAAAACAAGAAAACACATATTATTGATATGGAACCACATATAAATAAAACATTTACGGTCAGAGACCATCTAACATGTTACTCTAAGGGAGTGATATATGTACTGAAATGTCCTTGCAACCTTTTACATATCGGCAGAACTATACGTTGTGTCTATGTGAGGATGGCGGAACATGTGAGGAACATTAGGAAAGGGTTGGATTTACATAGTGTCTCCAATCATTTCAAGTTGTTCCACAATCAAAATCCAGAAGGGCTGTTCTTTTGTGAAATAAATTTGGTTACAAAGAATTGGAGAGGGGGAGACTATAATAAGAAAATTGGTATGGAGGAAATGAAGTTAATTTTTTATTTTAACAGTATGATACCTCAAGGTTTAACCCCTTCATGACCATGGACGTATCTGGTACGTCTGGCAGAAAACATTACATAATGACCTTGGACGTACCTGGCACGTCTGCAGCTATTTTGAGCTCTGGAAGCTCTGATAGTATTGCAGTGATGCTCTGCATGTGCGGAGTGCCTCGAGGGGTCCTGGCACTCAGTGCATATATAATAATATATATTAAAAAATTAAATAGAAAATAAATAAAATGATCAATATTAACCCCCATCCCTTTCTAAAGGCAGTGAATCATGGGGCTTCTGGGGGTGTCCCTAGCATGCCGCATCATAAGGGGCAGGCTGGGGTCATCCAATCACAGCTTGCCCCATTAGCAATTTCATCCCAAGTGTGTTCCCCATTTCTCTGATTAGTGTGGATCTGCCTCCCTCTCCTCACTTGTGCTTTAGTGAGAGAAGGAGAGAGATCTGTGGTTTAGCTAGAGAGATTTAGGTGTTTATAGGTAGGGATTTGTAAACTCTTGAGACCCAAAGGCTCTTTTCAGAGCCATTAACCCCTGTCTTGCCAGTGATCACTATAATCACCGGCTTTTGCACAGCAGTAATTGTCTGCTGTTTGTGCATATTTTTTTTTTTTTTTGAGGGGTTCATTTTTTGTGAATTTTTTTTTTTTTTGAGACCCAAAAGCTCTTTTCAGAACGATTAACCCCTGTCCTGCCTGTGATCACTCTGCAGATCACAGGCTCTTGCACAGCAGCACTTATTTTGCTGTCTGTTCATTTTTTTTTTTAGGGGTTATATTTTTTTTTTTTTTTTTTTGACAGGTCACTAAGTAAAGCGATTGTGATCATGTCACATGGGTCACGGAAGTCAACCAGCGCTGAGCAGTCATATGCCACACTTGCGCTAGAGTCTGACGCGTCTATGTCAGACTCTGACCCTGATTTTGACCCAGCCAGGTGCTCAGATACAGCATCACTAGATACAGTGTCTGCTGCTAGTGATGCATCTAGTGATGTTGTATCTGTGCCTGCTAGTCCCCCTGCCCGAAGGAGACGTGCTGCTACAGCTGGCAGAACTGCTGAGGAGTGGGTAGTGCCTCATCGCCAGAGGCCAGACATCCCATCCTTTACTGCAAATCCTGGCATTAATTTGGATGTCACAGGATTTAGCCCTCAGCAGTTTATGGAGGTGTTTCTGGGCGATGATGTATTGGGGAACATTGTCGCCCAAACTAATTTATATGCCCATCAATTCAGAGCTACAAATCCTGACTCTTTTTTGGCAAAGCAGCAATGGGCCCCCATCGATGTGCCAGAATTTAAAAGATTCTGGGCATTGACTATGCTGATGGGCATCATAAAGAAGCCCTCCATCCGCTCCTACTGGAGCAGTAGCCCCATCTGCTCTACCCCCATTTACTCCCAATGTATGTCGAGGAAGAGGTATGAAATGATTCTGCATTTCATGCACTTCAACGACAACAGCCTGTGTCCCTCTAGGGAGCATCCCCAATTTGACAGGCTGTATAAAATCCGCCCCCTGATTACCCACTTCGCTGCCAGGTTTGCAGAGGCTTATACACCTGGAAGGAATATATGCGTGGATGAATCCCTGATGAAGTATAAGGGAAGGCTGGGATTCAAGCAGTATGTTCCTTCCAAGCGCTCTAGGTATGGTGTAAAGATGTATAAGCTCTGTGATAGCGAGAATGGGTATATTCAGGCCTTCCGGGTGTACGAGGGAAAGGATAGCCACCTTGACCCTCCAGGTTGCCCAGAACATATGGGAACCAGTGGCAAGATTGTCTGGGACCTGATTTTCCCCCTCATGAACAAAGGGTACCACTTGTATACTGACAATTTTTATACAAATGTCCCTTTGTTCAAGCTACTGTACTGTTTTGATACAGTAGCTTGCGGCACAATTAAAAAGAACAGCACAGGTTTCCCAGGACAACTTGCACGCACCCGGCTACGAAGGGGGGAGACCTCAGCTCTGCGCCAAGAGGAGCTGTTGGCAGTTAAGTACAGAGACAAGAAGGATGTGTACCTTCTTACCAGCATCCACACTGAGGGGACTGTGGAGGTCCCTGTACGTGGCACAGCTGAGAGGACAAGGAAGCCAGTGTGCATCAAGGCCTTTAACCGGCACATGGGTGGGGTTGATCTGGCAGATCAGCTGCTGCAGCCCTACCCAGGGCCCGATTAAGAGCCCAGTGGGCCTTGTGCTGACAATTATGACGGGCCTAATTACAGAATCATATCGACCAAAAACAGTAAAACACTCCCAAGCATCATGTATCTGATGGAGATGGGGCTGGAGAGAAAGAAACCAGCAGCTATAAGAAAACACATACCCTAGGCTAATCTCTCTCTAATGTATGTTTTCATCTTTCAAGTAAATCCATAACCCCTAACAGCAGTGTACAGTCAAGCAGGAAGTCAATGGGCATGGTAAAAGGGTGTGCCACTGACACAAATCACATAAACTGCCAAAAGGGGCGAACATGCCCAAAAAGAGGACATGTCTGCTCAAAGAATTAGAAGGCCAGCCTGGCATGAATGCATGTCAGGCTGCCTGCCAATCATGCAGCTGGCCAACTAAGGACATACTATGCAGACAGCACCCTGAGCTTGGCATTCATGCATCTAATGATGCGCTCACTTAACGCTTTTAAGGACTGTCCCCTAGCACTCGCTGGTCCACTTGTCTCCTTACCTTCTTACTAGCAGGCAAAAGCTCCTGGTATATGGTCTGGGACAGAGAAAGCCTGTATGTAGTGAGCATTGAAGAAAGGGAACAAAAAGTCAGCATTACCTTAAAGGATCACTATAGGGTCAGGAACACAAACATGAATTCATGACCCTATAGTGTTAAAACCCCACCATCTAGCCCCCCTGGGCCCCTCATGCCTCCATAAATATAGCAAAATCCTACTATATTCAAGCCTGAAGCTGTAACTCTGCATGCTGTTAGACTCATAAAAACAGTCTGCTGACATCATTAGAGGTGGTGGCCTGATCCAATCACAGTGCTTCCACATAGGATTGGCTGAGACTGACAAGGAGGCAGATCAGGGGCAGAGCAAGCATGATTCAAACACAGCCCTGGACAATCAACATCTCTTTATATAGATGAATTTAATTAATAAATCTCTATGAGGAAAGTTTAGTGTCTGCATGCAGAGGGAGGAGACACTGAATGTTTGGATGCATTTTAGGCAGCCATGACCCAGGAAGGATCTCTAACAGCCATCTAAGGAGTGGCCAGTGAAGTTATCACTAGGATGTAGGCTGTCTCTGCAGGGTGGGAGTTGCTGTCTGGACTCTCTGTAGCTGCACCCCTGCAGATCAGTGAGTATAGATAGGCAGGGAGGGATATGCTGGAACTTCCTATCCCTGCCTGTCTCCACATACCCCTACTGGCCAGTTCTGGTATTGCAGAGTAATCTACATTTATACTGAGAAAAATCCCAGCATTTATATTGCCAGTATCACTGCAATATTGGCACCAGCCAGGCAGCCTCAAATACTGGCTGTACCAATAAAATAAAAGCCAGGTGGAATCCCTAAAAGTAGTGTGTGAAAAAAAAAATGTAAAAAAATTTATTTATTTTTTTTAAATCAATGGGCCTATACCATGGGCCTGGGCCTGGAGCTGCAGCTCCATCAGCCCCTATGTTAATCCGGCCATGGCCCTACCTAATTATACGAAAGACAAGGGCCTGGTACAAAAAGGTTGCAATCTACCTGATGCAGATTGCAACCCACAACGCTTTCTTGTTGTTCAAAAAAGCAAACCCCGGGACGCAACTGAGATTTTTACAGTTTCAGCTCCAGATCATTTCGGGGATTTTGTACCGTGATGCACCTGCTCCCCGGGCGGTGATGGGAGAGAGCAGAGTTGGGGCTACACATTTTATTTTTAAAATCCCCCCTACTGCGGCAAAGCAGAATCCCCAAAAAAGATGCAGGGTCTGTTCTAAGAGGGGGCAGAGAAAAGACAGTGTATATTACTGTCCTGATTGCCCTGGACAGCCTGGACTCTGCATTGGCGACTGCTTCAAACGCTACCACACGCTGGTCCATTTTTAATTTATTTTTTAACATTTGCCGTTCAGAGTTTTTGGGGGGGGGGGGTTCTTACATTTACCCCGTGCATGGGGGGCATGGGTGTCCTAAGGAGAAGCCTTGCAGAAAACCCCCTGGGGTGTGTTCTTGCAATAACCAACAGCGGGCTCTCCTAAATCACAGTCAAAAAGCAGTGTGTGTGTGTGAAAATGAGGATTGAACAGTTACCTCCACACGCGTTCTTCAACTGTTTTATTTTATTTATTTATTTTTGGTCTGGCTATAAAAAAAGAAAAAAAGTTGCATCAAAGCACTCCACATGCAATACCTTGGGGTGTCCACGTTTCAAAGTGTGTATCCTTTCGTGGCGATCTATAAAACTGGGCTCTGTGATAAGCCCCAAGCTAAAGATAGGCCTATCAGAAGAACTACTCTCAATTTCAACTCAAACTGAAAAGTCATACAATTGTAACCATACCTTCCCAAAATCCTGGCGAGCCTATGCGTGGGGGGCATGGGTGTCCTAAGGAGAAGCCTTGCAGAAAACCTCCTGGGGTGTGTTCTTGCAATAACCAACAGCGGGCTCTCCTAAATCACAGTCAAAAAGCAGTGTGTGTGTGTGTGTGTGTGTGAAAATGAGGATTGAACAGTTACCTCCACACGCGTTCTTCAACTGTTTTATTTTATTTATTTATTTTTGGTCTGGCTATAAAAAAAGAAAAAAAGTTTCATCAAAGCACTCCACATGCAATACCTTGGGGTGTCCACGTTTCAAAGTGTGTATCCTTTCGTGGCGATCTATAAAACTGGGCTCTGTGATAAGCCCCAAGCTAAAGATAGGCCTATCAGAAGAACTACTCTCAATTTCAACTCAAACTGAAAAGTCATACAATTGTAACCATACCTTCCCAAAATCCTGGCGAGCCTATGCGTGGGGGGCATGGGTGTCCTAAGGAGAAGCCTTGCAGAAAACCCCCTGGGGTGTGTTCTTGCAATAACCAACAGCGGCTCTCCTAAATCACAGTCAAAAAGCAGTGTGTGTGTGTGTGTGTGTGTGAAAATGAGGATTGAACAGTTACCTCCACACGCGTTCTTCAACTGTTTTATTTTATTTATTTATTTTTGGTCTGGCTATAAAAAAAGAAAAAAAAGTTGCATCAAAGCACTCCACATGCAATACCTTGGGGTGTCCACGTTTCAAAGTGTGTATCCTTTCGTGGCGATCTATAAAACTGGGCTCTGTGATAAGCCCCAAGCTAAAGATAGGCCTATCAGAAGAACTACTCTCAATTTCAACTCAAACTGAAAAGTCATACAATTGTAACCATACCTTCCCAAAATCCTGGCGAGCCTATGCGTGGGGGGCATGGGTGTCCTAAGGAGAAGCCTTGCAGAAAACCCCCTGGGGTGTGTTCTTGCAATAACCAACAGCGGGCTCTCCTAAATCACAGTCAAAAAGCAGTGTGTGTGTGTGAAAATGAGGATTGAACAGTTACCTCCACACGCGTTCTTCAACTGTTTTATTTTATTTATTTATTTTTGGTCTGGCTATAAAAAAAGAAAAAAAGTTGCATCAAAGCACTCCACATGCAATACCTTGGGGTGTCCACGTTTCAAAGTGTGTATCCTTTTGTGGCGATCTATAAAACTGGGCTCTGTGATAAGCCCCAAGCTAAAGATAGGCCTATCAGAAGAACTACTCTAAATTTCAACTCAAACTGAAAAGTCATACAATTGTAACCATACCTTCCCAAAATCCTGGCGAGCCTATGCGTGGGGGGCATGGGTGTCCTAAGGAGAAGCCTTGCAGAAAACCCCCTGGGGTGTGTTCTTGCAATAACCAACAGCGGGCTCTCCTAAATCACAGTCAAAAAGCAGTGTGTTTGTGTGTGTGTGTGAAAATGAGGATTGAACAGTTACCTCCACACGCGTTCTTCAACTGTTTTATTTTATTTATTTATTTTTGGTCTGGCTATAAAAAAAGAAAAAAAGTTGCATCAAAGCACTCCACATGCAATACCTTGGGGTGTCCACGTTTCAAAGTGTGTATTCTTTTGTGGCGATCTATAAAACTGGGCTCTGTGATAAGCCCCAAGCTAAAGATAGGCCTATCAGAAGAACTACTCTAAATTTCAACTCAAACTGAAAAGTCATACAATTGTAACCATACCTTCCCAAAATCCTGGCGAGCCTATGCGTGGGGGGCATGGGTGTCCTAAGAGAAGCCTTGCAGAAAACCCCTGGGGTGTGTTCTTGCAATAACCAACAGCGGGCTCTCCTAAATCACAGTCAAAAAGCAGTGTGTGTGTGTGTGTGTGTGTGAAAATGAGGATTGAACAGTTACCTCCACACGCGTTCTTCAACTGTTTTATTTTATTTATTTATTTTTGGTCTGGCTATAAAAAAAGAAAAAAGGTTGCATCAAAGCACTCCACATGCAATACCTTGGG
This sequence comes from Pelobates cultripes, assembly GCA_933207985.1. Lineage (NCBI taxonomy): Eukaryota > Metazoa > Chordata > Amphibia > Anura > Pelobatidae > Pelobates > Pelobates cultripes. The sequence goes on along the minus strand of OW240914.1, from coordinate 216,578,816 downwards.
GTGTCTACGTTTCAAAGTGTGTATCCTTTTGTGGCGATCTATAAAACTGGGCTCTGTGATAAGCCCCAAGCTAAAGATAGGCCTATCAGAAGAACTACTCTCAATTTCAACTCAAACTGAAAAGTCATACAATTGCAACCATACCTTCCCAAAATCCTGGCGAGCCTATGCGTGGGGGGCATGGGTGTCCTAAGGAGAAGCCTTGCAGAAAACCCCCTGGGGTGTGTTCTTGCAATAACCAACAGCGGGCTCTCCTAAATCACAGTCAAAAAGCAGTGTGTGTGTGTGAAAATGAGGATTGAACAGTTACCTCCACACGCGTTCTTCAACTGTTTTATTTTATTTATTTATTTTTGGTCTGGCTATAAAAAAAGAAAAAAAGTTGCATCAAAGCACTCCACATGCAATACCTTGGGGTGTCCACGTTTCAAAGTGTGTATCCTTTTGTGGCGATCTATAAAACTGGGCTCTGTGATAAGCCCCAAGCTAAAGATAGGCCTATCAGAAGAACTACTCTAAATTTCAACTCAAACTGAAAAGTCATACAATTGTAACCATACCTTCCCAAAATCCTGGCTAGCCTATGCGTGGGGGGCATGGGTGTCCTAAGGAGAAGCCTTGCAGAAAACCCCCTGGGGTGTGTTCTTGCAATAACCAACAGCGGGCTCTCCTAAATCACAGTCAAAAAGCAGTGTGTGTGTGTGTGTGTGAAAATGAGGATTGAACAGTTACCTCCACACGCGTTCTTCAACTGTTTTATTTTATTTATTTATTTTTGGTCTGGCTATAAAAAAAGAAAAAAAGTTGCATCAAAGCACTCCACATGCAATACCTTGGGGTGTCTACGTTTCAAAGTGTGTATCCTTTCGTGGCGATCTATAAAACTGGGCTCTGTGATAAGCCCCAAGCTAAAGATAGGCCTATCAGAAGAACTACTCTCAATTTCAACTCAAACTGAAAAGTCATACAATTGTAACCATACCTTCCCAAAATCCTGGCGAGCCTATGCGTGGGGGGCATGGGTGTCCTAAGGAGAAGCCTTGCAGAAAACCCCCTGGGGTGTGTTCTTGCAATAACCAACAGCGGGCTCTCCTAAATCACAGTCAAAAAGCAGTGTGTGTGTGTGTGTGTGTGAAAATGAGGATTGAACAGTTACCTCCACAAGCGTTCTTCAACTACTGCAGGGTGTCAACTTTTCAAATACATGCACGCTCATGTCAAGAAAATACATTGGGATATCTGATAAGTCCCCCATAAGGTAGATCGGCAAAGAAGATATGTACAATTTGAAAAACGCATATCAGACATTTTGCTTTGCATCCCCCAGTGAACCCGACAAACATATGCATGCGTGGTATCGCTGTACCCGGGAGATGTTGCCGAGCACATATTGGGGTGTCCTTTGGCAGGAACACCTAACAGGAGGTTAGAATTTATGCTCAAATTAGAATGTGTGAGTGAAAAAGTGAACATGAATGTGTGAGTGAAAAAGGACATCACAAAAACGTTTGACAGAGACTGGTGGTAGAATAAGTGCATGTAAAGTTTTGAAATGCCACCATGTGAAATGCCCTAGGCTGTGTACTTTTCCAAAACATACGGTTTGACGGAGGTGAATTACATTGGCTGGCTTCAAAAATGTTCCAACTGAGACATGGGGGCATGATGGCCAGCTGTGTTTTATGTCTCATCATATTTCACTTTTTTTATTCTAGTAAATCATATGATATGATGAAAATAATGGTATCTTTAGAATGAACATTTAATAGTGAGGTAAACGGTATACAATATGTGTGGGCACAGTAAATATATAAGAGGCAAATACATCTAAACACAGCCACTGCAGAAAAAGAGCCCTGGTCCTTAACGGTAATACAATTGAAAAATTGCCTGGTCACTAAGGGGTTACACCAAGACTTTGAGTTGTGTCATTTTATGGGCTAAACTCTCCAATCTTTAGATGGCACTCTATCTTCGTACCTTTTTTATTTTAAATGTTTTTTTTATATACATTCACTTTTTATAGGAATCCACATATATATTTGTTTTTATATATATTTGAATATATATATATATTTTAAGATAATACATTATATGATCCTGATGTCGATAATATGGTGTTTAACATTGTCCCCTCATTTTTTATATACATGTACTTATTTTTATGTTCATAATTGGACTTTTTAAGAACTGTGGTTCAATGATTTTCTTGCTTATGTTGAAGTGGAACACAGAACCTGGCTTTGCAGTTCATGAAATAAAAGGAAAAGCACTAATGAAACCTCCCGCCTCTTTGATAATAGGAGACACCCCCATATGAGTACATGTACGTCACTTCCTAACATATGGAAGTAAGTGTCCACGTGATATGCTGGAACACACGATGCGTTCAACGGGATAGGTACGCCGGAAGTGACATAAAGAAGTAGGCGTCCACGTGATACGCTGGAACGCACAATGTGTTCCATGGGAGAGGCACGCCAGAAGTGGCGAACTGGAACTGAATTGAAAGCGGTAGATTTAAAGAGAGGAAGATCCGGAGGATAATTATAACCAACTGAAGAAGCCCTTTTGTTGGGGCGAAACACGTTTTGGACTATCTGGACTTATCAATCTACTTACCATTTGGTATTTATGCCTTTTTTATACACTTTCTTTTATTTATTTGTTTGATTTTATTACTTAATAAAGAACCCTTTGGACAAAAATCTCTGTCATTCTGTGTGTCAAAATGGACAAATCTGCATATAGAGGATCGTAGAGAAAAAGGATTTGGACATCCTATAAAGTGTCAATTCACGCTTACCATCCGAGTCATATGATGCTAATGGCTCATCACTTGTGAGTGACACTCTAAATCTTACTGACCCTTGTATTGCCTGTTCTGGCAATATTGCATTATTTTCTGTCATTTTTGTATCTTTACAGATTTATATTGCATTCTACTTTAATAGCTCCGCCTTATGTATGTAAATTTTAACTGTCTGCTTACTAATGCAAGAAGTTTGTGTAGGAAAATGGGGGAGCTTGAGATATTGGCATTAAAGGAACAGTATGACATATCTGATTACTGAGACATGGTGGGATGAAACACTTGACTGGGCTAAGAATTGTAATGGAATTACATTATCATGAAAGGATAGAAAAAGTAGAAAAGGCCAGGCCAAGTGTTAAAGAAATTGTATATGGTGTCACAGGTGAGGATGTGGAAGCCTTATAGTTAAAACTATGCACAGGAGGAAACAGGACATCCATTAATAGTAGGAATATTTTACAAGTCACAAATATTAATATTGATGGGGAAGAGCAACTACTATTTCAAATTAATAAGGCTGCACAACTGAATAATTTGCTACTCATGGGAGATTTTAACTATCCAGACATTAACTCTAGTAGCAGAGTTAAGGGAAACAGGTTTTTGAACCTCATAAACGATAATTTTACGTTTCTATTATTAGAAGCGTTGACTAGAAGAGATGTTTTTCTGGATCTTGTCAGAACTAATAATGGTAAAAAAATATTGGAAATAACGGGGGTGAGTACCCAGTGAATGCCGCCACTAAAGGGCCAACTCCCAAAGCACCTTAATCTTAAATACATCAAAAACTATGTGCAATTAAGAAATATCCTAAAATTGTGTGAAAATGTCTAAATATTCTAAAATTCCACTAGAGGGCACTAATAACCAGGTAAACAGTAAAATAATTTAATTACTTGTCTTGTAGCTGTAAAATATTAGATACTCAGAACCAGGAGAGGCAATAAAATAATAAAAATAATAAAATAAATAATAATAATAATAGAAATTATGTTAGAAAACAATTGATTATATAAATTGTATAGAAAAATAGAGAAATATGTACATAAAAGACACCAACTATGTTCCACTTGGGAACCAAAGACCAGAGTCACTAATATAAAACCAAATTTAATAATAGGAGTCCGTAGCGAATTCCACGCACCCACACTGCTCCCCTCATCGGGCCTGTGTGAGCCAAACGCTACACGTGGCCGTGCGGCTCACCTCCTCAGGTCGCCGGAAGTGCCATAAAGAAGTAGGCGTCCACAGAGTCCTCAGAGAGCACTCCAGGTAGTCGTGCGACCTGAACAGGGAATTTGACATACTTACCATTCGGCCCTGCAAATGGCTCACTCTTATTTTTTGCGCTGGCAGAAATCATCTTAGCCATTTTCTTCCCTGCAAAATTATAGACACTGTGAATGGCATGTCTATTATAAATTCAAACGTTGTGACGTCATACCCGCCCTTGAAGTGACCACGTCACATGGGCAACCCCATTATCAATCATTTTGGAGTCGCAGAGATGACGTGAACCAATCAGAAACATTGTTAGCTTATATAATGCTACTTTGGGTCCTTATTCCTTTCTTTATCATGGTTTTTGTCTTGATACTCATTAGTGCTTATAGTAGTTTCTCTTAATATTGTGATATTGATCTTGGCTTGTATTTGAGTTTGTGTAATTCTGGTATCCTGACCATGCTTGTTATTTTGTTTATCTGCATTTCTATATTCACACTAAGTCTGGCCACTTTAAGGCCCAGTAATATATCTAGCTAGACCCTCTGTTTGTGGGATTTGCCATTCCTGTAAGTTGGGATACGACCCCTGTAACAGAGCTGCACTGGTTGTGACTCCTGGGGGCTGTTGCACACTTGCATATAAAAGTATTATTAAAGTGGCTGTGCTGCAAGTTCTACGTGGAGTGCTACAAAGTCCTATGTTACTCAACACATTTTGTCCCAGTGTGGTTGGGACTTCCAGGGTCCCATTGTTAATATGGTTTTACATTAGTGGTTGATTCTGTTCTTTGGTTTCCAAGTGGAACATAGTGGGTGTCTTTTTATGTATTTATTTCTCAATTTTTTAAGGCTGTTAAGGTTTTAAAGTTGTATGGCATTGTTAAAAATACATTGTTTTTTTAATTTTATTTCTTATTTTTATAATTTTATTGGCTCCCCTGGTTCTGAGTATCTAATATTCTGAGTATCTAATATTTTACACCTACAAGACTATTAAGTACATTATTCTATCGTTTGCTTGGTTGTTGCGCCCTCTAGTGGACGTTTAGAATATTTCTTAAATTTACACATTTTAATGGAATTTTAGGATATTTCTTAATTTCCCATGCTTTTTGATGTAAGTACTAATGTTGATTTATTTTCAACCATTTAAACTAGGGAGCACTAATAGTGACCATAATATGGTATCATTTTAGATTAACTAAAAAAAACGAAATTATTTGGGCAATACAAAAACACTTCATTTTAAAAAGGCTAAATTCAATAGGATAATGGCATCTTTACATATAATTCATTGGCAGAAAATGTTCACTGGAAAAAGCACAGAGGATAAATGGAAGGTCTTTAAGCAAATAAACAATATATACCACAGGGAAATAAATATAAAATAAGCAAATTAAAACTAATGTTACTTACTGTTATAAAAGATTAGAGAAGGCTATTCAAAACATTTAAATTTAAGGAGTCAATTGCATCCTATAACAAATATAAGCATGCCAATAGGTCTTGCAAAAGAGCAATTAGATGGGCTAAACCTGAAAATTTAAATTAAAAGTTCATAGCCAAAGAAAGCAGGACCAATCCCCAAAAAGTGTTTTAGTTATGTTAATGCCAAAAAGATTGAGTGAAAGCGTTGGTCAATTGCAAAGTGAGATTGGTGAGTTAATCAAGGAGGCTCAGGGCAAGGCCGAAATTCTAATTAATTATTTTTCTTCAGTATATAGGGAAGAAGAATATATGGCTGTAAACTTGCAAAGCCCTGTTAAAAATGTCTAACACCAAACAGGTAATTGGGTAACACAAGATAAAGGGCTTCAGAAATTAAAGTTAATGTAAACAGATCCAGAGGGCCAGATGTTATTCACCCCCACATTCTAAGGGAGCTAAGTGTAGACATATACATACCACTGTTTTGAATGTTTCACTATTTTTTTCTTTTAGGAATTGTACCAGAGGATTGGAGAAACGCAGATTTGGTGCCTATATTTAAAAAGGGTCCACAAAGCTTAACCCGGAAACTACAGACCCACGAGCTGGAACAATAATCAGAGTTTATAAGATTAAACTACATGCTTGCAATATCGTTAAAAGATTAACATACCCTCCTGAACATGTCATCATGTCAGCCTCTCTGTCATTTTAAGATGGAGCAGCGTCTGTCTTCAAATCTCTCCTCTCTCTGTGTTAACATTTAAAAGGTACGCATATTTATACCTTAGGTGTCTTAATTTTAGGGTTACCATAGTTCATATATGAAAAAGTAACACTTCTTTTGTTTTATTCATTTCAGGACCTCCCTTAACTTGGCAAAATACAACTAAAAGGTAAAGGTGCACATGTCATGGGAAGTTCTGTGACTTAAAGGACCACTATAGTGCCAGGAAAACAAACTCGTTTTCCTGGCACTATTGTGGCCTGAGGGTGCCCCCACCCTCAGAGTCCCACTCCCACCGGGCAGAAGGGGAAGGGTTAAACACTCACCTTTCTCAAGCGCCGGGCTCCCTCGGCGCTGGGGACTCTCCTCCTCCTTAAGACGTCATCGGCTGAATGCACATGAAACTGCGATGTTTACAGCAGACAGGGTTAACCCTAGAGGGACCTGGCACCCAGACCACTTCATTGACCTGAAGCGGTCTGGGTGCCTATTGTGGTCCTTTAAGACAAGATGGCATCTTAAAGTCTGAACATCTATTTAGGGTTACCACAGTATATTATGTACTGAAAGAGTCGTAGCATAGCATGGCTAAAAAAAAAATTATTAACCAAATTTTAAAATAATTTAAATAATAATATTAAAAACATATTAAAATAAATATATTAAAATAATATTTTTTTAAAAAAATGCCCTCTCCACACCCAGTTTACACACACACTACACACACACTCTGCATTCACACAAACACACACTCTGCATTATATACACACAGAGTATGTGTTTGGCACATATACAAACTGATGTAATTCCTACACCGTTCACCTGATTTGGATGTAAATACCCTCAAATTAAAGCTTAAAGTCTGCAGTTTAAGCACATCTTGTTCATTTCATTTCAAATCCATTGTGGTGGTGTATAGAGCCAAAAAGATTAGAATTGTGTTGATGTCCCAATATTTATGGACCTGACTGTAAATATTAAATTCATGTAATTTTATTGGGATCTAATTTTATTTAGAAATTTACCAGTAGCTGCTGCATTTCCCACCCTAGGCTTATACTCGAGTCAATAAGTTTTCCCAGTTTTTTGTGCTAAAATTAGGGGCCTCGGCTTATATTCAGGTCGACTTATACTCGAGTATATCCGGTAATTGTGTTCTATAAAGAAGTTAGTGGAAATATAGATCAGGGTAATCCAGATGTGATCTACTTGGATTTTGCTAAGGCTTTTGATACAGTTCTACACAAAAGGTTACTAGTAAAATGGAAATCAATTGGCTTAGATGGAAAATCTTGTTCTTGGATAGCACACTGGCTTAAAGACAGAGTGCAGAGAGTAGTTGTAAATGGAAAATGTTCAAATTGGACACAAGTCGTAAATGCTTTATGGTTCTGTCCTGGGTCGACTTCTCTTTAATCTATTTATAAATGATCTTGAAGTGGACATTGACAGTCATTTGTCAGTGTTTGCAGTTGACACAAAACTGGGTAAGTCTGAAAATCATATAACTTCTCTACAGAAGGATTTGGATAAACTGCAGAACTAAATAGACAAGTGGCAGATGAGACTGATTTCAGGTAAATGCAAAGTCATGTATTTTGGAAAAAGGAACCCACAAGCCACTAATACATTAAATGGGGTACAGTTAGGGATAACATTAAATGAATATAATAAAACGTACCTGTAAGTTTTTATTATCTTTAACTATACCCCATTTAATGTATAAGCGGCTTGTGGGCTCCTTATTTCAAAATGCATGACTTTGCATTTATCTGTATTGAATTCCATCTGCCACTTGCCTGCATAAGTTAGTTAGTTAGTTAGTTAGCTAGTTTAGTTAGTTAGTTATGAGGAAATGCTAGAAAAACTGGAATTGTTTACTTTAGAATAAATGTGCCTCAGAAGGGATATCATAGCCCTGTACAAATATATACAGGGTCAGTACAAACCGCTACATGCTAATCTTAGGAATTTACAACAGACAGGTGGTTACCCATTGATACTGGAAGAAAAGTGTTTTGTCTTACAGGAAAGGAATGTGGAACTCTCTGCCTAAAGAGGTTATGTTATCAGATTCTATAGATAAATTTAAAAAGGCTGGGATGCTTTTTTGCATAAACAGGATATTCAAGGATATAGTTGATATGTATGTAAACAGGTTGCTGATCCAAAGAGAAATGTGATTGTCATTATGGAGTTAAGAAGGAATATTTTTCCCTTTTTGTGACATAATTGGAAATGACTACACTTTTTGTTTTTGCCTTCTTTTGGATCAACAGCATAAAAGAATGGGCTTCATGGTTAGGATTGATGGACTTTAGTTTTTTTTTTTTTTAACTATGTAACCTGAATATTTCAATTTTTTTTTTATGGATTATAGGTTTATTGTGAATCTTGGAGTGAAGCGTCTCTGTCACAAAGATACATTTTTTGAATGTACTGTCATTTTATTAAAATGTAATTTAAATTCCTACATTTTAAGGCCGGTGAGATAACTCAGTGGGCTAATGCATTATCAGTAGAATCTGTTGTTTTTTTGGATACTGGATTTATTACCCAATAAACTCAAATAGTCAATCTGCTCTGTCCATTCCCAATTCCCAGTAAAGACTTAATTCTGAATTTTAGCTTCCTACTTTGAATGGTACTGGATCTTTTAAATAGTCCTCATATGACTCTGATAATTTAATATAATCAGCACAATGTTGGCATATGCATGTTGTGTTTCCAACACCACCCAATAAATTAGGATTAGTGAAATAAAATCTCTGCAAACAGAAAATCCTCTAATGGTTCTTTTTCTGGTATGCAAAATTAATTTATCAGGTATTAAATGTAATGATGGGCACTTAAACAACTTGTGCTGTGATCCAACTCCTTGTTCACTGGCTAGATTATACTGCACATATATATTGCCAAAATTATGCACAATCAGATAATATGCTCAGTCAGGTCTTACAGCACTGTATGGTTTTTGTTTTTAGAAATCCCTGTTTTCTGCTCTCTTACTTAAATTTAATCACACACAGGAGGTTGCTGAATGTTCTAGCAGGCAATTAACAGAGCTGGAGAACTTTTAAGTCAGTGGTTTCCATCCTTTTTTCAATTGTGTACCCCTTGGCAGACTATTTCCATATATTGCACTCCTTATGTTAGCAAAATGTATGTTTTCTTTTTTACTTATGTCCCCATAAGTAAAACTGCTTTTTATTCTATTCAAGGTATATTTATTGTTTGCCAGTTTGCATACAACGTTGTCAATTTACAGAGTCATTCACTAAATTAAGAACTCAATGTGAATTCAAAGAGCATTTAAAATTTTAAGGGCAAAATAGCCAAACTAGAAAAATTCTCTAAGGCAGCTATGCTTTCAGTTCGACCACTCTGGCCTTGAATTTGAGATTCTCACTTTCATGAATAACTTGCTAATGTTCCACTACAGTAAATAGCTTTCTCAGGCAAAACGTTTCTTGCAAGTTTGACATTGTGTAGCCGCTCACAAGGGAGTTTCCATTTACTCGGTTAGGGTTTAATTGTGTACTGTGTGAGTTTTACCATGGTAAGACCACATGCACCTTAGTAGGGGGACTGACAAATGAAATGATTTGAGAAGCCAGACAGATATATTTTGAAATTAACCAGATTTTAGAATGTCAGGTCCATGGATTTCAGTTTAATAATCTAGCTTAAACACCAGTTGCAATAGTGACATTTGAATATTTGAACAGTAAATGCACTTTCCCCTTTAGTTTATTATTTAATGAATGGGCAGGTAATAATTTTAAGAATCTATTACACTATTGATATATGGTAGTCTGTTGGGCGATTATGTGTTTGTATCTCAAATCCTTACCTCATACAGATCCCAACAAAATAAACAAAAATAGGCTTAATATTCATAATGTCAGCCCAGAATTAATATCTTGACTCAAGTGGGTCCCAGCTGTTAGAGGCCATAATTCCTCTAACCATGACACTAGAAATAGATCCCTATATGCTCTAAAAGACTGATCCCTCTTTACACCAAAGGTTGGTCACTACTCCTTACTCAGTTTCTGGCAATTTATTGTCTCAAACAATAGCCACTCGTTAGCATAAGGGATCACAGAATCAGTAAACGGTGATTTAAATTAAAAATCCAAACGTTTACAAAAAAAAACTTGTTTTATTGTTTTTTTGGATACTGGATTTATTACACAATCTGTACAAATTCTACCAGTCGCCACATTTTTATACATGCACAAAAAGAGAAAAATATGTTTTATTCAATATCAAAAAATAAAAATAGAAACAAAAAAATGTAGATCTTGGCGAGTTCTGGACATAAAGTGCAATATGAAACAGGACGCCAGCAGCACAAGGATCAAACACAATAAATACAGAATTTAACCAATAAATAAGGGAGGGGCCGCAGCAGGCGGCTGTGCAGTATTACAGTCGGCGGGAGGAAACAGCGCACATGGGAGGGATTCTGATCATCAAATATTTACATATAATAAATACAGCTCATATGTGCGGGTTCAGAATATTCTCTGGCGCACCCCAGCCTCTTTCTTCTTTTTTTTTCCTTTTTTAAAAACCACTTTTAATAAAAAAGAAAGCTCCAGTTGGTTTCTCACTGTGTCCTGTGGAAAGAGGAAAAAAAACAAAAGTTAATTATATTTAATCAAATGTGAGAATTATTAAAACATATAATAACTTATTGTTAAAATTAAAACAAAATAAATTAATGGAGATTATAGATGAAATATGACATGGATAAAAAGCAGATTAACCAGTATTTGGCCCAATCAGACATCCACCCAGTGGTCAACCAAGGTGTGTGTGCAATGCTGCGTTACATAACGAAACATGCTTGAGAATGGATCCATAAAGAGACATGCTTCTCAAGCACCAATTCCTGGTATCATAATCATCTGCTAGTAGGGTAACTGAATGTCAAGTGTTAGCCACTAATTTGGATGGGTCACCTTGCTGCACAGTAGACATATCACAAAAATTCTCAACTAATAGAGGAAGAAAAACTGTATACATGTTGTGCTAACAGGATTTTTTTTCTTAAAAGTTGAGCATTTTAAAAAGACTTCATCAGCAAATTCCAGCCTATCTATTGTGGGTTCGACTGGCTCACTTGTATCTAAAGGTCTCTTCCCATGTCACCTGTTATAAAACACGATGCCAAGATTTACAGATATATCAAAGCTGTCAGTAATAGTAGAGGCCAGGTACTTCCATAAAAACATATACCAAAATCTGGAATTTAATGGGAAAAACATTTTAAAACGCTCAAAAATCGTTAGTACAGCATGTAGACAATTTTTAATAGATATAAAGGTGACTTCTGGTGGCATACTGCTCACACCTCGGCAGTATTTTTTTCTGAATTTAATGGCAGGTAAGCTGTGGTATTCCCTCATTTGCTGTTTAATGGAACGCGGCTGGAATTTGTCTACACTTTCAACATAGTCAGACAGAGCTTTCCGATGCAGACAAATCCCTGCCTGGTTGTACTGACTCCACTGGATATACTGACGTGCCAAAGTTAACTTACCATACTGCATTGAAGAGATACATACAATTCATTAGCTAATATATTCAAACTTGTTATGTTTCTATCTCTGTGTAACCTACAATCAGAAATATAGATCCCATACTTTTTGCTGAACTTTTTATGAAAGTTTTATAAAACTATATATTTTGTCAAATATTTACATCTCACTGTAATCAAAAAACCTGTTTATTACATTCTACGTCTTGTGGGTTAATAATTCTAAAGTGACCAAATTTGGAAGTATAGACGAGTTTGGACTATATTTCTCATGATGCTCAACCAGCTTTTAGATCATAAATTAATAAGGTGTCAAGGTTAGGTAAGAGTACTATATTCAAATGAAATTCTTGTTTATATTTTTATTACAGTGCCCCTACCTCTCAGAGATCACATTTAAGTCCTTCTCCGAGATCAGTACACTTTCTTGGTTTGGGTTTTCTCATTATTCTTCATGGTAAATTCACTCGTGAGGGCATCATTGAGATAAAGGACACATTTGGAAAAGAAAAAAGTAGGTTTTTTTTTTCAATTTGATTTTGATTACAGTGAGACACACATGAAAAGAAAAGTCCAAAAGTGATATGATTCTTGAATATCTGGGTACGAGAATTCTGCATTCTGTAGGTCCTATATTACAAGGTGCATTTTGATCCTTTGTCGTGCTGAATTATGTATGTTGCCTTAACATGTAAATAAAATGTTTAGAATATGCCCACTGGGTACATGCTTATTTCATTAAATATGCAAATTAGGTGTTGTTTTTTTACAAATGCAACTATGCCATTCAAAAGAACAACTGAGGTTTGCTTGTTCCTTGACCAAGAAGCCAAGATACAGTCTAACTATTTTCCCCTAGACATACTGTTTTGTTAAACAATGGGAATACTAGACAAAGCTACTATATACCCTGCGATAAATGCTTAATAAAATATAATACTTTAAATGACATTTCAAACATTTAAGTGGAAAAATTACCTCTAAAAACCTCTGTTTTAGAAAAAATTGTTGGCATTTAATCCTCATCCCGAGTCTATAATCTTAACCAAGAAGTGGCTGGGCCATTTCTTGGACCACAGTTCACTTGGACAGGCAAATTAGGCAAAAAAGAGTTTACGGTTAATACATGGCTGTACTAGAATTCTCACAAAAGGAAGTAAGCCACAAGAGATGAAATGAGGAACAAATGTAGAATGAAAAAGACAGAACTTTTTCCCTTGATGCTCTATAAGATCCAGAACAGCACTTTTAGTTTTGGTGGCTAGCAAATTCTTTTTTATTTTTTTGTAAACTACAGGGTGACAGAAAAGGTCTTAATGGCTTTATTGCCCTGGTCATTTCTGCACAGAAGTTAGTAAAATAATGGAGCCACAAAACCCATTAAGCTCTATCCTGTAAAAGCTGTTGCCCCATCAGAATTGAAAGTTATTGGCTTGTTAATGAATGTAAATACTAATGTAGGAGGTCAAAACAATATAAAATATTAATATCCGTTTAAATGTTCTGCCCATGTAGACCACCCTATGCTGACCTGATGTTTAGCTCTTCCCACCAGAGGTCAGACTCAGAGGAATCTTGAAGACTTTCCAGTGCAGAACGCTCTCGCCTCTTCCTCTTATCTTGCTCTTTTCGTTTGCCTGGCTTCCCTTTCTTCTTCTTGCCAGGAATTTTAGGCAGGGGCTCTTTAAAGCTCACTGATTTGTGTGTCTCCTGTGTCAGCTGACCTGCCATTCCTTCCTCCTCACCCACCAGACGCACAGTGTTGAAGTTCTTAGCACTTGGAATGGGGCGAGGGGACTCATCAGGTGCAGCACGGATTTCTGCTGTATTGACTCCGTCTATTAAGCTTTGCAAGAAGATCCTACGCCGGAGCTCCTGTAGTGAACGGCCTTTATCATGGAGCAGTTGGTGTTCCGATACTGCCCTCCTTCTGTATAAAACAAAAAACAAAGAAGTATCTGTCATTCATGCTCTGTATATGAAGTTTTATATATATATAAATATTCATCTTGAAGTTCAACATCGTATCCCTCCTCATTTATCCCATTATACCAATGGAATCAAATTGATGGGGTGTCAAAAGACTTACTGAATGAATACTATGGTTAACCTGAACCAAAGAGTTCTATTCCAACAGTATATTCGGGTATGAGGAGCCATATTAAAGGGATACAAGGAAATTGAAAAGCATAAGGCTTCTTCTATATAAATGTATGCTATGAAATTCTAGGTTAACAACGAGTTAAACAACGGTAATATTATACACTATAACAAAATGTTACATAGAGCAATATGAGAAGACACGAAGTACTTTAAAAAGGAGTTAAGAGAGGAGCTATATCAAAACAGTTATGTAGAGTAATGAAACCATTATATTAAAATATCCTTGAACATACATACAGTATACACAATATTGACAATCTAGAAATACATTTCATCAAACTGATATGTACTCAGAAGTCAACCGGTGCAAGGAGAGAATATATATAAAGCTGTTTTATTATGTAATAGGTGTACGTGTAAGGAGCGATTGTATGGAAAACTGTCAGTATAAGGAGTTGTTAAATAAAATAATGTTAAGAAGATGCATGTTTAGTTACATTGAATAATATGATGGTATATAAATAACGATATATCATGCGGAATTAAAGGAAATTGTAAGGAGAGCTTATGAAGAGTAAAAGGAGGAATCTGCTGTTTCAAGGTTTGTTAAAATATTTTTAAGAAATGTCTTCAATCTTGTCTTTAACCTAACTACAGTATCTGAAGATAATATAAACAGATATAATACCCCTGACCTCCTCCAAGTCCAGACAGAATAAATGGCACTGTTTAACCAGAAACATTCATCAGTCAAAACCCCAGACACTCACCACTCAAGCAATCTTAATGTGTGCTCTTTCACACATTCACTCACAATTTGTTCCAGGGGTTTTGGCATGCAGAGTAAACTCCACTGTTACATTTTAAAAATGTATTTACGTTACATTTATGTGGTTCCTAATATGTGCATATTGACTGTGCAAGTGGAAAGTCTGTTTGTAACAAGTGTAATTGTTGACTGCAAAGGATGTCTGATCAGTGCAACAGGGGACACTTAACCAGATCATAATTTAAGGGAGCAATGATATCATTGCAACCCTGACATAAGCATTTCCCGTAACTGTTTCAATTATAAGGGAAGGTGCTGCAGTTTATGTGTAGTGTCTGGGTGCAGTTTATATAAGGTTATTATTGTCAGGGTGCTCTTTATATATATGGTGTCTGATTAGTGTCAGAGTGCAGTTTATATATGGTGTCAGATCAGTGGGTAGTTTGGCACTGGCAGTTTATAGAGGTTTTCACTATTACAGGTCTAATTTATATAGGGTGTTAAGATGTGTTTTTTTATACAGGTGTCTGATCTATACTGGGGGTGCAGTTTATGTAGAGTATCAGATCAGTGTAGGATGGTGTCTGCAATTTATATATGTTGTCTGATCAATGTTGTGTTGTCTATCTGCACTTTGTATAGGGTGTCTGATCTCTTGTAATTCTGAATCCCTTCAGCTTGCCTGGGATTGATCCTATGAACACAATGCAGCTTTTATCTGCTTTAAACACAGTTCAATTTGCCTGAGGACACGGCTCACGCTAGTGTTAGTGATGTGTTCCCTCCCGTACAGGTATAATTACACATCTCTCACACCAAGCTGCGTGTGAGCACTTGATTTCTGCTCTCACCCTCTGTGTCCTTTTCCCTTCTATATTTAAAGTAAGAATTGTTTTCCAAAATAGAAATTAATCCTCTAATGTAGGTGGAAATCTGACTCTTCAAAGAGCTTTGTGTGATGTTGTCTTGAGACATTGGAACATTTCAAATACTCATCTACTACTGTAGAAATGAGGTAAAAAGATACGCACACATGCATATGTTCAGAAATGCACGTCTTCCTTGTGTATATTATATTTGTACACCTAGACACAAGCACACATACTAATGTATAGAAACCTGCATATTTTTTGATACTCACCCAAAAATATACAAGCACCTTTTTGCACAAAGTCAAAGAAACACAATCATACTTCATACACATAAACAGGCAGAACTTTACATACAGAAGGTGAACATAGTACTGATACATACAAGCACAAACATACACAGAAAAAAAACCTGTATACTTCACATAATACATACAAACACACAGTAATGTACATTCACACATAAATTTAGAGGGGAAAAAAAGAAGAGCTTGTTTTTCAATCAGAACATGGCAATGTCATGATTGAGCTAGATGCTGGATATATTTTCCTCTCTAAATTCATACATATTTTCACCCTAAGATATTCATTCTGCCTCAGCTTAAATGCTGCCTAGTTATAAGTGGGTACTTAGAACTGACATTTTGTAACACACACGTATATGTATATATACACTCATACGCATACACACAGACAGACATGTCCTGAAGCATATACTATATATATTTATATACACATACACTGATGGGTTAGTGAAGACAGAGCGAGTCTCTTACACTCTGCCGTTGATTCCCTGTGCCGGTCTTCCATGAGCTGGCAGTGAGCAACTTAAGATGAAGACAGCCAAACTGCAATGCGGTAGGAGCGTCCGTAACATTCTGACCTGCAAGGAATACAGACTCGTCAAAAAAAATGGTTTGCTACCCCAAATAAAAACCCACTATGACCAATTAATCCAAATACAGATTCAGAGATCATCTTGAGTTATAGACTATGCAGATGTAAACTTATCACAAACAAAATATCAGTTTTTACCACACATATTTTTGACAGTTTATGGAAGTCAAAATCCAAAATGACTAAATAAAAACTATATGTGTAGGGATCATGACTGCATATCAGAAATCACATCGGGTCTATCCACCACTACCCCCAAGAGAAGGTAGAAACACAGAGTAAAAGACATAGCTTCAGACCCAAACACAGACTCAGCAAAATTGGGAAAAACCATAAGTAGACCTTTATGGAAACAATACGTTTGTGGTCATCAAAAGCATCCAAACCATGAGCATCCATGAAACATCTGTATGTTCAGTTGATACATGAATTGTGGTCATAATCAGAACAAATGAAGTCCATAGTAAATGGACATAGAGAAATCCAACACACAGCCAACCTCAAGACATTTACTGGGGAAATATAATGCAAAAAAGAAAATGTGCATACTGAAAAAAACCCAACAGTGAAGCAAAAATAAACCCCCACCTGCAACCAAATAAAATGTCCAAAAACAACTGATTCTTTATACTAGATAGGCTTGCTACAACCAATGAAAAATGGACACACCACAAGTATTTAGAAACTACTCCTTACTTTATATCAACAAAAATATGTCGAAGATCAACTTATGAATTTTGTCTTTTCAAAAACAAAACAAAACTTTAACAATTAAATATTTAATGGCAAGGGATGTAAACCACAGACAAATGTCAATCATGAATAGACTCCCAGAGACCAGTGGAGGTCATAAAGTAAGAGACAATCACAGGGAAATCCATTGTCCAAATGGCTAAAGTCAGTAAATCACGTCTTAGAATTGGAAGAAAGTAAATGTAACAGCAGTGTTGGGACCTATGAAACCAGGACATAGTCATTAATTGTAATGTAACTAAAACAGGGTCAGCCAAATTAAAACCAGAGTTCTATATAGTCTAGACATAAGTAAACAACGAACCAGAATGTCCGCTGGGCAACATTTCAGTGACCAAAATGAGTATTCATGCAGTGTATATTACCCCAAGAGGCAAAAAACAGATAGGGTACTAAACAGTGAAACTTGCCTTTTGTACGCTTCTCTGCTGCTTCAATTCCAATATTGGCCTTATTTTAAAATAAATAATAGGACCCTGAAAAAAAGTAAAACAGAGAAAAAGTGTGTTAGTGAAGCATATCAATGGCTTAATGTTACACTGTAAATATTAATCGTGAAAAACGCCATACAGTAAAAACATAATTTTAGCTCCTTCAGTGCAGAACTTGGATTGTCCCAGTGGAGTAGTCCCTGCTGTATGCCATTTACCACATTAAAAGCTGTGTGAAATAAGGAGCATAATTGAATCTTAATGGCACATGCATGACACAACTTGAAAAGAGTGCTTTTCTGAGCATTATCTATACTTTATTCAGAATTGTGTAGCAGGCGCTGTCTAACTACCAGGCTTTCTGTCATCTTTTCTAAAATGGGAAACGTTCCCACTAGAATGAATGTTGGGCATTATCTGGGCAATACTTTTTTATGACCTATGCTTAGTTTACATGTTTTAGTAATATTCCCACAGGGGGCGCCATTGGAATATGTTTATGCCACCCACTGCACAGAGACAGCACTGTGAACAAAGAGAGCTTCATTCCCACAGCCTACTCTGCTGGAATCTACCTCAAAGTCTTCACATGCCAACATTGCCTCGTCCTGTCTAGAGACATTCAGTGCCACCCCAGGTGCCCGCACCTGTTTGGCAGTAGGCTAAGCATTGTCTTCTTGCACTATTCATCACACAATGCCATAGACACCTGTGTGTGATTCAAACATGATTTGTTATATACCAAATAAACTTAGTTTGACATTGCCTATAGCATGGAGAGCCTAAAATAATACAGTAGATTACCTTGTCATCACAAGGTGTCATTCCCTCTTAGGATAATCTAAATTTAGTACATAAATACTTCTACTCCAGTCTAAGTGAACGAAAGCAACATTTTTCTAGCTATATTTAAGAACTGTACTTAATTGCTCTATTTTGCCCTTTTACCCTTAAATGCTGTTTTCAAGATCAGATAACCTTTTGCCCAGAAATGACTTTTCAGTACAGTTTTAGAGACACAAAGAATCACAGAGGATTTCCAATAATGTCTGTATGTGAAAGTTGATAATTAGAAACAAATGCTACAATATAAAAATAAAAAATATACAAAGAACAAGAGATGACTGGATTTTCCAGTCAAACAGAATAAAAGTACTTTTCAAAAAAAAAATGTCTTTGCAGGGAAACACTATAGCTTCGTGCAGAAAGGCATTTCCAAGTTATGGGGGAGTTGAAAAGTTGAATATTTCAATAATCTCTGCATGAAAAACAATGATTATTTTAACTTGGAAACCTCATATGTCTTGGATTGTGGCTACATATGGAAGCGAGTCAGACTGAGGTTTCTGTGTGTTCCACAGGAGGTGAGAGGGGCAACGAACTCATTGTCTGTTCTCAAAACACAATTCACAAAACAGACGCAAATGGGGGCATATTCACTGACTATGGAGGAGATATTATTATTATCTATCTAAAATAACACATGAAATTTTTTTTTGTTTTTTTTTTTAAATCAAGACTATAAAAAAAAATATGATGGAAGACATGAAAAGGCAGGAATGCAAATATTTCAAACCAAAGTGTGGTGTTATAAAACACTCACACAATTAATATATATTAGATCGCATACCATCACATGCATGTTTTAAAGACATACATGTAACTTTTACATTACTAATAAAACATACACTCATACTCTTCGAATAATATGCAGAGATATTTTGGTGTCCCTATATTATTTCTATATATAGCATACATTGTGTTAACCCTTTGTAAACTGTGAAAACACCCATCTGACACTGTAGGAGCTACTAATGGACATTATTTCGACTTCTAGAATCAGCCAAACTTTGTCAAAAAACTATGAAGAATTAGCACTGATAATCACTGACACATGCAGCAAAGAGTCTCTCTTTCTCTATAAAATTTCCCATAATACAGGCACACACGTAAAAACCGCACACAAATTGATCTGCAGTCGTAAAGTCTTCTGATCCGTGCTCTGATCCCAGCATGTCAGCCTATCTTGCCCCCCAGAAAGAGTAAGTGTAAAAGTTGGTCTTACTTTGCCCGGTCTGTCTTGCTTGTCCTGCTTGTTGGGTATTAGTGCTGTCTGAATCCCGTGTAGTAATCCTGGTGCTAATGTGATGTAGCAGAGCAGGACTCCAGGAAGGGAGCTTGTGTCCTTTGGCTGAGTTTGAGGGGAACTGGATTCCTTCTGCCTGAGCTCTTAATAAAGACAAAACTGTCTGACATCATAACCCACATTCCCCTTTTCAACTAAACAGTGATGTTGGTTTAATGATGGAGACATATGACCACCCCCCTTAACACTGTTTAGGATCTCACATGCGATGCCAACATTACTGAGGGGCGTACGGGGCGTGGCTATGAGCCTCACCTGCCACTTTCACACCCTCCTTAGCTAGATGCAAAGGAGGTGTCTAATGACTTGGGTCTGTCGGAGCTCAGGACTAACTTCCAGTAACGTTCTAAGATGGAATGCTGCAATCATACCTTGCTCTTTTTACATTAAGCGTTCTTCTACAGCAGATCTTCCCGCAAGTGTGTACCTAGGGCAATGGGTGGCCACAAACCTTAAGTGACTGAGGGTGGAACTGAACCACACTGGTGTTTTTTAACACTAACACAAAAACCACTATACCACACTGATTTAAACTGCTTAAACAGGCACGCTGGAGGAATTATTTGCAGAAGGACTAACCCATTTTCATAGCAGCCGATCAGCCACAATCCTTTACAGTGTAAATATTGTTCCTTCAGGACAGACAGACTTCTATTTCAACTGCACTTTAACACCTAAAATACCCGGCCAAATAATCATGAGAATGTATGGCTGAGCATTTTGAGAACTTAAGTCCTCAACAGCGAACTGAAGATCCCTGTATGTATCTAACTCAATATTTTAAAGAGAATAACCATCTACTTGGAGAAAAAATTCAAAGTGTTACCACTTTTAGCAACATTCCTTTGCAGACTACCTTGTAACAACATTCCTTTGCAGACTACCTCAAGGTGTGTCCATTGGGGATTTCTAAAAACAAACATGTAAGGGACATTCCCTTATAAGAGCATCAGACTAGTATACACACATCCTACCTAAATTAATCGCTTCCTTCCAGGATCTTTCCATTGTAATGACATCTGAAATCATTTGGGATCAACAGCAAATTGCAGAAATAAGTAAGAATCTGAGTGTCTGCTCTCTGACACTGAGGATACTTAGAATACATAGTGTTAGTGGATTTATAACCCAGAGAGACAGAATAGGCAAATGCTTTATTTATAGTATTCATTATCTATCTATCTATCTATCTATCTATCTATCTATCTATCTATCTATCTATCTATCTATCTATCTATCTATCTGTCTGTCTGTCTGTCTGTCTGTCTGTCTGTCTGTCTGTCTGTCTGTCTGTCTGTCTGTCTGTCTATCTATCTATCTATCTAATCTGTCTATCTATCTATCTATCTATCTATCTATCTATCTATCTATCTATCTATCTATCTAATCAATCTGTCTGTCTGTCTGTCTGTCTATCTATCTATCTATCTATCTATCTATCTATCTATATCAATAACTCATACATAGAGGAGACTTCTTTGACATAGGACCATAGGCACTTTTTGCATGCACATCTGTTGGATATGTATTGGTTTAAGTGACACTTAAGGACCAAAATAACTACATCTTAATGTTGTGGTTTTGGTGCATGGATCCTATCCCTTTTCTCTTAAAAAAGAAAACATTGCTGGATATGGCATTTTTTTATATTTTCAGAAAATTCACCTCTAGTGGCTATTAAAATGATGGAGAGTGGTGATTGCCAGGCTATAAATATGGTGCAAAGTAGTGATTGTAATGTAGGTTCCCAATGGCTCTCTATGAGAAGCATTGAATTTGACTGAGACCATCACAAATGATGATCTCAGAAAATGCAAGGTGCCTGCCAAGAGGCGAATTTCCTGGTGATAATTTACAGGTAATTTTTTATGGAAGTTTCTTTTCTGCTACTTTTAAAAGATGGGTCCATATTGTATTCCTGCAAGACAGGTAAATATAGTAAATTAATAGTCAAATGTTTGCTTTATAGTTTCAATTGTTTTTCAAATTACTACGCAGTGTTTCTAAAACAAACATATAGTCCCTGGCTCTACTATATTTGCTGATGCTAGCACCACTTTGTCTGTAAGGCTATAATGCCATCAGTTATCTTCACTGACCAAGCGTTTGATGCTCTAAATTTATAATGGAAAAGACCACAAAAGTCAATCAGACCACTTTATCTCAATGCGGGCAATGGCCATGTCCTTTTTAGTGCTGTAATGTAAAACACTGATTATTTGTAGATATGGCAATATTTTCATTGAGCGCCTAAACACACCTCTAATGCCTTTCTTCGAGACATCCACTAGAGGGTGCTTCCGTTGGTATAATTGAGTCGACTCAGCTATGTGAAGACTGACGTTAAACATCATCATATCCTGATCCTAGGGAAGCATTGGATTGTGCTATTGTTAATATCGCCACATATGGCGACTCTGTCTGGACCACTTTGTGGTTAAACCAAACGTGAATAGTTTTATTCCTTAAGGTAAGACTGTGCCCAGAACCTCCATGAACCATAACAACTTCAATGCAATTAACTTGTTTTGGTGCACAGAATGCTCCTTTCAATTGACTAAAATACAACCAATATTTCACCTGCTGAGAAATTCATAGTATGAAGATAACAATTAGAATTCTGATTTGTATGTTTGCAACTAATATAAGAAGACTAACAGCATTCTAGGGTTTGCATAATCAGTGCCTAACCAGCTGGTGTGTCATTTACAAAAACTGCAAAATGAATTAAATGATCACTCCAAGCTTCATCACCACCACTGCCCACCAGGAGTGCTCTGGCACCACCAACTAATAGTATGACTTCTTATCTTGGGGCCATCAGACACTATCTCAGGCTCCTGAAAACTGGTGGTGCTCGGCTTAGCTCTTTGACTAAGAGTGATTTGCTGACATTTTTTAGCCCGTGAACTGGCCCTGTACGACAGCGATTATCTAGGTGTAGTAACAGAAACTGTGATAAGGCAGGGAGAGAAACCCTGTAGACCCCAGTTAATAAATCAAACCATTTGTTCTACATTGGCGGGTGTCAATGCACTCCTTGCACCATAATCACTGCAGCATGCAGTTCTGGAGCTTGTAGTGTACCTTTAAGGTGTAAAAAGGGGAACTATGGAACATAAAAAATATAAAAATATAATAAGGTCAGGTGCCTACATCAATTCCACACAAGGACTAAATCCATCAACAAGACAGAAAAGGGCTTCCAATTTGAAATTCACTTGTTGGGATAGAGGAACCTCTCCCAGAAACTACTAAAAGTCACTTAAGTGTAATTTTGAGATACAGAAAAATACTGGATCTGCAGCTGAATCAGCCAATGACAAAAAAAAAAACTGTGTGAGATTCTCAAAGATGTAATTAGAATCAGATTTTATCCAAAGATACAGTAAAAAAAGATGTATAATGCAAATATATGTAAGATGTAAAGCACAAAACCTGGACCTAAGCAACGGAAAAAGTTATCATTAAAAAGAGTCATCATTTGTGCTTTTTTCTACATCTGGTTGGGTTTACATTTGCAGGAATCTAAAGAATGCCTTCAACCCACAATATCTGTTACTAACATGGTGGGGGATCCGCAACTGGTATGGTCAGCCATCTTGTGGAAGTCATAGGTATATACATCATGGTTTTATAATGACTATGATGTGGTAATTTTAGAGAACAAGATGCACTCAACAACAAGCAAACAATGTTTTGTAATTATAGTCCTTTGGTTTTAACTAAGCAATGTTTACATTGCTCGGTTAAGGCCTTCTTTAGTTGCTATTATACTGATAGCCAATAGAGGTGCTTCCACAGCACCGATCGAATAAAACTTAGTCACGTGACAAAGAAGTACCCAGAGGAAGCATTGATTTAATGCTTTCCTATGAAGAGGCTTGGATGCGCATGAGGCGCTTGTTGTGTATGTTTATCAGTTCCCCACTGCTCCTCTATGGCCATTCCTCAGCCATGACATTGGAGGAGGCGGAGAGGTAAGCAGAGGGAGCTTTGGTGCTGGAAAAAAGTAAGTACAAATCTTTATTTTATTATTTTTCCCACATGCGGGGAGCGGGACACCCAGGGCCGGACTGGCCAACCGGGATACCGGGAAATTTCCCGGTGGGCCGCGGCACCCGAGGGCTGCGCATATAGGTGACACCGGGTGGCCAGTCCGGTGGCACACTGAGAGGGGGCCGGCCGCGTTCCAGGCTGGAGCCGCCGGGCCGGGTGGCAGCCTCGCCGGTCCGGCAGCACTGCTGTCACTGATGATGCTGGGGCCTGAAGGAGGAGGAGCATGTCTGTCTGCCATGCCCCCTCGCGGTTCCCACAATCCCCAGCACAGTATACTGATACATCATACTGTGCTGGGGATTGTGGGAACCGCGAGGGAGCATGGTAGATAGACATGCTCCTCCTCCTTCAGCCCCCAGCACCATCAGTGACAGCAGTGCCGCCAGGAACGCAGCCGGCCCCCCTAACTTCTCTGGGTAAATGGGGGGGGGGGGAAATAGACACAGGGGAAGGAGGGAGAAAGAGATAGAGGGGGAGAAAGAGGAGGAATAGAGAGATGGTGGAGGGAGGGGAAAGAGACAGAGAAAAAAAGAGATTTGGAGGAGGGAGAGACGCAGGGAAAGGGGGGAGAAAGAGACAGAGGGGAAAAGAGATTTGGAGGAGGGAGAGACACAGGGAAAGGGGGGGAGAAAGAGACAGAGGGGGAGAAAGAGGAGGAATAGAGAGATGGTGGAGGGAGGAGAAAGAGACAGAGGGGAAAAGAGATTTGGAGGAGGGAGAGACACAGGGAAAGGGGGGAGAAAGAGACAGGGAAAAGAGAGACAAAGAGGGAGAAAGGAGAGAGGCACACAAGGGGAGGGGGAGAAAGAGGCAGAGGGGGAAGAGAGACTGGGAAGGAGAGGAGAGACATTGACACAGAGGAGCAGTGAGGGGGAGAAAGAAACATACCGAGTGACTGGGGGGAGACAAGGTAAGAAGCAGAGAGGGGGGAATAAAATAAATAAACACATAAAGTAAAAAAATGCTTCCCCACACATCCAGCACTCACACACCCATCATCCAGCACAAACACACCCATCATCCAGCACTCACACACCCATCATCCAGCACTCACACACACACCCATCATCCAGCACTCACACACACATCATCCAGCACACACACATCATCCAGCACTCACTCACACATCAATCATCCAGCACTCACACACACATCAATCATCCAGCACTCACACACACATCATCCAGCATTCACACACACATCATCCACAAAGAGGGGCTGGAGATAAAAAGAGACACACATAGGGGCCGTATATATCACTGGTGGATGGGGGGGCAATGGGGCTTTCCCCTGCCAGTCGATCTCCCTCCCTGTTCCGCAGGCACCAGGCGGGCAGTCGGCAGGGGAGGGAGGAAGAGAGGACCCGGGAGCTCAACCTGCAGCTCCCCTTGGTCCTTCTCGCGCTAGCACAGAGCGTTGCCGCAGTTATCATAGCAACGCTCCGGCTCTCACGAGGGTGAACGCTAGCCCTGGAGCTAGAGTTCACTCTCACCACTGTGACCACCAGGGATTTCTGGTGGTCGCAGTAGTGAGAGTGAACTCTAGCCCCATAAACAGGGCTCGAGTCCTGCAGGAACGCATGGGAACGGTGTTCCCTCACTTTTCCCAAAGCAGGAACGCCGTTCCCGTTACCTGTCCTGCAGGACCGGCCCTGCTACCTGCACAGAGGGGCCATCACACGCTGTGTTCCCTCTCCAGCTATAACCATGGCAACGCTCCGCACAGGCGAGTCTCGCGAGAGTTAGAGCTGGAGAGGGAACACAGCGTGTGATGGCTCCTGTGTGCAGCGGCTGGCTCCCTCCACCGGACCACCAGGCGATCTCCCCCCTCCCTGACAAGGTAAGAAGCAGAGAGGGGGGAATAAAATAAATAAACACATAAAGTAAAAAAATGCTTCCCCACACATCCAGCACTCACACACCCATCATCCAGCACACACACACCCATCATCCAGCACTCACACACCCATCATCCAGCACACACACATACCCATCATCCCGCACAAACACACCCATCATCCAGCACTCACACACCCATCATCCAGCACTCACACACACACCCATCATCCAGCACTCACACACACATCATCCAGCACTCACTCACACACCCATCATCCAGCACTCACACATCATCCAGCACTCACTCACACATCAATCATCCAGCACTCACACACACATCAATCATCCAGCACTCACACACACATCATCCAGCATTCACACACACATCATCCACACACACATCAACCAGCACTCACACACACATCATCCAGCACACGCAGTCACACACACGCCATCCAGCACACACACACGTCATCCAGCACACGCACACACTGCATTCATTATACACACTCTTCACTCACTACAAACACACTACATTCACTATACACCCTCTGCATTCATTATACACATTCTGCACTCACTATACACTACATTCACTATACACACTCTGCATTCACTACAAACACACTACATACACTGCATTCATTGTACACACTGCACTCACTACAAACACACTAAATTCATTATACACAATTTGCACTTACTACAAACACACTACATTCATTATACACACTCTGCACTCACTACAAACACACTACATTCACTATACACACTCTGCATTCATTATACACACTCTGCACTCACTACAAAAACACTACATTCACTATACACACTGCATTCACTATACACACTGCACTCACTACAAACACACTACATTTATTATACACACTGCACTCACTACAAATACACTACATTTATTATACACACTCTGCACTCACTAAAAACACACTGCATTCATTATCCACACTCTGCACTCACTACAAATACACTACAATTATTATTCACACTGCACTCACTACAAACAGACTACATTTATTATTCATACTCTGCATTCACTACAAACACACTACATTCATTATACACACCCTGCACTGCACTATATGCATAGGGTGTAATTTTTTTTTTTTTAAAGGCGGGAAATCTTGGGTGAGTTCCCACACTTTTTTCCCCAGGACTTGACCCCTGCCCATAAACACACACTGCCCCCACACACACCATACACATTCACACACTGCCCCCCCATACACACATTGCCCCACACACACTACACATCCACACACTGAACCTTTCACACACATTGCACCACTGCTCCTATACCATACTACAGCCCAATATCCCAGCAGACTCCAGGTAAGTTGTCAAACAGTCCTTAAACGGTTTGACTACTTACTCTGGCAGGGGATCCCGGCACTCCTGACATCATAACCACTACACAGAGGAGTAGTGGTTATTGTGCATGGAATATTTCTTTAAATAATCTACAAATGCCCCTCCCGGGATCTGGCTCTGGATCCACCACTGGTATATGACATGTATATTAATGTGTGTATTAGTTTTATATATATATATATATATATATATATTTATATTTACACATATATTAATGTACATTTATATATGCGTAATACATAGAGAAATTTCATTAATATGTACCATATGTAATGAGCAGATATTGGCCCAGTCTTGTTGCTAGGTGCATTCACCAGCACAATAACATATTTAAAGTGAAGAGCACACCCACAGGACAGTTGTGCCCCACATACATTCACCATTTCAGTCCCATTACCAAGCTTTCCTTAATATGTCAAGGTTGTTGGACTGAAACATTGATTACATGCAAAGGCACATCTGCTTAAAATAAATCTGCACTTTTGTTTATTTTGAAGCCTATGAGTGTTTTTATTTACGTTGGAGTAATAATTTTTAATTTTAAGTTATCTGTTCTAACTCTGTATCTGCACACTATGCTGGTGCGACGCATTATGGGGCTGGTAAATATTTTTTTTCCAGGGCTGCTTTTGATTCCCAATCCGGCCCTGGGGACACCTATTTTACTGGTGACATGGATACTAAAATGTTAGGAATACAAGTTTGTAATGTTCCCATTAATAGTAATAATGTCCCGTTATACTGGATCTTGTTGTCAAAATTTGGTTGTTTCATTTTAACCCATTCTGGTATTCACAAATAGTTAATTTACTTTTTGAAGCCCCTAAACTCTAACGCTAACCACAGTCACCTTTTTACGATACCTAAACCTTAAAACCTTTTTTTATCACATAGCAAGGAAAATTAGCTGGTATTCATTTACAGTTTGACCAGGGTATTTTCACATTAACCTGATGACAGCAAGGAGATTATTATAAAAATCGCATAGACCTATTTGAGCCAAGCAATTTGCATTTAGTGAATAGGCCCCAGAGCATACATACAGTATAAAGTTCTATTTCAGACTAGATTTAACCACTTAAAAGGATACTCCATGATGTGAGTAGTACCCTGACCTGTATCCTAGCAACGGAACCCTCTTACCTGGGTTCCTGCAGTGTGCCATGGGTCCTCTATAACCTTTAATGTGCATTTAGCTTTTGCAGAGCTGCATACAGTCAGGTCCATAAATATTGGGACATCGACACAATTCTAATCTTTTTGGCTCTACACACCAACAAAATGGATTTGAAATGAAATAAACAAGATGTGCTTTAACTGCAGACTTTCAGCTTTAATTTGAGTGTACTTACTTCCAAATCAGATGAACAGTGTAGGAATTACAACAGTTTGTATATGTGCCTACCACTTTTTTAAGGGACCATAAGTAATGGGACAGATAAACAGTCATAAATCAAACTTTCACTTTTGAATACATGGTTGCAAATCCTTTGCAGTCAATTACAGCCTGAAGTCTGGAATGCATAGACATCACCAGATGCTGGGTTTCATCCCTGGTGATGCTCTGCCAGGCCTCTACTGCAACTGTCTTCAGTTCCTGCTTGTTCTTGGGGCATTTTCCCTTCAGTTTTGTCTTCATCAAGTGAAATGCATGCTCAGTCGGATTTAGGTCAGGTGATTGACTTGGCCATTGCATAACATTCCACTTCTTTCCCTTAAAAAACTCTTTGGTTGCTTTTGCAGTATGCTTCGGGTCATTGTCCATCTGCACAGTGAAGCGCCGTCCAACGAGTTCTGAAGCATTTGGCTGAATATGAGCAGATAATATTGCCTGAAACACTTCAGAACTCATCCTGCTGCTTTTGTCAGCAGTCACATCATCAATAAATACAAGAGAACCAGTTCCATTGGCAGCCATACATGCCCATGCCATGACACTACCACCACCATGCTTCGCTGATGAGGTGGTATGCTTTGGATCATGAACAGTTCCTTTCCTTCTCCATACTCTTCTCTTCCCATCACTCTGGTACAAGTTGATCTTGGTCTCATCTGTCCATAGGATGTTGTTCCAGAACTGTGAATGCTTTTTTAGATGTTGTTTGGCAAACTCTAATCTGGCCTTCCTGTTTTTGAGGCTCACCAATGGTTTACATCTTGTGGTGAACCCTCTGTATTCACTCTGGTGAAGTCTTCTCTTGGTTGTTGACTTTGACACACATACACCTACCTCCTGGAGAGTGTTCTTGATCTGGCCAACTGTTGTGGAGGGTGTTTTCTTCACCAGGGAAAGAATTCTTCGGTCATCCACCACAGTTATTTTCCGTGGTCTTCCGGGTCTTTTGGTGTTGCTGAGCTCACCGGTGCATTCTTTTTAAGGATGTTCCAAACAGTTGATTTGGCCACACCTAATGTTTTTGCTATCTCTCTGATGGGTTTGTTTTGTTTTTTTCAGCCTAATGATGGCTTGCTTCACTGCTAGTGACAGCTCTTTGGATCTCATATTGAGAGTTGACAGCAACAGATTCCAAATGCAAATGGAACACTTGAAATGAACTCTGGACCTTATATCTGCTCCTTGTAAATGGGATAATGAGGAAATAACACACACCTGGCATGGAACAGCTGGGCAGCCAATTGTCCCATTACTTTTGGTCCCTTGAAAAGTGGGAGGCATATATACAAACTGTTGTAATTCCTACACCGTTCACCTGATTTGGATGTAAATACCCTCAAATTAAAGCTGAAAGTCTACAGTTAAAGCACATCTTGTGCATTTCATTTCAAATCCATTGTGGTGGTGTATAGAGCCAAAAAGATTAGAATTGTGTCGATGTCCCAATATTAATGGACCTTACTGTATGTTGGATGCCAAAACCATTGTTTGATTGAGAGTCTTTGCAGAGGTATGCACAGAATTGACATTAGCTAATCCGTAACTCTTGTTTCTTAGTGAAACGCTGCACATACAGACTCCAGGCATCATGACCACATCAAATCCAAGAAGTGATTGGAGTAGCCCATTAATCCCTTAAATCCCTATTCCTAACTTCTCTGTATGTCGGAACCAATTTCTTAGCATAGCATATGTGACGGACCGCCTGCCACGTGGGTGCCTCCGTCGAACAATGCTCCTAGTGCTCGCCAAGGACCATCAGCACCGCACTCGACACCATAACCACCGCAAACCCCACGAACCGCCGCACCACCCACCATGGACCACAGACCGGGCTCCAGCTTCCAGTGGGTGAACCTCTCCTTAGTCCAGAGAGCGAAACAGGAACAGGAACAGCTCTTACAAGAGCAAGTGATTATACTCTGGGGAGAGTGTAGTTCTCCAATTCCTCAAACATGAGCCAAGACTTCATGAAGGGTAGAACAGGTCTCTTTAATGCAAGCCAGCACTCACAATTTATACAATTCCTCAGGCTAGAGGCACACCCCCTGTGCCTGATGGAACACAGGCACACAAACCAATCAGAACAATCCAACAATGTCCTACACTCCCACATACAGCACACAAGCCCTCCCCTCTGCCTGTGATACAATTAACTAAGACAATGGACTAACTCAAATAACTCTTTTATTTTTCAAACCCCAAAAAGTACCCCAAAATACAACATATACCCACAAATCCCCTGATAGCCCCGATCTGGGTGGACAACATATCCAAAAATCACCCAGATCGGTTCAGGAATTTCCTGGAAGTCTTATTTTTGCTCCACCGTGCACATGGTCCCATGCCCAAAACAGTTCCATACACTCGACGACAAAACACTGCTGGACAATTTAAGATGACCGCTGCCACATGTTTGAATCTGTTCCAGTTAAAAGTCCAAGGGGCAGAAACAGTGCCTTTAAAATCCAATATGCCCAAATAGTGTTTTTAAAGGGCAATATATCCCAGGGGTCATAGTCACAGGGCAAGAGGCTGGCAAGCAGGCCTCTCCAAATCCCAGTGACGAAGGTGCTTTTGTCACAGCATACTTCCCTAATTATTCTATTTAGCTCAGCTCCTGGCGCCTTTGCTTATTACAACTTCATACTTCTCCCCTAATAGCTCAGTTTAGCTCTTATGTGGCCTGTCATGTTTAATGTTGGTTTTCCTTTCCTTAAGCCCCTTTGTATCTCAATGATTATACTTTTTCATTTGGCACTTGCCTCTATTTATAATTATTATGTTTTCTTGCTTGTTCCAGATCTCAGTACTGGAGAAAGTCATTATTTTCACCTTAGGGTCCCCCTCGTAGCGGCCGGCTGCACGCCATGGAGGTGGTGGCGAGGGAGCTGTAATCTTCCTGCTGTTTTTACTCTCTTCCAACACATGCCCTGCTGTGATGCCGTCAGCCTGAATATGACATCACTCCGGCATCACTAAACAACGTGTGAGGTAGCAGAGCAAGAAGAGTTTGAAGGACGGGATCACAGTAGCTCCCATGGACCCCAGGAAAATGATTCACTTCAGTTCTCCCAAAGGGATGCTAAAAGAACGTTAATTAAAATATATAAATACATACATGTGTGAGAGAATATGTGTGTCTGTCAATTAGTGTGTTAGAGAATGTGATGGTAATTAGTGATGGTCTGTGTCTATCAGTGAGTGTGTGTGTCAGAGTGTGTCTGTGTGTCAGTGTGTGTCAAACCAGTGATGGTGTGTATCTGTTAGTGAGTGTATGTATGTCCGTGTCAGTGCTTGTATATCTGAAAGTGTGATCTCTCAGTGAGAGCATGTGTTTGTCAGTTAAAGTGTGTGTTAGTTAAACAGTGTGCTAATGAGTGCATCAACCCCGCAGAGGAGGTCTCGTAGTAGATGGATGCTCTCCATCTTGAAATGTCTGAATTTGATGAATTTGTTCAGCTCTCTTAGATTGATGACAGGTCAGAACTCTCCCGACTTTTTCTTGACTAGAAACATGTTGCTCACAAAACCTCGTGGGCTGAGGGATTGTTCAATGGCACCCTTGGAGACTAGGTCGTTGAGTTTGACCTGAAGGGACATGTTGTCCATTTGAGACATTCTGAGGGGGGCAGGTAAAGACATAGGTGGAAGCCAGACATGGTCTGAAGGATCCACGGGTCCTGTGTGAGCTGAGACCACTGTTGGGAAAAATTGATTAATCGGCCTGCTATAGGTATATGAAAAAAATGAGAGTCCATTACCTGTAGGAGTGCAACCGCGGAGGGAAGCAGATCCATGTCCTCTAATAGAGCCACGAGAGGGGAAGAAGTGTCTGTGGTGGAAACGGGTATTGCCCAAGTTCCAGTGTTCTGAAGGTCGAGGCCTGTAGCCTGTGAAGGCAGCTCTGCCAGCCGACCGGCCTCTGTAATGGCTGGCTCTCCTGGAAAAACGTTGGGTCCTAAACACCTTGCGTAAAGAGGATTGCACTTTGGTAAGCGTCGTAAACGTGTTTGCTTAACTCCTTTATAAACTTGTCTCCAAAAAGCATGCCTTGTGCCTCAGGGCCAAGCTCTTTAGTGCCTAGTTCAGCTTTGAGTCAATTTTGTATAGGGCGGCTTTGCGCCTTTCGGTTGACATGGCTATGTTGGCGTTGACAAGTAGGAATAGTGCCCTTTGTGCCCATTCACGCACCATGTGCGCATCTAAAGTGCCACCTGTCAATGCCTCATCCGCAATACTGAATATTTGGATAAGCGGTCCTGCCATATCCATCATCTTATCTTGGGTTGCCTTCAGGCCTTGTTCTAAACCCTTACGGGGGTCTTTCCTGGATTTGTATAGGAAGGTGATGAGCAGGGGATCAAATTCTGGGGTAACAGCCACCTTGTCTGGGATAACAGGTCGTGGGCATTCCGCTCTTAACTTAGCCCTCACTTTCTTTTCTAAAGGCTTAAGCAGCCACATCCTGCAGAATTTAGCAATGTGGTCTGGGGGGGTCCACTCAGTCGAGAGTGGGTGTTTGATGTACCTAGGGTCAAACAATGGCTGGCCAAGGGTATCCAGTAAAATATCCTCCGGAATGGAGTTAGCGTCAGAGGGGGGTTCATTGAGTTCATGCGAGGGAAAGTACTCGTCCGAATACCCTGCACAGTACTCGTCAACTACTTGCAGTTGCAGGTTGGAAGTGGAACCCTCTAATGGGTCTCGGTTATAATTGGGGTTATGATCCCGAGTATCTGGGATGGATAATCTGGGCATTTTAGCCGGTGCCTTGCCTTTACCAGCGGTAGCACTATCGCCCTTCCAGGGACGTTTGCGGGGGGTTTCCTCACAGTCTGAGCCTTTAGACTCATCCGAGTCTGACAAGTGTGCAATAGGGGTCCTTTTAGAGGTGGGTTTGGACTGGTCGTGGAAAGCTGGAATGGAGTCCGCAATGGCGTTATACAGCCAAGCTTTGTGTTCCGCAGGGACTGCTGGTTCCGGCAAATCTGACATAATTGCGGTAAAGTGGGGTCACCACTAGTAATATATAAAAGTATATAACAGTAAACTTTTTATTTTTTTATAAATAATAGTAATAATTCAATAGGCGGTGGACTTGTTTTGGCACGTAACGCAAAGCGTTGTATCAGAAGTGGTGTCATCACCTTTTTAATTGAACGTGGAGTCACCCACAGATTAAGATGCGGTAGAAATAATGTAATGAGGGGGTCACCCTCAGTAGACAGTAGATTAAGACAAATTAATATATTTATGAGAGGGGGTCACCCTCTGTAATAAGGCAGACAAGATTTAGTATAGAGGGAGTCACCCTCAGTAATGAGACAAGAGAATTTAGTATAGAGGGGGGTCACCTTCTTATGCAAGGATTTAGGTGTTTAGAAGTAGTTTGCAATAAAAAAGATTGAGATCACTTTAATATGAGCAATCCACAAGAAGAGTGGTGTTTAATTAAAATATTTATTTCCATGTATTGGGTGTATTTACCTGAACGACCAGAAGAAGGCGCTGGAGAAAAGCAGAGAACAAGCTGAAACCAACGATCAGAATGTCGGCGGTAAAGCGCGGGAGAAAGCCAGCGCACTTAAGGATGGGAAAATGGCCACGGGATGAGTGACCCGTCGATATGGAGACGGTAGGGGGAACGGTCGTGGTGGATGTAGGTGGTGATACCGCCCGAGTAATCAGAGGCACATATTAGTATAGAAGAAAGACTTATAGGTGTAGTAGGTAATATCCAGTGAAACCTCACTGGATGGCCGCCGGCCAGAAAGCCGCGATCAGATTACTGATGCGGTTTCTGTCCGTAATGGAAGGGAGCAGGCAGCGGTTTAAAACTTAAAGGAACAGTGTGTGTGAGAAAACGATCTGTTAGTTTGTGAGATTTAACCCCTTAAGACCGGAGGGCGTACAATTACGCCCTATTTTAGGCGTACGCCCTCCGGTCTTTCTTTACTTACCTTGCGAGGACCCCACAATCACATGGCTGGTATAGCTGGCTTCTGTATTGCCAGCAGGGGGGCTGCCTGTAATTACAGGTGGTCCCCCTGCTGGCTGAAAATAAAACTAAAATAAATTAATTAAGTGTAAAAAAAAAATAATATATATGATATATAAGTATATATATACACATATACATACACACACATACACTGTCTAGGTGTATTTTACTATTAATATATATATAATTATATATATATATATATTAATATCAAATTACACGTAGACTGATACTGATTAAATATATATATAATTATTGTTATATATATATTTATATATAATATAAAAAAATTAAATATGTAAAAAATAAAATAAAAAAAATAATAAAAAAATAATTAAAAAATATATAGATGTGTGTTATTTTGTTGTAACTGTATTGTGATATTAATATATATATTTATATCAAAATACACATAGAACGAAATAATATATATCTACATACATAAATATATACGTATATATCACTATATATATATACCTATATATAAATAAAAATATTTTTTAAAAATTATATATATATACACATATAGATTCACATACATATATATATACATATATTAATTCTACATACATATTTATGTAATATTTTTACATAATTGGGTATCTTAATTAATTACAATTAGCGGGACCTGCCTGACAACCCAATGCCGAAAGTAAAGGGAATTTAATTTGCTAGCACTATATTTAACCCTATAACTTTCCAGGACACCATAAAACCTGTACATGGGGGGTACTGTTCTACTCGGGAAACTTTGCTGAACACAAATATTAGTGTTTCAAAACAGTAAAATGTATTACAACGATGATATCGATGATATCATCAGTGAAAGTGAATTTTTTTCTCATTTTTTGCACATAAATGGCACTTACACTGATGATATGATTGTTGTGATACGTTTTACTTTTTTGAAACACTAATATTTGTGTTCAGCAAAGTCTCCCGAGTACAACAGTACCCCTCATGTACAGGTTTTATGGTGTTTTCAAAAGTTACACTGTCAAATATAAGGCTTGCGTTTCATTTTTTTCACATTCAAATTCGCCAGATTGGTTACGGTGCCTTTGAGACCCTATGGTAGCCCAAGAATGAAAATTACCCCTATGATGGCATACCATTTGCAATAGTAGACAACCCAAGGTACTGCAAACGGGGTATGTCCAGTCTTTTTTAGTAGCCACTTAGTCACAAACACTGGCCAAAATTGGTGTTTTTTTGCATTTTTCACGCAAACAAAAACTAACGCTAGCTTTGGCCAGTGTTTGTGACCAAATGGCTACTAAAAAAGATTGGACATACCCCATTTGCAATACCTTGGATTGTCTACTATTGCAAATGGTATGCCATTGTGGATGTAAATTTCATTCCTGGGCTACTATAAAGTCCCAAAGGCAACGTAACCAATCTGGCGAATTTCAATTTCAAATGTAACGTGCTATATTTGACCCTGTAACTTCACAAAACGCCATAAAACCTGTACATAGTGGGTACTGCACGTGAGTCTTTGCTGAATACAAATATGTATATTTATTGCAGTAAAAGCAAACAGTATTATGACATTGACAGTTAAAATGTAATGTAGAACTAAAAAAATAAAAAAAATCTTATTTTCTCCAATTTTTTTCATATTAAATTATGTTTCATAGCTAAATATTTGATATTAAATGAAAGCCCTGTTTCCCCTGAATAAAATGATATATAATAAGGGTGGGTGTATTTAATATAAAAGAGGTGTATTATGGTTGGACAGACATGTAGCGCAAATGCCAGGTTTTGTTTACATTTTGTTTCGCTCACAACGTGTACATTTCACTCCGTCCTTAAGGGGTTAAATAAATAATGACACTACTAAGCCTAGTATGTTTTGTAGTGAAGTAGAGTGAATTTAAATCCTGTTAACAATTGTATATATGCTGTACTTGGAATAGACTCACCTGGGAGGCTAGCAGCAAAGAAAGAGGAATTGGGAGGAGCCTGATGACTGGACATACTCTATTGTACACTCTGATTGGTTCCATTTTTTTACTTACTGTTAACTGTTTCTTTGCTGCTGGGAGTTACAGTAAAGAAAGTAAAGCAAATATGAATCCTGCTGTCTTGCCATAAAATTCAGGAATTGCTCACGTTCTAATGAGTTACAAGGTGAGCAAAGCAAAGAAAATCTTACGTCAATAAATATATATCACTTACTTACATACTAGGCATATGGAATGCATAACTGCCAGGCTAATTTATTAATACTAAAGTGAGAATTAAAATAGAATTTCAAATTTAAGACCAGAATACCTGAACTGAAATATATGTTTTCCATTTCTGTTTTATTTTACTTAAAATTGGAAATTCACTTTAACTTCACCTTGAATTTTCACTTTAGTGAATTACATTGTAAGTCTCTCAGCAGAGGCTTCTTGCATCTTTGAAATGTCTTAGCTTTGCATTTTAGTCTTGCTAGTTATACCACCACCTACACTTCTAGGTTTAGCAAAAGGAAAGTGCCAAAGGTGTCAAAACTTCTCCTGGTGACTTTCAACAGCCAAATTCTGACATAAAAATAATGGAGGTGGAGATTATACTTCTGGATTCTTGTTAAAATATCTGCTTTTTGCAAAATAAATTGAAGCTTAAATAAAAGGACACTATAAACCACATAACCACAACAGCGATCTGTCATGGTTATTTTGGCTAGGATGTCCTGGAGCCCTTCCCCATTTTAATGTCAAACCACTTAGCAATTGTTTCACATAAATCATGGCTCATCCTGGTACTTAAAGGCTACCACGTCTCAACCATGTTCATAGTCCAAACAAAATTTAGATTAATAATGAAGAATAACAGTGTGGCCGAGGATGGGCAATCTCCGGACATCCAGAATAGCACCGGTTTATGTCAAACAGTTCCTAAACATTTTGACATTAAATGAAGAATTGCACACAGAGACTATAGGAGACATGCTGTAGTGTTTTTTTTGTTTGTTTACATCACCCCTTTAATTAATCAGCTGATTGCTACAGTGGTAATAAGAGTGTTATCTTATTTTCAGATTTTATAAATTCTTTATTTTACACACTGCAAGTGAAAGGTACAATACAATACATATGTAAAGTAATTCGCAATACACAAGTTTGGTTCATGAGGGCAGGACATTGACATTTAGTGTTTGACAAGCAGTGTGGGATTTTATAGTATGTAAAGCTTCATTAAAACATATTACCCCATAGAGCATTCTACTGGCATCCCTTTGGGAGTATTCAAAGTAATTCCCCTAGTGAGTCGGCAGTTGGGTGGGGAGGGGAGGGGAGAGGAAGGGAGAAAGTGGAGATACCCGATATTTAATAGCAGGCTACATGTGTATACCATGTGAGAGGATTAGGAGCAGAACATTATTCCCCAGTCAAAACTATTTAATACCCATACTTCGGAACAGTCAAACCATATACAGACTTTTCAAGACAGGGGGCAAGACCAAAGAGGACATCACCAGCTTACTCTATCCCCACTCACAACATGTTTTCAAGTCTTCAATCTCCCACAAAGAAAAGACCCCATGTAGAAATATAGGACCAGGGAGAAACATCACGCGCGACAATACCTCACAGTCAACACTGAATCATACAGAAGGTATTTTTAATCTATCAGGGGTAGACCTTACTCAAGAGAAACTTATGTTGTTACAAAAAGATCTTATATTTGCACCTACAAACAATCCGAATGCCTTTATGTTATTTTTAGACATCAAAAAATTCCTTAAGAAACTAACTAGAAAAATATTATTTTAAAGAATTAATAATGAAAAAGCAAATACCAAGGAATCTGAAAGTACTTCTAACACTCTAGAAATGGAACAAGATGTACAAGACAGTACTCTGATTCCCATATACCATTCTAATTTAAAAAATAAATCTAATTTCTACCCTTGGTCAGATCGCAATAAATATCTGGAAATCTTTAACAGATTGGTACAGGAAGATTTAGATAAAATTACACTAAACAAGAAAAATAAATTTTTTTTTTTTAATCTAACAAAGGCAGAAAAACAAGCACTAAAATCCTTACAAAAAAACATGATCTAGTCATAAAAGAAGCGGACATGGGGGGAGGTACGGTGATAGTGTCCAAAACTATAAGAAAGAATCTAACAGAATTCTGGGAGATACAAAAACCATATCTAATTCTGGGGGAAAAAACACAGAGGTATAACTTAAAGAACTTAAAGTTCTCTTTAAAAAAGGACTTGATAACAAAATCTTGTCTCAAGATGAATTTATTATTTGTGTTAAATCCATACTGTAAAACAGCTTGCTTTTATTTTTTGCCAAAGATTAATAAGAGTTTAACTTCTCCCCCTGGTTGTCCTATAATCAGCGGCATTGATTCCCTTTCCTGTAACCTATCGGAATATGTTGATTTCTTCCTACAACCTTATGTACCTATGATGTCTACTTACATCAAGGACACCAAACATCTTTTAAATGATTTACTACAAGTAGAGTGGAAATCAACATATATCCTGGCTTCTGTTGATGTAGTCTCATTATATACAAATATTCCTCTTCAAAAAGGCCTGTCAGCAATTAGAGACATCTTAACTTTAAACAATAAACAAATGAATACCAAACAAGTCGGTTTTTAGTTGACTGTATCCAATTTGTATTAACAAAAAAATTTTGGGGGTTTGACAACAGGTATTATTTGCAACTATGTGGTGTCGCCATCGGGACGAGATTCGCCCCTGGCTTCGCCAGCCTTTATGTATCCCATTGGGAGTCCAGACATATTAGGTTGAGCCAGATGCTGGGGGGAGTCTCGTCCAATGGCGACACTACATAGATGATGTACTCATCATTTGGGAAGTGGACCATACCAGTCTAAACAATTGTATACAATATATTAACCAAAATTATTATAATTTACAATTTACTTCTACTTTTCATCCGAAACATATCGATTTTCTCGA
Source organism: Pelobates cultripes (assembly GCA_933207985.1). Taxonomy (NCBI): domain Eukaryota; kingdom Metazoa; phylum Chordata; class Amphibia; order Anura; family Pelobatidae; genus Pelobates; species Pelobates cultripes. Next base: position 216,539,464 of record OW240914.1, on the reverse strand, counting down.
TGTCACTATATATATATATATATATATAGGACAATACTCTAAAAACCAAAACGCTTTTTAAAACTCCTGAATGCAGCACAGCAATAGAGTAGTCTAGTTCATACCATCCCTCTTGGCTATAAAGCATCCCCAAGGGACAACTCACAGGTTTAAGACGTAATTGTTAAACAACAATCTCAAACTATAAAAAACAGATATCTGAATAAAAGTTATGATAAGGAAGATATTGAGAAGGCAGAATTGTGCCTTATTCAAACAGATAGAATGGATTTAAAAAAAAAAAAAAACAACAAACATATCGAACACAAGAATGATAATAGATTTTAATTCGCTTTCATAACAAAATTTTACCAAAAAGACCTATAGTTATATACAAAAAAGCAGATAATTTGAAGAACAAACTGGCTCCAAGTGTATTACCAGAAAATAAGAATAAAAGTATTCTAAATCAAACTCATATTCTAACCAAAGAAATATTACATGTTTTTTTTTCCACGTGGTAAATGTTCTACATGCACTTTTCAGAAAAGAGCTATGCATTCATTTACAGGCACATACACGAAACAGACATATGATAGAAAGAAATTCATCCAATGCTCCACAACCCATGTGATATATTTATTACAATGTGGTTGTCGAGCACAATATATTGGTCGCACTATACGAAAATTACATACAAGACTTACAGAACATTTTTACAATACCAGAACTCACAAATTAGATCACAGTGTGCCAAAACATTGTGTTAGTTGTCCACAATTTCAGTGGGAGACTTTTTTGACCTTCGGGATTGATAAAGTAGAAAAACATTGGAGAGGGGGAAATATTGAGGCATCATTAAATATGAAAGAAGCCCAATGGATTTATAATTTAAGAACTCTCAATTCAAGATTTAAGAGATAGACCTCACCAGTCTCATTTAACTTCCGATTTTTCCTTTTTCTGCTTTTTTTCCGCTTTTCCTTTTTATATTTGTATATCTGTTTTTACATATCCTTAATTACTTAATTACTGTTTCCTTAGTTTTCAGAGATTGATTCCAGGATACACTAGAATTATTCATATACAATATACATATTAATAAATTTTTTGTACATACAAATTTTTTGTGCAAGACTCATCATACCTCTTTGCGCATTTCTTCTTTTACATTTATTTACTTTTTATATAAATGTTTTTATTTTTTCTATTTATTTTTTTATTAATTTTTATATATAATTTTTTTATACATTTAATTTTTTTAGATAATTGCTCATTTTCTATTTGTGACAGAACCATCTGTCTGCTTATTTTAGTTGCATTCGTCTGTTTGTATCCCGTTCGTATGAATGGCTGTTTTCTATAGCCCAGCCATTCGAATGACTCTTTTTCCCGAACAAACCTGCCGAACGGACGGCCACCCAGGAGAGAAGTGTGCTGCTGGTTAACCTATTGATCCCAATTAGAACGTTGTGGTTAACCGCAGACACTTCTCAATTAAACCGAATTCAGGGTGGTCGTCGTTCGTATGTCGACCACGAGGCAGAGGCCATTTTAAACCACGCGAAAGCCCAGCGGTGTTTGGCTCTATTTCTATGGAACTAAAAACTGACACTTTTTCTGCCGAACACCGCTGAAACAACGGAACGCCTGGCTGTCTCCACGAAAGCATACGAATACCGGCCGTTCGGGAGGTTTGGAGCATACGAAAAGACTTAACCCAGATAGCCTTCCCATGGAGTCATTCGTATACCGAAAGACTGTAAAAACTTTGACTCCATGGCAATTGAACTATGTGTGTGGGATCTGAGCGCTATTCGCTAATAATATGCACTCAGATCCAGGCTATCTGGGGATATGTGATACGAATGGGAAATGTTCGGTTATTTGAAAGTTATGCATTTTTATGTCTTTTATGATTTTATATTTAAAATGGCGACTGGCTTTGTCCTGGAGATAATTGAGTTACTTGGTAATTATCTCCAGGGCAGAGGGGAGGGAATCATAATGCACTGTGGGTAAAATCTGTGACTGTGTGTCCCCATATCTGTCTGTCATTTAAGTTTCCCATTTGGTCCCCTAGGGGAGTGTCCACCAAGTGGGAGACCTGCATAAATATGGGCAGGTAGCCCACAGTAAAGTCAGATCCTGTTTGACCCTCAATGTGGAGCTTCTGTCTCGTTATTGGGGGGATTTCTTCTTCACGTTTAGAGACTGCTGGATGGAAACGAAAGCCGCTTGGTGGATATTGTTGTTCGGCGGCTAGCAGCAGTTCATGTATTGCCGTTCGGGAGTTGGAGCCGTTCACGGATCCCGGTCGGGAGATTGCCGCTTCCCCTGCATTTGGTTCGTGTACTACAGGTTAGGCGAACGGAGTTACTGTTACTGCAGACGGGGAAGGTCTACTAAACGGCAGTTTTGCCTAACGACACTGGAGGTGTCTTAACACTATTCACTTTTTTATTTTTCTCCATTTTTATTCCCATTTTTCTTTAGCAAAGTAGCTATTATGCTCTGCCTTTATATGACTTGTACTATGGACATGCTTTTCCGTAACGTATTTATTGTCTGAGTCTGTCCTATTATATTGATCATCCCTTGTATATGCCTACAACCCGGGCATCCTCTGTGCGGTCCAACGTGAAACGCACATATTAGGAAATTACGTCAATTACGCACACGCGACGCTCAACACATGAAAGTTGGCATCTGCGTTCCACGGTGAAACGCACACCGTTCCAGCTGCCGACCATCGATCCTAATACCTACTGGTATATAAGAAAAGTCTCTTAGAACATATATATTGATCCCTAAAGAAGTCCCAAGGGACGAAAAGCATAGGATTTTCTGATACATTCATTTTACTTTGTTCTTAGTTGCTTTTTTAAGTTTTTTTTTTTAATTAAATTTGTTACCTATCTGCCACTCTGCATACTTACCTCTGGAGCTTCCTGAAATGATGTGTAGCTGCTAGCCAGGTTAATGTTCTGATCAACCTCATGATTATTAAAGAGGATGACCAGCATTAGAAATATCTGTTTTACTAAGCTATGCTGGTGTATTGCTTTCAAGGTAGCATGTTTGGCACTTTCCACGGTTGTATACTAGTGGGAAAATTCTTCATATGGAATTAAAGAATTAATGCTGGGTATGGCTACCCAATGAGAAGCAGATAAGTCAATAATCATTCTTTTTGTTGTTAAATTTACCCATGGCTTTTGCTGAGAGGATTAGTATGCCAGCATGACAAAGGAGGATGACTGAAATGTTCCAGCATAAAACCATTGTGAATTTCTTTCTGGAGTAATGTGTTCTACGTGAGAGGGTCATTTAAAGTGGATTGCAAGTTTTTACATTCAAGTATGCCTGTAGGTAGTGATAAGAGCCCAGTGTGAAAACCAAGTGGAAAAGCTGTGATAAGAAACTCCACCAACTGATTAGAGGGAAGAGAGGTCAAAATGAAGGTCAAGTTGTCAATATATCTTTTGGTTAGTCATTGTTTTGGAAACAAATGGTTCTGGCAAATGGTCTTAGCGTGTGCTAAAATCCAGGAAACATCTACAGCTGTCGGTGTTACAGTTATTACACATCTGAGCCATCCTTGGAAACACAATAGGTCTGCCTATCTTTAGACCTTTTTGCTCTAGTTTATGTGAGAAAGTTTTTTGTCATCCCCAGAAGTTTCAGAGTGTATATAGGAATCTAGTGTGTGTATATGTTTTGATGATCCAGAGTTGGGTAAGGGATCTAGTGTGTGTCTGGAATGTAATGTGTTTAGGGGTGCAGTATGTGTGTGAGGGGTCCTGTAGTATATATACATCTATGTTTGGAAGTATGGGGGGCTGCTGTGTGAATGTTTGAAGTGTACAGTGTGTGTCTGAAGGGTGTAGTGTATATGTGTGAGGGGTATAGTGTGTATTTGTAAGGAGTATAGTGTGTGTGTGTGAGGGTGCAGTGTGTGTGTGTGAGGATGCTGTGTGTGCGTGGGTGCAGTGTGTGTGCAAGCATTATATCCTCCCTTCTTACCTTTAGCCTGGGAGTGGGGGCCGTGCTGCCATTCCTGGTGGTCCTAGTGGTAAGTGAACTCTAGCCTGTGGGGCTAGAGTTCACTCTCGCGAGACCTGCAGGGATGCCATGGCAGTGTTGCTGTCAGCGGCCTTATTACACTGCAGGTGGGCCAGTGAGGGAGATCTTTCATCTCTCCACCAGCCCGTCATTGAATGCAGAATGATCCTGTGACCTCCCTTGCCGGCCTCGGCCCATGGACGTCGGGGCCCCTGTTGGCCAGTTCGGGCCTACTTGTGGCACCAATTTGAATCAAGGACCTGTGCCACCAATTTGAATAAATGACTTCACTGCATTGTGGGAAAATATATAGATATGTAGAAACCAAATGCTCTAGTTTTGAAGATTACCGATGAACCCCCTTAACAATATGATTTGTTTTCAATCAAGTCTTGTGAATCCATTAATAATAACACAAGGGTCACATCTTTCTCTTCAAAAATGTCTTTCCTCATGGAACAGGGAACTAGATGTCCTGTGGTTATTATATGGGAGGATGAACTATTGCCCTGCATATTTGTGTTTAATGCTGGAGTGTCGATAGGAGGGTTAGGAACTCCAGTATTAGGAGATTCTAATTTCACAAGAGTCTCGTTCAAGAAGTAAATAGATGACTGGATAGTTGTCATCATCTCATCGCCACTAGACTTTCCGTGTTGCCAACCTGAATGCTGTTCCTGGCCTGGGGGTGTCTGGTTGTGAGGTCATCCTGGTTGTGAGGTCATCAAACGATAGAGTTCCACTTTCCTTGCTGTAGCGGAGAAAAAAATGCCCCTATGCCTTAGTTCAGCTGCAACTTTTGGAATGGTTCATGAAAGTGAACCAGGCATTGCGGGGTCTTTTCGGCAAGTGTACCGGGTCTGATGGGGTGAGACAGTGCTAGGGAGAGACAATTCATATCCTTGTTCCAAAGCCTGTGATATGCTACAAAAAATAAAGACTCGTAAGTAAAGGTATCTGAAATGAAAAACCTGAAACTAGAAAAAACAAACTTCTTATTGTGTGAGATTGGAAATGGCCTCCTATCTTTTGCCTGGAAGCGAAACTAACTAACTAACTTTACAGGGAAAGGCGAAGACCTTCTAGGTGCCAGTTGGAAAGGTTTTGCTATAATTTGGGCCATGGTCGAATGCCACCGTACATTGTGGCGGGCTGCAGGCAGATGGGTAAATGACCTCTGTGTTGAGGCTGGGAGTTGGCCTCACAGGACTGTTGCTTTAATTTAGGATAAACATTGGACCACTCCTTAATCCTAAAACGAGTTCCTCTATCCTTAGTTGTGGTATACATATGTAATATAGGGAACCCACATACCTTGTATCATATTAGAAATGCACGGAAACTTGCATAATGAGCGTACTGAGGAACAACTATACATGCAATAGATTGTAATGTATGTATGTCTAAGGATGTGAATGATATTTAAATAAGGAAGATAATGTAATTAATGTGAATAGATGCTTGCTCGTAATAATACAGATGAGGGAGAGATAAGTGTAGTGGAGCCCTAGACCTGTCTAGGACTTTCCTCCGCTGGATCATCAAGAGTAGAAATCAGGAACACGAAAATTGCCAGGTAAACAGAACCCCTCCTCCCCAGTAACTGGACAACACACAGTCCTGGGAGTACAACTTAAAGGACCACTATAGTGCCAGGAAAACATACTTGTTTTCCTGGCACTATGGTGCTCTGAGGGTGCCCCCACCCTCAGGGACCCCCTCCCGCCCGGCTCTGGAAGGGGGAAAGGGGTTAAAACTTACCTTTTTCCAGCGCTGGGCGGGGAGCTTTCCTCCTCCGATCCTCCTCTTCTGCTCCCCGTCAGCTGAATGCGCACGCGCGGCAAGAACTGCGCGCGCGTTCAGCCGGTCACATAGGAAAGCATTTACAATGCTTTCCTATGGACGCTTGCGTGCTCTCACTGTGAAAATCACAGTGAGAAGCATGCAAGCGCCTCTAGCGGCTGTCAGTGAGAGAGCCACTAGAGGCTTTGGGGGAAGGCTTAACCCATTCTCTGCTATGTTTATGAAAAAATGGGTTAACCCTAGCTGGACCAGGCACCCAGACCACTTCATTAAGCTGAAGTGGTCTGGGTGCCTAGAGTGGTCTTTTAAGTTTATTTTGTCACACACTGCTTTTATGCATTGCTCCTAGCATGGGATTTCCATATCAAGAACACAGGGGTTTTATTCCCAAGAGCCTTTGTGTTTGAGGGATAATTGAGCTCAAATTAGGATATCTCTCAAATACAGAAACTTACATGCATATTTTACAATACCCCAAAAATACACGAATGGAATACAGGAACCCCACAAAATTCATATTCCCGAATAGCCCCGATCTGAGCGCACAACATATTCAAAAAGTGCTCATATCGTTTACATAGAACAAAAGTTCTGTTCGCATACAGTTTTGACCGACCAGCCATGAGGTGATAGCCCAAAACAGTTCCAGAAGATTGGGCAGGATGGCCGATCGGCTTTCGGGAGTTCCTGTGCAAACATGGACGAACCTTCCCCCAGGCTGGTATGGAGCAAATGCTCCCCTCAGTTGGTAGATCATATCTCCCGATGTAACAAACCACTGGGGTCGTGTTCAGTCCTGGAACTCAGGTGCAGTAACAGCTTTCCCTTACAAACACAATCCACAGAAATCCTTAGGTTGAGAAAAGGATTATATTGGTTCAGTGATGGCACAGGGGCTTTAATAAAATAACAGAAAAATCCAAGGCAAGGTATACAAAGAAGGCAGACATCAGAGTCAGACAGTTCCAGAGGTCAGGGCAGGCGGAAATCAGAAAAATCCAGAGAGCAGGCAAAGTCAGTAAACCAGCAAGGACAAGAAATACAGGAAAACAAATGCTAGGAGTTCTGAGGCAGGCAACAAAACAACCAAGCACTGACTGAAAGGTGTGCTCTGCTTATAAAAAAGTTTCTGAATCACATAACCTGGTCTCGCCTGTAGTAGGGGTTATCTGAGGTCAATGTGACTGACTGTGGGACTCAGCCCCATCTTGGATGCATCATTGTCCTGGCTCCACCCCTCAGCCACACGTCCTTCAACCTCTGACCTGCAGACCAGTCTTCTCATGCAGCGGCTGCCATCCTGGAATGCTGGAGTTTCCTGGTATAGAGTATACAGACTGGGGTGCAGAAGCCACAGGCACTATAACCACTGCTTAACCAAACGTGATATGTGTGCCCAGAAAGCGCTTAAAAAATATATAATAAATGTAAGATATATACAGCAGCTACAACACTATTAAGTGGATCTCTCCAATCCACCACTAATACAATGTAGTAAAGGTAGGGAGATTAAAAAGGAAGGTTAGTGAAAGATACCACCCACCTAAGAAATCCCCAAACAGTGGAGCTTTAAAGATATATATACTCACCCCTAATAATAGGGGTATTGCGTGATGGGACTCAATGTATATGCAAGAAACAAAGATGGGGGAGGCTGGGGGAGGAGAGAGAAAATCATCCAATGGTGGAGTATATTAGATCTGGAGTCTGGTTGATAAAAAAATATATGATTATCAACTCACAAGTATGGAGCCAAAGGGGGACTGGCTCTAATCTCATTCACTTGGTGTCCTTCAGGAGACACCCTCCTTCTTTAGTCTCTACCTCTGTGGCTTGTCAAGGAGATATATAAAGACAGAAAGAAATCTCTATCTAGTGTAGTATTTTTGCAGGTAAGTATATATATATATACACAGACATAGGTGGTAAAGTGCTCACCTTATTCAGAGCCAATGAGGTAAACCTGGCTCTGGTTGGAATCGCTATAACCCACTCAGGGGGTTAACCTTCTTTAAGATTGTAACGGCACCCCCAGGCATAAAAGGGGTTAACAGCCGTTTAGGAGATATTCTCTTCCAGATATACAGGCAGCTACTGTAGACACCAATCCACCGAACCGGAGAAGCATACGAATGCTCTAAAACATACGAATGCTGTAAACAGCCGAATAGGAAAAACCATACAAAAGGTTTACACTCCTAGCAGTCGGACTGGAACAGCATACAATAAATCCCCACAACGAGACAAGGCTCCGTTTTGAGGGTCAAGCAGGAACAGACTGAGCTGTGTCTCTATTGGCCTTATATACACATTTTTCAGACAAAGTCCCACCCACAGGGTTTTGTGGAACATCCAATCAAAACAGACAACACAGCTAAACACTCCCACCATGACATCACAATCCCTCCTCTCTATCCTGGAGATAATTGGGAAGTAATCCAATTATCTCCAAGGACGGAGGCAAAACTCCATTAAGCACATGGCAGTAAAAAGACAGTAAAATACAATAAAATACACAAGGTTACATTTATTACATAAAATACAGACATGCAACATATCCCCAGATAGCTTAGGTCTGAGCGCACATTATTACTGAATGGCGCTCAGACCACACACATACAGTTCAATTGCCATGGGGCCAAAGTCTTTTATTACACGAATAGGCTCCATGGCATAGCTATCTGGGTTAAATGAGTTCATTCAGTAAATCCGTGAATGAACCGGTCGCATGTGAACTGCAGACTGCTGCCATCCAGTGTTCAGTATGCGTAGCCGCGGCCACCCGGTATAGTCAATTAAGCTGCGGTTAACCGCAGCTACTGGGTGGTCAATCGGCGGCGCTCGCCAGCTTCTGGACGGCCAATTAATGGCGCCTGCCAGCTAACCGCGGCTCCTGGGAGGCCAATAGACAGCTGTTTGTTCGGTAGATATAATCTACCGAACGCCCGGGCAGAAATACATGAATAGACCTTTCTGCATAGGAATTTAAAGTATTTAAATGCCGGTCCATAGTCAAAAGGCAGCAGGCAGGCAACCAGGCAGCTCCAATGCTCAGTGGCGAGATTGGTCTCGTCACAAAGATGTAGGCAGCAGCAGACACTGGACTATATATATGACCAAAAAGAATGATCTATTTATTAATAAATAAAAAAGTGTTAAAAAGTAATCAAATACATGAATTACAAAATAATAAAATTATTAAAAGTCCTCTCCGCTGTAATGATCCTCGAGACGTGTTTCGCCAAACAAATGGGCTTTTTCAATCGAAGTAATCATTCTCTGCCGTCTTCCTACTTTTAAATATCAGTTACCTCTCTGATTCGTTCTTTCCGCACTGTTATGGTCCAATTCGGTATCTGGAATCTGTGGGTGTTTCCCTTCACAGCTGATCGTACTACTCACATCTAATACCGGAAGTGATGTTCCGTTTATCGTCACTTCCGGCCCGGATTCCGCCATCTTGTTAGCTGGCATACGTTATATATTTGCCAGTTGTCCATGTCCATATATGAGATCATACAAGTCCACGTAAACGATGGGTACATAAAAGAAAATGAAAGTGAAAGAATACATATTAGCGTATACTTTGGGCTCACATATATGATAATATGTAGACAATTTCTATCAGCCCTACAAATGTCTTTATATTGTGTTAAAGTGACAAAGTGCTAAGTTTTACAAAATTAAAGGGGTATATCCTCCAGTAATCATAAATTAACCTATATTACAGAGTCTTAAAATATCAACCAGTATATACATAACAAGGGTAAATTGATAAATGCCTGCCTTTATATATGTCCTTGACAAGCCACAGAGGAGGACACTAAATAAGGAGGGTGTCTCCTGAAGGACACCAAGTGAATGAGATTAGAGCTTTGGCTCCATACTTGTGAGTTGATAATCATATATTTTTTATCAACCAGACTCCAGATCTAATATACTCCACCATTGGATGATTTTCTCTCCCCCCCCCCATCTTTGTTTCTTGCATATACGTTGAGTCCCATAACGCAATACCCCTATTATTAGGGGTGAGTATATATTTCTTTAGCACTCCACTGTTTGGGGATTTCTTAGGTGGTTGGTACCTTTCACTAACCTTCCTTCTACATCTCTCTACCTTTACTACACTATAACCACTGCTGACTGTCCTCCAGAGCGTTGTGGATGCCCTGGGACAAGTGAGTACCGTTGGTGAATGTGACACCCGAATGTCGTTTGTCTAGATCAACCTTTTTCTACCTACTGCCCACTAATGCATCTTTCTTGATGGAAAAATGTATGTACCGCCCACCAGTTTTTGCGCAAGTGCAGAATATTTTTAGAAAGGAGCGTGTTTTTTTTTCTTGTTTTTTTTAAATGTACTTACATTTATCTTTTTATTTCTACTTTATGCATGTTTATAATGTTTTTAACTTTATAAAGTTTAATGAGAAAACAATAAAGTAAATTGAAATTACCTTTACTAATGATTAATGAGATCCTTCAGGCTGCAAGACTAAATATTTGATATCTGGTTCGATTTTTATAACAAACAAATAAAGGTCTCCTCTTTCGGTGATATTCAGATGATTTCTCTGTTTGCTCATAATATGATTTCTCATCCTTGCATCAGCTCCCCTCCTCTCTCTCCTCAATCCCCCCCCCCCTCTCTTTTTTCCTTTTTTCTATTTTTTTACCTTCCTTATAGCAATGCCCAGCAGTATATATTTTATACTTATTATTTTTAGCCAACAACAATTCTCTCCTTTTCCGTTTTACATTTTTTATTTTCCTTCTTTCTCCTTTTTTACAAGTACTCTGCTCCATCTTTCTCCTTTTTTACAAGTACTCTGCTCCTTCTTTCTTCTATTCTGCAAGTACTCTGCTCCTTTTTTCTCCTTTTTTACAAGTACTCTGCTACTTCTTTCTCCTGTTCTACAGTACTCTGCTCCTTCTTTCTCCTTTTTTACAAGTACTCTGTTCCTTCTTTCTCCTCTTCTACAAGTACTCTGCTCCTTCTTTCTCCTTTTTTACAAATACTCTGGTCCTTCTTTCTCCTATTCTACAAGTACTCCACTCCCTGCTATCGTGTATCCCCCTACCTACTCCAACCCCTCCCCTTCCTCTACACGCGTGTTACACTTGTTTACGAGCGCACACATTCGTACGTGCGTACGCGCGTGATATGGATGCACATGCGCATTCAGGCACACACGCTTGCGCTTCCCCTGTGCGGGCGTTCTGCAACCTCGCACTTACCGCTTAACATTTAGTGCGCGAGAGATTAACAGATGGAGGGAGTACTCTGCTACCACCCACCTGGAATCCCAAAACATCAACTGGAGGGCTGTAGGGACCAGGTTGATTACCCATGGTCTAGATGGTCGGGAAGTTGAACGGGCAGCGGTACGAACTCCGCCCGGGTTCGCGGACTCGCGTGGCCGAAAATAATTCCAGGCGTTCGACGACCATGTACAGCTGTCTGTACTCGGGAGACAAAATGGCCACCATACACTTGACCATGTGCATTCAGTTATACGAATGGCGGCCACCCAGGGAAAGCACTCATTAATTTGTGGTTCACAGCCAGGGGAGGTCGGTGTTTGCTAAGGCATAACAAGGCGGACCACACACCAGGCATTCGGGAGACGAATAAGGGAGTACCAACAACCGAACACTAGGGAATGGAGTCTGCTACAGTAAGTGCGGATGATCCAAATAATAAGAATACTCATAAGGAATATGACAGACAAATAAAAACTAAACAACAGTACAGGTATAGTAATAATGATTACATTACATAAAACAGAATTAGCCTTAAAGGACCACTCTAGGCACCCAGACCACTTCAGCTTAATGAAGTGGTCTGGGTGCCAGGTCCTTCTAGGGTTAACCCATTTTGTCATAATTATAGCAGTTTCAGAGAAACTGCTATAATTATGAATGGGTTAAGCCTTCCCCCTAATCCTCTAGTGGCTGTCTCATTGACAGCCACTAGAGGCGCTTGCGTGCTTCTCACTGTGAAAATCACGGTGAGAGCACGCCAGCGTCCATAGGAAAGCATTGTAAATGCTTTCCTATGAGACCGGCTGAATGCGCGCGCAGCTCTTGCCGCGCGTGCGCATTCAGCCGGCGGGGCGTAACGGAGGCGGAGAGGAGGAGGAGAGCTCTCCACCCAGCGCTGGAAAAAGGTAAGTTTAAACCCCTTTCCCCTTTCCAGAGCCGGGCGGGAGGGGGTCCCTGAGGGTGGGGGCACCCTCAGGGCACTATAGTGCCAGGAAAACGAGTATGTTTTCCTGGCACTATAGTGGTCCTTTAATGCTATTTTAACTAAACCCTCTCCAACCTCCTAAGCAACAAAATATCGCCTATAATTAAGAAACAATAATAGTCATGAATTCCCATGTAAGTTTGATATTCAAACCAAATTGCTCAATTTGCTGTATAATGGTAAGAACCGTAGTGCTGATGCTAATACGTATCTAAGAGTAGCAACAGCAGTATATAAGGCTGACTTCATAAAGTGTTCGTTCATATTATGTGGACAAACCAAACATGCTGAATGGCCGAATGGCTGGAATTAAGCCAAATTTAACCATGCTGATATATAAAATGGCCCAATATGGCCAAATAGTATAGAGCATATTTTAAAAATATAAATTATGACTGAATTTAAAAACTACAACTATAAAATCTGGCAAATAAGGGCCGCATATAACTGTAAGCCTACAGTCTGTCAGGATGAAGGCCAAATAAAATAACTGTAATCATATAATCTGGCTGAATGATAGCTGAATATATTATGGTAATATATAATGCATCCAAATGAGATTAATATTTGTATAGCCTTGCAACAAAGCTGAATGAGGTCCGAATGAAAATCTATTCAAACACATGAGCCAGACAAACAGGGGATGAACAGTCCTTAGACAGACAAAGGTGTACCCAGCCGCAATCCCCACACACAATTAAGGAAAAGGCTGAATGCGGCTGCGCATAGCTAATAGGTCGAATGAAGGCTGAACGTGAATCTGTTCAAACACACAAGCCGGCCGAACAAGGGCCGAACGTGGCCAAGCAGACACCAAGGCCGTATACGGCCAAAAGCTCCATACACAAAAATATGAAATGGGGGAATACGACCACACGTAGCCAAATGGGCGAATGAGAGCCGTACATGAATAATACAGACATATGAAATGGCAACTATATAGTAAAAAAAGGCTGAATGAGGACTGAATGTCACAAAGCCAGACAGACGTTATGGCTGAATGTGGGCAGAATGAAACACAGCGATACCTTAACATCCTGTAGAAGCTCCAAATTGAGAGCAATGGAAGCATTGTTAGGCTAAAAACCCAGTTGCCAGTGGATTGTAGCTGAATGAGGCCCAAGTTGTTTGGTAGTGAGCAGGAGAGAATTGACTCCAGTATGGTTTTCCAGGTTACCAAGACACTTCCGTCAAGAGGTAACCTAGGCAACGATGAATCAAACAGCAACGGCTCAGATAAGTTAGTTGCCTGAGTTTAAATAGCCAGTATCCAGTATGAGTTTAAATAGCCAGATAGTATCTATCTATCTATCTATCTATCTATCTATCTATCTATTATACCAGATCCAGTGCATTCACTCATTCACTAAACGGAATAAACAGCAATTTCAAGGCTAATTTAATTGGTTTTTTTAGAAACACCTAACCTAGGCAAAAATATGGTATGATCATACATAGCATAAACCTGCTACAATGCCAATGTACCCCGTTCTTGGCAGGTCCTATTCTAGCACCTAATGCCTGCTCTTGTGAGATGAATCCACTTACTTGGGAAATGCTACCTCCTGAAGCTCTCTGCAATGCAAGGTCAAATAGGGCCCAGGAATGAGGGACCTGTGATAGGAAGGGGTACAAAAGTGGGGGAGTAGATCTGAACCAAATATAATTACATGCAATGTTAAACTTGTTTTTTCTTTCTTCAAATTGGGGGCAGTAATCCAATGTATTAAAGGAGCCAATCTAACTTAAAACATATATTTTTATATTTATTTATTTTACCTTTAATATCACCTGTAAAACTGGACATTGGAATCAGATGGATATAACTGTATTTACTATTGTATTTACTAAAGTTTTTCATATTTACTAAAGTTTGTGCACTGCTTGGTCCATGGCATTATTAATTTTTCTCTTGTCTGCTGTAACAGTGGATGCATGCAGTTTCTATGTCTCCTCCGAAAAATCACTGTCTTGTGAAACTTCATTCCTTCTGTCTCTACTGACATATCACCTCTTCTACCATACCAAAGAGTATTAGGTCAGAGGCAGATCTGTTTTCTGTATATATAATTTTGAGCTTCTCCCGCTCTTTCTGTACATGATCCTGGACTGTTGTTTTCTTTCTGGAGTATATAGTCTAGAGCGGTTATCTGCTCTTTGTAAACTTTAAATTGCTCATAGTCTATTAATCTAGAAGTGTCAACCTTCTGTATATATGACACAAAGTCTACCATTTCTGGACGGCATTAATAAGCTGCAAGTTACTCATTCACTCACAGTGCTTGATTACTATCCAGATTTGTACGGATAATATAAAGAGTAATTTTTGCATTATTTTGGAGGGAACAGAGGAACAAGGTTTTGGGTGCTGAGAGAGCTCAGATTATTGTGGTATCACTCAAAAATTGTTTCACAAACTATAACCACTACAATGAGCACCGGAAAGTGCTAATTACTTAGTGTATACATTTATTATTAAGTGCTTTTTTTGATTTTCCAAGATTTTTTTATACTACATATTATATGTTTCACTGGTTGCTATATGGTATTTATTTGGTTGTGATTTCCTTATGTCCTAATTTGAATTTTGTAACTGATTTTTTGTTTTTTGGAAGTATCCAAGGTCATAGATCTCTTTGTTAGTTCCAAACACAGAGAAAAACAAAACTTACCACTTTTTGTCTCATTAGAGATTTTGCCTTTTAGCTGAAAGAAGCAATGTGAATTGTTAGTGTACTCACCTAGGAGGGTTTGCCTTGATGTGGCAGGTGAGTTTACACTTTAATGGCCATTTGAGTGATACTATAAAAAGGGGATTATTTTCGTTACTGTTACTTATTAGAACTACGCATGCAGAGGCAATTATAAACATACCTATTAGCACACACAAGCAAGAGGAGACCGGTGCAATTTAACATTTGCTTCATACGGCCAGTCTAATGTACTAGTGGTACCCAGAAGCCTCTATTCTGGTACAAACGCCCCACTAACCTACCCCCCAGACCAGCAAGGGTGATCACAATCCTCTCCTGGAAGACTGCCCAATTCAGGCTGAAAAGCAAACTGAAACCCTGATTGCAAGCAAACTGAGCTGTGGTCTAACTAACATGGGGGAGGCCGCATGGCTCCCAACACCGAGTGACGATCCTAGCGATATACTCATCCGGCTGGACAAGCTTTTCCCTATCTTCTGGCTTCAGCTCGAGCGCTGAATGCATCATCCTGCCCCACCACAGCCAAACACCTACTCACATCGGGAACCCTTTCTAGAGTCCTTGGCTCCACATGCAATGGCGGCAGAGCAGGAGGTGTAATTCGTCCAAGCGTGAGTCGGCACAAAGGCTTATCTTGAGGCAGACTAAGTTTGGATATACAATGCAAATGGTTCAGCTAAGCTTTCCAATCTTGGATGAATGATCTGACTCACTGGCTTCCCTCTGGGGTCCAATATCTGCTCTATCTCCTTATAGTTTGGTATTGTGCTCTGCCCTTGGAAACATAGGCTTAGTTGGTCTAGCAAATATTTAAAAATACCAAAATAATAGGTGCTCACTATCACAAAAAAATGTTGAAATTCACCTACAAGGAGTTCCCACAACCTTCTGTACACCAAACAAGCAAATGAACAAAGGCGTGAACTGGGCATAACACCAATTTACATACATTAAATGATGAAAATCTTTTGTGGAACCTCTTCTATAGAGTGTATCATAACAAAACAATAAAAGACAAAAAGAACAGATAATAGTGCAATACAATTAAAAATAGTATATAGTGAAACAGTAGTGCCAATGAAACACTTACACTTTGTAGAGCTAAAAATGCTCTATTGTAGGCTTAGATGGTATAATCCCCATCTATGTGTATAGGAAACAGAAACAGGAGCCTCCGCAGGTGTAGTATGTAAACAATAAGCAGAGATAAATAAGTGGTATACTACATATATTAGAGAACCTGCTCTAATGTTGTAGAAGTGTAGTTGGGCTTGGGGACTGAGCTATAAGAACAAACCCTTACTTACACTCATTACCATCTAAACCCATTTGCTGTTGTGAAGCTCCATGTTTTCCTTTTTGAAGTTATGTTTCTTGAATGCTTGAGTATATCATAGCTTGGGGGTTTTGTGGAACGTATCATCTTTCTCCCTTATAATCGCACCAATGCAGGGAAATCTTTCTGCTATGCCAAATAATCAGTACATTTAATTCAATAAAGCATTGAACAATTCTAGCCCCACTTATATCTGTTCACAGATCCATAGGTATGCCCCTTCTCATTCTCCCCGCTCTGCCCATTACCTTCTCCTGTTCGCTGCTCGCACCTGTATGGACAACTCACGCTTGCAGGACTTCTTGCGGGCGGCTCCCTTCCTATGGAATAGCGTGCCTACCACCATCAGACTCTCCCCCAGTATTCAATCGTTTAAGAAGTGCTTTAAAATCCATCTCTTTAGGAAAGCTTTTTTTTTATTTTTTATATAAATTCTTTATTTTTGTGGTGCATTCAGTGAGTTCATACTCTTGTATTGCCACATTAACAGTAACAAGAAAGGTAGAGAGCATAGTTTTACACACATATGGCATTGATGATTACTGCACACAATTTTACATTAACATGCATGGTCACAGGCTTATCTACCGTGTCTGGAGTATTTGCAAAAGTGTGTTACCGTTAGCTAACTTGACATAATGATACTCAAATGTAAGTGCGTTCAATAACAGGTTTTTAACTTACAGGCTTTTACGCTAAGGAAAGGTTTATAGATCCTATAGAGTAAAACATATACGTATACAGTGCCCCTTAGACGAGGCAGCAGGTGTAAGCCAGCCATGAACTATGTAATAAAGCGAATAACTGAACATTTAAGCTGGTATACAAGCTTAGATAGAGTTGTGCTGAACTGGAGACCTAAGAGGGTGTAATCTGGTCTGCACAATGTTTAAGAGGGTTGAGTAAAGACATTGCAAGACTAATGTAGTAAGATCTACTAATTATTGTAAGTAGTCTCATGAGCCATTTCGAGGTTATAACCTCAGTTTTTCGGTGGTAATCCCCCCTCATATAGACGCTTAAACCTTTCTGGCCTCTTTACTTGCAGCGTCTATGTCAGTCAAGGGGACCCGTCCCAGCCAGGAGTGGGGGTCGTCTTTACTCCGTGCTGGTATCAGCCGATGCCCCGTGGGGGGTTCCAGAGTCCCACGGTATTATCTGGGGTGCGCTTTGGGGTACACCCGAGTGGGGGTCTGGCTCTGTGCCATGCCGCCAGAAAGGGTTCGGTGCAGTCTGTCTAGGCTCCCTTGGTCGTGTCCAGATGCAGCTTGGGGCAACATGCAGGCGCAGCAGAGTCGCTTTTCCTTGTCGTTTAAGTCGGTTTGGATTTGCCGGTTGGTGTCCCCGGCTCATCACCGCAGTCAGCACTTTCCATCTCTTGAGTCGCAGCACACTTTGTGGGCTCTGGTTGCTAGTGGAGGTGCATACTCTTGTCGGGAGATTGCCGGCAGTTCTGTGACAGTTTTACGTGCCTCCGCTTGTTGCTCCTTGGAATTTATTGTTATCCAGAACTTGGCGATTATTTTGTCTAGCTTGGCCTCAAGGTCAGGTTTCACTGTGTTCCTGGCGCACGTGGCGGCGGCCATATTGCTTAGTCTCGATTTTTCCCGCTGCTCGTAGGATTTCGCCCTTGGGGCACTTGTGGAAGGCTGTCTCTCCGGAGTGGACCGGGATAACCCCCGACGGTCCTGGAGGGGGAGCAGGGCATCGGTCGGTCTGTTCCTTCAGTGTATGGGTGAGGAGAGCGGCCACCCCTCCCCGGCTCCACCATCTGCAGGCCGCAGTTTTTAACCCTGGGCATCCGATCTTCCAAATTCTCTGTAAGGGTGTCAGGTTTGTCGCCGGGTCGCCCCTGATGTAGGTGGCTCACTCCGATATTCTTTTTGTCTCGATTTTAGTAAGAATCTGTCAAAAAATGCCAAGTATAGTGGGAGCCCAGCTTACATGCGACTTCTCCGCTATCTTTAGGAAGGTTTATGGCCTACCAGAGTAACCTCTATCTCACATACCTGTCTCTTGCTCTCTCCTGAAGGGCAGCACTCTATTTTCTCCTCCAGCTCTGTCCCACCTTATTTGATTGCTATTTCCTGTCCTATTGTGTTTTATACTCCACCTCCTATAGACTGTAAGCTCGTTTAAGCAGGGTCCTCTTCCTATTGTTCCTGTAAGTTTTCTTCTAATTGTGCCTATCTACTAGACTAACTTGCCTGTTATCCCTTTATTTCTTTGAATAACTTTCAAAAATGAGACAGACTTAGCTAAGAGTTCTCTACCTTCCATCTTTATATATGTGTATCCCACATACAGTGCTTTGCAAAAGTATTCACCCCCCCCCCCATGGCATTTTTTATGTTTTGTTGCCTCTCAGCCTGGAATTAACATGGATTGTTTGAGGAGTTGCATTATTTAATTTACAGAACATGCCCACAACTTTGAAGATGTTTTTTTTTTTTTTTTTATTGTGAAGCAAACAACAAATAGCACCACTGGGATTTTTGCCCATTCCTCCTTGCAAAACTGCTCCAGCTCCTTCAAGTTGGATGGTTTGCGCTTGAGAACAGTAATCGTTAAGTCTGACCACAGATTTTCTATTGGATTGAGGTCTGGGCTTTGACTAGGCCATTCCAACACCTTTACATGTTTCCCCTTAAACTTCTCAAGTCTTGCTTTAGCAGTGTGTTTGGGGTCATTGTCCTGCTGTAAGGTGAACCTCCGTCCTAGCCTCAAATCACGCACAGAGTGGTACAGGTTTTTCTCAAGAATATCCCTGTATTTAGCACCATCAATCTTTCCCTCAACTCTGACCAGTTTCCCAGTCCCGGCTGCTGAAAAACATCCCCACAGCATGATGCTGCCACCACCATGTTTCAATGTGTAATGACAGATCATGTGACAGATCATGTGACACTTAGATTGCACACAGGTGGACATCATTTCACTAATTATGTGACTTCTGAAGGTAATTGGTTGCACCAGAGCTTTTTATGGGCCCTCGACTTCCCACCCCTTCAGCAACTTGGGATAGGGGGTGGGAGGTAGAGGGGCACTAGAGGGTCCTGCAGTGCCAGGAAAACAAATATGTTTTCCTGGCACTGAAGAATCCCTTTAAGGGAACCCAACAGGGACGGAAGTTCTTTACGATTGCATGATCCTGCTGAAAGGTATAGATCTATGCTGGCTAGAATGCGGTCAATTTTCCCTTTAGGCAGGCTGGCTTGCATGTTAACTGAGTCTAGTGTGATGCCCAGGAAATCAAACAAGGTATCAGGTCTGTGACGAAGTGCCCTTCGCCACTTGTGCCTGGAGGGGACTACTGGCTAGCCTCCTGCCTTCCGACTATGGCTCATGTGCTGATAGCTGTATTTTCCCCTGCAGAAAGGTTTATTTGTATATTTCTGCCGGGGTGTTCTGGACTTTCAGTATGGTAGTAGTGCTATCCCAGATAGCTATGCCATGGAGCCTATTTGTGTAACAAAAGACTATGGAAAAGACTTTGGCTCCATGGCGATTGAACTGTATGTATGTGATCTGAGCGCCATTTCGTAATAATGTGCGCTCAGATCTAAGCTATCTGGGGATATGTTGCATGTATATGTTTTATGTAGTAATTGTAACATTGTGTAATTTTATGTCTTTTTGCAACCATGTGTTCAATGGAGTTTTGCCTCTGTCCTTGGAGATAATTGGATTACTTCCCAATTGTCTCCAGGATAGAAGACTCTGTGGAACTGGTTTTGGGCAGAAAAGCCATGCTTCATTTGGTCACAAAGGACTTTCGACTAACTTTTGAACTAATGGAAGGATTTGCATGATTTGTGGTTATGTTTATATTTAAAGTATGCTGATTCTGAATATGTATATTTTATGTGAATATGATGCATATTTTTAAAGTTACAGTATATGTGTAAAAAGTGTATTTTTCCTGCCTGTGATAAATTACATTAACCCATTGTGTTGAATAATTATATCACAGGCAGAGGGGAGGGATTGTATGTTGGTGCTGGATGTGTTTTATGGTTTTCCTGTAAATGATTGGTTGTACTGTGTCCCACCCTGTGGGATGTCCCCTTGCATGGGGACTTGCATAAAAGCCAGTGTGTGGTCATTAAAAGATCAGATCATCTTGTACCTTTCTTGAAGCCTTGGCTCATGTTTGGGGGATTGGAGAACTACACTCTGGGGATTGCTATAATCACTATACTCCCCATGGTATGATCACTAAGCTCTGCTAAGAGCTTGTTCCTGTTCCTGCTCTCTGGGGAAAGAGAGGTTCACCCACTGGAAGCTGCATCCTGGCCTTGGGTCCAAGGTGGGTGGAGACAGTGAGACCCCGGCGCAGCTGCATCGCTGGAAGTGGGGTCTGCAGTGCTGATGGTGTCGGTTGGAGTTCTTGGAGTCCTCAGCGAGCACTTGGAGCATCATTGGCGGAGGTACTCAGTCGGAGTGCCAGCGGTCCGTCACAAGGTCCCTCTGTCTTTTTTGGAGAGACTGGTACCCCCAAATATTCAAAAATTTGAATTATGGTTTTAAGTCTACTAGGTGGTAATAAGTTACTTTCCATAGTCAAGAAATCATCTAATGTATAACCGTGGAGCACCTACAGAAATTTTTTTTTTTAGAATATCCTATGGCTGCTTTTAGAACCAAAAGCGAGACTTGAGAAAAAAAAATAGTACAATCCCTGCCACTTAATACTGTGCAGATGCCACAGAGAGGATGGATTGGGAGAAGTTTTAAAGCATTTATGATGTCCGTCTTACTAAGCCATGCCCCAATCCCTGCTGACAGAATTGCGTTGTCAATTGTGGCCTATTGGAGGGAGAATTCTTCAAAAGGAATTAGTGAGTTAAGGTTAGGTTAGCGGAAGAATGGGGAGCAAAGAGGTTGATGATCAACCTTTGCTTCGCTTAATTTTTCCCTGATACTACCCCTATGAGATTAGTTCTCCATACTATGAACCCTGGTCCACCTCTATTTTTAATAGAGAGTCCACTTCATCCGGGTTGGCCAAGGCCGTCTGCAGATTCTTACATTCAACTATGCCTGATGGCATGTAAATAATGCCCGTATGGAACCCCTATGTGAAACCTGAGACCAAAAAGTCCACCAAATGTGGGGAGGGGTGGTTAAACAATAACTTAGCAAAAGAGATCATATTGATCGAAGCCAAATAGGGTTTGGCGTACATTTTATTGGGGCACATAGTCTTAGCATGTGCCCTTAAACATAGTGAACATACGTGTAACAATCTGCAGGCACTGAAACTGCAAGTGCCTGTGTTAAAATTATTACATATCTGGGATTTTCCCAGAAAAACCACATTACGACCCTGTTTGTCTTTTATCACTCTCTCAGGTCTAGCCATGGTGCCAGGGGTAGGAAAATTAGAACCAACTTCTGGGGTATTAGGACACAGGTTAGCTGTGTGTGAGGTCGAGAAACAATTAGCACAAGCTGGTGTCCTTAGGCCCGCAAAGTGCCTGCAGAATAGTTTTGTATCCAACTGGCTGTAGTCAGCATGGAAATAAAACTGTGCCAGAGCTGCAGACACCTTTGCGGAAAAGGACCTGTGGTAATCGTAAAACGATGTACTACCATACTTGTGCCCCAAGTCCACCAGCTTGTGTAGGTACAGGTCGAACTCCTCTCTACGGTCAGGGTATACAGAGCATACAACATCCGTATATATGCCAAAGGTTAGGACAAACTCTGGGATGGATAATTTCCTATTCAACCTGGGACCCCTAGCCTTCAGGACCACACAGACATCTCCATAAGAGTAGGTCTTATTCTCCAGTATATCTTGGGAGGCAATCAGTAGTGAGACCAGATTGACATCTTTGCCTATCAAGATATCTTTCTTAATGTTGGAAGTTACCATAAGTGCTGGATTAACAATCTTTTTTCAGCCTACAGTGAGTAGCCAGAGAGAGAAAACGCTAAGGCTGCCCACCTGTAGATCTCCCAGAAAGGTCTGCAAATCCTGTGCACAACAGTGGATGGTGTGGAGTAAAGTTGGTTATTGTGAAGAAACCCCCTGTTTCCAATGTTATTTACCCATTGCATTCCCTTTTTATTTCCCTTTCTGCCTGTTGCATTCGGTAGATGGAACTACCGAACAAAGACCACCCCTCTGGCTCATTAAACATCAAAGTTTGGGTGAAATTGCTACCTCTGTATGTGTGGCCAGCGTTCGTCAGTCGAACGCCACGTGGCAGAGAAAACCGCGGCCATCTTTGTTCATGCGAACAAAGGCAGCGGGACCTGGTCGTCGAGTGCATGGAACTAAAAACGGACACTCGACTTCCCGAACACCAGTCCCAAACAGACGAACGCTGGAACTCCAATTACCGAATAGCTAGAAGAGCGCTATTCGGTACTTTGGTGTATTCGACAGAGGGGCACGAACGCTGCTAGGAGCCAGAGGGATCCATTCGGTATTTTTATTCATTTTCAGGCTTTTTCGAAAGTGACCAGCAAAACCCACCAAATTCATGGAACTGTTTTGGGCATGCAGCCCAGGGTGAGCCGGTCACACGGGACTTCCATAGATTTTGCGAACCCCTGAACCGATCTGGGTGAAATTCGAATATGTTGGTTACCCAGATCAGGGCTATCAGGGGACATATAATTTATGGGGATACCCCCAGTACAAAGGGGTGTTCTGAATGTTGGGGAAAAAAGTGATTTTTTTAGCCCGGAGATAATTTAGTTACTATTTTATCAGACTGAATTATGGTTTCCTTACAGTTATGTTTCCCAGCTGTGTGCATATTACTATATGTGTGCCGCGGCCAATAAATTTAACCAGAGCATAACTAGTGGGATCTGACAGATTTCATCTCCCCCACCCTATTATCTATGGAGGATCGGTCCCCCCATCACCATGTTTTTTACATGTGTGTAATGATATATTATGCAGTTTGATAATTGTTATCTCTGTCGATTAATGCATTTGTGTTGTTTTTTACCATGAAGCTCTGGTAGAACAAAACATGTATTATACTGTGTAGGACACATTATTGAGGTTCCAATAAAGGATTTATTATTACTAAAGACACCCTTACCCTGAATTGTTTAAGTGACACATAGTTAAGCTTGACGTTTTATGAACAGTCCAATGATGCTAATTCATGTTTGATCTTCTGTGGCCCTGGCCTTCCTCACTGTATAAACTAGGTTTGTCTACTCTAAATCTTATAATGTCTTCAGACGCATTCTTTACTTAACTTAATATTTTCTATGATTTATATGTCAAACTGTTGAAAATTGTCTTCATTATAAATACTCCATCTATTGCTTGAAAGGTCCGCACACTTCTTCAGTAATTCAGGATACTATTATTAAATTTATTTTAGTAACAACTATTAAATTATTTAGAAAATAAGTAAAATTCTAAGAAGGCTATGCTTTGATGCAGCCAGATACTCTTCTGATTTGCTAAATATCATGAAATTAATGTTTGCGGTGGTAGGCTTTAGTTAACATCTATGTGATCTTAAGTTAACATTTTTATGTAATTTTTTAGAATACCTAAACTGAAAAATAGATTTTTAGTTTTGAAAAAAAGAAAACAAAAACCCATAACCAAAAACTATTTGGAACACCAAAGAACAATTACGTTGCCTTTTATTCCTGGTATCCATCTTCAGACTTTAAAATTTAGACAGTTATATCATCCCTGAATGTAACGCTGTTGGAAATGATGAAAAAAGAAATGCCTTAGGTAATGCTGGGGAAAAAGGAATCCCGTAGGCTGAGATAATTGATTGATTGACTTCAAAAAAGGAGCATATTATGATATTGATCTTTTGAATTCCTAAAATTATACATATGCAACACTTTTGTAGATTATACTATTTAAATTCTTTATTTTATTGTCAATAATTGTTTTATCGAGATTATAGAAAAATACAGAGAAAAAAATTAGATGTACCAGAATATATCAACATGATAAGCAAGGGTGATACCCATTACATGTCACAAATACTTCTGGTTGATGGAGACATTGCATTTTAAAATAGTAGGCATTTAACTGAAAACCATATTGAGAAGATGGCAAAATACAGCCATTAAACAAGGTAGTACCAAGATATGTCAGACAAATAAGCAAGGGTGATACCCATTACATGTCACATTAAATTCTGGTTGATAGTCATCTCATTTTTAAACATTAAAATATTGGTAGTTAAACTGGTAGCAAAACAAATATTAGCATGAGAGTAAGTAGGCTATACAGGACTCTTATAAATTAGCAAATAGAGTACTCTGACTACAAATCAGATATTCTAGTATATTTCTGGGCTCAATAAGTCATCGGTTGAGATGGCATTGTGTAAGCATAAGATAAAAACAAAACAAGGAAAAAGAAAAATCTCAACACTTAAAATTAACTGTGTGCAATGGAAGTCTTTCTGACCCCACTTTGAGGGACAACTGGGGACCTCAGAGGTTGAGAGCTGATAAGAACCTGCTGTCTCTATGTCACCTGGCCCATGGCCTCTTGGAGTCGCAGGAAAGTGCGAACCAGCGTCCAGGCCTGCCTGCAGGTATAATGTCAAGGACTTATTCCCACACACGCAAACTATGGAGCTCTTTCCCTATACACAAATATGTATTACTGGGCTTTAGGGAGGCCAGACTTTATGTAAATAGGTGTATAGAAAAAGGTAGAGGATAGTCAGACAGGCCAAGGTTAGGACAGGAGGCAGAAGGATAAATGTAGAACAAAGGATACCAGAGTAATGGGGAAACGAGATACAAAACCAAGGGTCAAGGATACCAGAGTAACGGAAAAACGAGAAACAATGCCAAAGTCAGATACCAGAAAAGTGAAAACTACAGGAACACACTCTCGGCTGCAAAGATCATAAAAGGGCAAGGAAGTAATGTCTTTGGAAGGTATACATAGGACTAGGTGTGTGTTAATAGGCTAGGGAACCAATTAGGTTAAATAGAGAACAAGTATAAATGGAGTGCGTTTATTGGGCTACCTTAAGGAACCAATGAAAAGAACCATGGATAAGGCACATGCCCCCTAGCTGCTATTGTATGCACGTGTCGGGACACCGCAGAGACAGCGGGATAGTGCAGCGCAGGCTGAGAGGAGGTATGACATATAGACATAATGCTCTCTCATTGGAGAGCGCTTGGCGTTCTGAGTTGTCCTGGATCTAGTGCTCCGTCTATTCAAAGGAACAGCTTGGCAGTTCCTCCATTGCTTCTGGACATTCCGGATGTGGGAGCCGTACAAGGATCGAATGACCCGATGTGCCCACTGCCTGAAGAAAGTCGGCCTCTACAATCCAGCACTATTTTATCCAGCAACTGTAAGCAATGGGGCCCCTATAACCCTGCAAAGCCTCTGACGAAGCACGTCAGCTATTTTGGAAACCTCTGGTAAGTGCTGTGCAGTGGTAAATTTAAGTTCTCTGTAGCTGGCCTCGTGAGACACGTAGTCAGTCAATATAGGCCGGATAACCTTCACCTGCCCAAACGGGGGAATCGAAGACCAAGTAATTGCAAGAATACCTCCACACAAGGGATCACTGCCAACCTCATCCCCACCCGCCCAGCAGGCCTCAGGGAAATCTGTCATGGGTAACACCCAACTAAGGGACGAACGGTCTGTCCTAATTATGTCAGACTAAATAACAGTTCAGTAAGGACTGTAGATTGGGAAATTATTTTCAAAGAGCTTGCTTTCAAGGCTTAATTTCACTAAAAGTAACCACCATGTGTACTTTTCCTTCGGCAGCCTGACCCCACCCCTCCAATTCTTTCTTCACTGTCAGGTATTGTTTAATTGACAATGGGCTTATAACTAAAACATAGAACAGTGCCATTAACAAATTTTAAGATTAGTATCTTTAAAACATTGGACATATGTAGTTTTCACAGTAACCAGATTAAAAGACAGAATGAAGGAAAAAGAAGGGAAAGGAGAAAAAACACTGCAAGAAGCAACCTCAGACTGAACCCATTAATGGAAAGAGCTAGTGTATATATTTGTCCTATTATCCCTATGTTTTATGGTAAGAAGGCATGGGCTTATAAACCACAATGTCCTAGCTGCTAAACCATTTTAATTGCTCATTTTTTGTGAAAGGTGAGGAAAGCTATTCTTTAGGTTGGACAAAACAAATGATCAATGGTCTAGTTTTAATGGCTTTCTGGAGGACCCCACTCAAAAGGTCTCTGATTTTTTCCCTCTATGGCACCACCTTGTGGCACTCTTTTATAATGTGTAAGTGCCTCTATGTCTGCACCCTCTCCAGTATTGACAATTTTCTACCATCCAAAACAATCTGACAGGTATAGAGTTCCATGGGAACATTAAAGATTATTTGAACCTCTGTCTAACCTATTCACACATTACTAACCAATGGCCCCTAACCAGGCAGAACTACTTATTATATGGTCTGATGTGACACATTGTTGCAGACAGCGATGAGGCAACAATGCCTACATCAACTGAACATTAATTTTATGGCAAGACAGGAGGCTTCATATTTGCTTTACCTTCTTTACTGAAGCCATTTTGTTGGTGCCGCGTCAGCCATTTTTTTGAAGCAACATGGGCTCCATGCATCCGGGCAGCCTGGTCTCACTCACCCCGCTGCCCTGCTGCCTTCTCACCTCTGGATGATGTTACTGCCCATTCTTCCAGGGGACTGCATGCAGTGAGTTTTGTTTTTCCACGAAGTTCCACTCTGTCCTTATGGAACATGAATTCCCAGTGGCTGACATAATAAGTGATATGCTCTAAGCTCACTATATTGTTTACTGTGATACATACCTACACCTATTTAACCTGCCATAAACACACTGTGATCCTTGTCACCAGGTAGCACGGTCCTCTAGGGCAAAAACATGCACAGTCCTTGTAACTGCATATACTCCATGCACTTTATTTGAAAATCCACACAGGATACAGCAGTAAATGAAAAAACATAACTGTAACAGAAAACCCTATAAACAAAAAACCTAGCTCGTCTGAGCACTAACTCACTTTGTATATCCCTCTCTATCAGGGTTAAACTAACAAAAACATATGGCACCAACCTTACTAGATAGCAACACTCTGCTAGCTAGCCTGTTGCTTTCCTTTCTCCACTCCCAGTGCTCCAAGCCAGCCTTGCCTTGACTGCTTTCCTTTCTGCACTCCCAGTGCTCCAAGCCAGCCTTGCCCTGACTGCTTTCCTTTCTGCACTCCCAGTGCTCCAAGCCAGCCTTGCCCTGACTGCTTTCCTTTCTGCACTCCCAGTGCTCCAAGCCAGCCTTGCCCTGACTGCTTCCTTTCTGCACTCCCAGTGCTCCAAGCCAGCCTTGCCCTGACTGCTTTCCTTTCTGCACTCCCAGTGCTCCAAGCCAGTCTTGCCCTGACTGCTTCCTTTCTGCACTCCCAGTGCTCCAAGCCAGCCTTTGACTGCTTCCTTTCTGCACTCCCAGTGCCTAGTCTCCTTGACTCTATCTGGAGAGAACAGCCTCTCTCTCCTACCTGCTTCCTGGGAGGAAGCCAGCAATCCCTCTCCATTACCTGTCTAGCAGGGAGGAGTTTATTCCCACTGCAACAGCTCATTAACTGCAGCTGAGCAGTGGGTTGGAGACGATCCATAAAAAAAAACTTGGCCTGGATCCATGTCTCCCCAGAAAACCACTAAACTGTGGAGTGGAGCATTGGCCCACCCTTCTCTCCAAATGCTCCACCCCAGGGGCCCATAACTAAACAGTGTTTTGTGTTGCCTACAACACATCCTACACATACTCCCCCTGGGGTTAAAAGGCCTATCTGCCTTTACTTTATCACAACACTTATACTCCTCAGGTGGTGTTACGATTGCCTCCGGTCTAGCCAGAGGTTGGATCGCTTGGATGTCCTGGTTCCCAAAATCAGAGAGTCGAACGAGGTTCAATCGGTAGAAACCTGTAAATGTAGAATATCCCACTAGCTATAGTAAAGTTAGGATTCCCGGATCCCTACAACTCTAAAACCCATGGCGCGAGAACCGGTTAAACAGTTGCACGAATACCGCTCCGTGGATGGGTGTCCCAGCCCTTCGTGAACCGAACGTAGACCGCCCTGAAGGGGGTAATTAGCCTGTGGTTAACCGCAGCCTCAACATTCTGATTGAAGACACACATGCCGGAGTGTAGGTGGTCCTCGTTCGGGAGTTTGGTTACGGTGAATTATTACACGAACGAGGCCACCCTGAGGCAGTCAATTAAGTTTGTGGTTAACCGCAGACCGCAGCTTCCCGGTGGTCGTCCGTTCGGTTGTTTCAAAGGTGAAAAATGTTAAAGGACCACTCTAGGCACCCAGACCACTTCAGCTTAATGAAGTGGTCTGGGTGCCAGGTCCAGCTAGGGTTAACCCATTTTTTCATAAACATAGCAGTTTTTCATAAACATAGCAGCTCTTGCCGCGCGTGCGCATTTAGCCGCATGGGAGGAATGGAGGAGGAGAGCTCCCCGCCCAGCGCTGGAAAAAGGTAAGTTTTTACCACTTTCCCCCTTCCAGAGCCGGACGGGAGGGGGTCCCTGAGGGTGGGGGCACCCTCAGGGCACTATAGTGCCAGGAAAACGAGTATGTTTTCCTGGCACTATAGTGGTCCTTTAAGTGGCGGCACACGCCAAGGGCTGGGTGGTCTTTGTTCGTATGCATTAATATATAATCCTGGTTGTTCGTGTAATCCGTTCGTATGGACTGCATGCCGGTAAAATAGAGTTTTAATGAAAAGAGGCAGAGTGTAACAATATAACGAGTCCCTGTAACAATGCTCCCTCCTTGTGGAACACTCTGGCAGACACTGTCTGACCCCTTTTCGGGGCAGACTAAGGCTGTCCAGACTGAGGCTGTAACGGACCGTTTCAGCACACAAGGGGTAAAAACCGTTTAGGCGATCTTCCCCCTTTCCAGAGATACAGGCACAGCTACTGTAGAACACCAATCCACCGAACAGGAAACCATATGAATGACGTAAGCAGCCGAATAGGAAAAACCATCCGAATAGGTTTACACTCCTAGCAGTCAAACTGGAACAGCATACAATAAATCCCCCCAAGAACGAGACAAAGCTCCGTGTTGAGGGTCAAGCAGTGAACAGACAGAGCTGTGGGTTTATTGTGCTTATGTACACATTCTTACACATTAGTACCACCCACAGGGTTTTGGAACACAACCAATAAACACATACAATACACTCAGGCACTCCCACACAAATTCCTCCCCTCTGCATGTGATTCAATTACCTTACACAATGGGTAATGTAATTTAGCACAAGCAGAAAAATAAAATTTTTCCACGTTATTCATAACTTGAAAAGTATGCATCACATTCACATAAAACATTACATTTTCAGAATCAGCATACTCCAAATACAAACATACGTCAAAATCATACAAATTGGTCCAGTGGTTCAAAAGATAGATCATAGTCCTTTGTGGCCACAGGAAGCATGGCTTTTCTGCCCAAAAGCAGTTCCACAGAGTCTTCTATCCTGGAGATAATTAGAAGTAATCCAATTATCTCCAAAGACAGAGGCAAAACTCCATTTAACACATGGCAGCAAAAAGACAGTAAAATACAATAAAATACACAAGGTTACATTTATGACATAAAATACAGACATGCAACATATCCCCAGATAGCTCAGATCTGAGCGCACATTATTACTGAATGGTGCTCAGAGCACACACATACAGTTCAATTGCCATGGAGGCACAGTCTTTCCCACAGTCTTTCATTATATGAATGGGCTCCATGGCATAGCTGTCTGGGGTATCACTGCTCAAACAGGGCAAGCACAAAATGACCCGGCTTTCTTGTCTTTGCAGGGGAAAATCAAGCCTTTTAACATGGGACCATAATCCAAAGGCAACAGGCGAGCAACCAGGCTTCTCCAATGCAATGTGGCGAGATTGGTCTCGTCACAGAGGCGTTATGCTGGACTGAGGTCAGTTTGCCGTGATAACCTGTCGGCATTGCCATTCTGTTTCCCGGGTCGGTAGGTGATAGTAAAATTAAACGGTTGCAAAGATAAGCTCCAGCGTAAGAGTCGGCCATTATCCCCAGCAACCCGGTTTAGCCATACCAACGGGTTATGGTCTGTAACCAGAGTGAACTCTTATCCATACAAGTAGGGGGTTAATTTCTTTAGTGCCCACACCAGGGCCAAACACTCCTTTTCCACTGCGGCATAGCTGACTTCTCGTGGCAGGAGCTTTCGGCTATTGTAGGCAATCGGGTGCTCTTTCCCATCATCTCCTACTTGGCTGAGGATGGCTCCCAGCCCGAACATGGAAGCATCTGTATGAACAATAAAACGTTGACTGGGGCAGCCAAGACAGAAGCATTACTTAGAGCAGTTTTTAGCGTTTGAAAAGCCGTTTCACAGTGGGGAGACCACAGGACCTGTCGAGAAAGGTTTTTCTTCGTTAAGTCAGTCAGGGGTTTGGCAATAGCGCTATAGTCTGGCACGAACCTTCTGTAGGACCCAGCCGTGCCCAGGAAGGCTAGCATCTAGGTCTTAGTGTGGGGGGTGGGCCAATTTGTGATCGCCTCTATATTAGCTGGCTCCGGTCGCTGCTTTCCGCATCCCACTCGGTGACCCAGATACTGTAGCTCAGCCATTCCAAAATGAAATTTCTCTGGTTTCAGAGTCAGGCCAGCGGCCCGAATCTGATCCAGGACCATTCCTACATGGGCTAAGCTTTCCTCCCAGGACTCACTATGGATCGCTATGTCATCCAGGTATGCACAGGCAAAGTCCTGGAAGCCATCAAGGAGTCTATCCACCAAGCGTTGGAATGTGGCGGAGGCATTCTTCATCCCGAAGGGCATAACCTTAAAGTGGTATAAGCCAAACGGGGTGACAAATGCCGACTTAGGGATAGCTTCCCTGGCCAGGGGGATTTGCCAGTAACCTTTACAGAGGTCAATGGTAGTTAGGTAGTTCCCCCTGGCTATGCGGTCCAGCAGCTCATCTACCCTGGGCATTGGGTAGGCGTTGGTCACGGTTTTATCATTGAGCTTCCGATAGTCCACACAGAATCTGGTAGTACCAAGGGCTATCGGAGGATTCAATGACCCCTAGCTTAAGCATCTCAGTTATCTAATTTTTCATCCCTGCCCGGACAGCCTTGGGGATCCGGTAGGGGGCCTGTCGTAAGGGTTGCTGTCCTGGGGTGTCTACTTGGTGGGTGGCTAAGTCGGTGTACCCTGGTTCCTGTGAGAACATTGCCTGTTTCCCTTGGAGCAGTTTGTGTAACTGCTCCCTCTCCCCTGGGTTAAGTCGGTCCCCTATCTGTACTTGCCTCACTATATCAGACGGGGAATTCTGGGTTAATAAGTCGGGTATGGGAAGACTATCAGAATCTTCGGATGCGGGGCTACATATGGCTGACACATCCTCTGGTTGCTGAAGATATTCCTTCAACATATTCACGTGGAATATCTTTCATCGACAGCTGGCAATCACATAGGTAGTGTCCCCTCGTTTCTCCACTATCTGATAAGGTCCCTGCCAGGCTGCTTGCAACTTGTCTGCTTTAACAGGCTTGAGCACCATAACTTTTTGTCCTATACAAAAACTCATCCGCCTTGCCCCCCTGTCATATTAGACTTTCTGTCGCTTCTGGGCCGCCTGGGGATTAGCCTGGACCGACCTGGCTAGTTGCTCTATGCGGTCCATAAGCTCCAGTACATAAGGTACGATGTTCTCCCGGATCAGGTTTAGGGGGCCCCGCACCTTACGTCTGTATAGCAGTTCGAACGGAGAGAATCCGGTTGTTTCCTGGGGCACCTCCCGGTAAGCGAACAGGAGATGTGGCAGGAAACGTTCCCAGTCTCTATATTCCTGGGTGGTTTTTAACATTTGTTTGAGGGTTCCATTGAACCTCTCACATAGCCCGTTAGTCTGGGGATGGTACCGGGAGCTGAGTAAGGATTTTATTTTGCAGACATGCCATAGTTGCTGTGTTAGTTCAGCCGTGAACAGAGTACCTCTGTTGGGTAGGATCTCCCTAGGGAATCCTATCCGAGAGAAGACCTGTACTAAGGCATTAGCTACGGTGTCTGCCTGGATATTGGATAGAGCCACTGCCTCTGGGTAGCGTGTAGCGTAGTCCACCATGGTAAGAATATATCTGGTGGTGGCGAGTGGCCCTACTAGGTCAATGGCTACAGGGTTCCTCTATATTGGGCATGTTCACAAGGTGTGCCTTAGGGTGGTCTCCTCTCTTGCCTACCCTTTGGCAGACCTCACACGTGTTACAGTATGTTCGCACATCTGCATGTACCCCGGGCCAGAAGAGGGTATGGGTGATATGTTTGAGGGTATGGGTTACTGCTAAATGTCCGGCCGATGGGATATCATGACCCACCCGGAGTATATCTCATCTATACTTGTGGGGAATGACCAGCTGTCTCCTATGGTTCCCTTTCTTTTCGGTATGTCTGTACAGTCTGCCTTGCTCCCATGCGAACATCTCCTGGTCTGATCCCCCAGTCCCTGTATCGGCTCTCTCCCTATACTTCCGGAGGGTCGGGTCAGTTTTAGTTTCAGCCTCAAAGGCTGCAGGGGTATCCCAGGGTAACGGGGAAGGGTCATTGGTCACAGTCGGGGTAGGTCTTACCTGAGTCTCCCACACTGGTGAAGGGTCTCGAGTCCTTCCTGCTTGCGACCGGGTAGTGACAGGATGCGCCTCCGAGTTGTAGAAAGGAGCATAAGCAGACGTCATGGGTCCCAGGTCGTTTCCCAGTAAAACCTCAGCTGGCAGATTATCCATAACTCCCACCCTCACTAGTCCTTTCCCCGCACCCCAATCCAAATGTACTTGAGCCGTCGGTAGTTTGTAAATGTGATGTTGCCGGTTGTCATTCACGGCATATACAGGGTTGGCTTCATGTAGGGGTCCCAGATATTCTTCTAGGGGGTTTTCTTGTTCAATACAGAAAGTGCGAGCTGGGCGATTATTTCCCGAGGGGGAGGCATTGTAATTCCTTGATGAGTAATGGTTGTTGAGGGGACAGCTAGCAATAAGATGCCCCGGCTGCTTGCATTTGTAGCAGGTGGGGCGGGAGCGCTCTTGGTTGTAATGGCTGGGTGGCCCGACGTACCGGGTAGGTCCTGCCGGCACAGGCGTACGAAACTCAGTTCGTGGGTTTGGTCGGTACGTATCCCTTGGTTCGGTGCGGGTTACTGTTCGGGAGTTGTTAGATTCCTGTATCCGAGTGTTCCGATGTTCATCAGCCAGTCTCGCTGCTTCGTTGAGATCGCTCGGCCGTCGGTCTTTTAGCCACTCTCTGTCTTTTTGCTCAAGCCCCTCATAAAAATGTTCCAATAAAAACAATTCCAAGACTTCTGCTGCTGTGACTGCTCGACACCCGTTCATGCATTGAGTAGCTGCTCTCCGCATCCGGTGTGCCCATTCGGCATGGGTATCATTTGTTTTCGTTTTAGTGTCGCGGAATTGCCTGCGGTAAGTGTCGGGGGTTACCGCGTACCCTTTCAATAGGGTGTCTTTGACGAGCGGGTACTGCACCACTTCCTTGGTGCTAAGGGTCCTGGAAGCCTCCATTGCTCGCCCGGCTAATTTCGCTGCCAGGATACACGGCCAAGCTGTAGTGGGGATTTGATGCAGGGCACATTGCCGCTCAAAATCGGTTACAAATTCGTCAATCCCCATCTCGTACTCCACGAACAGCTTGATTGCCGCGAACGGGATCTTCAGTTGCCCTACCAATTCCGTGGTGTTGCTGTGTGCATTGATGGTGGTTCCAGGTGACACGGGCCTCATGCTGCGCTCATGGGCTCAGGTTCTTTCGATATCCGCCTCTGCTTTCGCCATCAACTCTTTCAATAGTTCCACGGAAGGGTTCGGTCCGTACAGGGGGAGCCTTTCCATGACAATCCTTGTTTTTTCATCACTGGGTAGTATCGTGGGTTCTGCCATGGTGATACTCTGATCCATCTCGGTTAAGTCAGCAATCAACTCTCTCCTCGGTCGTTTGCTCACGCTCCCACCTCGGCTCTCAAATAAATCTTTCAACGTGGTGCGCTTCAGCTTATAGTAATTGCTCTCCATCCGTTCCGTACCTCTCTTAGGAATTCCAGGATGATCCTGGCGCTGCCGCCAATTGTTACGATTGCCTCTGGTCTAGCCGGAGGTTGGATCGCTTGGATGTCCTGGTTCCCGAAGTCAGAGAGTCGAACGAAGTTCAATCGGTAGAAACCTGTAAATGTAGAATATCCCACTAGCTATAGTAAAGCTAGGATTCCCAGATCCCTACAACATGAGTCGAGGCTGCGAGTAGAGGGTAAAACGAACTCGCTTTTAATGGCACACGGGCATCGCTATTTATGCAAAACCCCAGGTCCCGGGACAGCCCCCTCTGGACCTGATGGGATACAGTGACAATACAAACAGTTGACCAATGACAGTACAGTGTATCATTTGAAAGGGTCACCGCCCAGCTTGGAGATAATGATTCCAACGGTTATGGCAATTCAATGATTTCCAAGCGCCCAAAATCCCACGTGTTGTTCGCACAGGTAAAACAGCATAAAATTATATATTTTGTAACATTTTAGTAGACACATTTTACATTCTACCATTCATTAGATAGCTCAGGTCTGAGCGCACCAGATAGGCGAATAGCGCTCAGACCTCACGCATACAAAGTCCTTTCGTGTTTCTTTGTCCCGAACACGAGATGGCGGCCATGTTTTCTGTCGGTTAATAGGCGAGCGGGACCTGGCTCTAAAACCCATGGAGCGAGAACCGGTTAAACAGTTGCACGAATACCGCTCCGTGGATGGTTGTCCCAGCCCTTCGTGAACCGAACGTAGACTGCCCTGAAGGGGGTAATTAGCCTGCGGTTAACCGCAGCCTCAACGTTCTGACTGAAGACACACATGCCGGAGTGTAGGTGGTCCTCGTTCGGGAGTTTGGGTACGGTGAATTATTACACGAACGAGGCCACCCTGAGGCAGTCAATTAAGTTTGTGGTTAACCGCAGACCGCAGCTTCCCGGTGGTCATCCGTTCGGATGTTTCAAAGGTGAAAAAGGTTAAGTGGCGGCACACGCCAAGTGCTGGGTGGTCTTTGTTCGTATGCACAAATATAGAATCCTGGTTGTTCGTGTAATCCGTTCGTATGGACTGCATGCCGGTAAAATAGAGTTTTAACGAAAAGAGGCAGGGTGTAACAATATAACGAGTCCCTGTAACAGGTGGGCTGACAGCATGCCTTACAGCCCTATCATTACAGGGGGTGACCTACCTCCCCCTACTTTATCGGGACACTGTCCTTGCTTATACTGCTCACTAATGGGCCATACTGCTGTGCAAGTTGCACTATTGTGGGTTGGATGACTCCCTCCCTCTGACAACACTGCTGGATCTTTGGTGTCCAATTATATTCATACTGAAGGTGACCCCTAACCACTGAATACTCTGCCGGCCCCACGGTGTCATATTATAATTATGCTGAGGGTGACCCCCTCCCGCTTACTGCACTGCTGGACCTGCAGTTCCCTGTTGTAATCATATTGAGGATGACCCCCTCCCGCTGACTGCACTACCGTACTTTCAGTGTCCTATTATAATTATGCTGAGGGTGACCCCCTCCCGCTTACTGCACTGCTGGACCTGCAGAGTCCTGCTATGTTCATTATGTGGGTGACCCCCTCCCGCTGACTGCACTGCGGTATTTACAGTATCCTGTGACAATCATACTCAGGGTGACCCCCTCTTGCTGCACTGCTGGACCTGCAGTGTCCTGTTATCGTTATAATGAGTGTGACCCCCTCCTGCTGTCTGCACCATTCATAATACGGCTGCCCCTCCTGCCAACAGCACCGCTGTACCTACAATGTCCTGTTATATCCATACTGAGGGTGACCCCCTCCCCTGCTGGCCTATACTGCATGGTATGCTTGTGCTTGTTGGGTGACCCCCTCTTGCATGCTGGGTGACCCCCAGCTGGCCGCACCAGGTACTACACTGACGGTGTTACCTCTATGGCAGTGATACAGTCATGGCTGACTGAGCAGATTTCCGCGCCGGGAAGGTCTCCAGGCCTGGCTTCGTGCCGCCTTGGTGGACTCATTGCCTGAAGTACTCGTTGCCCTACATGGTGACGTTCTACCGGCCACCCTGGACTCTGCAGCCGGCACCTCAGATGCTTGAGACTCTGACTCTGTGATTCCCGCTTCTCTGTGGATATGGACTCCGCACGTAATAGACCTTGGAAGGGCCATGGCACTCCCAATGATGAAGAGGGAGCTGCCTGACGAGTTTGACAAGATGGCCAGTTTTCATGAATAAGTCTGGAAAAGACCCCGCAGAGACTTGGAACAGGTTTTGCGCTCTGCCCAGGACTAACTGCTGGATGTCAGTGCACGTTGACACAGATGTCCCTCAGGGTGGATGACGCTCTACAAAGTGGAACACTGGTGGATGCTAACTCTCCTTTGTGAATGGGCCCGATGATCCGTCTGTTTGTTTATAAGGAAACACCTATTTGGCCCTGGACAGCAAGTTGGCGGATTTAGCATCCAAGGATCTGGGTCTGTTCTTCGGGGATGCCTTCACAAACGACTTGAACTGACACGTTTTATTTATGCGTCTCTTGACTAGACACATATATCTCTCAGATGTTGCCCGGATTCAGGAACAATTTTGTTCACAATCTGCATGCCCTTGACGCATATGTCGCCTGTTGACATTTCAAGATGGAAGACACCCATTTACTCAGGGACCAGTTCTGCGAGGGTGATTGGTTCTCTGAACTGGATCTGAGGGAAGCCTGTCTGGGTTCCACCATCAACATGGAAATATCGGAACTGACTCATTATCAGTCGATCCAGTTTTCTGGTTTCTCTGGGAATATTCTGTTCAGACGACGCTCCGTCTTCCGATGCCCAAGGTGACCGCCTTCAGGAATGATATCAGATGCATGCTCCGCACCCCGCAGATCATGCTGAGAGAAGCCATCGTACCACATCCTTGCACTATCGGACACTCCAACACCTGAAGGTTCGCTATCAGGTCTTCGGCCTTGTACGACCAAGTCATGTGGCTTTCAGATAAAACTCGTCTAGAACTTCATCGGTGACTTCGCCATATGGAAACCCAGAACGGCAAGGCGATTTTCAGACCCCAACCAGACTTCATCCTGGAATCCGATGCCAGCGGTATGGGCTGGGGCGCTACTTTCGATGGCGTGGCGACTGGTGGACTCTGGACTCCAGAGGAGAGAGCTCCTCACGTCTACTGTCTGGAACTAACTGCAGGTTCGTTCGCCATTCGCAGCTTCCCCAGGGGAAGAATTACTGCTCGCTGCCTCCCTGTATGGACAATGTCCCGACTGTCCCGTCTGCAGTCGGATCTCATGTAGGATCTCTATCAAAACTGTCTGGACAAGAATTTGTCACTTGTGGCAGAATATCTCACGGGACGAGACAATCATGTAGCGGACGGGTTATCACAACACTGGAGAGGTGCCAACGATTGGCTACTTCACCCTCCGGTGTTTTGAGTACTGGACTCACTCCGAGCCCCCCTTCACTCAGATCTGATTGCAACCATGGTGAACTGTCAAACAGATTGGTTCTTCAGTTGGCTTCCGGACCCATCAGCGAGATGGTGGCCGCGTTTTCAAAGACTGGCCTCCCTTGGGGGCATATGCATTCCCCCTTTTTCTTTTTCTACGGATTACTTCGGACATTGCATCAGACCATACTCCTGGGAGTGTTGTTTCTTCTGGTCACACCACTTTGGAGGAGTCAACCGTGGTTCCCTCTCTTGCTGGAGAGGAGAAGACCCTCTACTACTCCCTGTCTCCAGATGTCTCCTATGGGATCCTCAAGAAGATCGACATACATTGATTTTAGAGGATCGCCTACCACTAGTGGCTTGGATCATTTCTGGAGTACTGGGATTTCTCAGACCTATCGACAACGGTTATTGAGTTCCTCTGGGACTCTTGGGCATCTGAGGAACTCTGGAGAGATGTTTGGATCCCTTTACGGCCCCTATCATGGCTGTCCTAAACTGCCTGGCTGAATTGTTTTCTCAGGGTAAGTTGTATGGGACAATTTACGTCTTAGGTCAGCTAGCTCGACGGCTCATGTGCCTACTCTAGATTCTGGCATGGGTAAGGACCCGTTGGTATGCAGACTACTTCAAGGGGTACGCCTTTCGGGACACCTGCCTCTTGCTATTCCTTAGTTTAGGATGTGTCGCTTGTTCTGCGCTTCCTTGAGGAGTGGCCTGATGTGAAGGATTTGTCTTTGCGCCAGCTTTCCGCTTGGCCGGCTCTCCTGTTAGGTCTTGTATTTTTTTTCGTTACGTTCTGATCTTCGTGCTTCTAATGTAAAATCTTTTTCCTTCTCACTGGACGGTGTGTCTGTTTCTATTCCGCGCAGGACCATATCTATTCGTCTTCTGTATTGTATCCCCAATATTCAGATAGGCCATGTCTTTGTGTGGCACGTTGCCTATGGACGTATGGATCCAAGACCTTGTCCTTTCTGCTCTTGGGCAGCTGTTGATATCCTACATCCAACCGTTTAGAGCTGTTTCTGCACCTTCGCTCGCTTGTTGGATTCTGTGGTTTCTTTCATCGACTGGCATTGCGAGTTCCTTTGGGACACATTTGGTTCAGGGCGCTGCAGCTCTAGAAGCCGGTAGGTCCCTTCTGGATTTTTTCTCTGCACCGCTGATTGGTCTGGGAAATCGACTTTCCATTCCTTTTATTTCAGTCCTCGATCTCATGTTTCTTCTGTTTTTATGTTGGGGTGTTAAAATTGCAAATATGAAGCCTCCTGTCTTGCCATAAAATTAGGGATTATTCTAGCCTCGGTGAGGGAATAATTAAAATTTTATTAAAGACAGGAGGCGAATATTTCCCCCCCCTTTTTTTACATTTCCCTCCCTGGATTTGTTTTTTTTATTGGGGATTGGGGAACTGGGGATATTGTCATGTTTTTGTACATGCATGGTCTTGTATAATTAAGATTATTTCTATTATATGGTGGTGATTATCCGTGTGCGTTTTATTCATCATGTATTATGATGTGCAAGTAATATTGTATGGATATGACATCTTGCTTTGACAGTTTACTTTCACAATGTTTCTTTTTTTCTTGCACTGTAATCTGTTTTCTCTCTGGTTTTGACGATTGTTTCTCTGGATGTTTCTGCTACAAGGTGGATTCATTGGTTTTCCTTGCTCTCCTGCTCGACCTCATCAAAGAAAGAGGAAGTGGGAGGGTCTGCCTAAATGGTTTTATACTGCTGTTATTTTGTTCTGATTGGTTGTTTTGAAAAGTTCTGTTAACTATTTCTTTGCTGCTTGAGGTTTCGGTAAAGAAGGTAAAGCAAATATTCGCCTCCTGTCTTTAATAAAATTTAGATTATTCTCTCACCGAGGCTAGAATAATCCCTAACTAACTGTAACATATTCATCCTCACCTTGCAGCATCTGCAGTGATTGCATTGCTAACAAACGCGGTAGTGCCGTTCAGCGGCCATGCGTCAATAGGTTTGACTCCTGCAGAATGTTGGTGGACGCCAGCCGCTGCGGATCCACACTAATTTGTAACCCCACATCCGCCTACGGCATTGACGACGTCTGCGTGCTTGTGACATCAAGTAAAGGACGCGCTCGCACATTCTGGGGTCAAAGGTCGGGTATGTCCAGTCGGATCTGAGAGAGGCTTATTTAAACTCCTTTTGCCTTTTCCTCATTGCCTTGTCAAGGTTTCCCTTAGTGGTTGTCCGAGAGTGTGTTCCTAAGCGTTTATTTCTGGTTATTGACTTTGGCTTTGCTTTCCCTTATCATTGTGTCCCATTCTGTTGTCCCCGACCTCGGCAAGTATTCTGACTATTCTTTGGTACGTTAAGGTCGGCCATTCTAAGGCCCAGTAAGACGTTACCTTTTAGTCCTAGGTGTGATACAGGTCTACGTGCTGGATCAACTAGTAATTCTGACACTAACCAAAGGAACTGGACGTAACTGTTGCCTCCGCTTAGTTGTATTGTTTTTGGTTCTGATTTTTTTGTTTTGTTTTGTTTTGTTACCTATGCAAACAGAAAAAGAGAAAAAACAACGGATGTACAGTTTAGCATATCTAACGTTTAGCGTGTAACTTCAATGAAAGTCCTATTAACAACAACTTTTTTGGTATTAAGTGTCACAAGTACTAAGTCATGAATCTCATGTCTAGCTAATCAAATCTAACATGGTATTCCCACATACAATTAGTTTGCATTTCCTGCTTAATTGCTGCCACCCAGTTAGTCAGGACTTCTTGTCTCGCATCTTATTTTATTTTAACTAATTTTGTTACTAACACGCAAAAATGTGCTGCTGTTCTATATGCCATGTTGCGTTACCTGTTTATACTACGCTTGATATCGCTGCTGTGGTGTACTTTGCATATCTGTAATTAATTCAAAGAGATTGTGCAGTTTCTCTAAATGTCATTACCATATTAAATACACTTTGTTATTGTTGTGCTTGTTACTGCTGTTGTGGCTACACAAGCTCTCTCTGTAGGTCCAGCATGGATTCTAAATGAGAGATTTATAACTATTACACAATTTTTTTTAACATACTATTATTGTCACAAACGCACCCTACTCCAAGAATGTACGTGGTGTAGTTGTGGTGGCAAAGGGGTTGAAGTTTACTATATGTCTGCATTAGAACGGAAATAATGATAAAATATCACTTAACACCACCCACACGTAAGCATAATAATATAAAAATCACTATTTTAACTCTGCCACCACCAAGACAATTTGTAAATAGGGTGCCTTGTTCCCCCAGGTAAATCAATAATAAAAACCCACCAAATGCAAGTTAGCACAATATTTAAGGAATTGCAACAATATTCATTAGTCTCTTCAGGTAACGTGATTCTTTACCAAACACAGGCAGAACTTAATAAAGGAATATTTATTATGAGCAAAAAATAGTCTCAGTGCATACAAAAAAATAGATGACAATCAAAATTATTTACACCAACAACAAATATAAATAAAAGGGATAAAATAACAAAGTCCTAATCACTTTCTCAGCTCTTCAAAGTAAATACTTCTGCCCCACATGGTCTCTGGTAGGAAAAATGGTGACTCACTTAGAATTAAATTCTGCCCCTCAAGCAAGTACCAGACACACTTCAGTATCCCTAGAGATATACCACGCCTCACCCAGAGGTGGAGTTAAGGTGTATCTATAGAGACCCTAAGTGACCACCACCTTGTGTCCAGACCCACATCAATCCAAATGGAAACATTTGGTTCTATCTTCTCTTATGTACCTGCCACAGAAATAATAATTGCATCTACGAATTTGTTATTATTTTTCCATTCCATAGATATGTCAGTACCTTCCTTGCGACCCAATATAGCGGACATCACAATCCCTTCCCCTATGGTTAAGTTATGCCAAACATGTTTGGGCTTGTTTAGAAGATGGTGCTTGACACATTCCAAATATAACAAAAAAGAGGCTTAATCACTATTAGGCTTTTTAAGTGTAGAATCTAACACCTTGCACAGCCTTTGATTAAACACAGGATACATCTTTCCCTTTTCACATTCCTATTTACATTACACCTTCTGTCATTTGACCTCTGTGGGGGGTCCCAGCTTCAAGGACAATATTCCATAGTGCAATAATAAGTTATGCATCCTTGCTGTGACAATTATGGCTAGGGCTGTATAAACAGAAACAACAGTGATTTAACCCTTAAATTACTGCTTCATTAAGCTGAAGTTGTCTTGATACCTTTAGTGTTCCTTTAACCCCTTAAGGATGTAATCGATTGTACAAGTTCTGACCAAAACCAAAACAAAAAATAGAATTTGAACTATGTTACCTCTATTATATTAAAGGGACACTATAATCATCAACTTCAGCTTATTGTATTTGTTCTGGTGAGTATAATCATTCCTTCATGCTTTTTGCAGTAAACACAGTTTTTTTCAGAGAAAATGCAGTGTTTACATTACAGCCTAGGGATACCTCCACTGGCCACTCCTCATATGGCTACTAGAAGTGCTTCCTGGGGCAGTGCTGCCATGCAGTGTCTCCACCCTTTGCATGGAGACACTGAAATTTACTCATAGAGATGCACTGATTCAATGCATGTTTATGAGGATTTGTTGATTGTCAGGGCTGTGTTTGGCTTGTGCTGGCTCTGCCCCTGATCTGCCTCCTTGATAGCCTCAGCCAATTCTATAGGAAAGCATTGTGATTGGCTCAGAGAATCACTTTTGATTCAACCAAGCAGGCAGATCAGGGGCAGAGCCAGCAGCTGCAGACTTGAATAGAAGTAAGATTTTACTATATTTAGGGGGGTAAAGGAGCTAGATGGTGGTTTTATCACTCTAGGGTTAGGAATACAAGTTTGTGTTCCTGACCCTATAGTGTTCTTTTAAGTGTACCCACATGTATTATGTATAATTTTGTTCAGAAAACAGGGCTTTCATTTTACACCAACATGTGAACATAATTTAATTTGAATAAAATCTAAAGTGTGAGAGATGAAGAAATTTTATTTTCCAAGTTCTGCATGGCATTTTAACTATGAATGTGACAATACTCTTAGCTTTTACTGCAATTAAACACGCATTTTCATTTTGTGATGCCCACAAGTACAATATGGTGTTTTGGAAAGTTACAGGGTCAAATAAAGACCTTACCCATTTGAGCTTTTACACATTTTGCCATATTGATTTGCCTAGGAATGAAAACTACCCCCATCATGCTATACATTTTGCAAAAGTAGATAGCCCAGAGTATTCAAAATGGGGTATGTCCAGTCATTTTTAGTAGCCACTTGTCCACAAATCCTGGCCACAGATAGTATTCATATTGTTTTGTTGCTTTTTTACACAAAAACTACACTTTCACTGATGATATCATACATTTTGCTGCTCCAGAACACTCAAATTTGTGTTCAGCAATGTTTGACGAGTACAACAGTCTGATCCCCAGGGCGTGCTATGCCTACTTGCGGTGCTAAAGCCCACATTTTGCATGGAGGCAAAGCATGCCCTGCATCCTTAAGGGTTTTCTTTTGTTAACAAAAATATCTGTTCTTGACAGGACTTCAAAACTCACTTCAATTAGGGCTATTGTTGCAGAATAGTAATATTTATTATAACAGGAAAGATTTTCATATAACAATGAGTTATGATCTTTACAACTGGGAGACTTGGTTACACAACATCGTGTCATTAATTGAGCTGGCAAGATGCATTTGTCAGTTTTGTGTTTCTGACAGGACTGTTTCATGACTGGATTTGTTACCTTACATACATCCACCAAGAGTGCAGGGCTTCCAGAACCGACAGCATCATGTGATCTCTCTCACATAGCAGCTCCACTACAGTAATCACATATATCCATTCATTATAAATATAAACATTATGTGATAAATTTAGCTTTTATTTATTGTGGTAATTTAGTACTGTTAAAGTGACACTATAGGCACCAAATATAAAAAAAATAGGGCTATATGCAGCCTTAGCCATACCTCTCCTGGCTGTGACAGCCTACATGAAAAAAGCCTAATTTTCAATATTTGACCCTGTAACTTCCCAAAACACCCTAAAACCTGTACACGAGACATATCTGAATACAAATATGTGCATTTTATTGCTGTAAAAACAAACAGTATTATGACATTCACTAAAAAAATAAAAACTATTTTTAATTTCTCACTTTTTTTATATTTTATTCTTATTAAATTTTGTTTCATAGCTAAATATTTGATGTTAACTTAAAGTCCTATTTCTCCTGAATAAAATGATATATAATAAGTGTGGGTGCCCTTAATATAAAAGAGGTGAATTACGGTTGAACAGACATAGTCAATTTATAGTCAAGTTTTGATAACGTTTTATTTTGATCAAAACGTGTACATTTGGCTCAGTCCTGAAGAGGTTAAACAAAACAATAACAATATTACTGTGCAACAAAAAATGGTCTCAAGCAAAATAGAGAGTATATACATAGTATAATGTAAACGAATGCATTTCTAATATATATTTCATTA
The DNA here is from genome assembly GCA_933207985.1 of Pelobates cultripes. Lineage (NCBI taxonomy): Eukaryota > Metazoa > Chordata > Amphibia > Anura > Pelobatidae > Pelobates > Pelobates cultripes. Next base: position 216,495,236 of record OW240914.1, on the reverse strand, counting down.
TTTACCATATTATGGTTCTTTCATGCCATTTCATTGATACATTAACAGTTAGCTATGATTCCCGCACACAGTAAAATAATCTGGGTAACAGCAATTTGCTTAATGCTGTACCACAAAACATACTAAATTGTGGTGTGGTTTACTGTTGAATCAGTTTCTTCTTGCACTTGTTGAGATTTAACTTTATTGCTCAGGTGGTCAAAGGGAATTGTTATCATCACATTCCAAGGAGCGGTACAAAATACAGTGTATTACACACTTAGATCTAGTTAATACATTTAGTTTTCTGATTTATTATTACTATCTTGGTTACGAATTCCTGTAAGTGCTACTTGTAATTGGCTACATATTCCTTGAATATTTGCTGTTTTGAGGCTTTGGAGCAGCACCCATCTTTTGTATATTTACTTGAAAGGGAGTAACATACATAGTTTATGTTTGCTAGAGAGATCAGGGAGTATGTCCTATTGTCAGTCAAAACACTTTTTTTCCTAAGGCTAGACTGTGTATCTTGTTGAAATTGAGCCTATCTCAAATGCCTGTCTCATTGGTTGATATCATACAGCCTGTGTTATTTGTCCCAGAACAAGGTGTACTGGTTACTTGCACTAGTATTGCTTCAGCTCAACATTATTTCACACGGCTTACCCTTTGACCAGGGTCCAAAGCAAAGTGGGGTGGACAGGGACTGGTGCCCTCAGTGGAGATGTGAAAACCCTCTAAGTCTAATTCTTGCACCATTTCAATGTTACCCTGAGTCCCTTGTGATACTGAAAGAGAAAAAAACACCCTTGCAAGTCAAAATACAGCACAGTGGAGTATATTGCTGTGGGTACATGATTTACTACTGCATTAATACATCAAGTGTGGAGTTTATAAATATAGGTTTATATAAGACATTGAATTCAAAGTTTTGGTATCACAATGTGATTTAAAGGAACACTATAGTGCCAGGAATACAAACATATTCCTGATATGGCGTTTAGGTTGCCGGCGTTTAATACCCTTAAAAATGTGTTTTAGAGGCGTGGCCTGACAGCTAACCAAGTGAGATGCACATGGTTTGAGCTGCTCAAACTAAGCCTATAATATTGACATTTAATCAGCAAAAATGCACTGATTTAGCCTGAAAACCCTTATTATTCATTTGGAGTACTGTGTCGTGTGCTTGGTCTATGCTTTGCTGGCTCTGGTGTGTACAAACCCTATCGGATCACTTTGCGGCCTAGGGTTAAATACGTGGCAGGGGAGGCGGCCCATCTTCTGCCTTGGTTTGGAACCCGACTGGCCTGGGCCCTCTAACCCCCCTTTGGACTGGCGGGGGTTATCCCAGTCCCCACTGGTGATCATCCAGATATACTTTCCTCAGATCTATTCAGCAAGATGGCTGTTAATCCAGAGAATGCTTGGATGCATATCTCACTGCAGAGGCCTGTCCACATGGACCCGCTCATGCAGGCGTTTGACCGGCTGTGTTCACAGTTCTGGGCTAAGATCAACAGCAGACGAGCAACTACCCCATCTGCAGATCGGGGCGTGAAGGTCCAGACTAGGACTCCTGGACACAGGAAACCAGCTAAACACCCAAAGCTCATCCCATACACAGCGTGGAAGGGAGTGAGATCAACACGGAGGCTGCGGTCAGCGTGTGATTGCCGGCTTTCCACACTTACCTGCATGGCGCTTCAAAGGGGACCGAGTACACTCTCACTGGGCAGAGCCAGGATCGTGCACTGAGAAGGACAAGAGGCTCTGAGCCGGGTGCTGGACTTTGCCGGAGTCCTGGAGGAGAGATTGCCCACTCATCAGCTCGGGGTAGGAGGGACACCTCACTACCATCTACTCTTGCTGTTGCCTTTGGCTACCCTCCTGTGTATTCCATATGCCTCCCAATTACAGGAATAGAATGATTGTGGACTCTTGCTGCACAAAGGCCTACCACTTAAAGCGGCACTGTCATGCCGAAACCCGTTTTTTTTTTAACCCCCCTCCCGCCTCCACTACATCCAATTGACCCACTAGTCACCCCCAAATGCCCCTAAGCCCCCCACATTACCTATTTTTTAATCCTTATTTTCTGCCCCGATCTTGATTCAGGGCGCCGCCATCTTTGTGTGGGTAGGTGAAGTCCCTGTGGGACACGTCATCAGCCCACACTAGGCAGACACTGAGATTCCCGCACATGCCCAGTGAAACACCTGGACATGCGAACGGGAATTTCATCTATTCATTCATTCATCAGACAGACGAATGAGTGAATAGAAATATCAGCCGAACAAACTAACACAATGTATCAGTGTTAGTTTGTTCGTTCAGTTTATTACAAGGAGGGAGCTACCGGCACGCAGCTCCCTCCTTGTAATATGTAACTATAGAAGCGGCAGGGAGCAGTGCTCCCCACCACTTCATAAGCCCCCCAGTACCCCCTCTCACTCTATGGGGGTCAATATGACCCCCATAATAGCACAAGAGAGATTTAAATCTCCCAAATGCCCCTACTCACTATACCGCGAGTAGGGGCATGTCTACTAAACAGTGAGCAGCCTGTGGCTGCTCACTGTTGAAAAAAAAGACATAAATTACAATAAGGGGGGGCGGACCTATTGTCCTCCCCCCCTCCCCCACCCTGAGCGGCGGGTGGGGGCCATAAAGATAATGGGGGGGGGACCTACTGTCCTCCCCCCCCCGGCCCCCACCCCTGAGCGGTGGGTGGGGGCCCTAATAAAACAATAAGGGGGGGGGACCTACTGTCCTCCCCCCCTGGCCCCCACCCCTGCGCGGTGGGTGGGGGCCCTAATAAAACAATAAGGGGGGGGGACCTACTTCCTCCCCCCCTGGCCCCCACCCCTGCGCGGTGGGTAGGGGCCCTAATAAAACCATAAGGGGGGGGACCTACTGTCCTCCCCCCCTGGCCCCCACCCCTGCGCGGTGGGTGGGGGCCCTAATAGGCTCATAAGGGGGGACCTACTGTCCTCCCCCCCTGCCCCCCACCCC
>OW240914.1:216176325-216491929 GCA_933207985.1 Pelobates cultripes | reverse complement strand
GCAGCCACAGCAATGAATAGGATCAGAGTTTCATTCATTAGAATGAAATTCCGATCCGAATAAAGTGCCGAATTGCGTTCTAAAAGAAACGAACATACTGTTGTCATTCAGTTAGAACGCAATTCGGCAGTTTAGTGTAAAGTGACAGGAAGCATTGTGGGAACACAGAGGAAAGCTAGGGATCATGGGAAAATTGCTCTGACCAGCGGAAATTCAAAAGAACTTTCCCACGCTGTGTAAAATGACACAGAGCACTCTGATTGGCTTAAACCCACCAATCAGAGTGTTCTAAGCCTAATTGCAGGGCGGGGCAAGGCTTTATAAGCCTTGACCCGCCCTGCGGAGCTCAGTATGCGGCGTGCCCTCGAAGGGCGAACGTGGATTATTTTTTTTTGCGCTCGTTTTTTTTTTTTTAAAGTGCGACGGGTGTAATGGATTTTTATTTGGCCTTTTTGGGGGCTGAAGAAAGAAGATTTTAGAAAAAAGAAGACGTCAAATGGTAAGTTTAATTTTTTTTTACAGGTTAGTTATTTTATTCCCCCTCACTATTTTTAGGGTGAGGGGGGTAGGTAGGAGATAGTTTTTTTTTGGGTGGGGGGGTGACTAGGGGCTTGGGACCCCTAGTCACCTTGATTGGGGGGGGGTGTTTCATTTAGGGCCCCCACCCACCGCTCAGGGGTGGAGGACAGTAGGTCCCCCCCTTATTGTTTTATTAGGGCCCCACCCACCGCGCAGGGGTGGGGGTCAGGGGGGGAGGACAGTAGGTCCCCCCCCTTATTGTTTTATTAGGGCCCCCACCCACCGCTCAGGGGTGAGGCCGGGGGGGAGGACAGTAGGTCCCCCCCCTTATTGTTTTATTAGGGCCCCCACCCACCGCGCAGGGGTGGGGGCCGGGGGGGAGGACAGTAGGTCCCCCCCCTTATTGTTGTATTAGGGCCCCCACCCACCCACCGCGCAGGGGTGGGGACGGGGGGGAGGACAGTAGGTCCCCCCCCTTATTGTTTTATTAAGGCCCCCACCCACCGCGCAGGGGTGGGGGCTGGGGGGGGAGGACAGTAGGTCCCCCCCTTATTGTTTTATTAGGGCCCCCACCCACCCACTGCGCAGGGGTGGGGGCCGGGGGGGGAGGACAGTAGGTCCCCCCCCCTTATTGTTTTATTAGGGCCCCCACCCACCGCGCAGGGGGGGAGGACAGTAGGTGTCCCCCCCTTATTGTTTTACTAGGGCCCCCACCCACCGCGCAGGGGTGGGGGCCGGGGGGGAGGACAGTAGGTCCCCCCCCTTATTGTTTTATTAGGGCCCCCACCCACCGCGCAGGGGTGGGGGCCCAGTAGGTTCCCCCCCATCTTTATTTAGGGCCCCCACGGGCATGGGGGGGGGGGTTTATTAGTTTTTTTTGTTTTTTTTTACAGTGAGCAGCTATACGCTGCTCACTGCTTACTACACATGCCCCTACTCGCGATATAGCGAGTAGGGGCATATTATTTACTAATACTAAGTAATCTTTACTTAGTATTAGTAAAGTTGGCTGTTAGACCAATTTAGGTCTTTCAGCCTTTTAGTAGATAGCTCCCTGATACCGTGGGAATTAGGGAGTTATCTACTAAGCGGCTGCAAGATGCAGCCACAGCAATGAATAGGATCAGAGTTTCATTCATTAGAATGAAATTCTGATCCGAATAAAGTGCCGAATTGCGTTCTAAAAGAAACGAACAGACTGTTGTCATTCAGTTAGAACGCAATTCGGCAGTTTAGTGTAAAGTGACAGGAAGCATTGTGGGAACACAGAGGAAAGCTAGGGATCATGGGAAAATTGCTCTGACCAGCGGAAATCAAGCACACTTTGCTCCTCCGCTGGTCAGAGCTGGTCAAGCGGAGGAATCCTCCATAAGGCAAAGAGTCCCTACTTTGTCTATATGATTTTAAAGAAAACTAAAGAAGACAGGAAGAAAATAATAACTGATCCTGAGAGAGGGGGAGAAGAGGAAGAGATTGAGGAAAGGTAAGTTCGGCATGACAGTGCCGCTTTAAGATCTAATTAATAAGGCTTTTAGTGGATGCCATCTTGTACTAACGTTTTATCTGCTTTTTTAACTTGTTGTCTTCTACGTTTATTTTTCTTTTACAATGGTTGGAGTGCTCTCTTGAAATGGTGCTTAGTTCCAGTGGTAACTTTAACATATGTGCAGCCCAGGGCTTGTAATTAGTAGGTATCATCCTTTGCTCAGCTGCACGCATTGCACCCTATCTGCATGTCTATATCTTTCTAACAATAATCTTTCTTGCTAAACAATACAACTCTAGACCTGAAAGCTTTACTTGTTTCTCCTAATACTGAAAAATGTGCAGTTTCCAGAAATGCCATGTAACTATTTATGTTGTCTGCTCATAGATGTCAATGTTATCGCTGTTGTGGCATTTATTGCTTGAATGTAATTTACATGCACTGCAAAAATACAGATTAAAAAATAAAAATAAAAAAAAAAGGTTGATAGGCTATTGCACATGAATCAATGCATCTCTATGGGGGAAGTTCCGCATGTCCATGTGTAACACACAGGAAGCACCTCTAGTGGCCATCTGAGTAGTGGCTACTAGAGATGTTCCTAGGCTGTAATGTAAACAATGCCTTTTCTCTGAATCCAAGGGGATTCATATCCTTGTTATTGTTATTATTATTATTGTTTATATAGCGCCAACAAATTCCACAGCGCTTTACATTAGGTGGACTAACAAACATGTAATTTTAACCAGACAAATTGGACGCACAGGAACACAGGGGTTGAGGGCCTTGCTCAATGAGCTTACATGCTAGAGGGAGTGGGATAAAGTGACACAAAAGGTGAGGATATTATTAGAGAAATAGATTGGTAGAATAGTATTCACTGAAGACTTAGTGTGTTGTTGTTTTTTAAATGACAGTTGCAGTTTAATTGACACACTTTTGTTAAGAAGTGCATTTTTAATGCTTTTTTGAATGAGTTGAGACTGGGTTCAAAATCCTTGCCTGGAAATTATAGACCTGTGAGCTTAACTTCTGTGACTGGGAAAATATTTGAAGGGCTATTAAGGGATAACATTAAGGAATTCATTGGGAAGAACTTTGTTATTAGCAATAATCAGCATGGTTTTATGAAACATAGGTCATGTCAAACTAACCTAATTGCATTCTACGAAGAAGTAATTAGAAGTATAGATCAGGGTGCTGAAGTGGATGTGATCTACTTGGATTTTGCCAAGGCATTTAATACGGTTCCTCACAATAGGTTAGTCTTCAAACTAAAGGAAATTGGTCTAGATGATTACTCTTGTTCTTGGGTAGAACATTGGCTTAAGGATAGAGTACATCGAGTTGTCATTAATGGTAAATTTTCAGGCTGGACAAAAGTGGAAAGTGGTGTCCCTCAGGGTTCTGTTTAAGGACCGCTTCTTTTTAACATCTTGAAATGGGCATTGAAAGCCATGTTTCGGTGTTTGCAGATGACACAACACTCTGTAAAGTAATAAAATGTGAGCAGGATATTGCTTTGCTGCAGAGGGATTTGGATAGATTGGGGTATTGGGCACTAGAATGGCAGATGAAATTTAACGTAGAAAAATGCAAAGTTATGCACTTCCGGGTCAAGAATGCACAAGCAACTTACACCCTAAATGGTAGTGAATTAGGGATAACCACACACGAGAAGGATTTGGGAATTGTTATAGACAACAAATTAGGCAGCAATATGCAAATTCAATCTGCAGTTGCTAAGGCCAGTAAGGTTTTGTCATGTATAAATAGGGGCATAAATTCTCAGGATGAAAATACAATTTTGCCTCTTTATAAATAGCTGGTAAGACCACACCTTGAATATGCTGTGCAATTTTGGGCACCTGTTCTAAAGAAGGATATCATGGCACTAGAAAAAGTGCAGAGACGAGCTACAAAATTAATAAAAGGAATGGAGCATTTTAGTTACGAAGAAAGGTTAAAAAATTTAAATCTCTTTAGTTTGGAAAAATGGCGCCTCAGAGGGGATATGATAACATTATACAAATATATTCGGGGCCAGTACAAACCATTATCTGGAAATCTATTCATAAACAAGGCTATACATAGGACACAAGGTCATACATTTAGGCTGGAAGAAAGGAGATTTCATCTAAGGCAAATAAAAGGTTTTTTTACAGTAAGAGTAATAAGGATATGGAATTCTCTGCCTGAAGAGGTGGTTTTATCAGAGTCCATACAGATGTTTAAACTGAAATTGGATAAATACTTGCAAAAACATAACATACAGGGATATAATTTCCAGTTAGTGGGGTAATAGCTGCTTGATCCAAGGAGACATCTGACTGCTATTTTGGGGTTAAGAAGGGATTTTTTCCTAGTTTGTTGCAAAATTGGAAGTCCTACAGACTAGGTTTTTTTGCCTTTTTTTGGATCAACAGCAAAAACATGTGAGGAAGGCTGAACTTGATGGATGCAAGTCTCTTTTTAGCTACGTAACTATGTAAAGGGAAGGGAGTTGCACAGGAATGGTGCAGCCGTAGAGAAGTCTTGAAGGCGAGCATCAGAGGTGGGCGTACGAATTGAGGATAGACGTAGGCAGTAGTGTATTTTGGATTGGTGCTGCCCTAGGCATGACAGACTCGTGCACCCCCGATTTAAATTTACCCACCCCTTCCTGCCAAGGCTGCACCTCTTCCTGTTAACTATATTTTGACTGACAGACACACACTGACACACACACTCACAGACAAGCACACACTCTCAGGTACACTGACATACACACACACACCCACTGATTTGACACATTCTGACACATACAATCAGTCAGACACACACTGACAGACGCATGCATGCACTGACAGACACGAACAATCACTCAGACACACACATTTACTTACAGATACACACACATTCACTGAATGACACACACACTCACTCACAGACACTCACTGACAGACAAACACACACACACATTTACTGACACACACTCACTCTAAGATACACTGACATACACACACACACTCACTGATTTGACACAATCTGACAAACACATACAATCATTCAGACACACACAAGCACTGACAGACATGCACAATCACTGACAGACACGCACAATCACCAGGGCCAGATTAATAGCCCATTGGGCCTGGTGATGGTCCTAATTACAGAATTTTATTGACAAAAAAACACTACAGCTGACTGAGGAAGCTCACAGACGAGTGAAACGTTTTGGCTGATTTGGACTTTTAATTGGACTTTTACGGATACGTTTTATGCTCCAAATTTCTGGTTTTATTTATCACTTTTATTTGGAACCAATACAATTACTTTTTACATCCATTTAAGTCCTTGAAGCCTTTGTGAATTTCTGTGGGGAAGTACCATCCCTTTATACCGGCACACAGCTGATCACTCTCAGAGCCAGGAATTTAAGGCTCCAAACAAGGTGAGCATAATATTTTCCACCTACATATTTATTGCTAGTTTTCACAATACCACCCATTTGGTCCTTTTTTTCCTTATTTCCTGTGTTGTTTGGAGGAAGGGGTGTGTTGCTGCCCAAAGAGCACAAAGGTTTACGTTACGGAGCCAATATCATATAGGCTCCAGACCATGTGAGTGGTTCTAGTTATCTACTTATATCACTCATCACCACTAAAAACCATCTACACTATATGTTTTTTTGTTTTTGTTCCCTTCTTTATATGTTTGCAAGCATATTCTTAAGTGTAAGATCACACTAAATTGTTGGGGTAAGTGAACCCCTCTATCACTTTTTACTTATATAAGCGCTCCACTATTTGGTGTACATTTTATACCATATCCTTCTATACTGTTAAAAGATTGTGGAAATAAGGGTATTCCACTTTATGTGTTTGAGCTGCTTTGAATTTAGGCACTGAATAGCATCACTCGTTACATCTGAAAAGAGGTTTTGTTTTTGTTTTTTGTTAACTAAAACAGTCGTACCTCCCAAGCGTCATGTATCTGGTGGAGGTGGTGCTGCAGGGAAACCCACGGGATATAGCTATAAGAAAACACATACCCTATGCTAATATCTCGATTTCATCTTTCAAATAAATCCATACCCCCTAACAGCAGTGTCCGGTGAAGCAGGATGTCAGTGGGCGGAGTAAAAGTGTAGGCCACTGATGCAAATTAGGTATCCAATACCGCCCAAAGGGACAAACATGCCCAAAGAGGGGGTGTGCCTGCCCAAAGAATTAGAAGGTCAGCCTTGTGTGACTGCTTGTCAGACTGCTTGCTAATCAAGCAGGCAGGCCAGCTAAGGGCATACTGTGCAGACAGCACCATGAGCTTGGCATAAATGCATCTAATGATGCACTTTCTCCATGCTTTCTATGGACTGTTCCGTAGCACTCGCTGGTCCACTCCTCTCTTAACCTTCTTACTAGCAGGCAGAAGCTCCTGGTATACAGTCCGAGACAGAGGTATAACTAGTGAGTGAAGAAGAAAGGGAACATGCCATAGTGTTAGAGAGTCTGAAGCAGCAAGAGCAATTGCATAGTGCACAAAGTCAGCTTTACCGTAACTAATTTAATTGTCAGCCCGTCCGCACAAGTTTTGTTCCCCTAGATCCATTTTTCCATACTTAAGCAAACGCATGTGAAGAGTAGTAAAAGAAAAAAAATAGTATTGTATTAATCAATAGGCCTATTAAATAAGCATGGGTCTGGAGCTGCAGCTCCATTAGCGTCTATGTTAATCCGGGCCTGACAATCACTCAGGCACACACATTCACTGAACCACACACACACTCCCTCACTCACTCACAGACACTCACATTTACTGACAGACACTCACTCACAAAAATGAGGTTAACAAAGCATTAGCCTGGGCATTTGGGGGCGGTGTTTTTTGCCACCCAATGGAAAGTGCAGCACAAGGCAAATGCCTTGTCAGCCTCGCGGTACATACAGCCCTGGACATAGGCCTTCGACAGAGCGTAGGGGCCTAGAGAGGACATACTTGTTTATTAGGAAGGATAGGTAGATGGGGACAGCTTAATGTAGAGATTTAAAAAGCAAGAACTAGAATTTTAAATTGAGTCCTATATTTTGGAGTAAGGCGTGGGAGGTGCGGGCGGACTGAAAGATGAGCTTTGTCGCCGCATTCATTATAGACTGTAACAGGGTGAGTTGGGAGCATGTAAGACCACTGAGAAGCAGATTGCAGTAGTCAAGACGAGAGAGGATAGTGACATGGACCAGCACCTTAGTTGCATTCAGGGGAGGGCTAGCAGCCTCAGGCCTGGGGGGCAAATCCAGTCAAGTGGCCCATTGCACCCCTGAATCAGCTCACCATCCATGCCCACCTTTTCCTGGTTTTATAACAGATTTTGATGTTATGCTAATCAGTAGCTCTTTGCCATACCCACTCCTTTGCGGCTCCGACTTTCAATGTTGTTAGAGCACAGGCTTAGAATCTCTGAGCCTGTGCTCTGACTCACTAACTGAGCACCGGAACCACGAGGGAGAGGATATGATCTAAGGCACCTACTGCTGGTGTGCACCAGTGGACCACTAGGGAATCACTTACATTTAAGGGACACTCCAGTGCCAGGAAAACAAATCGTTTTCCTGGCACTGCAGGTCCCCTCTGACTCCCACCCCCATCCCATGTTGCTGAAGGGGTTAGAACCAGTGGCATTCACATGACCCATGGGGCCCCGGTGTGAAAATTGATCCGTAGGCCCCCCCCCGCGCTTACTCGGCGCGGGTCGGGGCTGCAACACATGGCGGCGGGCACCTGGTTGCAGGGGTTGCAGGGCTGCGACCCCGCGACCGCGGTATGCACACACACTTAAAGGACCACTACAGACACCCAGATTACATCAGCTCAATGAAGTGGTCTGGGTGCCAGGTCCCTCTAGTTTTAACCCTGCAGCTGAAAACATAGGCGTTTCACTGAGGGTTAATTCAGCCTCTCTAATGGCTGTCTCATTGACAGCCGCTAGAAGAGCTTCCGCGATTCTCACGGTGAAAATCACAGTGAGAAGACACTGAACGTCCATAGGAAAGCATTGAGTAATGCTTTCCTATGGGCGGTTTAAATGCGCGCGCCTCTTGCCGCGCATGTGCATTCGGAGCTGAGAGGCGGAGGTAAATGCTGAAGACACACACACTCTCACGAACAGACGCATACACACTAGCTAACAGACACACACATTTACTGACAGAGACACACTCAGCGACAGACATACATACACACTCACTTACAAAACATACACTTTCACTGACAAACACACACTCACTTACAGACATCAAACACACTCAGTAACAGACACACACAGTAACACACTCACTGACACTCACTAGCAAACACACACCCAATAACAGACACACTCAGGGCCGGACTGGGGAAAAAATTAGGCCCGGGCATTTTTCAATCAGAGCGGCCCCCTAAGAAGGGGGCGGGGCCAGAGAGGGTGTGTTTTGTCATCACTAATGACAAGCACGCCTCCTCTCAAAGTGAGCATGTTGGTTCAATGCGCAGAGCCCCGCTGAAGAGCTCTAGCATTAGAAAAAGGCCCTGTATTTGTTCTGCGCAGCGCAAGCAAATGTAATAACATGCTTGCGCTGTGTTTGCTTTAAAATTGTCTCTGGTGTCTCCACAAGTGGGATACCAGAGGACAAAAGGGCCAGGAAAGTGTATGGTGCATGTGTTTGGAGCCTGCTTGTGGGATTGCGTGTGTGTAGAGTGTGGTGTGGTATTGTGTAAATAGGTCAATTTCATATGTGTTTGTGGTGTAATATGTGTGGCTAGGGGCTGTAGAGAGTGTGTGTATAGGTGGCATAGTGTTATAGGGGATGTAGCGAGTGTGTGCATACGGGCTGTAGTGTGTGTGTATAGGTGACGTAGTGTGTGTAGGGGTTGTAGAGAGGGGGTGTTTAGAGAATGTTGTATGTGTTTGCTGACAAGGGATGTATGTAGTGTGTGTGTAGGAGATCTAGTGTGTAAAGGACCCAGAGTGTGTATAGGAGATTGTGTGTGTGTGTGTGTGTGTGTATAGAGGATTAAGAGTGCATATAAGGTAAGGGATCTAGCGTGTATCTGGAGCGTAATGTATGTAGTGCTGTAGTGTGTGTGTGTGTGTGTGTATATATATATATATATATACATACATATATATATTTGGACGTATTGTATGTATGAGGGGCGCAGTGTGTGTGTATGTAAGAGGGGTGCTGTGTGTGAGGGTGTTTTTATCTGCCGTCACATTCTAATTTTCTTTGTCTGTTAACTCACTGAGGGTTATTTTATATATATATATATATATATATATCTGTAAATATATATATATATATATATATATATGTGTGTGTGTGAGCGAGGGTGCTGTCTGTCTGAGGGTGCTGTGTGTGAGTGAGGGTGCTGTGTGCCTGAGTGCGCTGTGTGTGTCTGGGTGGCGCTGTGTGTGTCTGGGGTACTGTGTGTGTCTGGGGGTGCTGTGTGTGTCTGGTGTGTGTGTACTGTGTGTGTCTGGGGGTACTGTGTGTGTCTGGGGGTGCTGTGTGGGGGTGCTGTGTATGTCTGGGGGTGATGTGTGTGTCTGGGGGTGCTGTGTGTGTCTGGGTGCTGTGTGTGTGTCTGGGGGTGATGTGTGTGAGTGTGATTTTTTTTTAATTTAAATTATTTTTATTTTTTTTAATTAATAATAATAATTTTAAAAAAAGTTATATCCCTCCCTTCTTACCTTTAGCCTGGGAGGGGGGGGCCGTTTTGCCTGGGACGGGGGGGGAGCCGTTCTGCCATGGGAGAGCCATGCTGCCTGATCCCTGGTGGTCCTAGTGGTGAGCGTGAACTCTAGCCTGTAGGCTAGAGTTCACTCTCGCGAGATCTGAGCGTTGCCGCGGTAACCGCGGCAACGCTCAGAATCCCGCGAGAGGACCCGGCGGAGCTGCTGGATAGAGCTCCGCCGGTCCCTCCCTCCCTCCCTCCCTCAAACCCCAGCAAGCGGCCGCCTGGAAGTGTCTCTGGGCCGGTAAAGGGAGATCTTTGATCTCCCCACCGGCCCATGGAGGCACACAGCGGGGCCGGCGCTCGGGTAGCGCTGGCCCTGCACGGGCTGGCAGGGGAGATCCTGTGATCTCCCCTGCCGGCCTCGGCCCCACGGCCATCGCGGCCCACCGGGCATTTGCCCGGTGTGCCTGATGGCCAGTCCGGGCCTGGACACACTCACTGACACTCACTAGCAGACACACACCTAAAAACAGACACACTCACTGACACTCACTAGCAGACACACACCTAAAAACACACACTCACTGACACTCACTAGCAGACACACACCTAAAAACAGACACACTCACTGACACTCACTAGCAGATACACACCTAAAAACAGACACACTCACTGACACTCACTAGCAGACACACACCTAAAACAGACACACTCACTGACACTCACTAGCTAACACACACACTAACACACACACACACACACACTACCACACACACACACTAACACACTAACACACACTAACACACACTAACACACTTATACTAACACACACACACATTAACACACACGCACACACACTAACACACACACTAACACACTTACACTAACACACACATACACTAACACACACTAACACACACACACTAACACACACACTTTAAAAAAAATGTAATCCTCCCAGCCTCCCTACCTTTTGGAGTGCTGAGGGGATTCCCTGGGGTCCAGTGGTGCTGCTGGGCTCCTGGGCGGCCGGTCCTGCGGGCGAGCGCGCGCGCGAGGGAGCACTCTCCCATGAGTGCGTCCTCTTCAGCTCCCTCGCGCGCCACGTAGGGATGCCGGCGCCGGAAGATGACATCATCTTCCGGCTCCGAAATCAGTGCGGTGCACGAGGGAGCTGAAGAGGAAGCACTCAGGGGAGAGTGCTCTCTCGCGCACCCGCCAGGTGTCAGCAGGGCCAGCCTCAGGGGGCCCTGAGGTGACCGGCTCCTGGGCCCCCCAGGAGAAGAGTCTGGCCCAGTTGGTACCGAGTCGCAGGGCGGCCGGGCCCCCTGGTGGGCTGGGCCCGGTCGCAGCCATGACCCCTGTGACCCTGGTATGTATGCCACTGGTTAGAACCCCTTCAGTGACATACCTGAGACCAGCGCTGATGTCCCTCTGCACTGGTTTAGGGTCCGCCCACACTCCTCCCCCGGTGACATCATCCGGCGGAGGAGACCGATTGCGCGTGCGCGGCAGCCGGCTGGGGAGACCTCTCCATAGGAAAGCATTGAAAATGCTTTCAATGCTTTCCTATGGGGATTTTAGCGATGCTGGAGGTCCTCACATAGCGAAAACCTGTGCTATAAACCAGAAAGTGCCCTCTAGTGGCTGTCTAGTAGACAGCCACTAGAGGAGGAGTTAACCCTGCAATGTAATTATTGCAGTTTATGAAAACTGCAATATTTACAGTTGCAGGTTTAAGGGTAGTGGGAGTTGGCACCCAGACCACTCCAATGGGCAGAAGTGGTCTGGGTGCCTGGAGTGTCCCTTTAATGTGCTGGTGTCCGAAACTTGTGAGCTTTGTTGGCCACCAGGCGCCTCTGTTGTCATGGCACCCTACGTGACCCCACAGCTTGCACACCTCAAAGGCTGGCCCTGCTGACAGACACAATGGCACTCACTCTCAATAACACACACACACAAACCCTGACAGACAAACACTCACTGACAGGCAGACACACACACACACAAACACTGACAGGCAGACACACACTCACCGACAGACACACACACACTTACTGACACACACACACAAATTCCTTGTTGCTCCTACCTTTAGGAGTCCTCTGGGTCCTTGCCCCAGGGTCCAGTGAATTCCTGCTCCTCTCTGCTCCCTCGCGCAGTTTAGTGATGCGGGGCCGGAATGACGTCATATTCCGGCTCCCGGCATCACCAGAGAGGGCGCGCGAGGGAGCAGGAAGATCATCAGCAGAGGCCCTTGCCGCCGCCTGCCTCCTTCCTCACGCGGCCAGTATATTCCTGCAGAGTAGGCACCTGCTGTCTGGGACAAGCAGGTGCCTACTCTGCCTTGCTACCAGGGCACCCTAGGTGGCCAGCTGGCCACCTGCTGGGCTCCCTGTAACAGGCCATCGGCCTGCTCCGTGCGGCACCTCCCTCCTCCAGGCGCCCAGGACCGGACCTGCAGCGGCCGTTTTGCAAACGATTTAGGGCAAAACGAGATCAGATGGATTTTCCTGTCATCCGCATAGAAATGATACTGGAAGCCAAAGGAGCTTATGAGTTTACCAAGAGAGGCAGTATAGTATGAGGACAGTAGGGGACCAAGGACTGGACCTTGAAAGGACACCAACAGAGAGGGGTTGGGGAGAAAAGGCAGAGCCTGAGAAAGAAACACTGAAAGAGCGCTGGGAGAAGTAGGAGGAGCACTAGGAGAGAGCAATATCTTGTAGACCAAGATTACGGAGAATAAAAAGAAATCTGCTGCTTATCAACGGTGTCAAAAGCAGCGGAAAGGTCAAGGAGAATTAGGATAGAATAGTGGCCACGAGATTTTGCAGCGAGTAGATCATTCGAAACTTTGGTCAGAGCCGTTTCCACAGAGTGCTGAGCATGGAAACCAGACGGAAGCAGGTCGAGCAGAGAGTTGGACTCGAGGAAGTCTGTCAATCTCACATCCACAACTCTTTCAAAGATCTTGGAAACTAAATGCAGTAGCGAGATAGGGTGGTAGTTGGACGGGGAGTTAGGGTCAAGGTTCCATATACTGTTCCATATACTCGGTTCACCAGCATTTCAAACAAGAGTTAAAGTAAAAATTTGGGACTGTAAATATGTCCCCATCTTTGACCTGTCTGCAGAAGCCTACCAGCTTCAGGAAAGGGCTGACATTGGGTCTGGCCCTAAGTATCCCAAGCATTCTGAATCATTTGAGAACTGGCAGTGCTGCTTTCAGGTTTTGGAGAAATACTCAGAGCAAAACATCCACGTTCTAAAATATATGGAGGCGATAGATTATATCTAGCAGGTAGTCAGGTAAAATATTGGTAAGGAGGGGTCTTTGGCTCCTCCAACCTCTGACCTAGTGATTTCCCCATTGGGTTTTGTGCTAAAGAGGGAGCTCGGGAAGTTTCGCTTAATCTATCATCGGTCATAGCCCATAGGGACGTCTGTTAATTAAGCCATTTTCCAGGCTATTACCTCTGTCCACTATCAGCCTTTTTTTTTTTTTTTTGACAATTTTTATTGTTTTGTCATTCATCAGAAACTTGAGGGTACAGAAAAAAGAAGGGGAGGTGGGGGAGGGGGAAGAGGTTGCAATTCCATGAAAGGTTTGTACAAGGTTTTTATTACAAACAGTCTCTTGAGTCACAGTTGGAGCGGTGCATATATTACCATTTAATGTTTGACAATTGGTATTTGTACATTCCATATCTGTGAATTGAATGAGAGGGTTAGGGCCTTTCCTAATGCTTTGGTAGTAACATTTGCTATGTCTATTCAGGGGGGGTCTGATATGTTCCGGGGTTTTTTTAGGGGTTGTTCAAGCTACAAGTTGGGTTCACCTTATGGCATCTTTTGGTGTTTGGAGTGGTCGTACTCCTTGTTGTCAGTTTATTCAACATTCCCGTGTGATGAAGTAGCCTTTGTTGGGGGTTCGGTCTTTGTGTGGGCCCCACTATCAGCCTTTTGACGATGTTGTTGGGCTGGTCCACCAGGCTGGTCAAGGAGCTTTGTTGGGTGAAGCTGGATATAGAGTCAGCGATTCACCTTCTACGTTTTCACCCATCCTCTTTTCAGTGGATGGGATTCAAATTTGAGGGCTTGTATTATTCTGTCTTTCTTGGACTTTGAAATAGACACATCTCTCATGCTCTGTAGACTCTCATGGGACAAGGTCGACAAAATGATGCTTTCGGTTTGTATGGCTGTTGCAGCTTGTACATTGTCTCTGCAAGCTTTGCAGTCACTTCAGGGCTTCCTTAACTTTGCCTGCAGGGTTATCCTAACCTAGAGTGGTGGCACTTCTGGCAAGGCCTGGATTTTAATGGAGTTCATTTTATGGCGGTCCAGCCTGCCTCCAACCAGTCACTGCATTTGTTCACTGACGCATATGGGGTTTGTGGATATGGGGCTTATTTGGAAGTAGAATGGAGTGCTGTCTCTAGGCCATCCTCTTGGTATTCCATATTTGCAAATGGTTTGTGTCTTCTCTGTAGTGGCAAAACATTTATCTAAAACCAAAGGGCAAGTGTATCAAATATGATAAAATATTAATATTAAAATTATTAATTTTTAATATGAAAAACATGTTATATGAGTTGCAACGTGGAAAAGACATCTGTGAAAAATATTTTATATCAAAAACTTCAACAAAATTGATGAAAAAAACAAAATCCTTATTTATGTAAGAGTGATTAAATTGATTTAGCGCTCACAATGTTTCAGTATTTAAAAATCATCAGATCATCAAAATCATCAAAGATCATCAGCCGATCATATAGAGTTTGCTTAAAGACAAATATTGTCAAATACCTACAATGTTACATTGGAATGAGCACTTCGCTTAGATTTTTGAAGTTCAGCTGCAAAGACTTCTGTACCTGAATTAGCTTTTCATAAGCTGTCCTCTGTATTCACCAAAAATTGAGCCATGTGTTCACTCCCTGCTCCAAAATGTAGACTCCTTCCTCATCTCTGTGTCTAATTATCCATTTTGTTCTTCTATAAGCATAGGGTGTGCATAGGCGTGCGCAGCCTATTGCATTAGGGTGTGCACCCTAAAGCACAAGCACACGCCGCATGTATATGTATGTATATATATATACACACACATATATATACACACACACACATACATACACTGCTGTGTGTGCTGTGTGAGGGTGGTGTGAGGGTGCTGTTAGTGTGCTATGTGGGTGAGGGTGTTTGTGTGTTTGTGAGGGTGCTGTTTGTGTGCTGTGTGTGAGGGTACTGGTAGTGTGCTGTGTGTTTATTAAGGTCCCGTTAGTGTGCTGTGTGTGGGTGTCTTGTGCTGTGTGAGGGTGCTGTTTGTGTGCTGTGTGTGGGTGTTGTGTGTTTGTGAGGGTACTGTTAGTGTGCTGTGTGTGGGTGTTGTGTGTTTGTGAGGGTACTGTTAGTGTGCTGTGTGTTAGGGTGCTGTTTGTGTCTGAGTGTGCTGTTTGGGTGTTGTGTGTGTGAGGGTGCTGTTAGTGTACTGTGTGTGTGTGTGGGTGCTGTTAGTATACTGTGTGTGTGTGTGGGTGCTGTGTGTGTGTGGGTGCTGTGTGGGTGCTGTGTGTGTGGGTACTGGTAGTGTGCTGTGTGTGTGTTTGTTAGGGTCCTGTTAGTGTGCTGTGTGTGGGTGTTGTGTGCTGTGTGAGGGTGCTGTTTGTGTGCTGTGTGTGGGTGTTGTGTGTTTGTGAGGGTACTGTTTATGTGCTGGTGTGTGGATGTTGTTTGTTTGTGAGGCTACTGTTAGTGTGCTGTGTGTGAGGGTGCTGTTTGTGTGTGAGGGTGCTGTTTGTGTGCTGTGTGTGTGAGGGTGCTGTTAGTGTACTGTGTGTGTGTGTGTGGGTGCTGTGTGTGTGAGTGCTGTATGTATGTGGGTGCTGTGTGTGTGTTCTGGTTGTGTGCTGTATGTGTGTGTGTGTGTGCTGTGTGTGTGGGTGCTGTGTGTGTGGGTGCTGTGTGTGTGAGGGTGCTGTGTGTGTGTGCTGTTTGTGTGATGTATGTGTGTGGGTGCTGTGTGTGCTGTATGTTTGGGTGATTTGTGGGGATGGAGGTGGGGGGCAGATTAGTTAATAAATATCCCCCCTCCCTTCTTACCTTATGTAGGGAGGGGGGACCGTGCTGCTGTTGCTGCTGCCTTCCCTGGTGGTCCAGTGGAGGTGGGGGCAGATTACTTAATATCCCCCCTCCCTTCTTACCTTATGTAGGGAGGGGGATCCTTGATGCTGCTGCCTTCCCTGGTGGTCCAGTGGTGAGTAAACTCTAGCCTGCGGGGCTAGAGTTCACTCTCGCGAGATCCGAGCGTTGCCGCCGCATCGCTCAGAACTTGCGAGAGGAACGCAGCGGAGCTGCTGGCAAGAGCTCCCCGGGTCCTCTCCTGCCTCCCTCACTGCCTGTGGGTCGGTGAGGGGAGGCTTAGAGCAGAGCCGAAAGGGGGGATCCTGAGATCTACCCTGCCGGTCTCACTCCAGAGGTGTGCCGCGGGGATTAGGGTGTGCCCAGGCATACCCGGCACACCCCGTGCGCACGCCTATGAGGGTGTGTCTCAATTGCAGCTGTTGGTAAACATGCTACTTTGTCCCAAGAAGGGGGGAAGGTCATCTTCTTGTACAGCGTGTTGTCTCTGATAAATAAAGGATTCTTATATGCATTAACTTTATTAATTGTTCGGCAAACTTCACTTTCGCTACATTCCACCTCTTAATTTAATAAACAAGATGCATTAGCTACATGTTCCAGCTGTTATTGTCCCAATTGATGATATCCTCATATATGAAACAACTATCCCTAGTGTCTAATCACAATGTAACATTGCTAAACAAAAAAGTGACACATATGAAGCTCTTCAGAAAGAAGCAAAACAATAAACCCAAAACGTGGCTTCCATTGCAGAATGTCCAGAATGTGCAAATCCCTCCACCATAGGTGGTGCTCCTACATCTAATGCCACTTCGTACAGTAGTCAAGTCTCTAAGCAGACTTCCATTTCTTCAGCTTTAACAAGGGGTCCTCATTGATCCCAAAGCATGCAAATGGAAAAACCACAATATCTTCAGATCAGCACCAATCTGTAAAATGGAGAGAAGAACAGGGTGAACATTTCATTGTATTACAGTTACACCCATTTATTCAATGGCTATTTTGTGAGGAATTTGACCTAGAAAACAACCTCCATAATGTCCTTACCAGAGACAGTATACTCTATCAACCCAGAAGATTTAGGATGATAGGCCTGTGCTTGCTGTTGGCTAACTTGCTCTGTGAAACTGGTGCTCAGATGTGCCTAATTTCTTGAATCCAGTTCTTTCCCGAGGCCTTGCTTCTCATTCAAAGCAATCTTCTGTATGTCATCCTTACAAGTCTCTACTACTGAATCTTCAGAAGAGATCTTCCCTGCAACATAACAGTTCTTCACTCCACCTCCTGGTAGAGAATTCCAGTTCTTTGTTACCATCTTCTTGGCCTTTATTGGTCAATGACCACGTCTTCATATCAGTGCAGATTGAATTGGTTGCTTGCATTTTGTTGGTTGTCATCATAATATGAGGAAGTATTCTTGATTCTTCCAACTTAAGAACATCATTATCTCCCCCTCCTGTCATGCATTTTTGCGGCTAACTGGAGTTCAGAATATGATTGCCTGCTGTATTGCTTACATTCTTCAATCCCATTTTTCTTTGCTTTCTTTTTGACTATTAAATTCACATGGCCCAATATACATTTTTTGTCAGGCCCAGGTATCAAGTCCATAACTTCAGACTGGCTGCTTTTGGTCTCTAGCTCAAGGAATGTGTCTCTCTCCTTATCTTCAGGAGCTTTGCTCCTCACATCTTCACATAGGTTTCTCTATAGCTTCAGGTGTTATTGCATTGGTTTCAAATTCACAGTTCACTGTCTAAATTGTGAATATTTTTTGTTTGTTTTGCCAGGCAAAGGTTACTTGTTCTTTCTTATCTGGGTCAAAGGGAGTTGAAAGGAGCACATTTACTAGTTTGATCACTGCCTCCCACCTATCTGTCTGCTTGGCTGTAACATCAGTAATATTGTCTATTTCCAGGATTCCAGTACTCAATGTAGGCACTACATTAACCACCTCCCAGTAGTCAGCTGACATTTGCACAGAACCATCTGACTCTGACACAGAAAAGAGTGTCATTAGTGCTTTTAGCAAGTCTAATGTCAACCTAATAAGGTCCACCTTG
This sequence comes from Pelobates cultripes, assembly GCA_933207985.1. NCBI lineage: Eukaryota > Metazoa > Chordata > Amphibia > Anura > Pelobatidae > Pelobates > Pelobates cultripes. The sequence goes on along the minus strand of OW240914.1, from coordinate 216,474,022 downwards.
CTGCTGGTGGGTGAGCGGGTAAATACTGAATTTCACATTGCAGATTCCCTTGACTTTTCTTTACCTGGGGAACCTGAATGTGAGCAACCCTCATTAACATTGCTGGTACTGTCTCAGTTTTCCAAAACCTGTTCTGGAAGGATGGAAACAGTTACACATTTATCCATTTTTTTGGCTAGCATTAGTGGATAGGGCTACTCATACTAGAACAGCCCTTGTGTTCCTCCCAACCTGACACTCTGTCATGGAAGGCCATAAAGGATTATCCTGTGGCATTGTCACATTCACTTCTCTTGTCCAATCTTGGTGACATCCTAGTGTACTTCTATCTCCAATCCTTCTCCTATCCCTTATGTATTAGTATGTGTTGGATAAATCTGGTCTGCACTCCAGAGGAGTCTCACCTAGTTTTTTTATGGTGAGGGTTTCCACTAATTACTCTTTTCATGAAAGGGTAAATAATGTCTGAGATAATAAACAGATGATTGTATGGTCTGGTCAGTAGTGCGGGCTTTGTCAGGGAAGCCACATAGTTCATTCTTACAACATCCCATCTTTCCTTCAGTTCTGCTGTTGACAATCCATCAATTTCTTTCCTATTCAAAAATAACAAGTTAATTTCCTTCTAGACATCTGTTGTCTACCTTGTGTGCTGTACACATTCCTCTGTTGTGCTCCTGCTGCAATTCTCCTATTTCTGTCAGCATAGAGGCCACCTGATAATTTCTTTCTACTTTACCTAGTCCACTGATATAATACAACATGGAGGATTTCATTTCAGGTGCAGTTTTCAGAAACCTTAATCTCGTGCTAGTAGTGAAATCCTCAATATCAATTCCCCCCTATTGAGTCACAATCAAACCAGTCACACACCCCATAATTTGTACCATATTGCTTGCATATTTAATTGTCATCCAGGGGGTTTATATGTGAAGGGAACACATTAAAAATAACATGCTTAATCAAATCTAATGACACATTCTCTCTTGTTTTGCTCACACTCCTCAAAACATGTTTAACTTGGCGATTTAAAGTTAATTGTCCCACTTCCACAGCTTCATGTAGAATTTAAGTAAATGCTATCAGCACCATATCCATTCAGCTATCCACTCCCTGTTATACTGTTTAGCAAACTCAAGTAATTCAATCTGTGTATATCCTTTAACAAATTCAGTCATCTCATTAACCCCTTAAGGACTGAGCCAAATGTACACGTTGTGACCAAAACAAAACGTAAACAAAACCTGGAATTTGACTATAGTTAACCGTAATTCACCTCTTTCATATTAAGTGCACCTACACTTATTATATATAATTTTTTTTCAGGGGAAACAGGGCTTTAATTTAACATCAAGTATTTAGCTATGAAACATTATTTAAAGGGAGTCTCCAGTGCCAGGAAGACAAATCGTTTTCCTGGCACTGCAGGCCCCCTCTCCCTCCCACCTCCCATCCCCGGTTGCTGAAGGGGTCAAAACCCCTTCAGTGACTTACCTTAAGCAGCGCCGATGTCCCTCGGCGCTGCTTCTGGGTCTGCCCACGCTCCTCCCCGTCACCACATCATCCGGCGGGGGAGACCAATCATGCCCGCCGGCGGGGGAGACCTAATGCGCTAGAATCCAGGAAGTGCCCTCTAGTGGCTGTCTAGTATACAGCCACTAGAGGAGGAGTTAACCCTGCAATGTAATTATTGCAGTTTATGAAAACTGCAATAATTATACTTGCAAGGTTAAGGGTAGTGTGAGTTGGCACCCAGACCACTCCAATGGGCAAAAGTGGTCTGGGTGCCTGGAGTGTCCCTTAGTATGAATAAAATATTTTAAAAATGGGAGAAAATAAGCATTTCTTTAATTTTTTTTTTAGTTCTACATGACATTTTAACTGTGAATGTCATAGTACTGTTTGCTTTTACTGCAATTAAATACACATATTTGTATTCAGCGATGTCTCACATGTAAAACAGTACCCCCTATGTACAGGTTTTATAGTGTTTTGGGAAGTTATATGGTCAAATATAGCATGTTACATTTTTCAGTTTTTTCACATTGAAATTCGCCAGATTGGTTATGTTGCCTTTGAGACCGTATGGTAGCCCAGGAATGAAAATTACCCCCATGATGGCATACTATTTGCAATAGTAGATAACCCAAGGTATTGCAAATGGGGTATGTCCAGTCTTTTTTACTAGCCACTTGGTCACAAACACTGGCCAAAGTTAGCGTTAATATTTTTTTGTATGTGAAAAATGCAAAAAACTAATCTGAATGCCAATTTTGGCCATTGTTTGTGACTAAGTGGCTTCTAAAAAAGACTGGACATACCCCGTTTGCAATACCTTGGGTTGTCTACTATTGCAAATGGTATGCCATCATAGGGGTAATTTTCATTCTTGGGCTACCATAGGGTCTCAAAGGCACCGTAACCAATCTGGCGAATTTGAATGTGAAAAAAATGAAACGCAAGCCTTATATTTGACAGTGTAACTTTTGAAAACACCATAAAACCTGTACATGAGGGGTACTGTTGTACTCGGGAGACTTTGCTGAACACAAATATTAGTGTTTCAAAAAAGTAAAACGTATCACAACAATCATATCATCAGTGTAAGTGCCATTTATGTGCAAAAAATGAGAAAAAAATTCACTTTCACTGATGATATCATCGATATCATCGTTGTAATACATTTTACTATTTTGAAACACTAATATTTGTGTTCAGCAAAGTCTCCCGAGTAAAACAGTAATCCCCATGTACAGGTTTTATGGTGTCTTGGAAAGTTACAGGGTTAAATATAGTGCTAGCAAATTTAATTCCCTGGACTTTCTGCCTGGGTTGTCAGGAATGTCCCGCAAATTGTAATTAATAAAATGACCTAATTATGTAAAAATATTACATAAATATATACGTAGAATTAATATATATGTATATACACTGCTAAAAAAATAAAGGGAACACTTAAACAACACAATGTTACTCCAAGTCAATCACACTTTTGTGAAATCAAACTGTCCACTTACGAAGCAACACTGAGTGACAATCAATTTCACATGCTGTTGTGCAAATGGGATAGACAACAGGTGGAAATTATAGGCAATTAGCAAGACACCCCCAATAAAGGAGTGGTTCTGCAGGTGGTGACCACAGACCACTTCTCAGTTCCTATGCTTCCTGGCTGATGTTTTGGTCACTTTTGAATGCTGGCAGTGCTTTCATTCTAGCATGAGTGGTAGCATGAGACGGAGTCTACAACCCACACAAAGGGCTCAGGTAGTGCAGCTCATCCAGGATGGCACATCAATGCGAGCTGTGGCAAGAAGGTTTGCTGTATCTGTCAGCGTAGTGTTCAGAGCATGGAGGCGCCACCAGGAGACAGGCCAGTACATCAGGAGATGTGGAGGAGGCCGTAGGAGGGCAATAACCCAGCAGCAGGACCGCTACCTCCGCCTTTGTGCAAGGAGGAACAGGAGGAGCACTGCCAGAGCCCTGCAAAATGACCTCCAGCAGGCCACAAATGTGCATGTGTCTGCTCAAAAGGTTAGAAATAGACTCCATGAGGGTGGTATGAGGGCCCGACGTCCACAGGTGGGGGTTGTGCTTACATCCCAGCACCGTGCAGGACGTTTGGCATTTGCCAGAGAACACCAAGATTGGCAAACTGGCGCCCTGTGCTCTTCACAGATGAAAGCAAGTTCACACTGTGACAGACGTGACAGAGTCTGGAGACGCCGTGGAGAATGTTCTGCTGCCTGCAACATCCTCCAGCATGACCGGTTTGGCAGTGGGTCAGTAATGGTGTGGGGTGGCATTTCTTTGGGGGGCCGCACAGCCCTCCATGTGCTCGCCAGAGGTAGCCTGACTGCCATTATGTACCGAGATGAGATTCTCAGACCCCTTGTGAGACCATATGCTGGTGCGGTTGGCCCTGGGTTCCTCCTAATGCAAGACAATGCTAGACCTCATGTGGCTGGAGTGTGTCAGCAGTTCCTGCAAGACGAAGGCATTGATGCTATGGACTGGCCCGCCCGTTCCCCAGACCTGAATCCAATTGAGCACATCTAGGACATTATGTCTTGCTCCATCCACCAACGTCACGTTGCACCACAGACTGTCCAGGAGTTGTCAGATGCTTTAGTCAAGGTCTGGGAGGAGATCCCTCAGGAGACCATCCACCACCTCATCAGGATCATGCACAGGCGTTGTAGAAAGGTCATACAGGCACGTGGAGGCCACACACACTACTGAGCCTCATTTTGACTTGTTTTAAGGACATTACATCAAAGCTGTATCAGCCTGTAGTGTGTTTTTCCACTTTAATTTTGAGTGTGACTCCAAATCCAGACCTCCATGGGTTGAAAAATTAGATTTTTTTTAGAAATTTGTGTGTGATTTTGTTGTCAGCATATTCAACTATGTAAAGAACAAAGTATTTCAGAAGAATATTTAATTCATTCAGATCTAGGAGGGGCAGGGGGGGAAGACGGGCGGGCGCGCTGCACCACTAGAATGCAAAGAACCACTGAGACCGACGTGGATACACAGACACGGAAAAGACATAGACGCCAACACAGGCCCACAAGGTCCTCACCCACCAGATTTGAAGGAGGGCAGACATGCCACCAACCAGGGCGACCCAGGAACCACAGTTTAAATATCACGCACTACACAGATACACCAGGGCTCGGACACACAGACCCCCCCAAACCTGTAACTTGTAAGGCCACACCAGGGCCACTTTGGAACCAATGGGACCAGCAAACCACACACACCAGAGGAACACGTGGAACCCAAAGACAGGGAAACTGGGCGATACAACCCGAGACTCTGAAAACATACACACGATCAGAGACTAGAGAGCCCTGAGACCACACAGAACACACATGTCACAGACCCACGGACACCGCCAGATAGTCAAGAACATACCGCCCCCTCCTAACCCCCCCACGAACAGTTGAGGACGGAGCGTGATCCCCCAGGTGTGCAACTGAAAAGACACCACACATGTGCGGACACTGACGACACGACCCTAGACATCTCGATAGACACACACGACCACCACACAAAAACTGCCTACACCACAGCCTAAATCTATACCAAACGAAACATGAGTCAAGTCAGGCAAAATAACACCAGTACCCCTCACAGCTACCTTGAAACGATCTAACCTCAGCAACAGCAGCAAGAATACCAACACAGGGCGGATCAGTACGCCCACACAAGGCAGACCACAACACGGGAACACCAACTCACGGGAGTAGATAAAGACAGGGGAATACACATTAGCAGCACATAGACAGGCCAAGTTAGGAGGGCAATTCAATTGTTAATATGAATCAATGCAATACATATTCATGATATACGTTGAACACTCAGTTTGCCTTGAGACCTGTGTGTCTCTCTCTCAATTGTTACTGTTATACTGTTTACCTGAAACCTGCGCGTTTCTCCGCATTTCATCCTTTCTTTAAAAAATGTGAAAAAATCTCAAAGATTTTTACAAAAAATGTGTGTGTGTGTGTATGTATGTATATGTGTGTGTGTGTGTGTGTGTATATATATATATATATAACTTTATTTTAATTTATTTCACCCCTCCAACGCTACAGCTAATGCCAAACGCGATACCCCCCATCAGTCAGAACGCTAAACACCACTACCCACCTGTGTATATTTTACACACACCCCCTCTATGTTTCCCCCCCACCCCAAAAATCCTGCACTCGGCTTGAAGCCAAGGGATAGCCTAAGATGGGAGTTAAACTGGATTGCTCCATAAATGGGATACAGGTCATGTCCTGAGCACTCTGCACATTTGGAGATCTTTTACCTGTTAAACCACCCCTGCTCCTCCTCCGCAACCCCACACATTGCTACACAATATTGATAATTAGTAAATAGAATATAGATATGGAGGCTCTGAAAGCAGCTGAACAGCACTTAACTAATGGAGGAGGTGATGCACCGGAGGGAGGTGGCGTGTACTTTGTGACACGGCACATCACTACACAGGACAGGGCTCCTGCACTGTGGATAGACATAATATGCGAGTATTAGTGGTGCTGATTGCCGTTTCTCCCCCGTAACCTCCTTCTTACTTTCTGTACCCTAAAATCCGAAGGTAAAATGCCTATTACAATATTTGTCAAATGGTGGACACAGCTAAGGTTCAAAGAAGTCAGAACGAATACAGTTAGAATCCACCGGTAATATTGTCAAGACCTTCCTAAATAAAGCTGCATTTAAACCCCACACTGTGTTACCAATCGAGAAATGTACCCTTTCTTTACCTACTGCTAATATAACATGTACTACATTCTCTATATCCTCCGCATTGTGTAAGGTGCTACTGCATAAATGTACTGTGTCAAATTTGAATTCCCCCCTCCCCTTTCTTTTCTGTACCCCTACCGTTCCAATTAAGACAAAATAAATATTGTCAAATTGAAAAAAAAAAACAGAAAAAAATGCTTATTACCGCTACACATGGTGCAAAACAGCAAATAGAATTATCCCACGTTAAGGTTCAAAGAATGACTTTTGAAATACCCCTGGTTGTATTCTTTACGAAGTGGTATGCATTTGTGGGGTAGTTTGAATAACCAGCCTTTTTAACTACTCCAAAATGGGACATGACCCAGCGTAAAACTTCAAAGTTTGAAAAAAAAACTGAATGACGGTGTCTGAAATGTGCCCCTTCAACATCCACATATTCCTGGCAAAGGTACATACGGGGGGATTCCTGTACTCAGATGACATAGCTGAGCAACCTATAAAGTGTTATACTGCCATAGCACATAAAGGTTTTGCAAAATATAAAGTAGAAGCTCACTCTGTGGGTCAAAAAGGCAGAAAAAATGCTTATTACCACTACACTTGGTACAAAATAGCGAAACAACTATCCCATGATAAGGTTGAAAATATGCCTTTTGAATTACCACAGGATGTATTCTTTAAGAAATGGTATGGCTTTATGGTGTACTTGGAATATGTTGCCTGCTAAAGTGCTCCAAAATGGGACAGGGACACAGCGTAAACATCTGAAGTTTAAAAAAAACTGGATAGGCTGTGTCTCAAATATGCCCCTTCAGCGTCCACATATACCTGGCAAAGGTACATATGGGGGTATTCCTGTACTCAGACGACATAGCTAAGCAACATATGAAATATTATACACCTGGAACAAACTAGTGAAAAAATGGTTCCATGCTAAGGTTCAAAATATGCCTTTTGAAATACCCCAGGGTGTATTTTTTTTTTTTAAATGGTATGCGTTTGTGGGGTAGATGGAACAACCAGCCAGCAAAACTACTCCAAAATGGAACATGGACACAGTGTAAAAATGCTAAGTTTGAAAAAACTGAATTGCTGTGTCTCAAATGTTCCCCTTCAACATCCACATATACCTGGCAAAGGTACATATGGGAGTATTCCTGTACTCAGACGACATAGCTTAGCAACATATGAAATATTATACAGCCCTAGCACACATAAGGTTTGCAAAATATACTGTGCAAACTCACTTTGTGGGTCAAAAGGGCAGAAAAAAATGCTTATTACCACTACACATGGTACAAGCTAGCAGAAAAATTATCACACAATAAGGTATATGCATTATGAAATACCCTGGGATGTCTTCTTTAAGAAATGGTATGCCTTTATGGTGTAGTTGGAATATGTCTCCTGCTAAAGTTTTCCAAAATGGAACACGGACCCATCAACACCATCTATGAAAATTCACATTTAAAAACCTGAACTTGTCACGTCTCTTTTACAGCACTATAACTTTCTCACCACAATCATTGACATAAATTGGTGAAACAATAGTGACAAATTAAGACACAATATATGCCATATAAGATACCCTGGAGTGTCTACTTTCTCAAATAGAAACCCTTTGTGGTGTTATTTGAACAGTCAAACTGCTATAAGACCCCAAAATGAGACATGGGCCCATTAAAGGACCACTATAGAGCCAGGAAAACATACTCGTTTTCCTGGCACTATAGTGCCCTGAGTGTGCCCCCACCCTCAGGGTTCCCCTCCCGTCCGGCTCTGGGGAGAGGAAAGGGTTAAAACTTACCTTTTTTCCAGCGCTGGGCGGGGAGCTCTCCTCCTCCTCTCCGCCTCCGATCCTCCCTTTCGGCTGAATGCTCACGCGCGGCAAGAGCTGTGCGCGCATTCAGCCGGTCTCATAGGAAAGCATTTACAATGCTTTCCTATGAACGCTTGCGTGTTCTCACTGTGATTTTCACAGTGAGAATCACGCAAGCGCCTCTAGCGGCTGTCAATGAGACAGCCACTAGAGGATTTGGAGGCTGGATTAACCCTATTATAAACATAGCAGTTTATTCAGCCTGGTGTATGAATAAAGTGTGAAGGCAGTGAAGGGGTTAACCCTAAATGAATTAGTAGTTGCGAGCAAGAAGAGAAAGAATACTGCCTATAATATATATTCTAAAAAATTTACTTTAATAGTGAACGAAATACAACATGATCATTCCACACATATACTCTTAATACGTCTAGATATATGCATAGACAGGCATAAGGAGATGATATGCAGAAATGTAAGAATTAAAACAGACAAACAGCATCTAAAGAACGGAGATGTTGTTTGAAATATTTTCTGTTACAGTTAATTCACTGTTACAGGGTATCAAGAGTACTACGTTGAATGTGATCAAGCTCTCAAATAGAGATTATCTGCAGCTGCAGTTCATACGGAGTACTCTGTTATAAATGGTATGAAAGTTTGACATCGAGATAATGTAGCAAAAAGATACTGTCAGGTGTCGTTATCAGATACACGCTGCGGTCTAGGAGTAATATAGGAATTGTCAGATTGCTAATGAGAGTTGTACAGATAGTGATGTACAGGGGATTGCAACCCGAGCAAACAACTTCTTGTAAGGTAGTTAATTATATATAACCCCAGTATAGATATAGGAAGAAGAAGTAAAGATGTAACTGTGCCTTCAAGGGCACCTGCCAGGTAAAGGAGCTGACTATAGGTAGTAGAGAGAGGGAGATGAAAAAGAAACATATCGTCAGAATACACCTGTGCCTTCGAGGGCACCTCTCTTAATCAAAATAACTCGCTAACGTGTAGGTGTCTGTACTCTGTAATTGTGTGCGAGGAAAAACTCGTGTCTGTGCGCCAAAGGCGCTGAAAGTGTTAAAGCCTCCAACAATGTTTGCGGCTAAACCTTAATAATCCTCACAATACCTAACTAGCTATGATCAAGTTCCCCTTGAAAAGCCGCCTTACCGGCGAAACGCGCATCGGGGTTTTTCTTATCCCTCCTATTAATATACTCTCTGCACTTGCATGGATTTTTTTGACTAACAGTCATTTAGAATTTGGGTATGCCGGGAGGGAATCTAACAATCTAGCCGCAAAGACCTTCTGAGGTTATAACACCCTCAGCACTTCTAGCGCACAGACACGAGTTTTTACTCATCCGAGACAAACACATCACAGATACGTAGATGCTAGGCAGTTAGTCTGTAACAGAGAGGTGCCCTTGAAGGCACAGTTGTATTGTGAGGATTATTAAGGTTTAGCCGTAAACATTGTTGGAGGCTTTAACACTTTCAGCTTAATGTAGGAATTCTGGTGTCTGTAGCCAGTCCCTACAGACTTTTCAATGTAAACAATGCCTTTTTAATAGAAAAACACTATAGTGTTCCTTTTTCAGCGAAATGCAGTGTTTACATTGCTGCCCAGTGGCAGTCACTCTGGATGCTTCCTGGGTCAGTGCTGAGCAGTGTGCACCTAAGATCAGCATCTCCATGCTCTGTATGGAGATGCTGAAAGCTCCCCATAGAGATACATTGATTTAATACATCACTATGAGGAGACGCTGATTGGCGCAGCATGGCATCTTGCTGTGCATGCACAGTAGCCTCTTGATGGTTTCCTATGGTGAAGCATTGGAGTTTATCAAGAATGATGACCTCAGCCATGAAAGCAGGACCAGCCACAGCGAGACCAGCAAGGCAATGGAAAAAAGGTAAGTGATAGGGATCTACCGATATTGATTTTTTTTAGAGCCGATACTGATAATCTTTGAACTTTTAGGCCGATAGCCGATAACTTACCGATACCGATATTCTGTACGTTTACCGTTTTGAAAAAGAAAAAATTTCTACACAAATCTACTGTTTACTGAACATGTTTGTTTAATTTTTTTTTACAAATTTTTTTTAGCAAATCTTTTTTTAATTAAGTGGTAACTGCACAAAATATACATCTCTTCCCTTCCTTTTTCTTCCCTGTCCCTTGGTGTACCTCTCCCCTCCCTTCCCTGTCCCTTAGTGTACCTCTCTCCTCCCTTCCCTGTCCCTTAGTGCTCCTCTCTCCTCGCCTCCCCATCCCTTAGTGGTCCTCTCACCTCCCCTCTCTCCCTCCTTGTCCTTTAGTGTGTATCCACTACCCTCCTTAGTGGTCCTTGTTCCTCCCTGGTGTGCCTCATTGTCTCTCTTGTAGTGTGGCCGAGCGCAGCGTACCGCGGTACAGTAGCTTCAGTTTCCTGTACCCAGCCGGACTGACAGGAAGTGCTCTCTTGGTGAGTGACTAGTAGGGGGGAGCGCTGTGCACTTCCTTCCTGCCGGGTCACTCGATTCTTGTGTTCCCAGAGCCGGTGTGCCCCATGACGGCCACTTTATGCTGGGGAATAGTGTACTTGCCAAAATCCGGAATATTGACCGAAACAATTATCGGTCTATCCCTAGTAAGTGAGCTCACATTTTAACACCAGCACACCTAAACAGTTAATTTAACACTACATTGTTAGGAATACATATTTATTTTCCTGATACTACAGTGTTCCTTTAATGTCTTGAAATGTGATCCCCTCTTTACACTTTTCAGGTAAAAGTAAACAAAAATATTATAAAAGTTTTAAAAAACTAATGTGTCCTCTGCTTTGGTAAAACAGCACACTCTATCTGTAAAGCCATAAATATAATAATGCTTAGAATTGGAAGGCCTGCTGGTCGCTGGTGACATTTTATCCACAGGATAGTGTGCTAAGATATATACAGTTCCTTTCAAAAGTATTCACCCCCCTTGACTTTTTACCTATTTTGTTACATTAAAGCCTTAAAGGGACACTATAGTCACCAGAACAACTACAGCTTATAGAATTTGTTCTGGTGAGTAGAATCATTACCTGCAGGCTTTTTGCTGTAAACACTGTCTTTTCAGAGAAAATGCAGTGTTTACATTACAGCCTAGTGATAACTTCACTGGCCACTCCTTAGATGGCTGTTAGAGATCCTTCCTGGGTCATGGCTGCCTAAAATGCATCCAAACATTAAAGGGACACTCCAGGCACCAAGACCACTTCTGCCCATTGGAGTGGTCTGGGTGCCAACTCCCACTACCCTTAACCCTGCAAGTGTAATTATTGCAGTTTTCATAAACTGCAATATTTACCTTGCAGGGTTAACTCCTTCTCTAGTGGCTGTCTACTAGACAGCCACTAGAGGGCATTTCTGTGTGTATAGCACACATTCCGTGTGCTATAGTGTCGCTGGACGTCCTCACGCTATGTGAGGACCTCTAGCATCGCTGAAATCCCCATAGGAAAGCATTGAAAGCATTTTTCAATGCTTTCCTATGGGGAGGGCTAATGCACATTGCCGCGCATGAGCATTTGGGGAGGAGCGTGGGCGGACCCTGAACCAGGGCCGAGGGACATCGGCGCTGTATACAGGTAAGTCACTGAAGGAGTTTTAACCCCTTCAGCAACTTGGGATGGGGGGTAGGTGGGAGAGGGGACCGGCAGTGCCAGGAAAATGGTTTGTTTTCCTGGCACTGGAGAGCCCCTTTAAGTATCTCCTCCTCTGCATGCAGACACTGAACTTTCCTCATAGAGATTCATTGATTCAATTAATCTTATGAGGAGATGCTGATTGGCCAGGACTGTGTTTGAATCATGCTGGCTCTACCACTGATCTGCCTCCTTGTCAGTCTCAGCCAATCCTATGGGGAAGCACTGTGATTGGATCAGGCTACCACTTCTGCTGATGTCAGCAGACTGCATGTTTTTCTGAGTCAAACAGCATGCAGAGTTACAGCTTCAGGTTTAAAGGACCACTATAGTGCCAGGAAAGCAAACTCGTTTTCCTGGCAATATAGTGCCCTGAGGGTGCCCACAACCTCAGGGACCCCCTCCCGCCCGGCTCTGGAAAGGGGAAAAGGGGTAAAACTTACCTTTTTCCAGCGCTGGGTAGGGAACTTTCTGCCTCCGATCCTCCTCCGTTCCTCCCCGTCGGCTGAATGAGCACGCACGGCAAGAGCTGCGCGCACATTCAGCCGGTCGCATAGGAAAGCATTATCAATGCTTTCCTATGGACGCTTGCGTGCTCTCACTGTGATTTTCACAGTGAGAATCACACAAGCGCCTCTAGCGGCTGTCAATGAGAGGGGAAGGCTTAACCCATTTATAAACATAGCAGTTTCTCTGAAACTGCTATGTTTATAAAAAAATGGGTTAACCCTAGTTGGACCAGGCACCCAGACCACTTCATTAAGCTGAAGTGGTCTGGGTGCCTAGAGTGGTCCTTTAAATACAGTAAGATTTTGCTATATTTATGGAGGCATGAGGGGCCCAGGGGGGCTATATGGTGGTTTTAACACTTTAGGGTCAGGAATACATGTTTGTGTTCCTGACTATTTAGTGATCCTTTAAGTTCAATGTTTTATTAATCTGAATTTTATGTGATGGATCAGAACACAATAGTCTAAGTTGGTGAAGTGAAATGAGAAAAATATATACATAAAACTATTTTTTAGAAATAGAAAACAGAACATTGGCATGTGCGTATGTATTCACCCCCTTTGTTATGAAGCCTATAAAAAGCTCTAGTGCAACCAATTACCTTCAGAAGTCACATAATTAGTGAAATGATGTCCACCTGTGTGCAATCTAAATGTCACATGATCTGTCATTACATATACACACCTTAATTGAAAGGCCCCAGAGGCTGAACACCTAAGCAAGAGGCACCACTAACCAAACACTGCCATGAAGACCAAGGAACTCGCCAAACAAGTAAGGGACAATGTTGAGTCAGGGTTAGGTTATAAAAAAATATCCAACTCTTTGATGATCCCCAGGAGCATCATCAAATCTATCATAACCAAATGGAAAGAACATGGCACAACAGCAAACCTGCCAAGAGATGGCTGCCCACCAAAACTCACTGACCGGGCAAGGAGAGGCAGCACAGAGACCTAAGGCAACTCTGGAGGAGCTGCAGAGTTCCACAGCAGAGACTGGAGTATCTGTACATAGGACGACAATAAGCTGTTCGCTCCATAGAGTTGGGCTTTATGGCAGAGTGGCCAGAAGAAAGCCATTACTTTCAGCAAAAAGCAAAATGGCACGTTTTGAGTTTGCAAAAGGCATGTGGGAGACTCCCAAAATGTATGGAGGAATGTGCTCTGGTCTGATGAGACTAAAATTGAACTTTTCGGCCATCAAAGAAAATGCTATGTCTGGCGCATACCCAACACATCACATCACCCAAAGAACACTATCCCCACAGTGAAACATGGTGGTGGCAGCATCATGCTGTGGGGATGTTTTTCATCAGCCAGATCTGGGAAACTGGTCAGAGTTGAGGGAAAGATGGATGGTGCTAAATACAGGGATATTCTTGAGCAAAACCTGTACCACTCTGTGCGTGATTTGAGGCTAGGACGGAGGTTCACCTTCCAGCACAACAATAACCCTAAACACCCTGCTAAAGCAACACTTGAGTGGTTTAAGAGGAAACATGTAAATGTGTTGGAATGGCCTAGTCAAAGCCCAGACCTCAATCCAATAGAAAATCTGTGGTCAGACTTAAAGATTGCTGTTCACAAGCGCAAACCATCCAACTTGAAAGAGCTGGAGCAGTTTTGCAAGGAAGAATGGGCAAAAATCCCAGTGGTAAGATGTGGCAAGCTCATAGAGACTTATCCAAAGTGACTTGGAGCTGTGATAGCCGCAAAAGGTGGCTCTACAAAGTATTGACTTTAGGGGGTGAATAGTTATGCACATTAACTTTTTTTCAGTTATTTTGTCCTATTTGTTGTTTGCTTCACAATAAAGGAAATGATGCAAATCCTCAAACAATCCATGTCAATTCCAGGTTGTGAGGCAACAAAACACAAAAAATGCCAAGGGGGGTGAATACTTTTGCAAGACACTGTATAAAATCATTCCACACCATATATATCCCAGTTCATTCTGGGGTTGGCTCATGGTCAATTATCAGGGTCTATTCATGGCAGAATTGGTGATTTTGTGAAAATGAGTGCAACAGTAATTTACATATTATAAACAACACTCATGCCTCCCAGGGCCTAGTCAATATCTAAGAGCTGGCTGCCATAAAATACATGATTCACTGCTCAAGGAAGATGAAAACTGGGGCTTTAAATGAGATAGGTTGCAGTAGATCTTTGAAAATATGGCTCAGGGCTACATGTATAAGTGGTTCTCCTCTCTTCATGTGCTTCTAATTTAGGACATGAATTTCTGAATAGTGGACATGGCAAGACTATAGCTTTTGCTGAATCATTGTGTATGAAGAGTGCATCGTTAAGGTGCAGTAAGATGATAGATGCATTAGCTAAAGCAAGAAATAATCAGCACTTGCATAACTATTGCAGGCACAGAGAAGAGGCATTAAAAATAAAATCTTTATTTAGACTTTTTCAGCAATGAGAGTGCTTTCAGTGCAATCATTATACTACCGTAACATTCACAATATCCAAGCATATCAATCAGAGGCAATTAACCACGATAACAATATAATATAATTAAATTAGAACTTCCAACATAGGCAACAATCTCATTTTCATAGAGAAAATTTGTGTTTTTTAACCCATATTTCAATCTTAAAAGGAAGGCATTTGTCAGATGTAATGTTAAAGAGTTAAAACAAGGAATGCATTAATAGATGTTTTCAAGAATTGGTTGGAGGATTTTAAATGCAATATTTAGTGGCGCAGGTGGAATATCCTAAGTAGAATAATTAAAAAGGGTCGCTAGTCTGTGTCAAGCTTATTTATGAGGCAGAAATGTGTGGACAAGGCTTATGTTCTCAAAAACAATCCATGGTTGTAAGTTTGATGACAGAGAGATAATATTGGTCCAACATAAAGCCAAAACAAGGAACATTTTGTCTGTCCTACCATGCTCTGACCACTTCTCCCATGGCTCTGTTAAGCTCCATGTTCTGCTTGGATGCTGTCACGGCCGCAAGATGGTGGACGCCATGCAGATGCCGGCGCAGCATGCAGGAGGGATTGGGAAGAGCCATGGGGGGTTCTCGAGGAGGCTGGAGAGACAGAGGGGAGGAACTTTACAAGAGCCAAGAGTGTGCCCAGTCTACTCCAGTCTATAGTATTTGGGGGCTCTGCCTGCAGGGAATGGGGGCTGGTCACATGACCCCCTCATGACCCCCTTGGTTGTCCTGGTGCTTGCTCTAGTCTCCTAGCATGCTTGATCCTGGTTCCTGGCTCCTGATTCCCCGGTAAAGATTCCTTGGTTTCCGACCTTTGGCTTTAACCCTGACCATGCTTCTTGTCTCCGACCTTTGGTCTATGAAACCTAGACCATACTGCCTGTGGATTTCCTGGCTTCGGCTTGATTCTTGACCTTGCGCTTTTGCTGCCTGCCCTGACCACTGGACCACCTGGCACCACATCCTCTCTGCTCCATTCTGGCTACTTTGCTTTATCTGTAAATAATGGCAACCATGCCCTCATTGTTGGAAAATACAATAGCACATACTGCATAATATGTATATACTTAGCACTTGAGCTGTAAATGGCGCTTTGCGGTTCAGAGTACTGTTTATATATGATATGAACTTGTTGGTACTCACAGGAAGGAAGTTCTTTGTTTTTTGTTTTTTTACTTGCTCTGTGACTGTCTTCCTTTTACCTTTCACCCTGCTGGCTGCTGTTTTAAGTAACTGATATGTTCTAAATTTAGCAGTTTGCTGTTTATCCACACAAGTAAAGCCTAATATTGTTCTTCACTATCTACCAGTGTCTCTTATTGATGCATAACCAACACTCATAGATCTCTCAGGTTCCCGTATCACTCTCAGGCACCTGGGAAAGTTGTGCCTGCAAGGGGGTTGCCGTTAGGGTTGCCACCTTTTTTGGAAAAAAATACCGGCCATTCTAATTGCATAATTAATTTTATATGCTTGACATCACAGGGCACGACATACATAAAAGAATCATAGGCCTGCGCAGCCTATTGCATTAGGGTGTGCACCCTAAAGCACAAACATACACCGCGTGTATACGTATTTTTATATATACATACACACACAAACATATATATATATATATATACATACACACACACACAAATATACATGGGGTGCAGTGTGTGTGATTGTGAGGGGTGCAGCGTGTAAGGGGTGCAGTGTGTGATTGTGAGGGGTGCAGTGTGTATGATTGTGAGGGGTTCAGTGTGTGTGGGGTACATTGTGTGTGATTGTGAGGGGTGGGTTGTAGTGTGAGAGAAGCTTTGCAGGCTAGGATAGGAGTCTGAGAGGGGAGCAGCCTTTTAATTTCATTATACTTATTTTAATATATATTTTTTAAGTGTTTAACCCCACCCCCCTCTCCTCCCTCCTTGTTTCCTACCTGAAAGCAGGGAGGAGGGGTGGTCAACATATTCCCTGGTGGTCCGGTGGCACTGTAGGGGCTCTGCAGCTCCGCTGGGTTTAGACTCTATCGCGAGTCCCGGCACCACATGGAATCGAGCGTTGCCGTGTGGGGGCTGAAAGTGTTTGGGAATGGTGATAGTGTATGTGGTGAACGTGTGTGTGTGTGGATGATAGGGTGTGGGTGGGGGTGAAGGGGTGTGTGAAGAGGGGCTGTGACAGGGTGTGTGGAGGAGGGATGTGACAGGGTGTGTCCGTAGGGATGACAGGGTGTGGGTGGGAGTGACATGGTGTGGGTGACAGGTCGGGGGTGGGGTGGCCGTGACTGGGGGTTGAGTGGCTGTGACTGGTGATGTGGGGGTGGAGGGGCTGTTACAGTGGGTGTGGAGGAGCAGTGACAGGGGTTAGGGGAAAAGAGCAGTGATGGGGGTAGAGGGGCAGGAGCAGGTGGTAGAGGGGAGGTGACAGGGGATAGGGGGGGGGGGGGGCAGTGACAGGGGTAGAGGAGCAATGACAGGGGTTTGATAGGCAGTGACAGGAGATAGATGGGCAGTGACAGGGGGAAATGGGGTGGAGTGACAGTGACAGGGGTAGATTGGCAGTGACAGGAGGTAGAGTAGCAGTGACAGGGGATAGTGGGGGTGGAGGGGCAGTGCCAGGGAAAGGGGCTGGAGGGCAGTGACATGAGATAAGCAAGTGGATGGGGGTGACGGGGAGAGGGACAGGACAGGGGTTGGGGTGGAGGAGCAGTGGACGGGGCATAGGGACAGTGACAGGGGTTGGGGGGTGGAGGGCAGTGACAGGGGTTTGAGGGCAGAGGGCAGGTCAGGGATTAGAGGGGCAGGACAGGGCTTGGGGTGGAGGCAGTGACAGGGGTAGTGGACAGTGACAGGGTCAGGGGGCATGGAGGGGCAGAGGGGTAGTGACAGGGATGGGGCAGAAGCAGTGACAGGGGTTAGGAGGGTAGAGGAGCAGTTACAGAGGTAGAGGGGCAGTAACAGGGGTTGGGGGGGTGGAGGGAAGTGACAGGGGGTAGTGAAAGGGGACCGAGGGGGGGTGAGGGGCAGTGACAGGGTTAGGGGATAGAGGGGCAGTGACAGGGGTTAGGGGAGTAGAGGGGCAGTGACAGGGGTTAGGGGGTAGAGGGGCAGTGTCAGGGGGTAGAGGGGCAGTGGCAGGGGTTGGGGTGGAGGGGAAGTGACAGGGGGTAGCGGGGCAGTGACAGGGCTTAGGGGCGTGGAGGGGCAGTGACAGCGGGTAGAGGGGTAGTGACAGGGGATAGGGGGGGCAGAAGGACAGTGGCAGGAGTTAGGGGGCGGAGGGGCAGTCACAGGGTGGGGGTGGAGGGGCAGTGCCCCTCCACCCCCTTCTACCCCATCACTCACTGCCCCTCCACCCCTTGTCACTCACTGCCCCTCCACCCCCCTTCTACCCCACATCACTCACTGCCCCTCCACTCCTGTTCTACCCCTGTCACTCACTGCCCCTCCACCCCCCTTCTACCTCTGTCACTTACTGCCCCTCCACCCCCACCCTACCCCCTGTCACTCACTGCCCCTCCACCCCCTTCTACCCAGTGCCCCTCCACCCCCTTGTACCCTCCATCACTCACTGCCCCTCCACCCCCCCTTCTACCCACTGTCACTCACTGCCCCTCCACCCTCCTTCTACCCACTGTCAGTGGGAGGGGCAGTGAGTGAGGGGAGGTAGAAGGGGGGTGGAGGGGCAGTGAGTAACAAGGGGTGGAGGGGCAGTGAGTGACGGGGTAGAAGGGGGTGGAGGGGCAGTGAGTGACAGGGGGTAGAAGGGTGGTGGAGTGAGTGACAGGGGTTAGAAGGGAGGTGGAGAGGCAGTGAGTGACAGGGGTTAGAAGGGTGGTGGAGACGCAGTGAGTGACAGGGGGTGGAGGGGCAGTGACAGGGGTAGAAGGTGTGGAGGGGGAGTCAGGGGCTGCAGCGTATGAGAGTGGACATGTTGCTGTAGGATAAGAGTAAGGCAGGGGCTGCAGGGTAAGAGGGAAGCAGGGGCTGCAGAGTAAGAGGGGGGCAAGGGCTGCAGGGTAAGAGTGGGCAGGGACTGCAAGTTAAAAGGGGGGCAGGGGCTGCAGGGTATTAGGGGGCAGGGTGTGAGGGGGACAGGAGATGCTGGGTGAGAGGGGCTGCATGGTAATGTGATGGAATTTCGGTGAAATTTAAATTTAGTAGGCCGAGATTTCCACGTGTATGTTGTATGAGTTAGTTAGTTACACGTAGCTAAGATACTCTCATCAATGTACTGAGCATGTGCAGGAATGCAGGGACTGAAATCACATTCCTTTCTCCTTTGTTTCGAAAGAGCCATGTGGTCTGCATATAAAGAAATCCAAATCCTGTCCACTGATTGGTTAAGGGTATGTGCGGGTGGAGCTATTAATGGGAGGAGTTATAGTTCTATAAAAAGCATGTACTCCATGTGGTCAGCCCTCAGACCTGTTTTGGAACGTTAGTTCATCTGAGACCAGATCGGTATGTTAATAAAGACCTCTTACTTCTTGAAAACCTGCATCCATCTCTGTGTCTGGCTTCTGCAAGTTTACTCGGTTACATCTTTGGTGCGTTGGCCGGGAACCTCATCGCACAGAAGCTGGCACAGAGATTTGAGACGGTAAACTTTTTACCAATGTTCTCTATGGCAGCACCCCTGAACTTCTGCGTGGACATCCCTTCATCTCGGTGCCACTGGGCTGCTTCGCCCAGGAGATCATCGGCCTTTACGTAGTAAGTACCGGGGTGCCCCGTCGATGAGTGTGAGCCCAGGTTCAGTAACGAAGAGGTAACACTGATACCGTTAGAGCAGTAGGCCCACAAGGGGTTTTATATTTGGAACCAGTTATTGGATTGCCCCCTCCCTCTGGAGGAAAGAAGCAAAGGCGCACCGCTTATCTGGAAATTAGACGCTCTGTAGCCAGCCCATCTAATATAGGTGGTTTGGGTCAGGCTAAATCTCGGTGTAAATAGTTTATGCTGGACACCGGTGTTCTGTCGGGGAGGCCGGCGAGACTAACCAGATTCTGGTGTACATTCCGTCTGCTAGTTCTCAACCTATCTTGGCTAAGTGTGCCTGTTGTAAATTCAGCCACTAGACTATTGATAGAGTAGTTAGACTAAATGGGTACTGTTGTAAATTCCGCCCACTAGTTCGCTATATGTGGTGCTTGGGCAGCGTAGACTAACCGAATCCTGGTGTAAATAGTTTGATAGTTCTCGAGGTGCTGGCCAATTAGAATAGTTGGGATTATTGTAAATGTTGCTACATATACTGTAGTTGGTGAATTTTTGAATTGTATGTCCTGCTAGAAAGCTTGAGCTCTGCCGTCTAGTGGGAGTGTAAATTGTGTGCATACTGTATAATAGCGCACGTTATTATAACCATTAACATGTACTATAACTACTGACGTTGTGTAAAAATTACTAAAAACTGTTGTCTTATGTTATATGTGTAACACCATAAATGTTAATATCTGATCTGTGACTTTAAAACTGTGTTATAACCACTTGCTAACCGTACCATAACCACTGATTGTAAAGATGAGGTTACTAGAATGTGAAATAGTCGGTTAGTTAAAAGTTGATTTATAATGTGGATAATTGTAGGGTTTGATTTATAGTTACAGAGATAAGTATCTACTGTTTGGTAAATCTTTGTGAGTGAGACGTTGTGATATCACTGTATGTACGAGAATTCTCTGCGTGTTTTCGTGTGTGTGTGTTTGGGCTAGCAACTGTGCCACGTGGTGCTGTTGCCAGGGAAACAAGTGTGATCGTTGGAAGTGTGTTTTGGGGTATTGTGTTTCTTTGTATTAGACGCTTCGTTGCCAGTATGGGTGCGTCTGACTCAAAGATTGTTGATCCCTTGTCGTGTATGTTGAACAACTTTGCAAAGGGATATAAAGTTTGTGATTTTGGGGTGAAATTATCCCCAAAGCGTTTGACTACATTATGTAGTAGAGAGTGGCCTATCTTGGTGACTGCATAGCCTCCACGTGGTAGTCTTGATCTAACTCTAGTACAACGTGTGCACGCGGCTGTATCTAGTAGGCCTGAATTCTATGATCAGTTTCCGTATATTGATTGTTGGAAACAGATTGTGGAATTATTGCCTAAATGGATTAAGGTATGCCACGAGGAGCAATATCGCCTCATGGTGGCCAGGACTCGCCTGTCCATCAGGGCCGCAACCCCACCCATTTTAGACTCTCCCTCTGAGTCTGAACTTCCCTCGCCACCCCCTTACTCCTCCTCTAAGGTTAGAGGAGGTGTTGATGGTGCTGCCACCCCTTCCCCATTGTCCCTGCCCACTCATTCATCTAGTTTAGAGCCCAGCCCACTTGCACTGAGTCCTCCGCTTCCGGTACCTACCTCCACTAGTTCTATATATCCGGAATTAATGTCACTTCTGGTTCCTGGTCAGGCTCCTCCCAGCCCAGCCCGCAACATCCTGTTGACTGAACTTCCGCCCAGTATAATTAACCCGCCTCATTCTCCTTACCTTACTACCCCTAGACCGGAACTTACTATAAAACAGCCTTGCCGAAGTCCTATATTAACCCGACAGATGACTGGTACCCTACAACCCCGACATTACCAAATGCCCCTCTGACTTACACCGGGCCCAACACACGTTGACGAAAATGGCCAAATACAAAGGGCAGATCCAGTGTTTGTCTATGTCCCCTTCACCACAACTAATCTATTCAATTGGAAGACTCATAACTCTTCGTATACCGATAAACCCTTAAATCATGACAGATTTGGTTACCTCTATTATACAAACACACAATCCCACCTGGGCCGATTGCCAGCAATTATTATTAACTTTATTTAATTGTGAGGAAAGGACCTGGATTAATCAAGCGGCTATTAAAGCGCTTGAGGAAACGGCTCGTACTCAAAATCAGGCCAATCCAGCTGCATGGGCAGCAGCCCATTATCCAAATGTTGACCCAAATTGGAATGTGAATGGTGCTGACATGCCCCAATTAAGAGCTTATCGGGAAGCCATTATTGCTGGCATGAAGGCAGGAGGGAAGAAGGCAATCAATATGTCAAAGACGGCTGAGGTGTTGCAAAAAGTTGATGAGTCACCTAGTGCCTTTTATGAAAGATTATTGGAGTCATATAGATTGTATACTCCTCTTAATCCAGAGACCCCTGAGAATTCTCGAATGATTAACTCAGCATTTGTCAGCCAGGCCCAAGGTGATATTAAAAGAAAATTGCAAAAGTTAGAAGGATTTGTTGGGATGTCCATATCACAGCTAATGGATATTGCAAATAAAGTATATATGAATAGGGAAACTAAGATAAAGTGGGAGGAAGAACGTAAAATGAGGAAGATGGCAGATATGCTAGCGGTAGCTATCACAAGTGTAGAAAGACAGGGAAGGGAGGTGAATAAAGGAGTCGAGAATATGCTGAGTAAGGGACCTTTAAGTAGGAATCAATGTGTGTATTGTAGAGGAAGGACATTGGAAGAATGAGTGTCCACAGAGAGAGCATAATGAAAATAATAGACAAGGAGAGAGAAGAGTACGGGGAGGTTATAGTGGTAGTTATAGAGGAAGAGGAATTTTTGGAGGGAACGGTGGGAATAGTAGAGGGAGTGTTCAAGGAGATAGATATTATCCACCTACTCAGAGACCAAGAGATAGAGAGGATAGAGATTTTGTGGGTCTGGCTGACACTATCATGGAAGACTATTGATACTGACCGGGTTCCATCCCCCTTGGCCGAGCGGAGCCTATGGTCGATGTAGCAATAGGGGGAAAGAGAAGTTCTTTCATGATTGACACTGGTGCTGAACATTCCATGGTGATTAAACTGGTGGCTCCGCTTTCAGGAAAAACTATAACTGTGATAGGAGCTACTGGGAGAAGCGCAGCTAGACCGGTTCTTAAAAGTCGCACTTGCATTCTGGGAGGCCATTTGGTGAAGCACCAGTTCCTATATATGCCAGAGTGCCCGATTCAACTTCTAGGATGAGATCTACTATCGAAGCTTCAAGCCCAGATAACTTTTCTACCGAATGGAGCAACGTCTCTGAGGTTTAATGGATTACCAGGCATAATGGTGGTATCGGTGCCAAGGGAAGAAGAATGGCGCTTCTACTCCATAATGACAAGTGTAAACTCTAAGAGTGATGAACCTTTAATTGACATTCCAGGAGTATGGGCAGAGAATAATCCACCTGGGCTTGCTCGTAATATTCCACCTATACATATTGAACTAAAGCTTGGGGCCTATCCTGTGAGCCTACGTCAGTATCATATACTTCAAAAGGCTAAGAAAAACATACAGACCTACTTGGATAAGTTCGTACGGTATGGCATCCTAAAATTCTGTACTTCCCCCTGGAACACTCCATTATTACCTGTTCAGAAACCAGGATCAGATGAATATCGTCCTGTACAAGATTTGAGAGCAGTTAATGATGCAGTAGTCAATATACACCCAGTTGTACCCAAACCTTATAATCTGCTTGCTTTGATACCAGGTGGGGCAACCTACTTCACAGTTCTAGATCTTAATGATGCTTTCTTTTGCCTTCGTATTACTGCTGAGAGTCAGTGTATCTTTGCTTTCCAATGGGAAGATGCTGTTACAGGTTCAAAGCATCAGATGACCTGGACCAGACTACCACAAGGGTTCAATAATTCACCCACCCTATTTGGATCTGCATTAAGCCAGGATTTGCAAGATTTCAAGTCCATCCCAGGAGAATGTGTATTGCTTCAATACGTGGATGATCGTTTGATAGCGGCTGTTACCAAAGAGATATGCCAACGAGCAACTTATGATTTGCTTCACATTCTATGGAGAGCAGGATACAAGGTATCAAGGAAGAAAGCGCAATTGTGCCAGTCAACTGTCAAATATTTAGGATTCCATATTTCCGAAGGTCAAAGAATAATAGGACCTGAAAGAAAAGAAGCAGTGTGTCGGATATCTATACCTAAGAATAGAAGACAAGTGCGAGAATTCTTAGGAGCAGCAGGATTCTGTAGGATATAGATTCCTAATTATGCGATACTGGCGAAACCTCTATATGAAGCTGTGAAAGGCACAGAATCTGACCCCTTTTTGTGGACCTCTGAACAACAGAAGGCATTTGAGGATGTTAAGAAAGCACTTATGAGTGCCCCAGCCCTAGGTCTACCAGATCACACGCGTCCTTTCTATCTGTACGTACATGAGCAAAGAAAATGGCTGTGGGAGTATTAACTCAGTATTTGGGATCATGGCAAAGACCTGTAGCTTATATGTCCAAACAGTTGGATGCAGTGGCCAGTGGTCTTCCACCTTGTCTGCGAGCAGTGGCCGCCGCTGCCCTGTTGGTAGCAGAAGCTGACAAGCTCACATTGGGTCAGGAACTCTATGTGCGAGTACCCCATGCAGTACAGACCCTATTGCATTACAAAGGAAATCATTGGTTTAGCAACAGTCGAATTACCAAATATCAAGCTATGTTATGTGAAACATAACACCTCAAAACTGTCAATAATTTGAATCCAGCTACCCTTCTGCCCCAGACTACTGAAAGTCAACATGATTGTTTGGAGATAATGGACGAAGTGTTTTCAAGCAGGCCTGATCTTCATGATTTTCCCATCCAGAATCCGGACATACAGTATTATACAGATGTTAGTAGTTATGTGAAAGAAGGTATACGTTATGCAGGGTATGCGGTAACAACCATAGACAAGGTGATAGAAGCATGGCCACTGTCGAAAGGGACATCAGCACAGAATGCGGAACTGATTGCATTAACAAGGGCCTTGCAGTTAGCTGAAGGGTTGAGAGTGAATATTTACACAGATTCAAAATACGCTTTTCTAACCACCCATTCCCATGGAGCATTGTATAAAGAAAGGGGATTGTTGAATTCAGAAGGGAAAGAAATCAAGTATGCAGCAGAAATACTCCAACTATTAGAGGCGGTATGGGAACCGAAGGAAGTCGGTATTATACATTGCAGGGCACATCTGAAAGGTGATAGTGATGTAGTAAAAGGAAATCGCATGGCCGATAGTGTAGCAAAACATGCCGCTGAATATGGGCAAGAGGAATATGTGAGGTATGTTGTTGCCCTTGTGCCAGCACCTCTGTCTCAATGGACTCCGATATATACAACCCAAGAGATGGAGTGGTTGAAGACTGAAGCTGGGAAATACTTGGAGAATAATTGGTATCAGTTAGAAGATGGAAGAATAGTTATTCCGACATCTCTGGCTATAGAGATTGTTCAGAACTTCCATAATGGTACACGTTCAGGAAGAGATAGTATGGAAGAATCTCTCAGGAAACATTTCTACATACCAAGATTACCCAATCTTACTCAAGCTATTGTTCGAAGATGTGTTTTGTGTGCTCGAAACAATGCAAGAAAAGGTACTGTCAAACCCACTGGAGTTCAATATATGGGAGGACTCCCAATGTCAGATTTGCAAATAGACTACACTGTAATGCCTAAATCTGGGGGATATCGTTACTTGTTGGTAGCTGTGTGTGTCTACTCAGGTTGGGTAGAAGCTTGTCCAACTCGTATAGAAAAGGCAGGAGAAGTTGTACGATTTCTGTTGCGAGAAGTTATACCCAGATATGGACTTCAGTGTTCTATCGGATCAGACAATGGTCCAGCCTTTATCCACCAGTGTTTATAACAATTGACTCATGTGCTTGGTATTAAGTGGAAACTTCATACAGCATATAGACCTCAGAGTTCTGGAAAGGTGGAAAGGATGAACAGAACAATAAAAACCCAATTGGCTAAAATGTGTCAGGAAACTCAGCTCAAGTGGAATGTCCTTTTGCCAACAGCTCTGTTGCGGATACGTAGTACTCCTACCAGAAGAATGGGTCTGTCTCCCTTTCAAATCGTGTATGGGTGTCCACCTCCCATACTCAGTAATCTAAGGGGGGACTCGAATCAGTTGGGTGAAGGAATTACTCGGCAGCAGGTTGTAGAGTTGGGTAAAACTATGGAGGAAGTACAGAAGTGGGTGCAAGATAGGTTACCTGTGAACATATATCCACCTGTTCATTCCTATCAACCGGGAGATCAAGTGTGGATAAAATAATGGAATATGGTCCAAAATGGAGGGGTCCTTATGTTGTTCTTTTATCTACTCCAACAGCTGTAAAGGTGGCAGAAGTGACTCCATGGATTCATCATTCTAGGGTTAAACCAGCGGCAGATTCTTGGCAAGCTATTCCAGATTCTGAAAATCCTTGCAAGATCCGGTTAAAGCAGGTAACTCAGTCGGAGTGAGAAATAATACGAGGAGATATTGAAAGTAACAACAGATATCAGCAAGTAGGTGTTTTGACGGCCATAATAAAGCCTGACCACCTACCTACGTGTCATAGCCAGAGTGTCTTGAAGGGACCTCTGTGAAGAAAAGTGAGGATCAGAAGAACGACAATCCTTGCAGCCCTCACAATCGGGAAGCTGAGGTGCTGTCGCACGGTCGAACAGTAGAAATGAGGATTTCTGAAATATGTTATATTATGTGATTAGGCATTTTTGTGATTTTTCAGGAAGGTAAAGGTGAGAGTTGTGCTAGCTGCATTAAGACTACAAAAACAGGTAACCAAATATCCCAAACTCTCATTTGGCACTCACAGTATGAGTGTAGGGGATCTGTATCTAAGTGTAGATATTTAGATATAGATTACAGTGTGTGCAAACCAATATCAGGAGAGCCTAAATGTGTTGATCCCCAATTCCAACCTCGTACAATTTGGTTGGTAATTCGGAACAGTAACTCCCAAGGGACCTTGATAAATAGGACTGTGATAAATACCATACATTCTACGAGCATTCTACTATTTGATACTATTTGATGCATGTAAGGCGATCTCGGGTAGTGGAAAACCTTGGAATGTATGTGGTAATCTTAAATGGGAACGAATTTATGGGTTTAATGATAAATATTAATGTCCCAGTAAAAGATCTACTGATCCTGATTGCCCAAATAGGGATTTTAATTTTTGTCCATATTGGTCTTGTGTAGGGTGGGCGACCTGGGGAAAAACAGTGGATCAATATATGATTATCCAAAGGTTGCACACTACACCACACTGTAAGTCTATGGAATGTAATCCTGTCCATATGACCATCTCTAATCCACAACATTTTATTGATAAGTTTGGAAATCTATTTGGGTTCCAAATATATGGCACAGGAGTAGATCCAGGGACCATAATATATGTAGGACTTGAAACTGAGACCGAACAACTCAAACTCATCAGGTTTTTCATTCCTTCTATGAGGAGATGAGTGTTGAGGGTAATATTCCCCATAATGTTAAGAACCTATTTATTGATTTGGCTGAGAGTATTGCGGGTAGTCTTAATGTAACTAATTGCTTTGTATGTGGAGGTACTAATATGGGAGACCAGTGGCCATGGGAGGCAAAGGAAGTATGGTACCCTGGTTCTGAGACAGATGAACAACAAATACTTTCTCAGGCTGATCATCAAGTAAGTACTAGAGGTAAATCAGAGTGGCGGTTAAAAACCTCTATTATAGGTCATGTATGTTTAGCCAGGAAAGGGCCATTGTATACCACACCTGTTGGTGAGTTAATATGTCTAGGACAGAAAGCCTATAATGCCGATACTAAAGATACTACTTGGTGGTCAGCTTCAAATGTCTCAGAGCCTACTAATCCATTTGCCAATTACACCCATTTAAAAGAGGTATGGTTTAACTTATCTGCTACATCCAATTGGAAAGCCCCAGCGAATTTATATTGGATCTGTGGTAAGAAAGCATATTCAGAGTTACCACAAGATTGGGAAAGGGCATGTGTATTAGGTATGCTCAAACCATCCTTCTTCTTGTTGCCAACTGAGACAGGAGAGACCTTGGGAGTTAAGGTTTATGATGTGAATCATAAAAAGAAGCGAGCATCCTTGAATATAGGTAGCTGGGAAGATGATGAGTGGCCTCCCCAACGCATTATTAATTATTATGGACCTGCTACTTGGGCAGAAGATGGTACCTATGGATATAGAACCCCAATATATATGCTCAACCGTATTATAAGACTACAGGCGGTGGTTGAGATTATCACTAATGAGACAGCTCAAGCACTTAATCTTCAGGCTAAGCAAAATACTCTGATGAGATCAGCCAGGGGCGTGCTGGGCCGGGGGGCAGGGAGGCAATTGCCCCCCAGGCCGCCCTAAATAATTAAAAAAATGACCGCTGCAGGGCTTGGTGCCAGGAGGAAGGGGGTACCGCGCGGAGCAGGGCCACCTAGCGCGCCCGGTAGCAAGGCAGAGTAGGCACCTGCTTGTCCGAGATGGCAGGTGCCTACCCTGCAGGACTATACCGGCCGCTGTTCATGAGGAAGGAGGCAGGCGCGCCCTCTCTGATGATGCCGGGAGCTGGAATATGACGTCATTCCGGCCCTGCATCACTAAACTGCGCGAGGGAGCAGAGAGGAGCAGGAAGTCACTGGACCCCAGGGATAGACCCAGAGGACTCCTAAAGGTAGGAGCAACAAGGAATTTGTGTATGTGTGTGTCTGGAAGGGAGTGTGTGTCTGGAAGTGAGTGTGTTTGTGTGTGTTTCTAGAAGTGAGTGTGTGTGTGTGTGTGTGTGTGTGTGTGGAAGTGAGTGTGTGTGTGTGTGTGTGTGTGGAAGTGTGAGTGTGTGTGTGTCTGGAAGTGAGCGTGTGTGTGTGTGTGTGTCTGGAAGTGAGTGTGTGTGTGTGTGTCTAGAAGTAAGTGTGTGTCTGGAAGTGAGTGTGTGTGTGTGTCTAGAAGTGAGTGTGTGTCCGGAAGTGAGTGTGTGTGTGTGTGTGTCTAGAAGTGAGTGTGTGTCTGGAGGTGAGTGTGTGTGTGTGTGTGTGTTTCTAGAAGTGAGTGTGTGTCTGGAAGTGTGTGTGTGTGTGTGTGTCTGGAAGTGTGTGTGTGTGTGTGTCTAGAAGTGTGTGTGTGTCCAGAAGTGAGTGTGTGTCTGGAAGTGAGTGTGTGTGTGTGTGTGTGTCCAGAAGTGAGTGTGTGTCTGGAAGTGAGTGAGTGTGTGTGTGTGTGTCTGGAAGTGAGTGTGTGTCTGGAAGTGAGTGTGTGTGTGTGTCTAGAAGTGAGTGTGTGTCTGGGAGTGAGTGAGTGTGTGTCTGTGTTTTGAGTGTGTGTCTGGAAGTGAGTGTGTGTGTGTGTCTGGAAGTGAGTGTGTGTGTGTGTGTCTAGAAGTGAGTGTGTGTGTGTGTGTCTGTGAAGTGAGTGTGTGTCTGAAGTGAGTGTGTGTGTGTGTGGAAGTGTGAGTGTGTGTGTGTCTGGAAGTGAGTGTGTGTAGTGTGTGGAAGTGTGAGTGTGTGTGTGTCTGGTATGAGTGTGTGTGTGTCTAGAAGTGAGTGTGCAGGGAATGTGTGTCTGGAAGTGAGTGTGAGTGTGTGTCTGGAAGTGAGTGTGTGTGTGTGTGTCTGGAAGTGTGTGTGTGTGTGTGTGTGTGTGGAAGTGAGTGTGTGTGTGTGAGTGTGTGTCTCGAAGTCTGAGTGTGTGTGTCTGTTGGTGAGTGTGTGTGTGTGTGTGTGTTATTAAGAGTGAGTGCCAGTGTGTCTGTCAGCAGGGCCAGCCTTTGAGGTATGCAAGCTGAGTGTGTGTGTCTGGAAGTGTGAGTGTGTATGTGTGTGTGTGTGTCTGGAAGTGTGTATGTGTCTGGAAGTGAGTGTGTAATTGGAAGGAGTGTGTGTTTCTAGAAGTGAGCAGGTGTCTGGAAGCAGTGTGTGTGTGAAGTGTGAGGTGTGTGTGTCTGGAAGTGAGTGTGTGTGTGTGTGGAAGTGTGAGTGTGTGTGTGTCTGGAAGTGAGTGTGTGTGTGTGTCTAGAAGTGAGTGTGTGTGAGTGTGTGTCCGGAAGTGAGTGTGAGTGTGTGTCTGGAAGTGAGTGAGTGTGTATGTGTCTGCCTGTCAGTGAGTGTTTGTCTGTCAGGGTTTGTGTGTGCTATTGAGAGTGAGTGCCAGTGTGTCTGTCAGCAGAGCCAGCCTTTGAGGTGTGCAAGCTGTGGTGTCACGTAGGGTGCCATGACAACAGAGGCGCCCGGTGGCCAACACAGCTCAAGTTTGGGACACCAGCACATTAAAGGGACACTCCAGGCACCCAGACCACTTCTGCCCATTGGAGTGGTCTGGGTGCCAACTCCCACTACCCTTTACCCTGCAACTGTAAATATTGCCTGGTAACCCTGGTTTATAGCACAGGTTTTCTGTGCTATAGTGTCGCTGGGCGTCCTCACACTATGTGAGGACCTCCAGTGTCGCTAAAACCCCCATAGGAAAGCATTGAAAGCATTTTCAATGCTTTCCTATGGAGAGATCTAATGCGCGTGCGCAGCATGTGCATTAGGTCTCCCCTGCCGGCGGCCGCACATGCGCAATCGGTCTCCCCCGCCGGATGACGTCAACCGGGGAGGAGCGTGGGCGGACGTCTCAGGTATGTCACTGAAGGGGTTCTAACCCCTTCAGCAACATGGGATGGGGGGTGGGAGGGAGAGGGGACCTGCTGTGCCAGGAAAATAATTTGTTTTCCTGGCACTGGAGTGTCCCTTTAATTTAAATGATTCCCTAGTGGTCTACTGGTGCACACCAGCAGTAGGTTCCTTAGATCATATTCTCTCCCTTGTGGTTAGTTAGTGAGTCAGAGCACAGGCTCAGAGATTCTCAGCCTGCGCTCTGATAACATTAAAAGTCAGAGCCGTGAAGGAGCGTGTATGGCAAAAAACTACTGATTAGCATAACATCAATATCCATTATAAAACCAGGAAAAGGTGGGCATGGATGGTGAGCTGGTTCGGGGGTGCAATGGGCCACTTGACTGGATTTGCCCCCAAGGTCTGAGGCTGCCAGCCCTCCCCTGAGATCAGCCATCTATCAAAATAGATTAGCTCTGGACTACCTATTAGCAGTAGAGGGAGGTGTATGCGGAAAGTTTAATCTCAGCAACTGTTGTTTGCACATAGATGATGAAGGGCGGGCAGTGGCTGAACTAACAAGCCACATGCTTAAACTGACGCATGTATCTACTCAGGTCTGGAATGGGTATAATCCTAGTAGTTGGTTTGGAAGTTGGTATGAGCAGCTTGGACGGATTAAGGCGTTAGTGGGAGGAGTAGTATTTGTTATATTCTTATGTCTCTTTCTGCCCTGTCTAATTCAATTAGTGGTCAGATCTATACATAGTATCATAGAGAGTACTATAGAAAGAAAGACAGCTGCTCGTGTAATGGCTGTCTATAGATATGAATCCCTAGCCCAAAGAGAACATATTTGGGATGAGGAATGCTGAAGGAGTTTGTGATGATGCTAAGATGCTTACAAGGTCTGTTCTGGTCCATGGCTACTTGAGAGGTGTTGGTAAAATGATTGGTGATGCATCTGGAATAATTTTGTATCAGAGGCATCAAAGTGGGGAATGTGATGGAATTTCGGTGAAATGTAAATTTAGTAGGCCGAGATTTCCACATGGCATATGTGTATGTTGTATCAGTTAGTTAGTTACACGTAGCTAAGATACTGTCATCAATGTACTGGGCATGTGCAGGAATGCAGGAACTGAAATCACATTCCTTTTTCCTATGTTTCGGATGAGCCATGTGGTCTGCCCATATAAGGAAATCAAAATTCTGTCCACTGATTGGTTAAGGGTATGTGTGGGTGGAGCTATTAATGGGAGGAGTTATAGTTCTATAAAAAGCATGTACTCCATGTGGTCGGCCCTCAGACCTGTTTTGGAATGTTAGTTCATCTGAGACCCGATCGGTATGTTAATAAAGACCTCTTACTTCCTGAAAACCCGCAAGTTTACTCAGTTACAGTAAGGGCTGCAGGGTGAAAGGGGAAGACAGGGGCTGCAGGGTGTGAAAGGGGACATGGGGCTTCTGGGTGAAAGGGGAGCAGGGGCTGCCGGCAGTAAAAGAGGGAGAGGCAGGGACTGCTGGGTGAGAAAGGGGGACATGGGGCCAAAAAAACCAACAACTTACATACTCCCTCTTCCTTACCTTGATCCTTGTCAGGAGAGGATGCTGGGGAGGAATTATTTTCCTGGTGTTCCAGTGGAAGAAGCATCTGGTCTACACCCAGTGGTGTATCCTGGTTTTGTGCTGCCCTAGGCAGGAAAAAACTCAGGCACCCCCTCACCCCCCGTGCCACCCCCACCCAACCCTTCCCCCCGCCCCGCCTTCTAAATACACACACACATTCGCTGACAGATACGCATACACTAGCTAACAGAAACACACACACTCACTAACAGACAAACACACACTCACTAACAGACACACACAGACACACACTAACAGACACACACTCACTAGCAGACACACACTCACTAGCAGACACACACACACACTCACAGGCAAACACACTCACACTACCAGACACACACACACACACACACACACAGTCAGACACACACACACACACACTCACTCACATTTACACAATTTTTTTTATTTAACCCCCCCCCTTTCTCCCTGGGGGTCCAGTGGTTGCTGGGCGGGCGGCTGGCTGGCGAGGGAGCACTTCCTCTGAGCTGTCTGCTCAGCTCCCTCGCTCGCCGCAGAGTGATGTCGGGAACCGGAAGCAAGGCTATCAAAGACATTTGCCCTAGGCATTTGGAAAATGCCGCCCAAGGCAAATGCCTTGTTTGTCTCGCGGCTAAAACGTCCTTGTCTACACCCCTTGACAGGTGCAGACTGTTGTGGAAATGAGATATTGATATATTTTCTAGTTAGTAAAATGCCTATTAACTCATTTAACCAAAATCAGTGTATAAGTTATTAACACATATTTAGATAAAATGGCCACTAGAAGCTTCTAACCCCTCCCTCCTTATAACACCGACTAACTACCTCGTGCAACAAGATGGCGCTGGGATCTGGGGGAGACCCTCATGGTCTCAGTGACATCACCCTTAGTAGGCAGAGCATTAAGAAGACTACTTAACACCTAACCAATTAATAAAGTATTATTTCATGTTATCTCTGACAATGCTTATGATGTAATTTTGCTTTAAAAGGGACCTGCCGTCCCCTCTGAATAAACATTCCTCAAGTTATTCATCAACCTGTAACTTGTGTCTGGTGTGAATTACTTCAGGGAGCGTGCACGCATTGTTTCTTAATTTGGCCAGGGGCAGATACACAAAGAATAATCAATTGATTGAATTGATTTCCATTTTAATTGGCGCCCAACGTGGGGCACCGGATTTGCAGGCTCGGAGGGCCGGAAAACCAACGGACCGGAGCGGACCTCCGGAAAGTGGGACACCCGGAGCCTGATCACCTCCACCATACAGCCGTTGTCTGTATAGTCCTGTTTTGTGTCGGTCTGCCTCCGCGTCCTTTCGGCATCCAGAAGGCTACTAGACAGGTAATATCTTATCCGGTGCCTCTTTTTAACGAACCTGTCGATTGTCTATCTGCCTCTTGAGTGTTTGTATGAATGCGTGTGACGGCCGGTGTATGTGTTTTCTTTTTAAAACTTATAGCTTGACTGCCTAGCGGGCAGGGAACGCAACAGCCGGTGAAGGGCTGGGACCACCCGTGTAAAAGGGTTGGGGAATTTTGACAGTGCTGGGGACCACCCGTGATATTGGGTTGGGGAATTATTGACAGCCTGAAATAAGGGGCTGGGAATGTTATTTGATTTTTATTGCATTGTTCGATTATGTACATGGCCATATTGCTCTCTGTTATTTTGTGGATTTTGTTTAATTGTTGTTACAGTGTGGGTACCTTTGGTGTTTGTGTGTGTGTAGTGTGGTTTGTTCTTGATTCTGGAGTGTACACTCATTTCTATGTATGTGATTTCTGCAAATGTCTAGTGCTTAGCGTTGCTACTTTAATTTTCTCCTTTATTCTGTATCTGTCCTGTCTCTGCTGCCCAGAGCTGTGTTAGTCACCCACGCTCGCTCGCTCCGGTCTGTGGTCACCATCCCGGGTGCACAGACCATCATGACAAGTCTACGTTTCCGGAAGACGCACGGGTCCCACGTGGCAGTCGAGCACTGTAGACTTTCCTACTTCTTCCCTCTCACCCGGTCCCCTTTACTTGGTAGACCTCGCTTGGTCAAAATGGGGCAAGAACATACTAGACCAGCTTAAGGGCTTCTCGCTTGTGATATTGTGAAGGAAAGGGTGGGTGAGGAGGCAATGTTAAAGATCAAGAAAATTTCTAAGGTTTGTGGTTTCCAGTTCCCACCTGGTGGTAGGTTGCAACCTGAATTTTGGAGGAAGTTGCTTGTGGACAAGGAAGGGTTGTTGTCTGATAATGGGTTAACCAAAGCAGTAGAGGCTTGGTATCGGGTTGCCTGGGCACAAGATAAACTGGCAGACCAGGCTACCTGTATTACTGACATTGTTCAGGAAAAACTCGAATCTGTAGAAAAGTATCACTCACGTCTAACCCAAACGTTCTCTGATCTAGGGTTTAGTACTTACAATAAAGCTCATACTCAGATGCTGTCTGCTGCCTTTGTGGCTGGGTTAAAGGAATCTATCCGTAAGGGTTTAATTCTCTCCCGTCCTGAGTATCGTATAATTCCCCTGGACACACTTTTATTGGTTGCTAAGGGGTTA
Organism: Pelobates cultripes; assembly: GCA_933207985.1. NCBI lineage: Eukaryota > Metazoa > Chordata > Amphibia > Anura > Pelobatidae > Pelobates > Pelobates cultripes. The sequence continues at coordinate 216,439,716 of OW240914.1, read as the reverse complement.
GAGTCAGTGGTGCAACCCATACAGAGGGAAGCCCCCTGACACACTGTCTCCACAGCAAATAATGGGCAGATTGTCACAGGGTCAGTGCCGGCAGCCCCTGGTTTCAATACACCTCCAGCTGCACCAACTCCTAACCGAGCCCAATTTTCGGCTGCCAGGACCTGGTCATTTCCGTAGGGATTGCCCACTCCCTAGATACAGTAGACCATTGCCTCGCCGGTATTCTGGTTCTTCCCCAGCAGCCTATAGTTACTTTCCACCGGGTTATTCTAGGTCATCACCACATCCTCCAGTCCCATACTTTCCACCTCCAGAGTATTCTCGGGTCCCTCCACTACCTACAGAGATTGACTCTAGTCCTCCAGCTCCTGCTGCTGGGATAGAAGAGGACCACCATCCCACTGTAAGGCTAAATCACAGCCCACGGCCCGTACCTCAGTCCACCTCTACATGCCGTTATACCGGCCCAGACCAATCCCATTTAGACTTACTACAATAGGTAACCGGCAAGCCTGTGTCAGACATCCCTGTTTTGGCAGTGTCTACAGTGGATGAGGGAGGGCCCCTAGCTACTGTAGTTTTACCCGTAGAGGGTCACCCACCACTTTCTTAGTTGACACAGGTGCAGCCCATAGTGTTCTTCGAGAACAAGACCTGCCTGACCCGTCTTTCTTGTCTGACACCGATGTTTCTTGCGTTGGTGTTGATGGTACCCCCCGCAGTAGCCCCCTCACTAAGCTCCTCCGTGTAGGTTCTGACATCCTTTCCCGGTTTGTTGTCTCCTCCAAGTGCCCCATTAACCTCTTAGGTGCTGATGTTCTGTCCATCCATAGGTTAATTCTGATTGGATAATTTCCAATCAGAATTAACAATCACACGTGGGAGATATCTAAACCTCCCACTGTGATTGAGGCACTGTGCCTTTAACGCCGGGTCAGGTGACTGACCCCGGTGTTTGTTAAAATGGGCGGTTTCCCAGCGTGCAGCGTCATGCATGCTGCCGCGGGCGGCATCCGTGGCTGGGAGGATGACGCTCGCCGAGTGCACGCCAGGAAGTGCACGGCTGGAGGATGAGTGCCGCGAGCGGACTGCAACCTTCCCTCGCAGCCGCCCGCGGGACCCTGACAGTACCCCCCCCTCGAAGACCGCCCAGAGGGCGGGAAGCAGAAGGCTTCAAAGGAAATCGGGCATGAAAGGAGCGGACCAAAGAGGGGGCGTGCAAATCAGAGCTCGAAACCCAAGACCGCTCCTCAGGGCCATAACCCTTCCAATCCACCAGGTATTGCAGCCGACCCCTAGAAACACGAGAGTCGAGAAGGGCAGCCACTTCGTACAAGTCACTAGAGGGCCGTCCGAGGGGACGAGAGAACCGGTTACACAGTAAGGGCTTCAAAAGCGAAACGTGAAACGTGTGCGGAATACGCATGGAAGGAGGCAAGTCCAGGGAGTAGGAAACAGGGTTAATCCTACGTAACACTTTGTAGGGACCAAGAAACCTGGGAGCAAACTTCATTGAGGGAACCCTGAGATGGAGGTTCCTGGAGGACAACCACACCCTATCACCCGGAGCATAAGAAGGGGCTTCACCCCTACGGCGATCAGCGAACTTCTTCTGAGCAGCTGCTGAACGAGACAGCGCAATATGGACCTGATCCCACGTCTTCCGCAAAGAGGCGAGGTGCTGGTCCAAGGCGGGCATTCCCTTGTCAGAGAACGCACCGGGAAGGACAGAAGGCCGAAACCCATAAGCAACCTCAAAAGGACTCAAGCCAGTAGACGAATGAGACACCGTATTCCTGGCAAATTCAGCCCACGGAAGAAGGTGAGACCAGTCGTCCTGGTGCGCATTAGTGAATCAGTGCAAATACAATTCCACAGACTGATTAGCACGTTCGGCTGCACCATTAGATTGCGGGTGATAGGAGGACGTGAACGACAAGGAGACCCCCATCTCAGCACAAAAGCCCCTCCAAAACCGAGAGACAAATTGAGGGCCCCTGTCAGAAACGATATCCTGAGGTACCCCATGCAAGCGGAACACTTCCTTGGCAAACACCTGAGCAAGCTGAATCGCAGAAGGCAGTTTCTTAAGTGGAATAAAGTGTGCCATTTTAGAGAACCTATCCGTCACAGTCAATATCACCGTCTGACCATCAGAAGGAGGAAGGTCTACAATAAAATCCATGGACAAGTGGGTCCATGGTTTCTTGGGTACAGATAGAGGCATCAGTAGACCCTGGGGTCTCATATTAGGAGACTTACACTGCATACAGACCCGACAAGCCTGAACAAAATCCACTACGTCTCGCTTGAGTGAAGGCCACCAGAACTGTTGAAGGAGGCTTTTATAAGTCTTGGTAACCCCCGGATGACCAGCAGTTTTGGCGGTGTGAAATAAAGTTAACAACTTTTTTCTGTCATTTACTTTCACGTATAGTTTACCAACAGGCGTCTCAGGGGGTGCTTGGGTTTGGTATGTCTTAATATTCTCAAGGAAAGGAGACGAAACAACCAAACGGGTAGCAGCTATTATCTGAGACGCAGGTACAATAGGTTCAGGAGTCGGGTTAACAAATTCTAAAGGTTCATACTGTCGAGAGATAGTGTCAGCTTTGGCATTACGGCAACCAGGTCTATAGGTAATAATGTATTGGAAGCGCGAAAGGAATAGAGACAATCTAGCCTGTCGGGCGGACAACCTTCTAGCATCAGCTATATAGGAGAGGTTCTTATGATCTGTTATAACCATAATTTTGTGTCTAGAACCCTCTAATAAGTACCTCCATTCCTTAAAAGCTAACACAATAGCTAATAGTTCCCTGTTCCCAACATCGTAATTCTTTTCTGGATCAGACAACCTTTTTGAAAAGTAACAACAGGGATGGAGGGGTTCGTCATACGATAACCTCTGTGACAGTACTGCTCCCACCCCCGATTCAGAAGCGTCTACTTCCATAACAAAGGGAAGAGAAGGATTAGGGTGGTGTAGTACTGGAGCAGAGGCAAATGCTTTCTTTAGAGTTTCGAAGGCCTTAAGGGCTTCAGGAGTCCAAACCCTAGGGTGTAGACATTTTTTAGTCAGCTTCGTGATAGGGGAGATAAGTGGTGAAAAGTTTTTTATAAATTTCCTATAATAGTTAGCAAAACCTATAAAACGCTGGATAGCCTTAAGTCCTTGGGGAAGTGGCCAGGACAGTATAGCTTCCAATTTAGCAGGATCCATACTAAAGCCCTGTTCAGTAATTATATATCCCAGGAATTGCACAGAGGTCTGATCGAACAAACATTTTTCTAACTTATAATAAAGTCCGTTTTGTAATAACTTTTTAAGAACCATCCTAACATGATTATGATGTGACTTCAAATCAGGAGACTATACAAGTATGTCGTCAAGGTGCACCACGGCACAGACATGCAATAGATCCCTAAGGACATCATTTATGAGATCCTGAAACACAGCAGGAGCATTACACAGTCCAAAAGGCATGACCAGGTATTCGTAATGCCCACTACGCGTATTGAACGCTGTCTTCCACTCATCATTCTCCTTTATACGGATAAGGTTATAAGCCCCCCTGAGGTCTAATTTAGTAAAGTACTTAGAACCTTTAACATGATCAAACAACTCAGTGATGAGGGGGATAGGGTAGGCGTTTTTAATCGTTATATTGTTCAGAGCCCTATAGTCTATAGATGGCCTCAAATCGCCCTCCTTCTTTGCCACAAAAAAGAAACCAGCACCAGCAGGAGAGGAGGAACTTCTAATAAAACCTTTCCTTAAGGATTCCCGTATGTACTCCCCAATGACCTGGTTTTCTTTCTCAGAAATAGGGTAGACCTTACCCCTAGGGGGCATAGTACTCGGTAACAGGTTTATGGCACAGTCATAGTCACGATGCGGAGGTAGCTTATCTGCCTCCCTTTTTTCAAAAACCAATGCAAGGTCTGCATATACAGAAGGGACAGAAACAGAAAGTGGTTTAGCCGTGGGCACGTTGAGTAAACAAACAGGACGTACATGAGCCATACAATCTCGTTGACACGATTCCCCCCAGGAGAGTATATCTAAACAACCCCAATCGAGTACAGGGTTGTGTTTCACTAACCAGGGAAAACCCAGAACGATGGAAGCAGTAGGGGAGTCAATTATTTGGAAGGTTAACCTTTCCTTGTGCAAAACACCCATAGACATCACTATTTCTTGGGTCTCATGGGTCACCAGAGGTCTCTCAAGTGGTCTACCATCTATAGCCTCAACGGCCAAGGGTGTGGCCTTTTGGATCAAAGTCAAGGCTGCGGTTTTGGCAAAGTTCTCATCCATAAGGTTGTCTGCCGCACCTGAATCGATCAAGGCTTTGGTTGTTATAGTGGTTTTATTGACCAAAAGAGAAACCGTAATAAACGGTCTGGAGATGGACACATGAGGGGACAAAGTCATAACACCCGAGGCCGACCCCTCTCTAGGCCTTAGGTGCTGTAGTTTCCCTGTAACTTAGGGCAGGCATTACAGTGGTGCCCGCTCTTTCCACAATAAAGGCATAACCCTTCCCTTCTACGATACGCTCTTTCAGCCTCAGTTAGCCCCGTAGCACCCAATTGCATGGGTTCAGGGGATGGTTGCCTAGGAGCGGGTAGTGCTAGTAATGCAGTAGAGGGTAGAGCAGGTAACGCCCGTGTATCCATCCGTCTTTGACTACGCCTCTCTCTAATACGGTTGTCAATAAGAATGATATAATCTATAACATCATCCAGAAGAACAGGCAATTCCCTGGATGCTATTTCATCCAGTATGTAGGCGGCCAAACCCTCCTGAAAGGCTGTTACGAGGGTGTCATTATTCCAAACCACTTCAGCTGCTAGAGTGTGGAATTCGATAGTATAATCTGCTACAGATCTGTTACCCTGTCGGACCCTAAGCAGAGCTTTGCCAGCAGAGGCAACCCTACCGGGTTGATCAAACGTACGTTTGAAAGCTGTCAAGAAATCTGCAAAGGACATAGGAGACGTATTCTCCCACATGGGGTTAGCCCATGCTAAAGCTTTCCCGGACAAGTGGTTTATCAAAAAGGCAATTTTGGATCTGTCAGTGGGATAGGAACGTGGATTCATCACCAAATGGATATCAATTTGGTTGAGGAAACCACGACACAATGCTGGGTCACCGCTGTAGCGCTGTGGCGGCGTCATATGAATAACATGAGCAGGAACGGGTACCGGAGTGGGAATGGGTTCGGGCACAGCAGCAGCAGCCTCCTGAACGGCAGGTTGCAAGTGTGCAGTACGAGCCAGTATGGTTTGTAAAGCTTGGGCAAACTGATCCATACGGTGGTCTAAACCATCCATTCTAGCCTCCTGATTAACTAGGAGCTGTGGAATGTCAGCAGGTTCCATTATGACCCTGTTGTAATGTCACGATTCGGGGAACCAAACACGCCAACACACACACACACACACAAAGTGCAGTACCGGACCTTAGAGTGGCCGGGCTAAGCACACAAAGAATAGTCAGGAAACAAGCCGAGTAAAGGGGAACCAGAAGACAGAATAACGATAGACAAGCCGAGGTCAAAGGGAAGGAGAAAGTCACAAAGTCAGATAAACAAGTCAGCGAGTACGTAACCAGAAACACAACGATAATATTACAGAGAGGGAGGGGGGAGAGTATTACAGGGAGGGAGGGGGGGATAATATTACAGGGAGGGAGGGAGGGAGGGGGAGAGTATTACAGGGAGGGAGGGGGAGAGATATTACAGGGAGGGAGGGGGGAGAATATTACAGGGAGGAAGGGAGGGGAGAATATTACAGGGAGGGGGAGGTGAGGGTCTCTGGGGGGGTTACACAGCGCGGACACCGGCTGACAGACTGGCTCTAAGTCCTACCCTGAAAATAAGCCCTAGTGAGTTTTTTGTGACTAAAATTAATATATGACCCGGTCTTATTTTCGGAGAAACACGGTACTAGCAAGTAAAGACCACAACAGGACGGAGAGGAACAGGAAAGGTAAGTATTTAAATCCATAGGTTAATTCTGATTGGATAATTTCCAATCAGAATTAACAATCACACGTGGGAGATATCTAAACCTCCCACTGTGATTGAGGCACTGTGCCTTTAACGCCGGGTCAGGTGACTGACCCCGGTGTTTGTTAAAATGGGCGGTCTCCCAGCGTGCAGCGTCATGCATGCTGCCGCTGGGGGACACAGAGGAAGACGCGGGCGGCATCCGTGGCTGGGAGGATGCCGCCCGCCGAGCGCACGCCAGGAAGGGGACCGCGGACGGCTGGAGGGTACCGCAAGCGAACTGCAACCTCCCCTCGCAGCCGCCCGCGGGACCCTGACACAATTGTTCTGGAACCTTGGCAAAAGACACACACAGACATTGTCCTGCTTCAATATGTTGATGACCTACTTATCTGTGCTGATGATCTCCAGACTGCTGAACGAGTTTCTGAGAATCTCCTTTACTTCTTAGCCGAAGAAGGCTGCAAGACCTCTAAATCGAAACTTCAATGGTGCGGCCCTCAGTGGTCTTCTTGGGACATTGTCTTTCCCATGGCACCCGTCACCTTACCAAGGACAGGATCTTTTTGAATTTATCAATTCCTTCTGCACATCAATCTCTCCATGCCTTTTTAGGCCTCATCACATATTGCAGATCCTGGATTCCTGAAGCTTCTCAACTGATGCAACCACTATACGATGCACTGAAAAGCGAGCCCTTCTCACTCTCACCGCATGCCATTGCCTGTTTTACTGCCCTAAAGAAAGCCATTGCATCTGCACCTGGCTTGGGCTTACCGAACTACCAACTGCCTTTCAAGTTGTTCGTGTCTGAGAAACTGGGCCACGCCTCCGGAGTTCTTACTTAACAACATGGCTCCAGACAAAGACCAGTTGGCTACTTTTCTTGCATGCTTGATCCTGTTGCCAGAGGCAGCCCCTCCTGCCTGAGAGCCTTGTTTGCAGCTAGTGCCCTCCTGGACAAGACTAATGCCTTCGTCCTTGGGCATTCCCTGACTGTCTTGGCTCCACATGATATTTCTGCAATTCTTCTACAGACCCAGCCACGGCATCTCTCTTCTCAACGTCACCTGCGGTTGCAAACTTCTCTACTACTGCCCGACAACGTTACTCTACAACGCTGCTACTCACTAAACCCGGCCACTCTTCTGCCACTTCCCAAGGGGGGAGTGGCACAGTACTGGTACAGCCTGGATATCAACCCAGATGCCCGAATGGAATTCCAGTTACCCACTCTTGCAATTCCTCATGATATACAACCATAGAACATGTTACATTGTACCCTATGGTTCAGGGATAACCCAGGCCCTGATGTAGATTATGAAGAAGAACTATTCCAACTGGTAGAAATTCACATCACACTGACAGACTTGTTGTGGGACTCCAGAGGCAACATGATCCTGTTAGTGCACCTTCCAACAGGAGTATCTCACCTCTACCGTCATTGGGAGACAGCCGTCCCACACATATCCCTCACCAAGTTCCCTGACTTCTCATGGAAAGATCTAGGCCCAATGGCCAAATCCTGGAGTGCAATGACCCAAGAACAGCTTGAATAATTGGGAGTTACTGCAGCACAACAGTTTATCCTCGATACCACACAGAAGATCTCCCACCCATGGAACAAGATCCAGATGCCCCTCATGATTGCTTCAAACAGATGAACATGGAAACTACCCATTTAGCAACCGTACATGAAACTGCCCTACCTAATCCAGACCAGACATTGTTTGTGGATGGTTCCAGATTTGCTGATGAACAAGGGCAATATCACACTGGATATGCAGTCACCACAGAATGTCAATTATTACAAGCAGCTGCACTTCCATCAACCAAATCAGCTCAGGAAGCCGAGCTAACAGCCCTCACAGTGGCCTGTAAACTATCTGAGGGCCTACGTGTCAACATTTATATAGACTCAAGATATGCCTTGGGGGCAGCACATGATTTCGGCCTAATTTGGAAAACCAGAGGATTTCTCACAGCTACCGGTACTCCAGTAAAACATGGCACAGCCATTGAAGAACTAATGAATGCCCTAATACTTCCAGCAGAAGTGGCAGTACTCAAAGTGAAAGCCCACGGAAGACTGAATTCAGAAGAAGCACGAGGCAACCACTTGGCTGGTCAAGCCGCCAAGGATGCAACACGACAAGGGTGGGAAGTGGACAGAAGAGCAATTTGTTTTAAATCTGTTTTTATTGAGATCAACACAATAAGCAGTTTTCCCACGCAGGGGATAAAGCATAAACAATGCATTAGTTATGGAAAAACATGAGTAGTTATGTGTACAAGTTTATCATATCACGTTATAGCCTTATAATGTGTTACACTTTTCATTTGGTATCTAGTGCTCACCTCTCAATGTTATCTTATATGTACTCTGCCCCGAACTATACAACACATGTGGCTGTATATTTATACGGGCTAATGGTCTGTCAAAACAGAACAATCCTCTCATAATGCTCAGCCTGATGTAGGCCTGTGTTAACGATGCAGTTCTGGTAAAAGGATAGACATACTACTACATTATTAAACATGCTGTTAAATATGCTGTACTCAGTATTAACATGTGAACTTTATCTCTTTTGTGGCCAAAGCGGTGCATTTGTCTAGCATTGTGTGGCCATGTTAAATCTGTTTGTTAGCATTACGACAATGTTTCCTTATTTGCACTATATGTATGCTATGAAGAAGATATACAAATATTAAAAATAATAACTTTCAAACTTTCGTTAAAGATGGAGTGTATACCTCTTAATAAGTCGCAGTTATGTTCAGGTCCATGTGTGTTAAAGGACCACTATAGTGCCAGGAAAACATACTCGTTTTCCTGGCACTATAGTGCCCTGAGGGTGACCCCACCCTCAGGGTCCCCCTCCCGCCCGGCTTTGGAAGGGGGAAAGGGGTAATAACTTACCTTTTTCCAGCGCTGGGCGGAGAGCTCTCCTCCTCCGATCCTCCTTCTCTCCGCCCCGCCGGCTGAATGCGCACAGCGGCAAGAGCTGCGCGCGCATTCAGCCGTCATATAGGAAAGCATTCATAATGCTTTCTATGGACGCTGGCGTGCTCTCACTGTGAAATCACAGTGAGAAGCACGCAAGCGCCTCTAGTGGCTGTCAATGAGACAGCCACTAGAGGATTAGGGGGAAGGCTTAACCCATTCATAATTATAGCAGTTTCTCTGAAACTGCTATAATTATGAAAAAATGGGTTAACCCTAGAAGGACCTGGCACCCAGACCACTTCATTAAGCAGAAGTGGTCTGGGTGCCTAGAGTGGTCCTTTAAGCTGGTTCTTCTCAAGCCAGATGTATGCGCTAACTGTTTTAAACAACGCTCAACGCATGCTCACTGTGGGCGCGTACAGCATGTGGCTGCTTGTGTCTCAGTGGGGCGGTATGTGGCAGTATGGTATTTGTTATGGCTTGGGGTGTTATTTTTATAAGCCTTTTATCGAATACCCTACGGCTGAGCAAGTGTATGCTACTAGCTGCGCATGTATGATTTAGACTGGTTCATTAACAGCAATCGTCTAACGTATCAGTGACGCTAACAATAATCTATCTATTCTTGGTATGACAGCGTATAAAAAAGCAGTACCTGTAGATTAAACTGTATTTTGCATTTAAATATAAGCATTTCTGTAAGGTCAAGTGTTCCGTGTCACCTTGCAAATTTATAACGAAAATATAGACAGCAATTAAGGTGAAAAGCAAGTAAAATATGTAAATAATCTCAGATGACTATATGTAACATATCATCCTAAATAGGCAGTATTGCTGCGTGTTGTGGAGTGAGTGATGCTATATCTGTTGTAGTAGGTGGGAGTCACTCCCACTCCCGCCGCCTTGGGCCCCCCGTGGCCGTCAATCCTCCGTCCAACCTCCCTGGCTATGTCCAGCCTACCCGCGTGGCGCCCTGTGGCACTGTGGGCACTCAGAGTCCGTATCAGTCTATTAGACCCCCCACCAAGAGTCCATGCTCCGACCGGCTCCTGCACCTCCCCAGCACCACATATGCTTCCGTGAGGTGCCTGGAACCCCTTGCCCCGCTGAGCGCCGGCCACATACTTGGAACTGGGACATCCTCCCCACGGCGACCGGTACACCGGAAAGGTTGATGCGCATCCACCCCACAGGACTCACAGCATCGGGGGCCGGTCTCCTCTGGGTCACCCCCAAACCCAAAGGCAGGGTCCATCACCTCTCTAGAGGGTCGGGGCCCCAGGAGTCTTTCTGAAGGGCTGCAGCCACCAAGGTCCCCACAGCAGCGTGAGAGTGCCTCCTCATATTAGTGCAGGCTCTTCTCCTTGGCAGCATGCGTGTCCACTAGCGGGCTGTGCTTCGGGCAGCCTTTGCTAGTTCAGGAGGCAAGCGTGGGACAAACGCGGGAGCTCCCGCCGCTGTGTAGGCCGCCGCTATGTGGCCGGGATAACCACCACCGGCCAGGGGGGGAAGCGGGGCCATGCCCCGAGCCTGGGCAGTGCTCCGTGTGTGCAGGTGTCTCACATAAGGTGTCTGTCTCCCGCCTTGGCGTTCCGTGAGGACTTGTCTCCTGGTCTTCAGGGTGCACTCAGCGGCCGCATGTGTATAGGCTTATGGCTATTAGGCCGCGAGTGTCCATTTCGGTGCAGTTGGAGTGCAGTAGGCTTCTTCCAGGTATCTGATTAAAGCTGAGGTTATTCTCCATTGCATGGTGTTGAAGGATCCAACTTTGGAGCGGTTGGTACCGACTTTTTATGTAATTTCCCCGGGCTCAGAGCTGGAGCCAGAGCTGATGGCTTCCAGTCGGCCTGGTGGCCTGGCCCCGCCCCCCCTCCTGTGCAATTTGTGCTAAATGTAACCCTGGGAGAATCGTTAAAACTGCACACAACCATTTAGCCAAACCACAATATCCTTTCCAGAGGATACAGATTGACCATATCCAGATGCCAAAGAGTGGGCGCGATGAATACGCATTAGTCATTGTGGACATGTTTTCAGGATGGCCAGAAGCTTTCCCAGTGGCCAATCTCACCGCTAGAACAACAGCCAAACATCTTCTGACGGAAATTGTTTGCCGGTATGGTGTTCCAGAAGTAATTGAAAGTGACCAAGGAACTTCCTTTACCTCCTCATTGACACGGGAAGTCTGGGCAGCACTGGGGATGACCCTTGCCTTCCACACACCATATCACCCGCAGAGTAGTGGTAAGGTAGAACGCATGAATGGCACATTGAAGGCCAGAATGCTTAAGATGTCCCAAGAAACTAACATGCCCTGGCCTGAGAGTCTTCCATTAGCATTATTTAGTGTGAGGTACAACCCTAAGGGAAAATACAACTTATCTCCCTATGAGATCCTGTTTGGTACAGCACCAAGGTTAGGTTGTTACTTCCCCCAACAGCTTCAGATTCAGTCAGATGCTATGGTAGATTATGTGACTGCTCTTTCTCATGCCTTGACCAAAATCCATGCCCAAGTGTTTTCTTCTATTCCAGATCCTGAGTCGAATACAGGTACCCACAAGTTTCTCCCTGGTGACTGGGTTATGATCAAGAAATTCCTCAGGAAACACACCCTTGAGCCAAGGTTTGATGGTCCTTACCAAGTGCTGCTGATTACAGCTACCCCAGTGAAACTAGCAGGGAAAAGTTCCTGGATACACGCTTCACACTGCAAAAAAGTGCCCGCTCCAGAAGAAGTTACCCCTGTCAAGCCATGAGTTTCCTGTGTTCTTTGTGTTTTCTTTTGCTGCTAAACTTTACAGGGGCCCAGCAAGTGGCCATAACCAAAGATAACCATGTTTACACCTTTTGGTACAATTCCTCAAACACAGATGTGGCTACCTTTTCTTTTTATTGTTGTGATATTGTTACTTGCACCTTCCCACAAACACAATATGCTGCTATATACAAGGACATACCCAGTAAGAAGGATCCATACATTTGCGTAACAGGGGGGTCATGGGGGCATCATTGTAGCTCATGGAAGGCGGCTGGGTGGAACACGGGCAGATCATGGGGCTCTAAACCCCAGAGTGCCCTAGACAGATTTGACAAAGACGGGAAGCCCCTACTTTCCAGAATGACCTTAAGTAAACCTATTGGGTCAACCCCCATCAAACTCACTCTAAACAGAGAGCATCCCAGTCGAGGGGATGCAGGGGAGTATGTAATGGGCATGTACTGGAGAGGCGGTCGTACATACAACAAGTTGGGGACATTCTACCTACAAGACATGCTTACCTCACCTTACTCGGTAGGAACTACACACATGACTGTCAACCCACTTAAACCACATATCAAGACCTTGCATGATATGGTCGCTATAGCTAATCCTACTTTCGAAGACACGATGGCAGTAGAGACTGGGTTCTCAGACACTAACCTATGGCTGGAATGGATGAGATATAATGCTAACTCATACAATAAGACTAACTGTTATGTATGTGGGGGAGCCAGGTCCCACCTGGGTACGTTGCCTCTAAACCTACCCCCCGATGTTGAACTATGTGTCTTGAGTCTCTATGCACAGTCCACCACTAATTCTTCAATGTGTGAGTCATGGAAAAAGGTCTACCCAATCTTCCAAGGGCATGTTAGGCCACCTGATGGAGTCACTGTATATCCAGGTAGCTACACTTGTTATTCAATACCTAAGAACACAGGTACATACATGGGCAAATTCCCATCTGGTTATTGCTCCACCTATCACAATCCACCCACTACATTATTAATGAATCATGCAAAAACAGTCGGGGACATATATTGGCTGTGTGCAGATAAACAACTGAGGTCCCAACTGGCGGGGTTATGGTGGGGAGAATGTACACTAACAAAGGCCAAAATGCCTATCCATATTATCCCGGATGGCTATCACAATGTGTTAGATCACACACACTCCAGAGTCAAAAGGGAAGCCCCAATCCGTGGTAGCTTTGATCCACATGTTTATATTGATGCCATAGGTGTGCCAAGGGGGGTGCCCAACGAATTCAAGACAAGGGATGAAGTGACAGCTGGATTTGAATCTTTGATTCCAATGATCACAGCTTACAAGAATGTCAATTGGATTAATTATATCTATTATAATCAGCAGCGGTTTGTTAACTATACCAGAGATGCCTTACAGGGCCTAGCAGAACAGCTGCAAGCTACCACCCAAATGACATTTCAAAATAGAATGGCTCTGGATATGATCTTAGCAGAAAAGGGGGGCGTATGTAAAATTCTCCCCGAAACCATGACATGTTGCACATTCATTCCAGATAATACCGGGCCCAATGGTAAGGTAACTATGGCTATAGAGAAATTGGATAGCCTCTCAGATGAACTAAAAAAGATCTGGGACAGATGGTTTGGATGGATGAATGGTTGGCAGAGAACCCTATTCCAGGTTGGGACAGCAGTTCTCATAATGATTATCATCTTCCTATTCTTAACCTGTTGTGTGCTTCCTTGCATACAAAAGTACTTACAGAAGACAGTAGGGAAGACTATAGACGACGTAACCCCTACTTTCCTACACCAGGACGTCACTGATCTAGAATGTGACACACCACACACACGCCTCCAAACCCACCAATTTAAACAGACAACTGCATTTCTGTAGGGATAGCATAGGGAAAGCGTCTGTCTCTACAGGAAAGTCTCACGTGCGGAGATGTGGTGGACTAGCCACCGCGGGTTACCCACGGAGTGAAGTGTTCGATGCTTGTTAAGACAGATGAGCTGCAGGCAGCTAGGGACATGTTAGGGACAGTAGCAGTTGTTATGGTAAATAGTCATTTTAAGGGGGGACTGTTGTGGAAATGAGATATTGATATATTTTCTAGTTAGTAAAATGCCTATTTACTCATTTAACCGAAATCAGTGTATAAGCTATTAACACATATTTAGACAAAATGGCCACTAGAAGCTTCTAACCCCTCCCTCCTTATAACACCGACTAACTCGTGCAACAAGATGGTGCTGGGATCTCGGGGAGACCCTCATGGTCTCAGTGACATCACCCTTAGTAGGCAGAGCATTAAGAAGACCACTTAACACCTAACCAATTAATAAAGTATTATTTCATGTTATCTCTGACAATGCTTATGATGTAATTTTTCTTTAAAAGGGACCTGCCGTCCCCTCTGAATAAACATTCCTCAAGTTCTTCATCAACCTGAAACTTGTGTCTGGTGTGAATTACTTTAGGGAGCGTGCACGCATTGTTTCTTAATTTGGCCAGGGGCAGATACACAAAGAATAATCACTTGATTGAATTGATTTCCATTTCACAGACCATGTGCACAGGGCCTGCGCTGTGTATCAGTGTGCAGGCTGGTGAGAGACATCATTGATTTCTCTACTGCACAGAGCTCCCTCTATGGGCCGGATGCGAGACAGCACCAGCCCTAAAGGGGCCCACCGGAGAGATCCTTTGATCTCCTCTGTCAGCTCGGCCCATGGCCATCGCAGCCCAACGGGCATTTGCACATAAACTAATCAAAGACAGAGGAAGGGGTTCATGGCTGGAGAAAATTGAGATAACCTTGCCTTTAAAATATTTGCAAAATCTTGGCACAGAAATAAAAATAAGACAGAGACAGTCAAAAATATAAAATATGTGAAGGTAGTTTAGATTCCTGCGTGTGAATTAAATTGGAAAAGTTCTTTTGTTTAGCCAGAGGAGAGTAATAAAGTTGGAGTAAAGAAATTGTAATATTGAACACCTGCAAAGTTTTGCACTGTTGTAGGGGACAGATGAGGGTCATGGCATCAGTGTTCTGAAATCATGTGATTGCTGATCAGAGCAATCACATGACCTTGTGGTGAACCAGATGTGCCAATCTGTAAGCTCAGTAAAAAAATTATTTACTACACCAAGCTATTTAAAAAAATAAAAATAATAGCAAGATTTAGATCATTCCAAAGATGCCTAAGAATGCCAAGAAACCTTAATTTTCTTTTTTAAACTTGTTGCCACAATACAGCTGGTTTTCACTTCGTGGCAACGTACATGTACTCTCTGGCAGAAAATATTGTTCAGAAATTTAGCCTTAATTCCCAGAGAGTAATTTAAAGAATTTACAGGGCTGGAGTTGGTACATTTGGCAGACCCAAGATGAAGTGGACAATAGGTATTAGCTCACACTTCATATTGGAGAAAGAAATACTTTACATTTTTGGACCTTATTTCTGTAGGCAGGATGACTATGCCATGTCATAATGAAGCAATGCTGGCTGAAGTTCCGCTCTTCTGCTGCAGACTCAGAGGTCATTTAGGGGTGAGTAATCACACATTTTATTGCATATAGAATTGACACAAGGTCTTCTGATTGCAGTGAGATTTGATTTTTATATTATACACAGTTGCAATAGTAGCTCAAGTTAAAGGCAAGTTTTATGTGAGTTCCCAATATAAGAACAGGATCTACGTTTCTTAGACCTGGCAATGTAATGAAAAAGTATATATTCATTGTAATGTATGTCTGTACCTCTCATCCACTGTTTTATATGCATAGGCTGTATATCAGAGCCTGGTCAGCACCATTACATGTGCATTGGGTGAATGTAAGAGCCTGGCCAGCACTGTTAAAGAAACACTCTGAGCACCAGTTTACTTCAAGTGGTTAAAGCATTAATTAGCAATTTAACCCCAAAGTCTTGACTCCAGCATCTGTTAGCTCTTCCAGTTTGAGGCTTGGATGTGTGGATTTTTCTCACTCTTTTTTGTGAATGGGGAGCTTTTGATAGGCTGAGAGCATCAACTGAAACTCTAAGCCTATCAGCGACTACCAGCCCAAAACTTCCTTATTCAAGTCTTGAAATGCAAGTGAAGTTTGTAGGAAGAGTTAATGGGTTCTGGGGAAGAGCTACTGGGAGCAGTGGCATATCCAGAGCCTGATCTCGGGAGGGGCACTTGTAAATTATTTAAAGAAATAATCCAGGCACAATAACCACTAGAGCTCAGTGTAGTAGTTATGGCACCAGTAGTGCCAGGATCCCATCCCAGAGTAAGTAGTCAAACTGTTTAAGAACAGTTTGACAACTTACCTGGGGTCTGCTGGGATATAGGGCATAGGAGCAGTGGTATGTGCTAGGGGTGAGGTATGTGTGAAAGGTGCAGTGTGTGTGCGAGTGCATGAGGGCGGCAGTGTATGTAAGGGTTGCAGTGTGTGTGTTGGGGGGCAGTGTATGTGTGGGGCAGTGTGTGTATACGGGGCAGTGTTTGTGGGGCAGTGTGTGTAGTGTGTGTATGGGGGCAGTGTTTGAGGGGCAGTGTGTGTATGGGGGCAGTTTTTGAGGGGCAGTGTATGTATGGGGCAGTGTGTGTAGTGTGTGTTTGGGGGCAGTGTGTGTAGTGTGTGTTTGAGGGGCAGTGTGCGTATGGGGGCATTGTTTGTGGGTCAGTGTGTGTAGTGTGTGTATGGGGGCAGTGTTTGTGGGGCAGTGTGTGTATGGGGGCAGTGTTTACATGGAGGGGAAGGAGGCTTTTTAATATTAAATTTTTTTATTTAATAAAATAAATATAGATTATGTCCCCCCTCCCTTCTTACCTTTACCATCCCTGGTGGTCCAGTGGGAATCCCTGGTGGTCCAGTGGGGAATCCCTGGTGGTCTGGTGGGTAATCCCTGGTGGTCCCAGTGGTGGTGAGGTGAACTCTAGCCCGCGCTACAGGGCTAGAGTTCAATCTCGCGAGATTTGGAGTGTTGCCGTGGTAACCGCGGCAACGCTCCATGCTCGCGAGAGGAGGACCCGCTGCTGGTAAGAGCTCCCGGGTCCTCTCTCACTCCCTCCCTCCCCTGCCGGCTGCCAGCACAGTGCCTGCGGACCGGGGAGGGAGATCATTGCCAGCCCTGCACTAGCTGGCAGGGGAGAATCTCAGGGAGCCCCTCTCCCCCAGATCCACCACTGACTGGGAGCAAGCTTGAAGACTTTTGGGTTAAACCACTTGGTAATGATTTAACCACTTGGTAATGATTTAACCCCTTTAGGTAAGTTGGTGCCTAGGGACCTCCTTGCCCCATAATAGCCATTCTGATTATTATTATTAATATTATTTATATAGCACCAACAAATTCAGCAGTGCTGTACAATGGGTGGACTAACAAACATGCAATTGTAACCAGACAAGTTGGAGGCACAGGAACAGACGGGACATACTTGTGTATTAGGGAGGATAGATAGGTGGGGGCAGCATTAAGTAAAGATTTGAAAGTAAGAACCAGAATTTTAAATTGAGCCCTATATCTTACGGGAAGCCAATGCAGGGACTGACAGAGGGGTGAGGCCTGGGAGGTACGAGCAACAGGAAGATGAGCCTTGCATTCATTATAGACTGTAATAGGGCAAGCTGGGAGCCCATAAGATCACTGAGAAGTGGATTACAGTAGTCAAGGTGAGAGAGGATAGTGTCATGGACCTGCACATTGGCCACATCTGGCATTAAGTAGGGGCGGATGCACGCAATGTGTTTGACATGGAAACGGCAGAATTTGGTGATTGTCTGGACATGAGGGGTGAAGGAGAGGTTAGAGTCAAAGAGAACACCTAGGCAGTGAGCCTGCGTGGTGGAGCCGATAATAGTGTCGTTAATGTTGAGGGAGACAGAAATGGGAGTAGAAACACTTGAGGGAGAAAAGACCAGAAGTTCTGCTTTGGACAGGTTGAGTTTAAGGAAGTGGGCAGCCATCCAGTTGGAAATCGCAGAGAGGCAGTCAGAAACATGAGTCAAGAGAGGCGGGGAGAGATCAGGAGAGGAAAGATAGATTTGCATGTCTGCATAGAAATTATATTGAAAGCCAAAAGAGTTGATGAGTTTACCACGGGAGGCAGAACAGATCAAGAACAGTAGGGGACCAAGGACTGAACCTTGGGGGACACCAACAGACAGAGGTTGGGGAGAAGAGGCAGAGCTCGAGCCAGATAAACAAACACTGAAAGAGCACTGGGAGAGGTAGGAGGAGCACTAGGAGAAAGCAATATCTCGTAGACCTAGATTACAGAGGATGAGAAAAAGCTATTGATGATCAACAGTGTCAAAAGCAGGCGAAAAGGTCAAGGAGACTTATGATTGAATAGTGATCACGAGATTTTGCAGCAAGTAGATCATTGGATACTTTGTTCAGAGCCATTTCGACAGAATGCTGAGGGTGGAAACCAGACTGAAGAGGGTTGAGCAGAGAGTTGGATTTGAGAAAGTCTGTCAATCTGATGAAGTTGTTATGGCATCTGTGGTGTCCTTTTAAATATGAACTAGCTGCATATCAGAGCCGAATAGTTCAATAAACCCAACATATTAGGCTTTGTCTAAGCCTGACCTGCACTACAGCTATGTGCTAGAGAGCGTCTTGTATGTGAATGCATTCCGGAGGATGTGTGTCACATGTAAATTTACTCATCAGTCTTTGCTGGAGCCTGATTTGTGCTGCAATATACTTAGGAGGGTGCGTTGGAGCCTGGCCTGCATTATAATGTAATGTATTTAGCAGGGCCCAGCCTGCGCTGCAGTATATTTAAGAGACTGTGTCTGCGCTCTGCTTGCAGTGCAGTGCTTTCAATAGATTGTGTCTAAGCCTGGTCTGCAATGCAGTGTATTTAGGATCCTGCTTAGAAGCCCGGCCTGTGCTGTAATGTATTCAGGAGGTTGTGTGTCGGAGCACTGCCAGCTCTGTGTCTCCTACTCACAATCCGGGAGACATTCTAAAGTGACTAATTTCTGTTGGAGGGTAAAGAAATCAGTTATTAATTCATAAACCTTGAGCTGCTATATATAGCAAGTCAGTGTGTGCCACTGGCATCCTCTACTGAGTGAAACTAAGGAATATGGCAGCTATCCAGAGAGAAAGGAAGAGAGGTGGTGAGAGAGAGAAAAGAAAGAGGGGAGTGAGACTACGAGGTTTGTGAGAGAAAGTTGTAAAACTGTAATGGAGATGGATGCAGTCGGGTTAGATAAAGAAGAGAAGGGAGAAGTGAGATGTATAAAAAGTAGAAGTGAGATGTATAAAAAGTAGTTGACTGTTTAATGAAGTAGAATTTGGAGGAAAGAGAAGAAAAATAGTGATGGAGAAAAGGAAAATACAAAAAAAAAATTATGAAAATAATGGTTCAGAAAAATAAATCTTTAATAGCACAGATACCAGGAAGAAAAGAGTTAAAAACTCCAAAAATGTATTACCATAAATTTAAAGGAAACCTTTTGATAAATGGTTAATTTGAGCAGTATTGAAGGGTAAAAAGGGGAAATTATATGATGTATGAGACAGGTAAAAAAAAAAGGCATTATTAGAATTAGATAAACTGAGCTTCAATGGCAGGTCTGTTAAGGACAGCGATGCCTAACCTGGTTTTAGATTGTGAGAATTGCAGTCCATGAACATCTGCGTTGCCAAGTTTAACCAACAAAATCGCAGTGGTATGTATGTGATCAGGAGAAAGCTTTGTGTGCGGTAGGATTTGTGTTACATGGGGAATTTGTTAGTGCATGTTAAGAAGGAGAAATCATCCATGTGAATGGTTGTGGTTCTGGGCTCAATTTTCAGATATAATTAATTTTTTATTTTTTATTACATTTTAAGGATTACATTTGCCTCTCGTATTTATGATTGGTAAAGAAACACAGTCACCTGTACAGAGTCATTTTTGTGCAATCCCTCTTTTGGTTCACCTGTAAAGATGGATTGGGCAAGTGGACTCATCCTAAGAGTGCTGTATGGTGCCCATTAAACAGCTGCATTAGGGAGTGTTCGCAAGCATTGACCTGTTGTTACATTGGCCCTACTACTGTGACAACCTTGTGTGTCTCCCAGGAGCTCTGTAGTGGTGAGTTATTCGCTATGTATGTATGCTGTGTGTTTGGAGAACCTGGAGCTTACCATGGTGATACAGTTTTGTAATTTGGCACAATTCCCTTAAGTGGAGTTCAATGTTTACTAAGGTTAACCTATTTTGGTCATTATGTGTTTGCTAGCTGGCTGGATAATGTGCCTTTATAGGACTTCCATACATTTTATTATTGCTAAATATCATATGGGACAGTATTACCAAGATTTTTATGCATTAATTTAGCCTTTTACTAATGTGAATTTTTTTTTACTAGTCTGCAGTTTTGTGAAGGTTTTGACCATGCCATCTTGCTATGTGGAGGCCATTTTACACATTCCTCATGCACTTCCTGCACATATTTGCACCTCGGCATTCATTTGCTGCTGTCCATTTGCTTTGTGCTTCCTGCACTCCTCATCTCACCATTGCCAGCTTGCACATCTGCTTTGCTTTGGCACCAGATCATGTTTCCATGTGCTACTGGACAATTCTGTGGGTGAGCAAGCAGATCATTTGGGTACCAGTATGACCTATAAAGGTGCCTTTTCAAGTTACTCTTATGCACTATATTTTTTAATAGCCTTTATTTTTGATGTGCAGATTTACATTCACAGGGAGGCAAATACATATGCTATAAACATAACCAGGAACAATAGTCATGCAGGTGGAACATAACATGTCTAGAGAAACTGCACTATTTTTGTTTAAGAAATAAAAATAAAATCAAGATATATAAACAGATTGACCTATTTCCAAGTTAGGCTATGCAGGCTGA
Source organism: Pelobates cultripes (assembly GCA_933207985.1). Classification (NCBI taxonomy): domain Eukaryota; kingdom Metazoa; phylum Chordata; class Amphibia; order Anura; family Pelobatidae; genus Pelobates; species Pelobates cultripes. The sequence goes on along the minus strand of OW240914.1, from coordinate 216,419,125 downwards.
GTGGCACAGCAGTATGAGAACAACGAGAGGAGAGAGTGATAGCAATAATGCTTTGTGTCAAGTTATAAGCTCACATTATGATGCTGTGTCAAAGTACCTGGATGAACTAAGAAATGAAAGAAAATAAACAAAACAATCTTATGTAGTGTGATGTCGAGGTTGTCTCTTCTGGGATATGCACCGGGGTTTGACAATGTGGTCTTCAACATGCATGGGTGTCATGAGGTCCTCAAATATTGTGGCGGCTAATAATTCTTTCCTTCAAACAGTGCGATTTTATGTGCATACATTTGTTCAGATCAGAAAGGGTTTAAAGGCTTTGGCAGTTAGGCCTTATTATTTAAGTTTCTGATTTGGCAGGCCTATTCCTTGACCAATATAATGGTGGTTAACAGGAAATTGCCCAGTGGTGGTAACCTCCTAGGATTTTCCTCATGAGGCTTCCATGGTGAAGATTTGCAAACAAACACTTGGTCTTTTTGCCAATATTTACATTATTGATGTTTTTGCTTCCATTTCTTCTTAACCCCTTAACGACCTGGGACGGTTCAAGAACGTCATCGGCATTTTTGAGATGCCGACCGCTGACGGTCCTGAACCGTCCTAACTGTCAGATGTACTTACCCGATCGCCGTCGTTCCTCCGGCAGCGGTCGGCGGTGCTCCCAGTGTGGGGAGACTGCCTGCAGTCCAGACAGCCTCCCCGCGGCGGATTAGGACCCCTGTGGCCATTTGATCGCTCAACAGAGCGATCACATGGTCACAATAGGTGTCCATGTGTCTGCCTGCAGGGGGACTGTTTGTGCTGACAGGCAGTCTCCCTGCTAGTGTAAAATAAAAAAAATACATGTTAATAAAAAATAATTATTATATATGTGTATATATATATATATATATATATATAGACATATATTATTTGTATATAATATATGTCTATATATCATATATATAATGTCATATTAAGTGTATTTTTATATTAATATGTACTTATGTTAATATAAAAGTACACTTATAATTAAATTACACACGTGTATATATAATATATATAATAACTATATATATTGTATATATATTATTATAAAATACAAATAATAGGTAAATTAAATTAAATAAAAAAATTTAAAATAATTTAAAAAAAATTATATATCTATATGAAATTTTATTCTAACTGTATTTTGATATTAAAATATATATATATATATATTTATATCAAAATACACTTAGAATGAAATTGTATATATATTTATGTATATATAAATAAATAAAAATAATACGAAATATACATATGTCCATATACAAAATTACATAAATAATTATATAAATATACACGTAGACTTCAAATATATAAATATGCATATATATTTAAATTCTACGTGCATATTTATGTAATATTTTTACATAATTAAGTAATTTTATTAATTGCAATTTGAGGGACCTGCCTGCCAACCCAGGCCGAAAGTCCTGAGAATTTAATTTGCTAGCACTGTATTTTACCCTGTAACTTTCTATGACACCCTAAATCCTGTACATGAGGTGTACCATTTTACTTGGGAAACCTCGCTGAACACAAATATTAGTGATTCAAAACAGTAAAACATATCACAGTGATGATATTGTCAGTGAAAGTGACTTTTTTCGCATTTTTCACACACAAACAGCACTATTACTGATAATATAATTGTTGTGATACGTTTTCCTGTTTTGAAACACTAATATTTGTGTTCAGCAAAGTCTCCCGAGTATAACAGTACCTCCCATGTACAGATTTTATAGCGTTTTTGAAAGTTACAGGGTCAAATATATGGGTCAAATATTTTTACATTGAAAATGGCCAGGTTGGTTACCTTGCCTTTGAGAGCATATGGTAGCCCAGGAATGAGAATAACCCCCATGATGGCATACCATTTGCAAAAGAAGACAACGCAAGGTATTGCAAATGAGCTATGTCCAGTCTTTTTTAGTAGCCACGTAGTCACAAACACTGGTCAAAATTAGCCTTCAATTTAGTTTTTTACATTTTTCACAAATATGAACGCTAACTTTGGCCAGTGTTTGCGACTAGGTGGCTACTAAAAAAGACTGGACATACCCCATATTGAATACCCTGGGTTGTCTACTTTAAAAAAAAATATGTACATGTGGGGTGTTATTCAGAGATTTATGACAGATAATAGTGTTACAATGTCACTATTGATAAATTTGAAAAAAATTATGTTTTGAAACCGCAATATCCTACTTGTACCTATAGGGCCCTATGTGACAAAGTGCCCTTCGCCACTTGTGCCTGGAGGGGACTACTGGCTAGCCTCCTGCTTTCTGACTATGGCCCCTGTGCTAATAGCTGTATTTTACCCTGCAAAAATGTTTATTTGTGTATTTCTGCCGGGGCGTTCGGGACTTTCAGTATGTGAGTAGTGCTACCACAGGTTGCTATGCCATGGAGCCTATTCGTGTAACGAAAGAGTATGGAAAAGACTTTGGCTCCATGGCGATTGAACTGTATGTATGTGATCTGATCTCCATTTGGTAATAATGTGGGCTCAGATCTAAGCTATCTGGGGATATGTTGCATGTATATGTTTTATGTAGTAATTGTAACATTGTGTAATTTTGTGTCTTTTTGTAACCATGTGGTTAATGGAGTCTTGCCTCTGTCCTGGGAGATAATTTGACAATTATATCCAGGATAGAGAGGAGGGATTGTGATGTCACTGTGGGAGTGTTTTGTTTGTATTGTCTGTGATTGGCTAATATTCAATATGTGTCCCATTGTTCCACCAAGTCCCCTAGGGGAGTGTCCACCTGGTGGACACTTGCATAAATACCGGGCAGGTAGCCCTCAATAAACCAGACCTACTTGCACCTTTCTTGAAGCCTTGGCTCATGCTTGGGGGAAGGGATACCTACACTCTGGGGATTGCTATAATCACTTACTCCCCAGTGTAAGCTCTTGTAAGAGCTTGATATGTTCCTGCTACGCTCTCTGGATTTAGGAGAGGTTCACCCACTGGGAGCTAAATCCTGGTCGTTGATCCAGGGTGGGTGAGAGACGGCGAGACCCGGGCGCAGCTGCATCGCTGGAAGTGGGGTCCGCAGTGCTGATGGTGTCGGTTGGAGTGCTCGGAGTCCTCGGCAAGCGCTAGGAGCATCGATTGGCGGAGGTACTCAGTCGGAGTGGCACCGGCCGTCACACCCTATAACTTGCAAAGAAAAAAGCAAAAAAGCATGTAAACACTGGGCATTCTAAAGCTCAGGACAAAATTTTTAATCTAGTTAGCAGTTTTTTTCATTTGCTTTTGTAGATGAGTAAAAGATTTTCAAGTAAAAGTAAAAAAACATGTATTTTTAAAAAATTTTCATCATATTTTTTCATTTTTTTTAAAATTAAATCAAATGAGATTATATAAATAATGGTATGTAAAGAAAGCCTTTTTTGTCCTAAAAAAACAATATATAATTTGTATAGGAGCAGTAAATGAGAGAGCAGAAAATTACAGCTAAACACAAACACCACAAAAGTGTAAAAAGAGGCCTGGTCGCAAATGTACAACATTGCAAAAATAGTCCAGTCCTTAAGGGGTTAATCTTGTCATAAAGGTCTAGGTAGTCATTCATATTTACTCATTTACACTCTTTTTTTAAGTTGGCATATGTCCATGTAGCTTTGGTTTACCTTACCCTCCAAGTTATGGATTCTTGTAAAACATAATAACATTCAAATTAAAAAATAAATTTATGCTTACTGATAAATTAATTTTCATCTGTTTGTGTCACGACTACTATATGACCCAGCACGCAAAACTATGATAACACAAACAACGTATACCGGCTACCGGCTATGTATGTATGCTGTGTGTTTGGAGAACCTGGAGCTTACCATGGTGATACAGTTTTGTAATTTGGCACAATTCCCTTAAGTGGAGTTCAATGTTTACTAAGGTTAACCTATTTTGGTCATTATGTGTTTGCTAGCTGGCTGGATAATGTGCCTTTATAGGACTTCCATACATTTTATTATTGCTAAATATCATATGGGACAGTATTACCAAGATTTTTATGCATTAATTTAGCCTTTTACTAATGTGAATTTTTTTTTACTAGTCTGCAGTTTTGTGAAGGTTTTGACCATGCCATCTTGCTATGTGGAGGCCATTTTACACATTCCTCATGCACTTCCTGCACATATTTGCACCTCGGCATTCATTTGCTGCTGTCCATTTGCTTTGTGCTTCCTGCACTCCTCATCTCACCATTGCCAGCTTGCACATCTGCTTTGCTTTGGCACCAGATCATGTTTCCATGTGCTACTGGACAATTCTGTGGGTGAGCAAGCAGATCATTTGGGTACCAGTATGACCTATAAAGGTGCCTTTTCAAGTTACTCTTATGCACTATATTTTTTAATAGCCTTTATTTTTGATGTGCAGATTTACATTCACAGGGAGGCAAATACATATGCTATAAACATAACCAGGAACAATAGTCATGCAGGTGGAACATAACATGTCTAGAGAAACTGCACTATTTTTGTTTAAGAAATAAAAATAAAATCAAGATATATAAACAGATTGACCTATTTCCAAGTTAGGCTATGCAGGCTGAGTGGCACAGCAGTATGAGAACAACGAGAGGAGAGAGTGATAGCAATAATGCTTTGTGTCAAGTTATAAGCTCACATTATGATGCTGTGTCAAAGTACCTGGATGAACTAAGAAATGAAAGAAAATAAACAAAACAATCTTATGTAGTGTGATGTCGAGGTTGTCTCTTCTGGGATATGCACCGGGGTTTGACAATGTGGTCTTCAACATGCATGGGTGTCATGAGGTCCTCAAATATTGTGGCGGCTAATAATTCTTTCCTTCAAACAGTGCGATTTTATGTGCATACATTTGTTCAGATCAGAAAGGGTTTAAAGGCTTTGGCAGTTAGGCCTTATTATTTAAGTTTCTGATTTGGCAGGCCTATTCCTTGACCAATATAATGGTGGTTAACAGGAAATTGCCCAGTGGTGGTAACCTCCTAGGATTTTCCTCATGAGGCTTCCATGGTGAAGATTTGCAAACAAACACTTGGTCTTTTTGCCAATATTTACATTATTGATGTTTTTGCTTCCATTTCTTCTTAACCCCTTAACGACCTGGGACGGTTCAAGAACGTCATCGGCATTTTTGAGATGCCGACCGCTGACGGTCCTGAACCGTCCTAACTGTCAGATGTACTTACCCGATCGCCGTCGTTCCTCCGGCAGCGGTCGGCGGTGCTCCCAGTGTGGGGAGACTGCCTGCAGTCCAGACAGCCTCCCCGCGGCGGATTAGGACCCCTGTGGCCATTTGATCGCTCAACAGAGCGATCACATGGTCACAATAGGTGTCCATGTGTCTGCCTGCAGGGGGACTGTTTGTGCTGACAGGCAGTCTCCCTGCTAGTGTAAAATAAAAAAAATACATGTTAATAAAAAATAATTATTATATATGTGTATATATATATATATATATATATATAGACATATATTATTTGTATATAATATATGTCTATATATCATATATATAATGTCATATTAAGTGTATTTTTATATTAATATGTACTTATGTTAATATAAAAGTACACTTATAATTAAATTACACACGTGTATATATAATATATATAATAACTATATATATTGTATATATATTATTATAAAATACAAATAATAGGTAAATTAAATTAAATAAAAAAATTTAAAATAATTTAAAAAAAATTATATATCTATATGAAATTTTATTCTAACTGTATTTTGATATTAAAATATATATATATATATATTTATATCAAAATACACTTAGAATGAAATTGTATATATATTTATGTATATATAAATAAATAAAAATAATACGAAATATACATATGTCCATATACAAAATTACATAAATAATTATATAAATATACACGTAGACTTCAAATATATAAATATGCATATATATTTAAATTCTACGTGCATATTTATGTAATATTTTTACATAATTAAGTAATTTTATTAATTGCAATTTGAGGGACCTGCCTGCCAACCCAGGCCGAAAGTCCTGAGAATTTAATTTGCTAGCACTGTATTTTACCCTGTAACTTTCTATGACACCCTAAATCCTGTACATGAGGTGTACCATTTTACTTGGGAAACCTCGCTGAACACAAATATTAGTGATTCAAAACAGTAAAACATATCACAGTGATGATATTGTCAGTGAAAGTGACTTTTTTCGCATTTTTCACACACAAACAGCACTATTACTGATAATATAATTGTTGTGATACGTTTTCCTGTTTTGAAACACTAATATTTGTGTTCAGCAAAGTCTCCCGAGTATAACAGTACCTCCCATGTACAGATTTTATAGCGTTTTTGAAAGTTACAGGGTCAAATATATGGGTCAAATATTTTTACATTGAAAATGGCCAGGTTGGTTACCTTGCCTTTGAGAGCATATGGTAGCCCAGGAATGAGAATAACCCCCATGATGGCATACCATTTGCAAAAGAAGACAACGCAAGGTATTGCAAATGAGCTATGTCCAGTCTTTTTTAGTAGCCACGTAGTCACAAACACTGGCCAAAATTAGCCTTCAATTTAGTTTTTTACATTTTTCACAAATATGAACGCTAACTTTGGCCAGTGTTTGCGACTAGGTGGCTACTAAAAAAGACTGGACATACCCCATATTGAATACCCTGGGTTGTCTACTTTAAAAAAAAATATGTACATGTGGGGTGTTATTCAGAGATTTATGACAGATAATAGTGTTACAATGTCACTATTGATAAATTTGAAAAAAATTATGTTTTGAAACCGCAATATCCTACTTGTACCTATAGGGCCCTATGTGACAAAGTGCCCTTCGCCACTTGTGCCTGGAGGGGACTACTGGCTAGCCTCCTGCTTTCTGACTATGGCCCCTGTGCTAATAGCTGTATTTTACCCTGCAAAAATGTTTATTTGTGTATTTCTGCCGGGGCGTTCGGGACTTTCAGTATGTGAGTAGTGCTACCACAGGTTGCTATGCCATGGAGCCTATTCGTGTAACGAAAGAGTATGGAAAAGACTTTGGCTCCATGGCGATTGAACTGTATGTATGTGATCTGATCTCCATTTGGTAATAATGTGGGCTCAGATCTAAGCTATCTGGGGATATGTTGCATGTATATGTTTTATGTAGTAATTGTAACATTGTGTAATTTTGTGTCTTTTTGTAACCATGTGGTTAATGGAGTCTTGCCTCTGTCCTGGGAGATAATTTGACAATTATATCCAGGATAGAGAGGAGGGATTGTGATGTCACTGTGGGAGTGTTTTGTTTGTATTGTCTGTGATTGGCTAATATTCAATATGTGTCCCATTGTTCCACCAAGTCCCCTAGGGGAGTGTCCACCTGGTGGACACTTGCATAAATACCGGGCAGGTAGCCCTCAATAAACCAGACCTACTTGCACCTTTCTTGAAGCCTTGGCTCATGCTTGGGGGAAGGGATACCTACACTCTGGGGATTGCTATAATCACTTACTCCCCAGTGTAAGCTCTTGTAAGAGCTTGATATGTTCCTGCTACGCTCTCTGGATTTAGGAGAGGTTCACCCACTGGGAGCTAAATCCTGGTCGTTGATCCAGGGTGGGTGAGAGACGGCGAGACCCGGGCGCAGCTGCATCGCTGGAAGTGGGGTCCGCAGTGCTGATGGTGTCGGTTGGAGTGCTCGGAGTCCTCGGCAAGCGCTAGGAGCATCGATTGGCGGAGGTACTCAGTCGGAGTGGCACCGGCCGTCACACCCTATAACTTGCAAAGAAAAAAGCAAAAAAGCATGTAAACACTGGGCATTCTAAAGCTCAGGACAAAATTTTTAATCTAGTTAGCAGTTTTTTTCATTTGCTTTTGTAGATGAGTAAAAGATTTTCAAGTAAAAGTAAAAAAACATGTATTTTTAAAAAATTTTCATCATATTTTTTCATTTTTTTTAAAATTAAATCAAATGAGATTATATAAATAATGGTATGTAAAGAAAGCCTTTTTTGTCCTAAAAAAACAATATATAATTTGTATAGGAGCAGTAAATGAGAGAGCAGAAAATTACAGCTAAACACAAACACCACAAAAGTGTAAAAAGAGGCCTGGTCGCAAATGTACAACATTGCAAAAATAGTCCAGTCCTTAAGGGGTTAATCTTGTCATAAAGGTCTAGGTAGTCATTCATATTTACTCATTTACACTCTTTTTTTAAGTTGGCATATGTCCATGTAGCTTTGGTTTACCTTACCCTCCAAGTTATGGATTCTTGTAAAACATAATAACATTCAAATTAAAAAATAAATTTATGCTTACTGATAAATTAATTTTCATCTGTTTGTGTCACGACTACTATATGACCCAGCACGCAAAACTATGATAACACAAACAACGTATACCGGCCTTAGAATGGCCAGACTTAAAGTAAAAGAGAATGGTCAAAATAACAAGCTGAGGTCGGGGATACAGAATGAGACAATATGAATATACTAGGCAAAGGTCAGGATACAAGAAGTAGGGAAAATTAAAACATAAGCCAAAGCCAAAAACCAGAAAATATTACCATGAAAGCGCTCTCTGACAACCAACAAGTGGAAACCACGACAGGGCACTGAGAAAAGGCATTACAGGGTTTAAATATCCCTCTCAGTGCTGTGATTGGTCAGTACATGGCCTTTTGACCGCAAAACATGCGTGTACCTCAATATCGTGACATACCGCACCAGCTGGGACGCATCTTCTGGGAGGATCAGGCGGCACTCCGCCGCGATCCAGGCGAGTTTAACTTTCTCTTTTCGGCGCGCTCGCCCTGCTCATGTGCGGCCGCATGATCTGGGACTTACTTTTGTCTCAAGTATCGGCGCGACCGCATTTATCAGGCGCAGTCGCGTTGATACGAGCCCCCTGCTCTGTGACAGTTTGGTCATGATGGTTTTGCTGTTGCCTGGATCCTTTGTACTTCTCTTTCCTGCTGTTCTGTTCTCTTTTGCTTGGCTGAGTGGTTAACTAGGGAATTTCCAGAGGGTGGAACAGGAAGGTCTTCAAAGTTTTCTGGGATTGGCTCTACCTCTACCTTTGGGAGAAGCAAGAATCCCAGAAGTTATGTATTCTTCACCAATGCGACAACAGAAATGTAAATTAATTTATTGATAAGCATAATTTTGTGGGGGGCTCAAGAGTGTATTAAGCTGTTTCTGGTTCTAAACAGTTTTAAGACCTAGAGTTATTATTTTGCATTATAGTTTAATCGTTGAAGATGTGGGGCTATTTTTAAACCTCTCTTTCTTTTTTAAGCTGCATGTTTATCCCAAATGCTGTTAAAGCTGTCTGGTTAACATACTTTTTAACAAAAAAATATTGTTTTTTTTGCTTTGTCTATTCTCTGGTTTTCACGATTTACAGATCCTGCAAAGCTTTTCTGAATAATTTTTTGGAGTTCCTTATCAGGTTTCACTGCCCCCCTCAACCTTGAATTCTAGACCCCTCACACAGTGACAGATGTTGCCTTCTATATTATCTTGTTTTGCATTCTCTAGACTGAATCCTTCTCGAGTTTCTGGATCTCTCACTTGAGTAGAGGTCATATATTGCATCATGGGAGTAGGAAGCAGTATAAGCCATACAGACTGTGGTCACTAATTTCCAGTATGCAAGCTTTATTAACACTCTAAATTCAGGAATGGGGCTGGCAGTCATACCAGCAGACTCTGACATAGAAGGTTGCAGTTTGCTAATTTTGAACTATAATGTGGACACATTTTCAAAATAAAATTAAAACACATTTATATTTTAGAGGCTAAGAATACTTTGTACTTGTGAATGGGAAATCCACAAGGATTTAAATACCATGCAAGGCAAAAAGAAAACTACTAATTTTGTGATACTATGTACATAAAAATAACACTCTTATCATAGTACTCACTACATGTGAATAACAGACCTATGAGATTTTGCGATGCTTTGTATATGTGAAGGGAAGACACAGGAGGCTTTGAAGCATTTTGTGAAGGAGAAAAAAAAGAAGTTTGGGATATTTTGTAAATGGCTGGATTTTCTGTTAGGCATATATAGGCACCTGCCTACAGGCTCCTGTCCTGTAGATGGCACCTATTTACAGCACTTATAATGGGCCTATTTGGAGCTTAAAGCAACACTATGGCTTTATGAATACAGTTTAGGTCCCCAATCCCATCTGTAGGGAGTAAAAAAATGATTTGACTTACCTTTTCTACCTCATAGTCCTGCCTGCTTGGCTAAAACCATCAAGACCCATGATCTCAGCCAATCCAATGCTTTCCCATAGGAGAGGATTACAAGGCAAGTGCACACGAGCTGTAAACGTCACGCTGTGCCAATCCAGTTGTCTCTCTGAGTCCATTTGATTGATATGTTAAAGTTTTACTCTGATATTTCAGAGGAAACGTCTGAGTGACAGTCGCTAGGGGCACTTAAACCATGCAATGTAAACAATGCTGTTCTGATGAATGGGGAGGGTGGAACCTGGCACCAACACCACTTCATTGTGACTTTTTAAATGGGCTGGTTGGGAAAGATGGGTACCAGGAGCATTGACTAGTGTCCTATGCTAGTTCAATCATCCTCCTATGCTGCATAAACAGTTATAGAGGGTGTAAAATACAGTTATGTCATAGCATCTCCGGTGTCTGTGTGTGAGGCCTGACAGGAAGAGAAAGAGATCACTTCCCATATGCCCAGTAACCACCTCTCACACAGGAAAGGACTTGCAAGAGGAGCAGAGACAGCACTGAGTGATGCACACTGTATAACCTAGAGCAGTGATGGCGAACCTCTTTGAGCCCGAGTGCCCAAACCGTAATACATGCCAATTTTTTTTTCCCTCAAAGTGCCAAAACGGCAATTAAACCTGAATACTGAGGTTTAAGTTTAGAAAAAACAACTCATACAGTTGTCCTAACTAATTAACATCTCTGTGTGTGTGCTCGGCAGTCTGTCTGTATGTGTATTTAGCAGTATGTCTGTGTACTTAGCAGTCTGTCTGTATTTAGCACACACACAGACTGCTGAGTACACAGTCTGCTGAATACACACACAGACTGCTAAATACACACACACACACACACACACACACACACACACACACACAGACTGCTGAGTACACACACACAGACTCCTAAATACACACACACACACACACACACAGACTGCTGAGTACACACACACAGTATCCTAAATATACACACACACTGCTGAGTACACAGACTGCTAAATACACACACACAGACTGCTAAATACACACACACACAGACTGCTGAGTACATGCACACACAGACTGCTGAGTGTACACACACAGACAGACTGCTGAGTGTACACACACAGACAGACTGCTGAGTGTACACACACTGCATTGAGGGGTACAGTGTATGTGTCTGTGTGTGGGGTGATGTGTGTGTGTGGGGTGATGTGTGTGTTTGTGGGGGGGTGTGTGTGCGGGGTGATGTGTGTGTGTGTGTGGGGTGATGTGGGGTGGTGTGGGGGGGGTGATGTGCGTGTGTGTGTGTTTGTGTGGGGTGATGTGTGTAGGTCCCACCCTCCCCCCCACTGTTTTCTATCCCCCCATCCCTCCCTCATTTTTTTCTCCCATCCCACACTCAGTTTCCCCCCCCATACCTCCCCACTTGTCCTTGATCTCCTACCTTGTAGCGCGGCCGAGTGCACCGCGGAGCTCAGTTTCCTGTAGCCGGCCGGACAGAAGGTGCTCTCTCTGTGAGCACTTCATTTCCGTCCGCCCAGGTTCAGGAAACATAAGTTCCTGTACCGCGGCTCGCTCGGCCATGCTACACAGAGTGCCTGGCAGGAGGGAGCGCTATGCCGTTCACTCCAGTTTTGCGCCCTCTGGGCCGGTGCACCCTGAGGTGGCCACTTGTGCCGCCTTATGGATGCGCCGGCGGAGCGCACCCTCCCTCCAGCGACCTGTGGCCGCGGGCCCACAGAGCGGGCTCGGCGTGCCACCTGTGGCAGGCATGCCATCGGTTCGCCATCACTGACCTAGAGTATAACCTACACTGTATAATGCCTATTTCACACTTTTAATGCTCTCCTTCGCCCTGTTGCTCCCCCTCCTCCTACCATCCTGTCCGCCTCAAATTTTGCAACTCACTTCACTGAAAAGATTTCTACAATAAAGGAAGAGATTTCTAATCTCTCTCCCTCCCCTTCTACTACATCTTCCTTTCTCTTCCTTTCTCTTCCTTTCCTCCGGCACATTTCCTTCACACTTCAAGCATGCAACCATAGTGCCAATTTTGAAAAAGCCCAACCTCGACCCCGACTCCCCATCCAACTACCGCCCTGTATTGCTCTGCCGTTTGCCTCCAAGATCCTTGAGAGAGTAGTGTATGCGAGATTGACAGACTTCCTCAATTCCAACTCTCTGCTTGACATGCTTCAGTCTGGATTCCGCGCTCGTCAGTCTGTTGAAACAGCGGGGACCAAAGTATCCAACAATTTAATCGCTGCTAAATCACGCGGCCATTACTCTATCCTAATTCTCCTTGATCTTTTTGCTGCCTTTGACACTGTTGATCATCAACAGCTTCTTCTCATTCTCCATAATCTCGGTCTACGAGATACTGCTCTCTCCTTGTGCTCTTCCTACCTCTCACAACGCTTTTTCAGTGTTTCTTTCTCTGGCTCTGCCTCTCTGTTGACATTCCCCAAGGTTCAGTCCTTGGTCCCCTACTGTTCTCCATCTATACTGCCTCCCTTGGTAAACTCATCAGCTCCTTTGGCTTCCATGATCATTTATATGCCGATGACACGCAAATCTAGCTGTCCTTTCCTGATTTCTCTCCGCCCATCTTGACTCGTGTCTCTGACTGCCTCTCCGCAATTTCCGATTGGATGGCTGCTCATTTCCTTATACTCAACCTGTCCAAAACAGAACTTCTGGTCTTTCCTCCCTCAAGGGTTGCTCTTCCCGTGTTTGTCTCCCTCCAAGTCAACGGCGCCACCATCACTTTTACCTAGCAAGCTCGCTGCCTAGGTGTTCCTTTGACTTCTAAATCTCCTTCACCCCTCATGTCCAGTTGATTGCCAAATCTTGCCGCTTCCATCTCAAAAACATAGCTCGCATCCACCCCTATTTAACACCAGACGCGGCTAAGGTGCTGGTCCATGCCGTTGTTCTTTCTAATCTTGACTACTGCAATCCCCTTCTCAGTGGTCTTACATGTTCCCAGATTGCACCGCTGCAATCTATGAACGTGGCAGCAAGGCTGATTTTCCTTTCTGCCCGCACCTCCCACGCCTCCCCCCCATTGTCAGTCCCTACATTGGCTTCCAGTTAGATATAGGGCTCAATTTAAGATTCTGGTGTTTGCTTACAAGTCCCTACATAATGCTGCTCCCACCTATCTATCCTCCCTAATACACAAATATGTCCCGTCGAGGCCCCTGTGCTCTGCATTAGACCTATGTCTATCCTCTGTCCGTACTCCCACATCTGATGCTCGCCTCCAAGACTTCTCCAGGGCTGCACCTTTTCTGTGGAACTCCCTTCCCTTCTCCATTAGACTTTCACCCAGTCTCCACTCCTTCAAAAAATTCTTTGAAAACACACTTCTTCAGGAGGGCAGATCATTTAAACTGTTAGTGGATTTTCATTCCCCCCGGCCCCATGACTCCTCTCCTGCAACTGTCAAAAATAACCTACTAAGTTCCCAGTGAATACTTTTCTAGCAACCTATTTCATTACCCCTACTTATACCCTTTGTGTCACTATAACCCACTTCCTCTTGCATGTAAGCTCATTGAGCAGGGCCCTTAACCCCTCTGTTCCTGTGCATCCATTTGTCTGGTTACAATTACGTGTCTGTTAGTCCACCCATTGTACAGCGCTATGGAATTTTGCTGGCGCTATATAAATAAAAAAATAATAACATTTCTTGCAGCTCAACAATCAGCGTTATTGGAGTACAAAAGACATAGAGGATGGAGTATTTTTAAAATTATTTCTCGGGACTCCACATACTGTAAATAGCTCTTTTTACTGACCTTACCTTTAACTCCTTCCAAAACCAATCCACAATCCCAAATTTAAGCACTCATTAGAGAACTCTGGGACTTGGAAAACTTAGGACATCTTACGGAGAGGCGTTTAAAGCTTGTAATATTCTGTATGAGAGATGTAAATGCCTACAAGTCTGACACTCTATACATACTGTAATGAGTAGCAGTGTGCAAAAAAGAGACCTCTAAGGCTTTAAATATTTTGTACCTGTAAATAAAAGACCAACAATGCTTAAAATGCACTGATGTGACCGAGAGACCTGACAGGTTTGTAACAATTAGTGTAGGTAAAAATGTGACTTCCAAGGCTTGTAATAGCTTGTATGCACAAGTATTCAAAACCTAACTATGCACAGCTTGGAGCAGAGAATAAAAGCCTTACATATATCTAAACGGATTTAAGAAAGCACACGCTAGAAGAAAAGGATAGTAAAATGAAGATGGCGGGAGGGATATTTCATAGTAATGCCACGTAATATTTTTTTTTTACAGATTGAATTGCATAGTGTAATCTCCCATGAGAAGTAGTAGATAGAAACATGGTGCAAGAAGATCAAGGAGGCTTGGTATTGGTGAACAATAAGATCGGTGCATTGGGTGCTTCTGTAATTGCATTCATATTTGTTCTGATATCATAACCCCATGCCAATTTAACATATCAAAGTGTTTCTGTCACATCAAACCTGCCTTTCTCCTATTGGTTCCTTTCTCCTCCTCTTTCAGAATCTGTTCTTTTGTTGTTCATTTCTGATCTATTTCTCTTTAAAACACAAGACAAAGTAATTATGGCTTACAGGATGGGCAGGATGCTCACTGTTTAATAGACATGCCCCTACTCGCGGTATAGCAAGTAGGGGCATAATTTACTAATACTAAGTAATCTTTACTTAGTATTAGTAAATTTGTCTGAAAGACCAATTTAGGTCTTTCAGCCTTTTACTAGATAGCTCCCTAATACCGTGGGAATTAGGGAGTTATCTACTAAGCGGCTGCAATAGAAGTCCCGAGGTGCCGAAATGTCGAAGTGCCGAATTGCCGAAGTTCGAAAGTTGCCGAAATTCCGAAGTCTTGAAGTCCCGAATTGCCGAAAATCCAGAATTTCGGAATGCCGAAAATGTTCCCCATGTACATGCCTAACAGTTAAATGTATGTGTTGGGTTAGTGGAGCGTGAAGTGCTTCACCAACCCAACACATACATTTAAAAGAAACCTGCTCCTTTAGGCTAGTTAAATTATGGGAGACTTGATCCACAAACCTATTTAAAGCCAATGATTGACATATATTTATTGGTATGATAACAGCTGCCAATGAGCCATTAACAATGCTGAATCAGAATCACATTGCTGCAATACATTTCAACATTACTGTCAGGGTTGGATATACAAAACCCAAGATGCAGAACTTGTACTTGCAAAAGTAACAAACAAAAGTCCAAGGCAAATAAATCCATTAGGACAAAGGAAAGGCAAAGACAGGCAATCCAAAGGTCAAAATCCAGGCAGCAAAGGTTCAGCAACAGAGCCAATCCAATGTCGGGTAACAGGTATTTAGGAACACAGCTAGCAGCAGGAAATAGCACAGAACAACTGAGCAATGACAACTCACCTGTTAACAGTTTAAATAGGGTGCCAAACTAAAGACACACCTATTCTGACATGCCTCCATCTCTGTCTATCGTTGCTTGGGAGACGTGGCAGAGAGTTCGGAGGTTGTGACCTTCCCCTAGCATTCGCTGCTCATGCACGTTCGTGTGGTCATGGCTCAGAGGTGCCGCTGGAGCAGCGAGGGAACGGAGGAGGTAAGTCTTGCCAATCACATATTGGAAGCAGTGGAACACATTCAAGATTGGCGAGATGAACCCACCAGAAGTCCCCAAGGCAGAGATGACCAGAGCAGAGAAAGGAAGGAAGGCATACAGAGAAGCACAGACGGTGGTTTGGTGAACAAGGGGAGAGAAAAATAATACATGATTAAAAAAGTATAACGAATGAGGGAATGTTATGGGCATTACAGAGGGAGAGAGAATTTTAAAATTTACCAACAGGTTCCTCTTTGCAGACAGCACTGCTGCAAGAGAGAGAGCTCTATCACCAATGCGCAGTGCAAGCTGACAATGGACATTTTTTTTTTTTGCACAGAGTTCTGGGCTGACTAAGTCACGTGTGCTGTAGGTGTATCTACACCCTGGCACAAAATCAAAAAATCCTCTCTATAGGCAGTATTTCAAGTTGAAGCACTGCACAAACAGATTTTTTGCACCATGACCACTTCTCAAAGAGTAAAGTCTAAGAGAGGTTGGGGTAACTCTTTAACTAACAATTCCTTGTTAATCAATTAGTCCGATTAAACCACAAATTAGCAAAGTAACTGAAATATGATGTAGCAACGCAATTACATAACAAATACACTTGGAATACTTGTAAAGACACACTGCAAAATCCATATGGAATATAATGGGTTAATAACATACTTGTCACCTGCTTTTCAATGCACGTGTCAGTCTGTAACCTACAATCTTTGTTGTAACTTAAAACCCCACACAAGCACTCATTGTTTTCCTTTTTTATTAAAGGACCACTATAGTGTCCTGAGGGTACCCCCACCCTCAGGGTCCCCCTCCCGCCGGGTTTCTGGGGAGAGGAAAAGGGTTAAACTTACCTTTTTTCCAGCGCTGGGAGGGGAGCTCTCCTCCTCCTCTCCTCCCTTTCGGCTGAATGCGCACACGCGGCAGCCACTAGAGGATTTGGAAGCTGGATTAACCCTAACATAAACATAGCAGTTTCTCTGAAACTGCTATGTTTATTAAAAAAAGGGTTAATCCTAGAGCAGTGATGGCGAACCTATGGCACGCGTGCCACAGGTGGCACGCCGGGCCCTTTCTGTGGGCACGCGGCCACAGGTTCGCCATCAATGCAGAGTAGGCACCTGCCTGCCCAAAACGGCAGGCGCCTACTCTGCTTCCGGGTTGGGAGGCAGGGGGAGGGCTCTAGGAAGCAGCTCCCCTGTCCTCCCGCGCGATGCTGTGTGGAGCGTTGCTGCGCGTTACCATGGCAACGCTCCACACAGCATTGCGCAGGAGGACAGGGGAGCTGCATCACAGATCCCTCCCCCTGCAGTGCTTACCACCACCTGACCACCAGGGATGGCTGTGTCTCCCCCCCCCCCACTTCATTAAAGGTAAGAAGGAGGGAGGGGGGGGTATACTGACACACAGCACCCTTACACCCCCAGAAGTAGCCCTACCCCCCAGCAGTACCCCTACCCTACCCAGCAGTGCCCCCCACCCCCCAGAAGTAGCCCCACCCCCAGCAGCACCTCACCCTCCCCAGCAGCAATCCCCACCCCCAGAAGTAGCCCCACCTCCAGCAGTACCCCTGCCCCCCAGAGAAGTAGCCCTACCCCCAGCAGTACCCCCACCCCAGCAGTACCCCTACTCCCCAGCAGCACTCCTACCCCCAGAAGTAGCCCCTACCCCCCCAGCAGCACCTCTACCCCCCAGAAGCAATCTCTTACCCCCAGAAGCACCCCCACCCCCAGAAGTAGCCCCACCCCCAGCACCCCTACCCCCCAGCAGTACCCCACCCCCCAGCAGTACCCCCTATCCCCCCAGCAGCACCCCCACCCCCAGCAGCACCCCCACCCCCCACACACAGTACCCCTGACCCCCAGCAGTACCCCTACCCCCACACACAGTACCCCTACCCCCACACACAGTACCCTACCCCCCACAGCAGTACCCCAACCCCCAGCAGTACCCCCCACCCCACACACAGTACCCCTACCCTCCCCAGCAGTACCCCCACCCCCACACACAGTACCCTACCCCCCCCACACACAGTACCCCTACCCCACACACACAGTACCCCCCTAATACCCCCCCACACACAGTACCCCTCTAACCCCCACAGCAGTACCCCTAACCCCACACATTGTGTACTCCTACCCCCTGTGCTGTGCACCCCTACCCCCCACACACACAGCACCCATACCCCACACACACAGTACCCCTCACCCCCCCAGCAGCAGTACCCCTATCCCCCGCAGTACCCCTACCCCCCCACAGCACACTTACACATACAGCACACACCCACAGCACCCCCCACACACACAGCACCCCCACACACACAGCACCCCACACACAGCACCCCTCACACACACACAGCACCCCTCACACACACACACAGCACCCCTCACATACACACAGCACCCCATACAACACTCACACACGCACCCCCACACAAGCACCCCCCACCTCAATGCAGTATGTGTGTATTCAGCAGTGTGTGTGTGTGTGCGTGTATTCAGCAGTCTGTGTGTGTGTGTACTCAGCAGGCTGTGTGTGTGTTTACTCAGCAGTCTGTGTGTGTGTGTGTGTGTGTACTCAGCAGTCTGTGTGTGTATGTGTACTCAGCAGTCTGTGTGTGTGTGTGTACTCAGCAGTCTGTGTGTGTGTACTCAGCAGTCTGTGTGTGTGTGTGTGTACTCTCAGCTGTCTGTGTGTGTGTGTGTGTGTGTACTCAGCAGTGTGTGTGTGTGTGTGTGTACTCAGCAGTCTGTGTGTGTGTACTCAGCAGTGTGTGTGTGTGTGTGTACTCAGCAGTCGTGTGTGTGTGTGTGTACTCAGCAGTCTGTGTGTGTGTGTACTCAGCAGTCTGTCTGTATGTGTATTCATCAGTCTCTGTATTCAGCAGTCTTGTGTGTGTGTATTCAGCAGACTGTGTGTATGTATTCAGCAGTCTGTGTGTGTATGTATTGCATTTGTTGGAGATACTAATAAATATAAGCTTAATTTGATCTATTTATATCATTATTTAAAATTTGTATCATTGAACTCTCTGTGTTCTTTTAAAACAAAAGTTATTAGTTCGGACAACAGTACGAGTTGTTTTTTCTAAACTTAAACCTCAGTATTTGGGTTTAATTGCCGTGTTGGCACTTTAAGGAGAAAAAAAGTTGGCATGTATTGCGGTTTGGGCACTCAGGCTCAAAAAGGTTCGCCATCACTGTCCTAGAGGGACCTGGCACCCAGACCACTTCATTAAGCTGAAGTGGTCTGGGTGCCTAGAGTGGTCCTTTAACCTAGCTATAAGGACGTATAAAGCTTAAGATTGCGAGTTTAGTGAGGAATTAATTAATTAGGCCTGGTTTAGGATGATCATGGTTTCTGACTGCAGCAGCATTAAACAGTTAAATATTCTTTGAAATTTGGATTGTAATATATTGTGATAACTGTGATATCAGACGGAATTCCGAACATGATATTGATCTGTAACAAACAACGGATTGTAATGTACCCCTTTATAGCGAAGAATGGTAAGATATTCATCCTTCGCAACCATAAACATGTAAAATAAGTAACTTGTATATTCATTTGGAATAACTGGGAAATGAAAACACAGTGCCAATCTCCTCTCAGTATTATGTCAGGCTAGTAAAAGTTTAGCATTTACATTGTCTTCTCATTTTAGGATCAGGAACCGCAAATGTTAGAATGGAGTTGGTGACTACCCGTTTCTTTTATCTTCCTCAGTGTTTCTCCCCCAGGGTAAGAACAGCAGTTTGGATCTTCTTACCAGATGTGCACCTTATACATCAACCAGTCCCCTTCAGCGTAAAACACAGCTTGCATTTGTTACATTTGCTACATGCTAATATACAAAAATGTAATATGAAGTATATATTGATTAATGGCTGATTTGATAAAAATCTATGTTTTCCTGCCTTATCAGTATCTTCAAGTTACTATATAAAGAAAAGAATATAAGCATAAAATAAAAAGTAAGCTGTGAAAATGAAAATATTTCAAGGATTAATGCTTTTTAGAATGATGATGTTTTAACAGCAGTAACTTTGAGATAAGTACTGAGAATAGCTCAGGTGTTCACATAATCAGTATAGGTATACAAGGCAGTGTAGGGTCACTAAAGTAGACCAATCATTTTAATCAAGTGATGGGGCAAATAAAGCGATACACGGAAATAAGGGTTTCATATGTTTTTCACCTCCTAATTACACAAAGTCTTAGGTCAGGGGTGCCCAAAAGTTATATCCCCAGATGTTTTAAAAATACAGCTTCCATGATGCTTTGCAATTCTAAAGGCACTCTAAAGACATACAAAGCATCATGGGATTTGTAGTTCTACAACATCTGGGGATCTAACGTTTGGGTACCCCTGTAGTCAAATAGAAAAAAAAATGCCTGACAGTTTCGGCCCAACACTATGTGTTGCTTAGTTGTTTGATGCCCAACACACCAAAAAGTATTTGATGTTCACGACCCCTGTACTTATTAAAAGGTTGTATACTTTCTCTGCAGTTGACATTGTAATCTAGCGAGTATAGTTTGAGTTTTTCAGAATTGTATATAGTGGAAACTATGAATAGGAGGACAGGTAAGGTTTCAGAGCACCCTGAGGTGCTAGCTACACATGTTGGACAGTAATGCACGGTCATACTTAAAGATGGGTGGTTTTAAGGCCCCTATTTATTAAGGGACACAGCCTCTCATTATATTAAAATAAGACAAATATTTTTCACTACTTATTCACTATGACATTCTATCTTAGCAAAAAACAGACACTATATTTTAAAAAGAAGTCAGTCTCTTCTTGTTGAGTAGAAAGAGATTCCCTTCTAAATGAAAAGATATTATGAAGTAAAAACACACCTAAATAAATTGCTGGGAAAAAATATCCTTCTAAGTACTGGATAAAAACTGCTATCCTACAGACCACATAATGGAAAATTCTTTTACACTGAGCATAGGATACAGATTTCCATTGTGGTGAGAAGGAGGCAAAGACTTTATGGTTAGGAAATAAATCCCTCTTGCCCCAAATGAGTATAGAAGAGAATCCCCCTTTCAGTAGAGCAAAGTACAGAAATCCCTTATAGAACAAAGGCTGTAGACCCCTTATAGAACAGGGGATTCTTGTTTTCCACACAGAGTAGTCAATATAGATTTAATCTCTATAATATAAAGAACACATAAACTGACTGTAGAGCATAGAATTGTATATCTTTACCTGTAGAACACCAGTGACAGATTTAAAATCTATAAAACACAGAAAATGATACAATCCCTATAAATAGATGGCAAATATTATGCCCTGTAAAAAAAACCATTGTATAGAATAGATGAGTGCTTCTCGAATTTTCTTATTTGGAGGACTGGTAATTATTTGGACTGGCATTTGGCAAAAGATAAATGTAAAACAGTGTCTGTAAAACAGTCGTTTGCCTTATGTATGCCACAAAACATGGCAAATAGAGCAAAGCTAAAACTTCATTCTGCCATGTTTTGGCATTCTCCATCAGAGATCCAAACTGAAAATTAATATTTTTAGTGGTCACAACAGACAGTTTGTAAAGTATTTTGTAGTCCAGATTCCTTGTCCAGAACCCTGTTTTTTGTACTTTTACACAAAGGTGAAGTAACATGTATTGCATGTAAAGTCTGGCTTTGGTTAATAGTATCTGTGTTCCACTGCAAAATAAGACCAACACGGTCCATCGAGGAACATTTGAGAGGCTGTTTTAAAGCTCCTATCAAGCTCATAAAGCTGTAGAAATCCATTGTGGATTAAGTGGTAGAAGTGAATTTGGCATGTGCCACTTATTCTACATTGAATACAGTTCACAGAATACTGATACACTTCACTATTTTGATGAACATGATGAGAACTGCAACATGTTACCAAATACCACAAAACCTCCCTCTCCCACTCTCTAGCAAAAAAAAAAAAAAAATATGACTGCAACTCCCATCTTGCTTAGCAAACACTGAAGCAGTGTAATGGGGCATACCATTCTTATAGATTGTGTGTGAGAGCTTCTTGATGCTTAATCTACAGTAGACCCCAGCCACTCACCAAACGAACATGGAGACTGTTTTTGTTTGTTGCCTACACTAGATTGTATGTGAAAAAACTAGTGTTGGAGTTGGACTAACATAAAGAGAGTTGCAGCCCATTGTTTTATCCCAGGTTTATGCGGCTAAAAATGTCAAGCTTACACTCCCCTTTTCCATACCACTGAAAAATTGTTGTGGTCATTCATAGGTCCCTCATACTCACAAATGCCACATTTCCCAACTATTAAAAATGGGGTTATCACAATTACAATCAACACACACTAGTAATAATGAAGGGTTTCATTTAATGCACAATTATCTGTTACTCCCTTTCAAACATGCAGTATATTTTCTTATATCGTTAATATAATCAGCTAAGTTTGGTGCATGACAAGCAGGGATATGACAATAAATATATATATATATAGAATCCATCCCAAAGTGTTAATGTATAATACTTTTCTACCAGATCTGTAGAACACCTTTACCTACTTTACACAGGGCTCAGGAAAGGGCACATCCTGAACATGGGAGGTCTGCTCCAAATCAAAGAGACAATCAGCTAATCTTAGGATCAAAGGTAGAAACTCTGAGTCACCAAGTCTGCTTCAGACAAAAAAAAAACTGAGAAATTAGGAACTGCAAAACACAGACTTGTAGGAAGGGGAACACATCAGAAGGGTGTGGGAGAGAAATGACCCTCAGTAGCAGTGGGTGAC
Source organism: Pelobates cultripes (assembly GCA_933207985.1). NCBI lineage: Eukaryota > Metazoa > Chordata > Amphibia > Anura > Pelobatidae > Pelobates > Pelobates cultripes. Next base: position 216,396,477 of record OW240914.1, on the reverse strand, counting down.
ACCATCAGATGAAGGTGGGACAGAGAAAAGGGAAAAAAGTCACCTGGATTAACAATACAGAATAATTGCAAGAAAGCATACACAGAGCCTAGGTATTAGGAACAGATGAAATGGAGTACAAGTTGTGCTGTGTGTATGAGATAACATCCTACACATAACATAATTAAAAGGCAGGAAATACCACCTGTGTAACCACAGCACAATTACATTAATTTATAGGATGTCTTACCAGGTTATTCTGCATGTGTGATGGTGATGATAGAAGTTGGAAGGAAAACATGTTTAGATGTTTCATATCCTGCAGAGCAAAATTTAACAGTAAATGAGGCCAATTTTGTTGTGTGTCACACTGATGATAACACAGAGGCTTTTTGTGTCACTAGGTCTGAGTGATGATGGAAATTTATCTATGTCAATATCTTAAACTTGCTCATTCATTCTGACAAACCTGAACATGAGTTCTGTTAATGTTCTGTTTCTAAAGGATACACTGTACATTTCTCTCCAGGCACAATAGAGTCATAAACGAGAGCCCCATCTTTGTTGCTTAGATGGTGAGCTCACCTGGAAATAAAGTCTGCAGGATAGACAATTATCTCAGTGTGTGACATTGTAGCTGATCCAAACACACCAGAGAGTGTTCTTTTTACAAGAATCGTGAGTGTCTGAGTCACGGGGATAGGACGTGCACTGGCAGCTGCCCAAACTTCAGAGTTTAATGTGTTCCCACCCTGCAGCGATACATGAAATCAGTGAGGTGGGTGCCAATTGTTTGTGTAGGAAACGCTGACCTAATACTTTATACACACCTCTGGGGATCCCCTCCTTAAAAGCCTCATGAGGATACCCTCCCTTAAACAGCAGGAACTCTCTGCCCACTTATGAAGAGATCTCTCCTCCATAAAAAGCAAGGATCCCCAATAAACTTCTTGGGATCACCTCTTGTAAATTTAATTTGTTCTGTAAGGAAAAGTTTTCTTATCTTTATTGGCAGCGTGTCACCACAATCTTAATTTGCTAACAAAGGCCTGCTGAAGTGCATAATGTGACTAAGGCTGCTTATCTTTATCCTAGTAAAGACAAAAAGGGAATTGGGGGGCAAACCCGGAACAGGCATTCTGCAGGAATGGTGCTGCTGTAGAGACCAAAAATTATATATAATAGAAACATAGAATGTGACGGCAGATAAGAACCATTCGGCCCATCTAGTCTGCCCATTTTTCTAAATACTTTCATTAGTCCCTAGCCTTATGTTATAGTTAGGATAGCCTTATGCCTATCCCACGCATGCTTAAACTCCTTTACTGTGTTAACCTCTACCACTTCAGCTGGATGGCTATTCCATGCATCGACTATCCTCTCAGTAAAGTAATACTTCCAGGTATTATTTTTAAACCTTTGTCCCTCTAATTTAATACTATGTCCTCTTGTTGTGGCAATTCTTCTTCTTTTAAATATAGTCTCCTCATTTACTGTGTTGATTCCCTTTATGTATTTAAATGTAGAGATGTCGCAAACTGTCCGCCGAACTGTTCACGAACTGTCCGCCGGCGAACAATAGCGTGTTCGCGTTGGGCGAACATATCCAATTTCCGGTCCGCCCCCTATACGTCATCATTGAGTAAACTTTGACCCGAAACCTCACAGCCAGCAGACACATTCCACCCAATCAGCAGCAGACCCTCCCTCCCAGGAAGTGTCTGCTGACTGTGAGGTTCCGGGTCAAAGTTTACTCAATGATGACGTATAGGGGGCGGACCGGAAATCGGATATGTTCGCCCAACGCGAATACGCTATTGTTCGCCGGCGGACAGTTCGCGAACAGTTCGGCGGACAGTTCACGACATCTCTATTTAAATGTTTCTATCATATCCCTCGTCTCGTCTTTCCTTCAAGCTATAGATGTTAACTTCCTTTAACCTTTCCTTGTAAGTTTTATCCTGCAACTCATGGACCAGTTTAGTAGCCATTCTCTGAACTCTCTCTAAACTATCAATATCCTTCTGCAGATACAGTCTCCAGTACTACATACAATACTCCAAGTGAGGTCTCACCAGTGTTCTGTACAATCATAATGGGTCCAAGTACAGATCCCTGAGTCCACTTGTGACAAGACCATGCTTTGAATATACTCCATTGACTACAACCCTCTGGTCATATTGTTGGTTTTATTGGAATCCAAAATTAAAGATTGCAGTTTATTGATAAGCCTTCTATGTGCAACAGTATCAAAAGCCTTACTGAAATCTAGGTAAGCAATGTCTACTGCACCACCTTGATCTATTATTTTAGTTACCCAATCAAAAAATCAATAAGATTAATTTGGCATGATCTCCCTGAAGTAAACCCATGTTGTCTCTGATCTTGAAATCCATGTGATTTTAGATGTTAAACAATCCTATCCTTTAACATGGTTTCCATTACCTTCCCCACTACTGAAGTAAGGCTTACTGGGCTAAAGTTGCCCGACTCCTCCCTACTACCTTTCTTGTGAATAGGCACAACATTTGCTAACTTCCAATCTTCTGGGACTAATCTGTATTATGCATTTCTTTCATAGTCCTCGATTGATATATTGATGCATTTTAATAGACAGCTTTATTTTCATGCTTTATTAATGTTTCGCATGTTAATGTACCTTTGTACCTCAGTGACTTATATATTTGTAAGATGTGTGCCCCATCACTATCCATGACACACATGTTGTGATGCTTTATATACAGCTCCCGATAGTAAGCAAAAATTGAAATACAATGGCAACCAGTAAAATGAGTGTTGGTGTTAGTGAGCAACTATTAAATTCTAAGGACATCGGTATGATGCTACATATCTAGTTGATACAGACATATATCAACATTAACTGACTGATGATGACTAGCAGTAAGAGAGTTAAGTCAGGATTTGACAGGTACTTGCTGCAGCCTTGGGGACCAGATAATTGTGGAATTTCTTGTAGTATGCTTACTTCTTCTGACCTTGGGCCCTCAGCCCATAATAATGTAGCAAGGAAATTGGTGCCTTTGGGGGCACAAATCTCTCTTCCCTATGAAAACATGAAAGGACCACTATAGTGCCAGGAAAACAAACACGTTTTCCTGGCACTATAGTGTTAATAGGTCCCCCCCACCCTCAGAACTAAAATACAACAAATCAGAGACCCTTGTTAATTAACTATGGCAAGGAGATATCTTTCGGCAGTGATAGGAGATATTAAAGTCTGAACCAGTGGTTGAGGATCATCAACATGAAGGTAGTTTGGGATTATCCAATTGTTCTATTCTGTTCCATTGGGCATATCAATTGACCTGTACCATTGACGATAGAAGATGAGCATGAAATCACTCTTACAGTTCATCTTACACCTTTTGCTTATGGCGACCCGTCTGGGTATGGTTTGAGTGGAGGAACTAAGATACAGGGAACAGCACGACCTTAATAACATGACACTCAGGAGTGACCTGGATATGGATACACAGTCCTGATAGGTCTGCAGTGGCACAGTGACTTTATTGTAGAGCAGGGTATCCGACAAGGCGCAAGACAAAGAAGGAGTCAGGAGCTCTGTAGGTGAGGGCTGGCTGTGAAGTAGCAGAGTCAGGAACAAGTAAAAGTCAGTATACCAAGAGCGTCAGTCACGAGGAAGGATCAGGAATAGGACAACAGGAACAGAGCAAGTAACGCCAGATGTCACATTGAGCTGTAAAACAACCAAGCAATAACTGAAGGTGTGCACTGGGATTTAATAGGCCAATAAGGTCACATGGCCGGTTCTTACCTGTATGTAAGATGTGCCATCTTGGATGCTTTACTAACCCTTCTCTGCTCCATAACAACATCCACCGCTATTCTTGGGTCCTCATGCATTTCCAGGTGCAGCCCTGCATGACAGCTGATTAAGTGGCCACAATGGGCTCCTTATCGGTGGGACAACAGTGTGGTGAGGGGAGGCAGCAGAGGCCACGGCTTCTTTGGACCTACCTCCTGGACGCAGTGGGCGCTCAGGGAAAGGTAAATACTAGGAAGATGTAAGAAACAGTCCACTGTAACCAACTATTTCAGAAATTTTTCCATGTCCAAGAATTTTTGTAGTGTACCCGGGAATAAAAAAATAACTTTAATGCTCAATTACCTTCATGTTACTGGGAGCTATCATTAAAAATAATTGGATAAAAAGCTTTATTTCTTACCTATTTGCAAGTAATCACAAACGTTGACAAAAAAGTATACGATTTAGAAATTAAGTACTAATCTGTTTACAATTTAAGAGGGAAAAATATGTGTCGTTTGTGAGCCTGAACCCCTGTAATAAAGATAATAGATATAACAGGTTAGCCCAAGTGTATTGTTTAGGAAGAAAGGGGGATGTTTGAAATCCTGGATCCCTGGGATAGGAAGATTGTGTGTAACTAGTGTGTAACTAGTGATCTTGAATCCATGTGGTAGCAAGAATTAGCATAACAGATTATCTTAAATCTCTAGGTTACAGAGATGGGCGTAATAGAAGAGTCTGAATCTGTGGGTAAGACAAAAGAGGATAGTTTGAGTGTCTGAATAAATCCCTAGCTTGGTAGGAATGGGTGTAATAGGGGTGCATAAATGTATATGTTAGGAAGAATAGGTGTAACAAGTATCTAAATAGTTTGTGGACCTGAATCCCTGGGTTAGGAAGAACTGAATACCTAGGTCAGAATGAATGAAGATTGTGAACCTATATCCTCAGGTTAGGAAGAACTGGGGTCATTTGCGTCCCTGAATAAGTGGGTTAGGAATAATTGGTGTAACAGTCGAGCATTACCTGTGAAGTTGATCTGAGATTAGTGCACGAAGCACTTCCAAGAACAAGCCATATTGAAGGGGATATTTAATAAAATGTGACTAAAAAACAAAACGTGATCATTCACTAAAATTGTGTGGGTGTTTTTTTTAATTGGTTTTAATTTTGCAGGTTATTTTTGTCCACACTTAAAAAAAATTGTTGTCTTATCAGCACATTTCACTATTTAATGATAAAAAAAATCCTTACTTACCTAAAACAGTTTGAAGGTGTAAAAATTACCCTTTTGTATTGCTAGAATTGGTACAGCAGCACTAGTATTTGTTACATCAGCTTTTTGTAAATCCATGTTAGTAAGCTATTATTTTATAATTCTTATGTCAATTGAACTTGACATAAGAAGGCTTATTCCTAGTGAAGAGAGCAACATCGCAAAACTGTGTTTTGCATAACCCATCCCATGGCACCCAGTGGGTTAACTGGAGTCTTTATGAATACATGGCTCATGAAATCAGCTGTAAGTCTCCTGCCAAAGATTCTTGGCCTAAGCCAATCAAGTAGTAACAAAAACCGTCTCAAAAATCTCTCCAAAGTCATCGGCTGGTGAGAAACATACTCCAATAATGCTTCCAAAATTATATAAGTAAAAGATCTTCCTGCTTGATAAATAGTCTCCATAAAATAACATGGGATTTGGTGGGAAGGGCAGTGAGTTTTCTCACTACTTGATAAATATGGACTAAAAAGTGTTTTGGGAGAATCCCAAATATATATTGTGTAGCGGATGGCAATGGGCTGTCCTCAAGGATTCGTGTTACAAATGTATTTAGTGTAATTATTGCTGTGTAGATGTGTAGAAGTATTGTGTATAGTTTTCGTCTGATTGTTCGGTAGTTTTTATTCCGTTTTTCATACGAATGAAACTACCGAACCATCAGATCACCCCAGTGAGAAGTGTGCACCTCATTAAGCTTTCACACTCTGTAACCACAACCTAATTGACCGTGAAATTGCTACTTTGTATGTATCTGTAATTTAAAATGATCAACATTTCAGTCCCTCCTGGGACTTTTCTCAGGATCAAAAATACACAGTACATATAAATTACAGCCTATTAGAATATATACCTGAAGTTAAATTAGTAAATTGACTCACCCAAGCTGCCGTGCATCACCTCCAGCGTCCCACTGTGTGAACCGCGCTCCACTCCCTAGTGGCCATGATGACGTCATGCCGTCAATCCATTGCCATGGTTGCAAAAGCGCTATATTACAATGGAAAGAATAAACAGATATCAGCAATGAATTATGTTATATGAAAGTGCAATTTAAAAGACCACACATATTCAGAAACATGACTCAAAGTGAATGTGGAAATACTAGGTTATAGAATCATTGTTTAATGTTATTAAATGTGCCAAATTGTGCTTGTGAAAAAAAAACTTAAGGTGCCTAGGACCAATGTTTGAAAGTGCGTAATAGTGCTTCAATGATCAGGCTACTAAATACACACAAACACACACACACACACACACACACACACACACACGTATTATATACACACGTATTATATGTATATGTGTGTAAATATATATATATATATATATATATATACACACACACATACGTACACATGTATTATATGTGTGTGTGTATATATATATATATATATATATAAACATACATATACACACACATGTAATATATATATATATATACATATATATATATATATTAAAAAAGCAAACATTTTATTTATTTTTATATTTATATATATATATATATATAAATATACACACACATTCCACATATATATTTAACTATTAATTACATAAATATTTGATTTTATTAATTATAATTTGAGGGACCTGCCTGACAACCCAGGCAGACAGTCCAGAGAATTTAATTGGCAAGTCCTATATTTAACTTTCCAAAACACCATAAAACCTTTACATGGGGGGTATTGTTATACTTTGGAGACTTAGCTGAACACAGTATGAGTGTTTTAAAAAGTAAAACTTATCACGACGATGATATCAACAGTAAAAGTGCAGTTTTTTTTTTTTTTTTTAAAAAGCAAAAAACAAATAAAAATGCTAACTATGCCAGCGTTTGCGACTAAGTAGCTACTACAAAAGACTGCACATACCCCATTTGAATTCCCTGGGTTGTCTACATTTGAAAATGGTATGCCATGATGGGGTTATTTCACATGCCTAGGCTACCATATGGTCTCAAAAGGCAACACAGATCCAGCAAACCAATCTGGCAAACCAAATTGGGCAAGCCCTCTATTGACCCTGTATTTTTACAAAACACCATAAAACCTGTACATGGGGGGTATTGTTATACTCGGGAGACTTCACTGAACACAAATATGAGTATTTAAAACAGTAAAACCTATCAGTTTTTGTGTAAAAAAAAAAAAAAAGAAAGAAAAAAACTAATTTGAACGCTAACTTTGGCAAGCATTTGTGGCTAAGTGGCTACTACAAAAGACTGGTCATACCCCATTTTGAATACCATGGTTTGTCTACATTTCCATATGGTATGTCATGGTGGGGTTAATTTTAATTTCTGGACTGCCATACCGTCTCAAAGGCAACATAGCCAATCTGGCAGATTTTCATTCCTGGGCTGCTATACAGTCTCAAAGGCAACATAGGCCCAAACCAATCTTGCAAATTTCAATGTGCAAACATGGAAAAGGGAAAGCCCTACATTTGACCCCTGTAAGTTTGCAATAACCCACAAAACCTGTACATTGGGGGCACTGTTGTATTCAGGAGATGGTATTGTACACATATTGGGGTGTTCTTTGTCAGTAAAACATAACAGGAACTGAGAATCCATGCCTAAAGTACAATGTGAGAGAAAAAGAACACAAAAAATGACTACCCAAAAGTTTGACAAAGACTGGTGGTAGAATTAGTGCATGGAAAGTGTTAAAATACCACCATTTGAAATACCCCAAAATCTTTTAAAGCAAGATAAGGTCTGATTGAAAATGAAACCATCCTTTTTTCAATGAAGGCTGTATCAGTCACAGCCAGGGGAGGTGTGGCTAGGGCTGCGTAAACAGAAACAAAAATGATTTAACTCATACATTTCAGAGAATGATGCCTATAGTATCCCTTTAAGTAAATTGTAACTCATTGGATTTCCTATGACTCTGACATTGAGGTTTGTGTAATTGACATTTCCACAGTGTTTCTATGTCACTGATCAGTGTTTTTATTTTATAATACAAGTATTTTTTTTTTTAATATCCATTTTATCATAACGACAGGGAGTCACAACCCAAAATGATGTCTGTGTCTGACCACTAGATGAAGAATAACACACTTTACCACGTACTTTATAATCCTAATTTCTTAAATGTTACAGCATGAATTGACCCAGTGATACTGAAACTTACAGATATCAACAAGCAATCCAGTTAATAATTTGACTGGTTCATTTTGGTAACAACTCAACAGTAAATTTATGTTGGAAGTGATAGATACAGTTTCACGTTTTGTAATCAAGCGTCTCAATATCAATATTTTTTTATTTGCACAAAAATGTAGACATGTGCGTTTTAGGTGTTTAATGTAGAAATTCTCATGGGAGGCGAAAGATACCAGTTTTTGTATGTCTAATTTTTTGGCTTGAAAATTCACCCATCCATACTTCTCTCTTTGTTAAATAGTATAATTGTGAATAAGGAGTAAATCAGTTTTGCAGAGAGACAGTAACCAACTGGAATAACCTACCATAATGGAAAGAGATTGCCTTAAATGGAAAGCTTATTGTTTTGGGTTTCGTCTTTTCTGCATTAACTTATGAATACGTTTGAAAATATTTTAAGGATTTCCGCAATATTTGGTAACTATTTCATTTCAATTTATGAAGATATTTTGTGGAACAAATAAAACGGTTTAAGGTTGTATTGAATTATTTTTACACATATTGCATCATATATGAACTAGGTATTGCTATGAACTAGGAAATAATGTTTCCTGTGTGGTAGCAATTATAATTATATAATATCATGTTATTACTTTGTGTCAGCAACTGTCTCCAAATATCATGGAGACTCTGGGACATGGAGTTTAGTCAGCTTTTTATCCAGCCTCAATCACATATCTGCTTCACTAGCTGATTCCTCAGTAACTACTCATGATGGTTTCCAACTGTCATACAGACACCTAGACATTAAAGGGGGTGTCTTACTGTCCCTACAGTTGTACTCATTGCAACACCCTTTTTTTCCAAAAAAATAAGGATAAAATAACAACAATGAAAGAGTTTGGAAAATAATGTAACATTACACGGAAACATAGATAAAACAGTAAACCATAAATTTGAAATAGAGTTCATCCGTATAGTTAACATTCATAAGTTCCAGGGCATGGTACAGATTTACATGGACAGCTGGAGGAGTGTCTTCTTTGCCTAGATCAGGGGTTCTCAACCCAGTCCTCTAGGATCCCCTACCAGTCCAGGATTTAGGGATTACCTGTATTGTGTCTAATATGTTTAGAAAAAGAAAAAAAAAAACACCTTACACTCTAAGGTTTTTTTTTCTTTCTTTTTCTAAACGCCTTACACACCCAGGTAATCCCTAAATCCTGGACTAGTAGGGGGTCCTTAAGGACTGGGTTGAGAACCTCTGGCCTAGATTGAGCAGTAGCCAACTGCTTGAGCAGTAGCCAACTGTTGTAGATCAACAGTAAAAAATTTGTTGCTGAACCGGATGGTTCTGATGTTCCTCTGTGTAATTTTCAGGCACAGTATTTTCATCTCCGGGACACACAGGTGGATACCACACTCCATCCCAGATATCCTCTGTATCTGAATCCTTGGCTTGTAGTTGAACTGGTGTAAATGTAAATCTCCCCTGTTCTACATGATGGCAAACTGTACCACCTGCTTGTAATTGAACTTTGAACATTGTCTTGCCCATGCTTTGTATTATAATGACTGGAATCCATTTGTCCTGCCCACTGTAATCTAATCCATACTCTATCATGAATATTAAACTCTGGAACACTAGAAGTGCTCATCTCCTGTTAAGGAATCATATAACAGGTGGTAGGTCAGTTGTGGAATGTGGTGTTTTCCGATAGTTAAATAAAACATTTGAAAGTATATGTGGATTACTTTGTTTTGTGTAGAAAAATATGGATCTGTCCTACATGGTGGATATTATTTGAAGCCAAAAAAATCTCAAATTCCTGTAATATGAATTGTGAACCTCAGTCTGAAACCAATGTTTTAGGCTGCTGAAATCTTGCAAGCACACTGGAAAGTATGACAATGATTTGTTCTGCCATAATAGCTGCCATTCAAACTACTTCTGGCCACTTAGAATGAGCATCCAAAATTACTAAATACATTCATCCATCCACTGGTCCTGCAAAATCAATATGGACTTATGTTCAATATGGACTTAAGTTCTTTCACATTTTCCTCAGTCGTGTGGAGACCAGTCTTGTCCACTAGGTGCACACAATACTCCAAACTATCACGTAAGAATTCACAATTCTGTATGTACAATTTCAATCAGAATTCCTGTAAGAGTTTTAAAATAGCTTCAACATTCACTTTATGAGTGGTATCATCTTCACCAGTGGTAAGCATGTCATCTCACATTCAAAGGGTTTGTGGAATACCTGCCCGGATCTCATCCATTATCTGTTGCCACAGTGCAGACGCTGAGGCAGTTCCAAACACAATCCGTTTACATTGAAAAAGTCATTTATAAGCATTGATAGTTAAAAAGTGTCTGCGGTCTGGATGTATCTCCAACAGTGTTAGCAAATGCTGTTTAAACTATTGAGTTTGCCCATTTACTGCTGTAAAACAGAATAATAATACCTTAATGCTGCAATCATTCCAGTTCTGTTTCAGTTTTAGGTTGCAATGCAAAAAGTACAACTCTTTGCAAAATTTTAGAATAGCATTTGCTTTTAAATGAAGCTGATTTTGCTTGACTTTGACTAAGCCTAGTGTCCCATCAAATACAGTTTTAGATTTTTGGTTTAGTGTTTCAATCAAAGTACAATTCAAACTGTTATTGTGGTCTATTTGGGTTATTAAGAGTAACATTGGTAAGATTGGCATGTCCAGAGCTTCAATCCAGGATCTAGCTAAACAATGCTATAGGTACAATGTAGAGTCATAGTGGTTTAGTCATACCATAAATGTCATGTTAGGTGATACACACCCAGTAGGTTTTATTATCTCATTTGAATATGTTTGCATGATGACAGCTGTTGAAACAATTGGGTGTATTAGTCCCAGTCTGTCCAAGTCATCAGACATGATGACAGAGACTGTTGCTTCTCTATCTACTTACATAATAAGAGCTACATTATCTATATAAATGCTTGCAGTTCTGGAATTTTCTTTTCAAGACTGTAGGTTTGTAATTTGTGTAATCGTATGTCTTCATCAGAATTTGTTTGTCATTTATCCACTTTTACATGAAAAGTTAAACATGACTTGCCTTTTTTAGTTTTATTTCAGTTTGATGGACTTATGCATACTCTTTTTGTATCACCAGTCATCCCACAACCATAGCCGGTGATATTCTTAAACTTGCAGGTATTTGTCATGTGACTTTTGTCATCACATCTATAACACACTGTCTGAGGCATGTGTTGTCAAGTTAGGTACATACTGGTACAAAATATATCCACTTCTTTCTTATCACGTGCTATTTGAACTAAGGCATGAAGCATTTTTGTATCATTAGTAGCAAGTTACATCACTGTAGCTATATCTATAGCACACTTTAATGTTAAATCATCCTTTGTTAACAATCTCTTTTGAACTTTAGAGTTCAGCAGTCCAATCACAAACATCTCACGCAAGACAGTGTTGAAATAATCTCAAAATCTGCATGTACCAGCTAGTTTATTTAAATTTATGACATACATTTTGATGTTGTCATTCTACAGTTGTTTGCATGTGTAAAATTTTATATGCTCTGCTATCTCTAGTGGTTTAGATTGGTAATGATCAGATAACAGAAGAATCAGATCAGCCAGTCAGGAAAACTGCCACATGTTTATGAGCTTCTATGCTATTTGCTGTACAGTATAACTCAAATAGTTAAACCCACATATCCAATTTTACACAGTCTGTTACAAGACACAGGCAAAGTGCCACATGCATCATTCTCTATGATCCTTCAGTGTCTTCTTTGCTGGTAATAACTCAACCTCTTATCTTGTCTTGGCTGAAGTCCTCCAAGGCTCTCTCCATGGCCCTTCTATCATCTTTCTCTCCTGCCTCTCTTGGCAATATTATTAATTATTTTGCTTTCTAAATCTACCCTAATGCTGATGCAACCTAGATATACCTCTCATCCCCCAATCTTTCTCCCACTGTCCTAGAACAAGTATCCAGTTGCCTCTCTTCCATCTCCCATTGGATATCCTCCCGCTTTTTAAAACTCAATCTGTCTTAAATTGAGCTTCTTATATTTCCTCCTTGCAATATCAGTCCTCCTCTGTCACCCACCCTACATCAGCTCGTCCTTGCAAGCTTGCTGACTTAGTGTTATCTTTGATTCTGGCATTTACTTTACATCTCATCCCACGTCTTGACAAATCCTGCCAATTCCACCTTAAGAACATTGCCCGCATTCACCTCTTTCTTATGCAAAATGCTACTAAGAAGCTTGTTCATGCTCCCATAACTACTGTAATTTTCTCCTAATTGGTCTCTGAGACACCATACTGCCTCTTCACAGTTAATAATGAATGTGGCTGCCATGTTGATTTTTCTCTCTGTCGCTCCTGACACATGTCACCCCTCTGTCAATTGTTACACTGGATAGAATTCAATTCAAAATATTAACTCTAACCTACAAAGCTCCCAACATCTCTACCCCCAGTAACATTTCCTCACTAACTCATATATAGCCCCTTCTTGGTTGCTCCATTCTGCCAGCAACCTTCTACTATCTGCTGCTCATACCCGTACTGCTAACTCACACTTACAGGATCTCTCTCAGGCAGCTGCATTTCCCCTAGTCTCCAATCCTTTATGAAGTCACTAGAAACTCACATTTACATAATAGCCTATGGACTCTCAGGGCACCTGTTATAAGTGGGTCAATTATCCATGTTCAACCTAATTAGGGGGTCTATTGTCCACTTCATTCTCACCTTCTAACTTTGCAACTTTTACAACCTGTTACCTGGTTGCTATCCCCCGTGCTACCTTTCTTAATGTGTTTTTATACCCCACCTCCTCTAGATTGTAAGCTTGTTTGACCAGGGTCCTCATCAACCTATACAATTATAAAACTTAACAGGACTGTGCTCCACAGTTCCAAATGAAATAATATAATTCTAGACAATGTAAAAGTGTCACCACACCAAAAATGAGGAAGAATCTTTTCACTTTATTTACTTCTTTATACTATACTATTTTTCATGTAGTTCCCAGCTCATCCTCTTTAGTGGTATATCTTATAATGCCTTGTTTCTTATTACCAGTATATGCATCACAAAAAAGTAGAGATGGGAAAGACAGTACTAGAATTGCACATAGAGGAGTATGTAAAACAAAATAAATATATATTACAATAAAAAAAAACTGTGCAGTCAAAGAGATGTCTAAAATATTTCAACACATTTTGTCCGGTCAGGACTTCATCAGGGATTGAATCTCTGATGAAGTCCTGACCAGACAAAACACGTTGGATTACATTCCGCACAAAGACCTGACTGGACAAACGTGTTGGATTGTTTTAATCTTTTTGACTGTACAGTTTTGTATTTGATTGGTGTTTGGTTTATTTTTATTTTTTTTGCATTGGCTTTTATTTTATTCCTGCCTGAATATCCAATGGTTGGATGTCCTTTCTTGGCAAAGACCAGCTTTTCCCATGTGGTCCATATGCAGTGGAGAAATACTGGTTTTATCCATTTCCTTGTAAGTGAAAAATATGTACCTGACCTGATATACCCCAGTAGGGCAGACAATCTTGGAGTCTTTCTCATTTTGTGAGGGCTCTCCCATCCCCTCCCTTTCTCTTTCTCTAGCAGTTTGTTTTATATTACACCATATGCATTTTTAGGTTTATCTCTTAGATATTCATATCTGGTTTAAGACACTCCAGTCTCATTTTACCATTTATCATGTTAACATATTCTATTATTTTATCCTTTTGACACTTTTGTATACCCTAGAAGTTGTATATAAATTGTATTGGATTCCTCAACCTTTCCATATTTGTTCACAGAGAAAGAGTATATACTGATCGTTGATCAATTCAATTCAATTCAAAATATTAGCCATGGACTGCAGATTCAGCCTTGCAGGTCTTATCAGCATAGCACTGGTTCTGCTCTGGAAGTTTAAGTCTCTCTTTGAGCATATAGCTATGTATGCAAAAGACCAGGGTAAGACCAAACATGATTAAGCTCCCCACACAGCAAATACAAAAATTACTATTATGCATCACCTGCGTATCTCAATTTGGACTTAGAGACGCTCTTCTTGGGCACAGAAACTTGAGAAATAATGTTTGCATACATAGTTACATAGTTACATAGTTACATAGCTGAAAAGAGACTTGCGTCCATCAAGTTCAGCCTACCTCACATTTGTTTTTTGCTGTTGATCCAAAAGAAGGCAAAAAAACCCAGTTTGAAGCACAATTTTGCAACAAGCTAAGAAAAAAAATTCCTTCTTGACCCCATACCTATCTTAGAATTCCCAGCTTGACATGCAAATGAGCACAGGCAGGCATCTTGTTTCACAATTCGTGCTGAATTTCTGCAGGTACCCGTAGCAGCAAACACTGTTGTTTACAAAGCTTTTAAAAAAACAAAACAAATCATGAGTTCTGATCCAAAAGAATCAATAACCAGAAACCATGGGCATCAGTTTTGACTTTGTGGGTCTTGTCAGTATGGCACTGGTTCTGGTCTGGAAGTTGAAGAGAAATTGCAGAAATGTAGCATGAAGTATAAACTATTATATCTGTCTGTGTTAATTTGCATGTCAGCTGTGAACTCTTGGATAGTTATAGAAACATGATTTCTTGAGTATCAGATGCCAACAAGGATTTCTAAAAGTCCAAATTAAGGTTTGCAGGTGAAGCATAAGAATAATTTTTGTATTTGCACTGTGTGGAGTTTTATCATGTTTGCCCTCACCACAATCTTTTTGATACCTAGCTAATATAATTTTAGAATAAAATCTTTACCAGGGGCATGGCCTGGACATGGACATGTTTGAGTAGAGCTCCGCTCCGACTACATCTCAGAAAGCGACTAACAGCGTGCTAAAACCATTAAACAAACCTGGCAACAATAAAAAACGGCCTGCAAAAAAACACCCCAAAAAGAACCCAGGGGTCTCCATGTCCGAGTTATTTGCCGCTTAGCGTGCCAGACCTGACGGCCCGCAAGATGGTGCCAACACGCACATGGAGGCCTCAGGCTCACCGGCTAGATCCGCGGCTGGGGACGTATCACAGGCATCGGAAACGGCGCAAATCCTGGCAAAACTGGTGGAGGTTAAAGTGTACCTGGCTGGGGGAGACTGCTACTGGGATCAGCAGGGCTCCATAGGCGGTTTCCGGGTAAGGGGGGAGGGGCAAACCTAGGCACAGGGCGAAGACATGGTCATGGATGCTGACCCACTGGCTATAGGAACGGGCACACGCAGTGCACTTCCGAGCAGTCGATTAACATCAAATAGTCTCTTACACAATGGCCGCGAACCACAGGGCCTAGAGCTGATCATGGGTTGGTAGCCAAACTAACCCTCACAGGTACCCTTACTTAAAATTCACGAGCTCACTCTCAAGGGGACTAGACAAGCTCTACAAACGGCCCGATAGACAGGGGGGTGACCCTCAGAGGCGGGACATGGAGAAAGCGGGAGAAGGGGACATGCAGAGAGGAGGGACCCCAACACACCAAGCCCACACTAGGGCCTGAGATGATCACACGACCACCAACTGCAGAATAGCCAATGACCTACTCTGGCACGGTTTTAACCAGATATAACAACCTGTACCATGTCATTAAACCTCTGAATATGTCAGGAAATAGAGAGATTACATGACACATCATGAGACTAATTCAAGCCAATTGAGAGTAGTTCAGTTACCAGAAAAGGGTAGCAACAAAACCCAACAACCCAAATAAGTAGATCTGGGTGGTGCACTGATTAGATACCAGTATTAACAGAAGAAGGTTTTGCCTTTCTGTTAGTTAAACGCATATGGGATTACAAAATGAGATGTTAATAATTATCACGGTATGAAGACTGGTTCTAAACATGTACTTTTGCACACCAGCAGAACAATGTCCTGTAAACTGTAATGAAGCTCTGCTTCTCGTCCCTGCAAGCTCCTACAAATTGCCGTAAATAGTACCGACTACCAATTTTTTATAGCAGAGCTTAATTTGTTGCCTGACAAGTCCCTAAAACTCTATGACTTCCACTGGAGGTTGCTCTCTCCTATCCTGGGGAATTCTTTGCCTCGTAAATGTATGTATGTAAATCTCCAGGCTTGACTGAATGTATAATGTGGTTACAGCATTAATAATCGAAAACGAATAAGGGCCAGAGAGGGACAGGGAGACCTAATCACACCCCCCTCAATAGAAAAACCAAGGCTCTAGATATATATGGGACAGACATACCCTCCGGAACCCCCTGACGTCCATAGGTGACCGATGCCGATCTAGGCTATGGACTCCCTCCAGAGGCGATGCCTACAGAACACTATAGAGAGCTTGGGACCGGGACGGCTCCATTTTGGACACAGAGTAACCCTGATAGACCACACCTGTAACGGATGACATAGAGCCCCTAGACCCACACTGCACTCTCCCTCTCTGCAACGCTAAGGCACCCCCTACCCGACTGACGAATGAGGCCGGCAAGTAAGGCCTATCTCACAGGAGTTAACTTCCAACATGGAGGTCCCCTGAAAAGGGAAACGGGGAGGCACCGAACCTATCTGGGCCCGGTGCCAATTACTGTTACCTAAATTAATTTCGAGTTAGCTCTGTATATAGTTCTAAAAGCGGTGAAGTCAACTCCTGGTACATGTATCCACATCTCCTCTGCATCCGGTACGGGTAGGGCTGGATTAACATAGGGGCAGATGGAGCTGCAGCTCCATGCACAGGCCCAGGCCCAGGCCCAGGCCCATGGAATAGGCCCATTAAAAAAAAAAAAGGTTTTTTTTTTACTTTTTTTTTTTTTTTAACACACTACTCTTAGGTTTGCCACCTGACTGGTATTTTACCAGCACAGCCAGTATATTGCAGTAATACCGGCAATACAAATGCAGATATTTTTCTCAGTATAAACGGAGATTACTCTGCAATACCAGCACCTGCCAGTCACTGTGTGTGGAGAGAGACAGGGATAAGAAGTTACGGCATATCCCTTCCTGCCTCTCTCGACTCACTGATCTGCAGGGGAGCAGTTACAGAGCACAGAGAGTTCAGGCAGCAGCTCCCAGCCTGCAGAGACAGCCTTCAACTCAGGGAAGTGAGGGATGAGGGGAAAGGCAGCAGGGGGACATGGGGACACTGAGACACTAGGGGACACTGGGAGACCTGGGGATGCTGAGACACATGGGGACATTGGGAGACACATTGGGACATGGAGACACTAGGGACACAGTGTCTCCATGTCTTCCAGCCAGTGTTCCTAGTCTCCCTTTGTCCCCTAGTCTCCCAGTGTCCCCTAGTCTCCCAGTGTCCCCTAGTCTCCCAGTGTCAGTGTCCCCATGTCTCTCTGTGTCCCCATGGCTCTCTGTGTCCTCAAATGTCTGTGTCCCCATGTCTCCCAGCCAGTGTCCCTAGTGTCTCAGTGTCCCCATGTCTCCCAGTGTCCCCATGTCTCCCAGTGGCCCCAAATGTCTGTGTCCCCATGTCTCCCAGTGTCTGTGTCCCCATGCCTCCCAGCCAGTGTTACCATGTCTCCCAGTGTCCCCTAGTCTCCCAGTGTCCCTGTTCCCATGTCTCTGTGTCCCTAGTGTCTGTGTTCCCATGTCTCTGTGTTCCCATGTATCCCAGTGTCTGTGTCCCTAGTGTATGTGTCCCCATGTCTCCCAGTGTCCCCATGTCTGTATCCATAAGTGCCCCCATTTCTCCCATTGAACCCATGTCTCTGTGTCCCCATGTCTCTGTGTCCCCGGGTCTCTGTGTCCCCCGGTCTCTCAGTGTCCCCTAGTATCCTTGTGACACGGGACACACTGAGACATGGGGACACTGGGAGAAATGAGGACACTGAGACACTGGGAGACTAGGGGACTGGGCGACATGGATGACGTGGGGACACTGAGACACTGGGAGACTAGGGGACTGGGTTACATGGGGACACTGACACTGTGATACATAGGAACATTGATGCCAGGCTGGCCTTCTAATTCTTTGGACAGACATGCCCCCTTTTTTGGGCATGTTCTCCCTTTTTCGCAGTTCTGGTCACGTGACTCGCGTCAGTGGCCTACCACCCCACCCATTGACTTCCTGCTTCACTCGACACTGCTGTTAGAGGGTATGGATTTACTTGAAAGATGAAAGCATAAATTAGAGAGAGATTATCATAGAGTATGTGTTTTCTAATAGATGCATCCTTTGAGTTTCACTCCAACACCATCTCTATCAGATACATGATGCTTGGGGGGGTATGACTGTTTTAGTGTTTTTAGTCAATAAGATTCTGTCATTAGGCTCCATCATAATTGTCAGCACCAGACCTACTGGGCTCTTAATCTGGCCCTGCGTATGGGAGGACGAGACTTGGAGCTGCACCCGCGTTGGTCTGGCAGCTTGTAAGTCCAGACGTAGTTCTGACATCTCTTTCTTCTCTACTCTCTTCAACCTTTCCCCTTCTCTTACATTTTGGTCTCTTTCATCAGGTTCGGAGGGTGCTGGTCGACAAGGGACGAAGGCAACAGGACACTCTAAAAGGGACCCGACACGACACGGGAGGGTGACAGGTGGCTACAGAGTGGCATGCTATCCAACTAAGGGTATGGCTCTAAAACTGACTTCTATAAAGGCCTGAATGCCTGCCCAAAAAGGCCCTTAATGTTCAGGGAAGTAAAAAGGATGGGTTCGGACATAGCCTTTCTACAGGAGACCCACAACTCAAAACGCACAGCATTCCAGCTAAGGGACCGCACCTATTCCACATCCTATGAGGCTAGATCACACCGTAAGGGTAATGGGGTAGCCATACTCATACATAACACTTGCCCTATTAGCATCCTAACCAATGCCCTACACCCAGAGGGGAGGTACATTATCCTCACGGGAACCTTGTATTTCCATCCCATCCATCTGATCAACATATATGCTCCCAATACTCCCGACACCGATTTCTGGGGGATTTTAACCACCAAAATCAAATCCTGGGATTGGGTCTACCACATCTATACATTTATTACCTAACAACACAACTCTCTCAAGTGGCAAGGTGGCATGCGCCGCTTAAGGGGAGGAGATAGGTGGACCTAGAGTCCCTTATGATAGGAGTAGACCTGCCCCAATACCACATGTGGGTACCCAGGGAAGATAGGCCAATTCTGCGAACAACTTGCCCGGCGATCCTAAACTCCCTTCGAATATGGGATGCCTCGGCTCACAAATATAAACTAGCATCAACCCCATCACCACTAACCCCACTGCTGAGAAACAGGGCTTTTCCTCCTGGACTAGCGGCTAGGGACTTTACAAACCTGGAGAGGGTGGGAATGCAGAGGATCTGCCACATGTTTAAGAACAACACACTAGTCACGTTTGACCACCTGAAACAGATATCTCATCTCACTCCGTCTGACTTTTTTAGATACATGCAACTCAAAGATTACATACACCACCCACACATACAAAAAGCAGCTACAGGGCCGATTACTTTCTTTGAGAGAATGTGCCTGAATGAATCCACACAGCCAGGTCTCATCACTAGGTTATACGTACACATTTGTACTGAAACAGAGGAATGGGGCACATTATCCTACACAAATCTGGGAGAAAGACCTGGGGGAAGAGCTGGAAGGCGTGGAGTGGAGGGAAATTTGGGAAACAAACAGCTCTGTATCCATATGCATAACCCTCCAAGAACAATCATATAAAACGATGTTCCGGTGGTATAACACTCTGGTCAAATGGTGTCAAATGAAACAGACACCGACTGACGAATGCTGGAGAGCATGTAGCCTAAGAGGCACACACCTTCATATGTGATTGGACTGCCCCCAGATACAAACTTTATGGAAGGAGATAAATAACATACTATTTCAGATCTTCCATAGAACACCAGACTTAAACCCTTGGTCATACTTGTTGAACAGGCCCCTACAGGACTGGACAAAAAGAGAGCAAAAACTGTTCCACAAAGTAACGTTAGCAGCTAGGAGAGCAGTAGCACAGTCGTGGCTACAGGTTGAAATGCCTTCAATTCAGACTGTACTCTCTAACATAAAAGAGGTATACCTCATGGATAGTTTAACAGCCCGGGTAAGGGGATCAATGACACTAAGTTTGAAAAATGTGGGAACCATGGGTTAATAGCGACCTGGCAGATGTAGTAGCCAGATAGACAAAAGCATTCGGCAGAAATACCAGGGTGGAAAACGACCAGCTTCCACATCCCTCCAGCCCAATCCCCAGGGCAGCACCCACTAAGGAATCTATACAGATTAGGAATGCATAGTGTTCCACAGAGCGTCACCACACCCTACCGACCTGATGACTTCTCTAAATCTCTTACACCACGCCCTTCCAACCTGATGACTTCTCTACATCTCCCCTTTTTCTCGCTCTTTTCTATCCTTTATTCAACCCCAGTAGGGGACTTGGTAATCAACCCTTAAAAAAAGCATATGTTTAGGCCCAAGGTCGGACCAGGGTCCTACTATACGGGACAAGTGGCACAAACCCCACCGGGGAAACAAATAGCTACATACAATACTGTAAGCGATACCGCAAGATAAGGTTAACCTGTTTTTTGGACTCATGTTATTGTTTAATACCTAAAAATGTGAGGTGTCTTGACAACTTGATCAGCCGAATTGTAAAAGAGTGCTAAGAAGAAATTGGAATGTATCACAGATAACAATGATTTTTAGAAATGTACACCATTTTAATGTACATTGTATGTTGTGCACATGACAAGACAATCACACATAAATAAAGTATTTAAAAAAAAAAAGAATAAAACCTTACCATAGTGGAATATAATTGAAGATCATACTAGCGTAGTGTATTAAAGGACCACTATAGTGCCAGGAAAACATACTTGTTTTCCTGGCACTATAGTGCCCTGAGGGTGCCCCCACCCTCAGGGTCCCCCTCCCGCCCGGCTCTGGGGAGAGGAAAGGGGTAAAAACTTACCTTTTTCCAGCGCTGGGCGGGGAGCTCTCCTCCTCCAATCCTCCTCCGTTCCTCCCATTCGGCTGAATGCGCACGTGCGGCAAGAGCTGCGCGCGCATTCAGCCGGTCACATGGGAAAGCATTTACAATGCTTTCCTATGGATGCTTGCGTGCTCTCACTGTGATTTTCACAGTGAGAATCACGCAATCGCCTCTAGCGGCTGTCGCCTCTAGCGGCTGTCAGCGGCTGTCATAGAGGCTTTGAGGGCTGGCTTAACCCTATTATAAACATAGCAGTTTCTCTGAAACTGCTATGTTTATTAAAAAATGGGTTAATCCTAGCTGGACCTGGCAGCCAGACCACTTCATTAAGCTGAAGTGGTCTGGGTGCCTAGAGTGGTCCTTTAATAATCTTATTTTTAATAATGACAGGAAGTGAGCATTTTGTATTAACTTTCTTTACTAACTCCACAGCAGCAAAAACAGATGAAATAAAGAACATCAATCAAAAAAGAACAGAAATCAGAATACAGTCAGAGTGTATAAGGGAAAGCATATCCACATCACTTCCTCTTGCCCAATGCGACATCACAATTCCATAACAAACGAATAACTTTGTATGAAAAACCCAACTTACCTTTTTCCAGCGCTGGGCGGGGAGCTCTCCTCCTCCAATCCTCCTCCGTTCCTCCCATTCGGCTGAATGCGCACGTGCGGCAAGAGCTGCGCGCGCATTCAGCCGGTCACATGGGAAAGCATTTACAATGCTTTCCTATGGATGCTTGCGTGCTCTCACTGTGATTTTCACAGTGAGAATCACGCAATCGCCTCTAGCGGCTGTCGCCTCTAGCGGCTGTCAGCGGCTGTCATAGAGGCTTTGAGGGCTGGCTTAACCCTATTATAAACATAGCAGTTTCTCTGAAACTGCTATGTTTATTAAAAAATGGGTTAATCCTAGCTGGACCTGGCAGCCAGACCACTTCATTAAGCTGAAGTGGTCTGGGTGCCTAGAGTGGTCCTTTAATAATCTTATTTTTAATAATGACAGGAAGTGAGCATTTTGTATTAACTTTCTTTACTAACTCCACAGCAGCAAAAACAGATGAAATAAAGAACATCAATCAAAAAAGAACAGAAATCAGAATACAGTCAGAGTGTATAAGGGAAAGCATATCCACATCACTTCCTCTTGCCCAATGCGACATCACAATTCCATAACAAACGAATAACTTTGTATGAAAAACCCAACTTCAGTCTTGAAGACGATAAGGGAAACAAATTCCTCCCATAGGTGGGTTAAGCTGAAAGAAAAGGAAACTAGTTTCAGTGACACAGAACCAACCGTATGAACATATACAAGCTTACATAATCAGATATTAATATAACTAAAATATTTTAACATTATCAGATGCTAACAGCACTATAACTATACCTATACACATGCAAGAATGACAATTCCTTATACAATAGTTATCTATACACGTACAGTATATTTATCAAGTGCTACAACCCCCAAGAGTCCTGTAGCCCTATAACTTACCTCATACCAGGGTTGGGACAAACAAGAAAAGACGGGGAAATACTCGCCTCCTGTTATTATTAAAATTAAGATTATTAATACACTATGCTAGTATAATCTTCAATTTTACCACATGACAGGAGGCTTCATATGTTGCAATTTTAACGCATAGTAAGAAGAGAAAACACAGCGTTAGACGACGGACAGAAATAGAATGTCCTGAACGTGGATTTGCGTGACCAGTTCGCCGCTTGTAATATATCTGAAAGAGACTTGCCCGCCACAAAAGCTGACAATGCCGCCGCAACGCGAACGGAGTGGACACAGAAAGATGGGTATATCCTGGCCAACGTAAATAGCCATCTAATCCATCTGGACAAAGTGGTGACTGAAACCAGACCGTGGGGATTGACATATGAAACCAGTAATTGTCGGGATGATGGTGTGCGTAACGACTCCGTCTCCTTCACATATGCCTGCAATGCTGTAACCACGCAAAGTTGAGGGTCCGAGGCAAAGAATGGGTAAAGGACCGATGATGAATCAGATTTGGTGCATCGTGAGCTATGGAACGTGACTCCCTCTGGAGCAACCGAGAAAGCATCCATGTTGAAAGCAAGCACATCCAAGAATGAGACAAGACACAGTAGAAAGGTCAATTTGTTCGTCAATTGTTGTAAGGATAGAAGTTCGTTAGATGGTTATCCTCTTAAGAACAAGAGCACTCCCTCCACATCCCACAGATGGTGATATTTTGGGGCCGGAGGATGTCTAAGTCTGATGCCTCATAGCAGTCGACATATCAGAGGGTCTTGACCCATGGCTTTCCCTTGAACCAGTACATGGGCTGCCGATATAGACCTGATGACGTTGATGGTACGGTATGACTTACCTTCCTCGAAGAGTGAAGAGAGGAAGTTCATGATCGCGGTAATAGGTGCTGTAAAGGGACCAAGGTCCTGTCCCACACGCCAACTGGTCCAAGATCACCAGGCAGATAGGTAACTTTCCTTGTTCCTGGGGTCCAGGAGTCCCACAGCAGATCTCTAATTGCTGACGATAATTTGTTGGTACACCATGCACCCATGAAAGAGTCCAGGCCACTTAGGATAGGTGTCCGTCCTGGAGTATAGGATGTGGGTTCCCCACTGGGTCCCGGAGTGGCGTTGGGTCGTCCGGCAGGAGAATTGGATCCTCGCAGACATGTCCAGTAGGTCTGGGAACCAGGGTTGACTCGGCCATAATGGTGTCAGGAGGAGAATTTTCACTTGTCGTCTCCAAATTTGATGGAGGATTCTCGCAATCATTGCAAATGGAGGAAAAGCATAAGCCCCTTGTCTTGGCCAGTGTTGGATGAAGGCGTTCATCGGGAGCCAGCTGTAATACTCTGGCAGTTGATGGTTGTTGTGTGATGCAAACAGGTCCAATAGGAGTGGACCCCAGCGGTCGTTCAGGATTGCAAATATCTGAGGGTTTAATTGCCCGTCGCAGGCATCTCTCCAGTGGCGAGAGTACCAATCCGCTGTAAGGTTTGACTCCACCGGTAAGTGTTCTGCTTTGATCGTGATGTTGCGAGTGAGGCAATAATCTGACATTTCCTTCATTAGCTCCGTCAGTGTTTGTGAGCGAGTTCCTCCCAGGTGGTTGTCCATCCGAAGGAGAATACTTGGATAGCCCCTTTGCCAGGCTGTGGATGGCAAAGGATCAGGCCAATAATTCCAGGCATTTGATGTGCATTGTGAGTTCCTGTGTTGTCCATGCTCCTCCCGTGGATGCGCCCCCATCGGTAGCTCCCCATCCCCACCTGCTGGTGTCCGACTCTAGTATGAAGTCTGGATGGCTGGCAAAGATGGCTCGACCATTCCAGGCTTGCATGCATTGAGCCACCATTCGAGTTCTTGACAAACCTCGTCTGTCAGAGTGGAACCAGCTGGTTGTATGTGGGGTTTCGTCTAAGGAAGGGGGCCTTCAGGCCTTGCATGGCACGATAGTGCAGAGGGCCTGGAAATATGGATTGAGGAGGATAGCAGGCCCACGATCCAGGTGAGTTGCCTGAGCGGGATGGAGTCAAGCTTGAGAACTTTGCGGATTTCCTTCCGAATGGCCGGAAGGTGCAGCGGGCAGGACCTGGAGTCTATCTCGAAACCCAGGAATTGAATTGTCTGAGCGAGGGTCAGTGCCGACTTGGCCCTGTTGACTATGAACCGTATATCCGGTATGTTGTGATACTAGGTCGCTCGTCCTGCAGAACAGTAAAATGTCATCCAAGTATAAAATGCATCGGATCCCCCATGCTCTGAGATGGACTACCACCGGTATTGCACCGGTATTCCAGAAACCGGAATTGCAAATACAAATTCCGCTCAGCAGCACTCTTGGTATTACCCAAATGGGGGCTCACCCCTTGCCAGAATACTAAGGTAAACGTGACTGGCAGTCACACTCACTAGGGGTATAACACCAAACTGAACAGGTCCCTGACAGTATGCAGAACGCAGCTGGACAGCAAAAATTACCGAGAGCCTCTTCGTGATGGGAGCAAAAACTGCGACTAACAACACCAATGAGATGGCCGCCGCGGGTATCGCGAGAACCAGGTGCTAAAATGGTGTTAGCAAGCCCGCAAAACGCTTTTGCAGGAAATCCTAAGAAATTACAAGTGAATGTAATCAGATGCAAACAGGAATCCGCAAACGGTCTATTCGCGTAAACTACCGAATGCCGATAGATGCCAGTATGCGAACAGGGAACCTCGCAAATGGCCGTCCACAAACGGGCGGTTTGTGCACAAAAACCCCGAAGGCCTATGTACAGGAATGGCACGTTCTTGTCTATATGCCCGAATCAATAGAATTCCTTGCCCGAATGCATTGAAGTCAATGCGAACGGCATGGGAAACTCGAGGAGAGTGGTGAACGTAGCCACAGGGGAGGGTGTGAGGCCGCCTCAGGAAAGAGAGAGCCTGGGGATAGAGGGGACAGAATCCCAAAGAAAAGAGAAATACACAGCTCCACAAGAGAAGTGGGGATAAAGGATAGACCCCCCTCCCCCACCGGAAATGAAACATAGGAATCACATACAATAGATTCAGTTTATACCTAAACAATGAACCAGTACACTGACCTGACTTGTGATGAAGAAAGAGGAAGTGATGTGGATATGCTTTCCCTTTTATACACTCTGACTGTATTCTGATTTCTGTTCTTTTTTGATTGATGTTCTTTATTTCATCTGTTTTTGCTGCTATGGAGTTAGTAAAGAAAGTTAATGCAAAATACTCACTTCCTGTCATTATTAAAAATAAGATTATTAATACACGACGCTAGTATAATCTTCAATTATTTTCCACTATGGTAAGGTTTTATTCTTTTTTTTTTTTTTAATACTTTTTTTATGTGTGATTGTCTTGTCATGTGCACATCATACAATGTACATTAGCTATTTGTTTCCCCGGTGGGGTTTGTGCCACTTGTCCCGTATAGTAGGATCCTGGTCCGGCCTTGGGCCTAAACATATGCTTTTTTATGGGCTTTATTACCAAGTCCCCTCCTGGGGTTGAATAAAGGATAGAACAGAGCGAGAAAAGGGGGAGATGTAGAGAAGTCCTCGGGTTGGAAGGGCGTGGTGTAAGAGATTTAGAGAAGTCATCAGGTCGGTAGGGTGTGGTGATGCTCGGTGGAAAGCTGTGAATTCCTAATCTGTATAGATTCCTTAGTGGGTGCTGCCCCGGGGATTGGGGTGGAGGGATGTGGAAGCTGGTCGTTTTCCACCCTGGTATTTCTGCCGAATGCTTTTGTCTATCTGGCTACTACATCTGCCAGGTCGCTATTAACCCATGGTTCCCAAATTTTTTCAAACTTAGTCATTGATCCCCTTACCCAGGCTGTTAAACTATCCATGAGGTAGACCGTATTCTGATTGGTTATTTATTTCATCTGTTTTTTTCTTTGCTGCTATGGAGTTAGTAAAGAAAGTTAATGCAAAAATGAAGCCTCCTGTCATGTGGTAAAATTGCACACCTAACTGTTTATAATCACCTTAATAATTAGAAAAATATAAATACACACACATATACAAACAATATATATATATATATATATATATATATATATATATATAATACACCACATCCAGCGCACTCACCTATCCACTAAACAGCAACTTCAATGTTGAAGGATTTTATTAGTTTTTTTAAAAACACCTAATCTAGGCAAAAATAATGGGGGTTTTGTATATCCGGTATGTTGTGATAGTAGGTCGCTCGTCCTGCAGAACAGTAAAATGTCATCCAAGTATAAAATGCATTGGATCTTCTTAATATATCCAAAACATATCCCAAAAATATCCATCTCTGTCCTTCTGAGTGCCTTGACGAAATCTCCCCCTCTCCACTCTTTCCCTAGTACACAAATAATTACAGATTCAAAAGGCTTCAATCCACACTGTGATAGAGTTAAAAAAATGAGTGGAGATGCTATGTTTTAGAATTTTGTTAAAGGTATTTCTCATGTACCCTTACCAATAATTTCCTTGTAGTTCATCCATCACACTGTAAACGACATGGGCACTGCAGTCCATATAACACAATCTTATAGACACCTGTGATGAAATTTAAGGTAAAAATAGATGATTGGAAAAATTATCTTAGTCAGCTATGCTTTTAGTTCAGCTACTCTGGTCTTTGAAATTCTCTTTGAATTTAATTTGAATTCTCACTTTAGTGAATAACCCTGCAAATGCCCTTTTTCTCTAACAGGGCAGGATTTCCATGATTCCATTACTGGTTTTACTTTTACTGGTGTTGCAAGCAAGTCAGAAACAAGTTGCATCTAAAAAGTCCTTTTTTTTAAGCTAAAAAGTTCTAGATGTACATTTTTTTTTTTTAAAGCTCTGCACAATTTTCCTTCTAATATTAGGAGCACCCTAAACACAATTATAGGTCTTTTAGGTAACAGGTCTGCTGACATTTTGTTTTTCTTAAGTATAATAAAGTGTTTTCTAATGTCTTTTTGTGAACATTCTCTATTATAATTTAAAATTCTTGGATGTTTGTTTGTTTACTTCTTCTAAAGTGATCTTACTCATTGCACATAGCAGTTCTAACCAGTTCTAATCTCATAATGTGTATATTCGAATCTCCCTCATAGTTTTTCTTAATCAATTTATACATTTTCTTTTGTTTATTAATACTTGTTCTATGTATTTTTTCGATCCACTTAAGGGGGTGTATATTAATAGTTTTATTCTATGAGTTGTCATCATACAGCCTTGTTGAAGAACGTACAATTTAACAAATTCATAAATTGCAGTTGTTAGAAAATATAAAGAACAGGCATTAATTTTTGTTTACGAAAAACTATAATGAGGAAGATTTGAATACACAGTTGATGAGATTAGAGAGGATGGGTAGGGTAGACCTACTATGTGAAATGAGTAAGACCACTTTAGAAAGAACAAACATTCCTCTGATAATTTTAGAGTATAATAGAGATAATGTTCAAATTAAAAAAGCCAATTGAAAACACTGAAATATACTTAAGGAAGACAAATGACAAAGACCTGTTAACTGAAAGAATTGTATTTAGGGGGCTTTTAATATTAGAAGGAAAATGTGAATAGCTGTCAGGGTACTTACATCTTCTCTGCGTCATATGCCCACTTGTTCTGATGCAGTGCGACACTCAAGCATCAATTTTGTCACAGCAACCTTTGCTCCTTGAATTGGTTCTGGAAATCATACTAACGTCACTTTTGATGCAAAGCCATGAAGTCGTCTATATGAAAAGAATGCTCTGCAACATTCCTGCATCGAAAATGACGCAAATGTCCTTCACTTGATCTGTCACACAATAATGACACTGTTTGTCTTTCCTGCTCCAACGATTATACAGAATGACAACACTTGTGTATAAATGGATACAAGAAGAGGTGGTTTTGCGCACACAATGGATAGCTGATGAGATAATCTGGAATATAAACAACTATCATAGGGCAATATGCATAAAACCAATGTCTAGTATAAAAATAACTGGGAGCACTCACACTTTAGAGAGCCATATAAGTCGACTCTCTACTGTAGTAGCATGTAGAATACTCTACCAACGATATTGTAGTTGGAATGGTCGCCCAGGAACAAGAATCAAATTCTGTCTGAGGTCTGCCGGGCTTCTCTCCCTGCCTCTGCTATAGCCTACAGGAAAGCTAGCTATGATAGTTGTTTATATTACAGATTATCTCATCAGCTATCCATTGTGTGCGCAAAACCACCTCTTCTTGTATCCAATTGTACCCATGTAAGTGTTTTAAGGGTGACGCACTTGGATTTATCATTTTTTTTATATTCGTATACTGTTTAGCGCCACTTACCCAATTATTTGTGCTTGAATACTTGTGTATATATAGCCAAAATGATGCAAATACGGCATTGATGACACATGTTGTTCTGGTGTCGTTCTGATGACATCAGATGCAAGGCCTGTATAAACTCGGACCACTAGGAGGTCTGTGCCCTGTTGTGGTCTGTAAGAGCCCAAGAGTGTATACTTATGGCTTGTCTTGACTATTCTGACTCTCCAATCCTGATCTTGGCCTGTTTATCTAATATATGGTTTATGATGTTAAACTCAACCTTTCTAAGGGCCCATAATATATACTGTCCTGTTTAGTGTTCTATATTTTTATGTTCGGAACCTGTACTATGCTGACAAGAGCTTTATAAAACCTACCGCTAGAAAAGGGGATTACGTTTTTCTCAGCTGGGGATCGTTTTATGCAAAATTTTCACATTTATTAAACAAACATGATTTAGGTTGCCACAGTGCCATAGCAAAATGTCTACCATCCAACGCATATCATTTTAAACTATGATGAAGTACAGTGTACAGTAGTGTGAGAATTCACTTAATTATAATGGTACATTTTTTGTTACTCAACCCCTTAAGGACTGAGCCAAATGTACACGTTGTGAACGAAACAAAATGTAAACAAAACCTGGCATTTGCGCTATATGTCTGTCCAACCGTAATTCACCTCTTTCATATTAATTGTACCCACCCTTATTATATATCATTTTATTCAGGGGAAACAGGGCTTTCATTTAATATCAAGTATTTAGCTATGAAACATAATTTAATATGAAAAGAATGGGAGAAAATAAATTTATTTTTTATTTTTTTAGTTCCACATGACATTTTAACTGTCAATGTCTTAAAACTGTTTGCCTTTACTGCAATAAAATACATATATTTGTATTCAACAAAGTCTCACGTGTAAAACAGTACCCCCTATGTACAGGGTTTATGGAGTTTTGGGAAGTTACAGGGTCAAATATAGCACGTTACATTTGAAATTGAAATTCGCCAGCTTGGTTACGTTGCCTTTGGGACTTTATAGTAGCCCAGGAATTAAATTTACTCCCATAAAAGGCATACCATTTGCAATAGTAGACAACTCAAGGTATTGCAAATGGGGTATGTCCAGTCTTTTTTAGTAGCCATTTGGTCACAAACACTGGCCAAAGTTAGCGTTAGTATTTGTTTGTGTGTGAAAAATGCAAAAAACGCCAATTTTGGCCAGTGTTTGTGACTAAGTGGCTATTAAAAAAGACTGGACATACCCCGTTTGCAATACCTTGGGTTGTCTACTATTGCAAATGGTATGCCATCATAGGGGTAATTTTCATTCTTAGGCTACCATAGGGTCTCAAAGGCAACGTAACCAATCTGGCGAATTTTAATGTGAAAAAAATGAAACACAAGCCTTATATTTGACGCTGTAACTTTTGAAAACACCATAAAACCTGTACATGAGGGGTACTGTTGTACTCGGGAGACTTCGCTGAACACAAATATTTGTGTTTCAAAACAGCAAAAAGTATCACAGCAATAATATCGTCTGTGTAAGTGCTGTTTGTGCATGAAAAATGCAAAAAACTGCACTTTTACTGGCGATAGCATCGTTGTACTACATTTTACTGTTTTGAAACACTAATATTTGTGTTCAGCGAAGCCTCCCGAGTAGAACAGTACCCCCCATGTACAGGTTTTATGGTGTCTTGGAAAGTTATAGGGTTAAATATAGTGCTAGCAAATTAAATTCCCTTTACTTTCGGCATGGGTTGTCAGGCAGGTCCAGCTAATTGTAATTAATTAAGATACCTAATTATGTAAAAATATTAGATAAATATATATGTAGAATTAATATATGTATATGTATATGTATATATATACGTAGGTGAATCTATATGTGTATATATATATAATTTTTAAAATATATTTTTATTTATATATAGGTATATATATAGTGATATATACGTATATATTTATGTATGTAGATATATATATTATTTCGTTCTACGTGTATTTTGATATAAATATATATATATATTAATATCACAATACAGTTAGAACGAAATAACACACATCTATATATTTTTTAATAATTTTTTTAATTAAATTTTTTAACGTATTTACATATTTAATTTTTTTATATTATATATAAATATATATATAACAATAATTATATATATATTTAATCGGTATCAGTCTACGTGTAATTTGATATTAATATATATATATATATATATATATATATATATATATATATATAAAATTATATATATATTAATAGTAAAATACACCTAGACAGTGTATGTGTGTGTATGTATATGTGTATATATATATACTTAGATCATATATATATAATATATATTTGTGTTAGGTGCTTAAGATAGTTGAGTGTGAAATACCATGAATAAACGTAGGATAATAAAAGGAGCAAGTCGGTTGTGGTGTGCCGAAACCGACGATGAGGTAGGCCTGAGAAAGAAGAGGGCCTAGCCAGGAAAAAGAAATAGAAAGGAAATAAATGTTAAAATGTGGTGTGGTGGGAGGGTCATTCAACGCTGACCTCGAATGGTAAGGAGCCAGGTAAGGGGAGTGCCTTAAGTAGGCTAGGGGTAGAAAACCAGCACCTCCCACAAATCCAGGCAAATTGCCTTAATACTTGTGTTAGGTGCTTAAGATAGTACAGTGTGAAATACCATGAATAAACGTAGGATAATAAAAGGAGCAAGTCGGTTGTGGTGTGCCGAAACCGACGATGAGGTAGGCCTGAGAAAGAAGAGGGCAAAAATTAAGTAATCAAATTTATTAACAGACAACCAATACATATACATTTTATCAACCAGACATGTTTATGAAAGCATCCCTTAATTCTTGTACTGGGTTCGGTATGTACCGTGAGTAAGCGGATGACTTCCAGCGCCCCAGTGTTTTGATAACATGAGTTGGGATGTTGACACTGGAGGCTGTGGACGCGGCTCCTATACGAAAGGAGTGTCCTGAGTATTTGTCTGCGTTGAGGCCCAGTTGTGTGAGCAAGGACCTGACGTAGGTCATGAAGGTTGCAGTGGTGAGTACTGCACCTTGTAGTTGTAGTAACGGTTGCGAGGGCAGTAAGTTATGGTGCTGTATGTAGGCATCAAGAACCCATCTGTTGTGCGTGGGGTAGTACAGAATGTTTACGGGTATGTGCTGACTGGTTTTGGAGTGAGGTAAAGTCAGGATGCAATGATCCATATGTTTTGTCAAGTGGGAATAGAGGAGGAACGGAGTGGTTTGGGTCGTGGAGGTTGTAGTGAATTCTCTAGGTCGTAGAACTCCATAGAAAGCAATGTATATTGCTGTTTTGATGATAGAATTTGTATTAGTGTCAAACGATTTTAAGTCATGCAGGTTAGATAATGCTTTGAAGATATGGTTATCTATGGGTAGCCTCTGGGATGTATGTGTGGGTTCTGATTTCTGAATACGGTCTTAATTTGGTGAGAGGCCATGAAACTGTTGTTATTTGGGTGTAAGATTAGCATGTGGTATTGAATGCCAGTGAGATAGAGTTTGATGGTGTTATATGACATTTTGAGTTTAAGGTGGCAAATGGAAGCAAACCCCAAAAAAGATGTCATAACAAAAGGTTGTATGATGTTATGTTCCAGAAGGAATCGTTTGAATAGTGTGAAAGCCCTGCTGTATGTTTTGTTTGTATTGTTTGAAAGTGCCAATTGGGACAATGTCCTGCTATGCTGCATGATGATGTCTAGTCCAGTATGAGTTGTTGAAATGTTGGAGTGATGGTGGCTGTGGGCGCTGCTGACGGGAGTGCTTGATGAAACTCCTGAAATTTAAAGCGAGACAAATTGTCAGCAGCTGTGTTACATACACCTGGAACATGGAAACAACATAGGAAGAAATTATGACAAGCTGCCAACCAAGTGAGTTTCCTCAGAAATCTCATGATCGTAAGAGATTTGGAACGACCTTTGTTGATGATGTGACAGGTTGCCTGGTTGTCTGAGTAACAACGCACTGGCATATTAGCCCATAAATGACCCCATGCTACGGCAGCCGCCACTATGGGATAGATCTCAAAAAGAGCTGAGGTAGTGGAAAAACCTTCCAAATCCTGAACTGCTGAAGGCCAGCTGCCCCAAAGCCATTCGTTCCCAAAAATTGCTGCAAAACCAGTGGTAGATGCCGCAATGGTAGGAGATGATTCAGTCAATTGAGGGAGGAACATACTTTTAACATTCCAAGTGGTTAAAAATCTCTTCCACATGTTTAGATCTGCCGTAGCTTGGGCATCTAAGGACAACCTGTGCGTGTCATGCAGGAAAAGTGGGAAAAGATGCAATAGTCGTGATATAAGGAGCGGCCTTGAGGTATGAAGCGCATAGCAAAATTTAGTGACCCTAGCAGGGACTGTAGCTCTTTGCGGTTGCAAGTGCCGAGCTGTAGGTAGTTGTTTATGTAAGTGAGAATATTCTCTATCTTATCGTATGGTAGGCTTGCTTGCATTGTGGCAGAGTCTAATTGGATACCCAGAAAAGTGATAACCGTGTCTGGCTCCTCTGTTTTCTTTGGGGAGATGGGTACACCTAGTTGCTCAAAAAGCTTAGTGGTAGCTTTGAGACTAGTGGGAGGCGAAGTATTCTCCTCGACCAGTAGGAAATCGTCCAGGTAATGTAATACTGTAGGTCATCTGGCTATGTTCAATAGTAACCAGCATAATGCTTCAGCAAATGTGTCGAAAATAGCTGGGCTACTTTTGGACCCAAAAGTTAACCGGGAGAAAAAATAGTAGTTCCTGGACCACTTGATGCCATGCAGGTGCCACAGTGTGGGGTGGATTGGGAGTAATTTAAAGGCGTTAGTAATGTCAGTCTTACTGAGCCAGGCTCCAACCCCTGCTTGTATGATAGCTGTAATGGCGTGATCTATGGTGGTGTATTGCAAAGAGAATTCCTCAGAGGGTATAAGGGAATTAAGACTGGGGTTGGCCGATGAGTGGGGTGCCGATAAGTCAATGATGAGTCTCTGTTTTTGGGAAGATTTCCCTGTGACAATACCAATGGGGTTGGAACGCCATTCTACGAATGGAGGAGTTCTAAAAGGCCCCAATACGAAGCCCTCATCCACTTCTTGGGCTATGAGGGTGTCAACCGCTGTGGGGTTATGTTGGGTGGATTGTAGGTTAGGGCATTCCAGAGTTCCGGCTGATATGTGTAGGATACCTGTGTGGAAGCCTTCTGTTAAACCAGAAATAAGAAAGTCTACCAGGTGTCTAGATGGGTGCTGATACATAAATGCTGTGAATACTGGCATATTAATGGACGTTAGGTAAGGCTTGGAATACATTTTATTTGGACACATGGTCTTTGCATGTGCCCTAAAACATTTTGAACAGACATGCAATAGTCTACATCCACTGTAATTACAAGACCCAACATTGAAATCATTACATATCTGGGACTTGCCCAGAAACTTGATTGGGCGTCTCAGTTTGTCTCTTGACAATTTCCCTGGATCCCCAGAGGAACTAGCTTCTTGCGTGGAGGCATGTCCGTCCGCTGTGTTGGGACAAAAATTTGTAGTATGGGCTGTGGAGGAGCAGTATGCACAAGCTGGTATTCTTAGACCTGCAAAGTGTCTGCAAAATATGACGGTATCAATCCTTCCCAAGTTGGATCGTGTTCCGTACTGGGAGAAGGCTCCAGACAATTTTGCTGAAAAAGACCTATGGTAGTCATAGAAGGCTGAACCATATTTGTTGCCCAGGTCTACCAGCTTGTGCATATAGAGATCAAACTCCTCTCTTCTGTTGGGATAGACCGCACAGATGACATCCCTGTAAATACCAAACGCTAGTACAAATTCAGGGATAGTCAGTTACCTGTTCAGGCGGGCATCCCTAGATCTGACAACAACAGATACATCATCATAAGCATACGTCTTATTTTCCACAAAATCCTGGGAGGCAATCAACAGGGAAGCCAGGTTGACGTCTTTACCTTCCAGAATATCCCTTTTAATATGCTCAGGTATCATGTGGGCCGGGCTAACTTCCTGGTCATCCAGGGTGATGGCTGGAGCGACTAATGGCAAGGCTGGTGTTTGTGCCGCAGCAGCGGGTGGCCCTGCTAGAGTGAGGGCCGTGGTGACCGACTCAAGTTTCTCCAGCCTGGAGTTGACCTTGCTCATGGACGCCATGAGTGAGGATAACATGGCATGTATGTCTCCTGGGTTGGACTGGCTAGATCCTTCCCCGGCATCCATGTTATTTGTCGATGTGCGTAGCAGTTTGAAAAGTTCTGCTTTCCTTGCTGTAGCGGGGTAGGGGATTTGTCGTCTCCTTAATTCCGTGGTTATACGCGGGATCGTCCAGGATCTGATTAATGCTGGACTAGCTAGCTCTCCTCCTTGTGTGGGAGTGACAGCTCTAGCCGGGGTGCTAGGCAGGAAGAAATCCTCTACCCCTTCCTGAGACATACTATAAATAAAACAATTAATTAGTATATGAAACCACCAAATTGTACTGGCAGGCTAGCTAGGCCGGATGGCGAAAGCATTATACTTGTTTGGTGACAGGTGAGGCCCTGCTAATTGCCAAACGGCTTGAGAAGCTCTATCTATGCGTTGGCGCGAGGGGTTATTGAGGCCACTCGACGTAGTGGCAGGAGTTTTAGGCCTCTCAGTGACTGTAAGACAGAAAACAGGGGAAGGGAGTGACAGGTGAAGCCCTCTCTATGCAACATACGAGGCGGCTAGCTAACGTGTGGCCCGATGGGTGTTTGCCTCTGGAACGTTTGAGGCGGGGTGTTGGCCTCGCGGGACCACTAACTGATGGCGACTGCCAAGACGGGGTAAATACCTATTGGGAATCCTGTGACCCTATTGCCAGTACTCTAAACTAGGGGGACGAAATGAAATGTATGGTAGAATACCATATGAGCAGGTGTACGTACCTGGTAGTATGACAAATTCACAGGAATAAACCGTGTGGAGGAAATATATATAAGCTTGACAGCCTAAAATGGTTAAAAGAGAGTAGCATGATGAGTGTGGATTGTTGAAAAGAACAGACTTATAGCCTGTAGCAACAATGTTTTGAAAAAATGTTGATACCCTGGGAATAGATATGAGTGGCTCAGAAATGTTTGCATGCTTAAATAAGACCTCTGAGGGAGGCCGTGGCCTATGTACAAACAACCTACGTGTTATGTGATAATGGTGTGTGAGGGAAACATGAAATGTAGGTTATATATATATATGTATATTACAGTGCAGGAAACGTATGATTGGTTGGATCGGTACGTGTGATTCAACCAGAGTATGCATGAAAAGGAATTAAGCCTTATGTGTCATAGTCATGACAGAGAAATGAGGCCTGTAACGTAGGCTGAGTTAATTGAAATTAAATGGATAATTATAAAAACTCCTGGCGTGGGAGTTCAATGATCCATACAGAAATGTAGCTGGTTTGATAGAAAGGAACATGGATGAGGTCATGGCCTATTTTACACAGCGTTATGTATGATATATAGTAGAATAACCAAAGGCAGGGATACCCAAAATGCTTAAAATGATGTAAAGTGATGTATATATATGATATATTTGTATTGAAAAGACGTATGATTGGTTGGATCAGTACGTGATTCAACCCGAGAATTATTGCTTGTATGTGTCGTAGTAATAACACAGAAATGAGGCCTGTAACATAGGCTGAGTCCATTTGGATGGATGGATAAGTAATGCAGACCCCTGAAAGCGTGGGAGTCAAAATGGTCTATACAGATAAGTGGACTTGGTTTGTATGGAACATAATACAATACTGCCACCATTTAAAAGTAATAGAAATAATCTATCTATTTAAACAAGCAATTCTTAACCGAATGTTATATACACACGAAATGGTGAATATAATTCACGAAAGATTATGCGTAATACATAGAAATAAAGCCGAAAACAAATGTGAGGGAAACACAGAAGTTAGAATAGTTTAACCGTATGAAACTTATGCGAACCGAAAGCGTGTTTGCGCGTATATGAAAATTGCCGAACGGCAAAACAACCGAATGATAATCCATTTCAATGTAACATGGAATAGTTGATATGCGAAATGACTATTGTACGAGTAAACTGTTCAGCCGAATGACCGTATGAATGAAAAAGCCCACGAACGGCTTGAAACATTTGTGAGATATCCATGGAAAAAAAACGTAAAGCGAGGACCCGTGCTGTACCGTACGCCGTGGGAACCGGTCCTGGCGTGACAGGGAGGTCTGACTTACGGTTTAGGAGTCTCTGGGACGTGATCTACGACGAAGACTGGAGTCAGAAGAAGCTGGACGGGCAGAAAGGCCTGAACAGGATTCCTGGACACAGCTAGCGTGGTGAAAAACCTTGTGGATACTGAACCCAAGATGGTGTCTGAGAGAACCCGGAAGTGGATCCTCATTCAACGCTGACCTCGAACGGTAAGGAGCCAGGTAAGGGGAGTGCCTTAAGTAGGCTAGGGGTAGAAAACCAGCAACTCCTACAAATCCAGGCAAATTGCCTTAATAGATATGATCTAAGTATATATAATTTTTTTACACTTTTTAATTCTATTTTAATTTTATTTTCAGCCAGCAGGGGGACCACCTGTCATTACAGGCAGCCCCCCTGCTGGCAATGCAGGAGGCAGCCTACCCGGCCATGTGATTGTGGGGTGCTCGCAAGGACCTCACTCTCACATGGCTGGGGGGCAGCGGAGGAGGAGGATCTACCGCGGGGTGGCTCCCTGGGAGTCCCCCCCACCGCGATCGCCGGCGGTGACCGGGTAAGTAAGAAAAGAACGGAGGGCGTACAATTACGCCCGGCGGCGTTTAGAGCCAAAATTGTACGCCCTCCGGTTTTAAGGGGTTAAAGGTCAGTTCCTAAACTGACTGTTTAGGTTACCGGCCACTCTTAGAATGCAGTAAAAAGATGTTCATACTTACCTATTTTTCCTGTCTCGCTGTGGCTGGCTCAGCTTGGCTCCATCTCCATGGCTGATATCATCAATCTTGCCATAGAAAAACATTAGAGGTTGGATTATGATTGGGATTAAAGGTTGGAATAAGGCCTGGATTTATAGCTAGGAGTATGGGTAGAATTATAGGTTAGATTATGGGTAGGATTAAAGGTTTTATTAGGGTAGGGATACGGGATAGGTTATGGGTAGGGTTATAGGTTGGATTATGGGTTTGATTAGGGACAATATTAGGGGCAGGATTAGGGCAAAATGTATACATATAATTTTACTCGAGAATATAATCAGAATAGAAATATGCTGTGTTTGCAGTAGTGGGGAACATATGGTCTGTGATAATCCACAAAATAAAACAAGAAATACTTAACTAATTTGGCCAACGTTTGTGATAAAATGGATAAATGAAAAGTGTCAAAATTATATTAAAGGGATCCTATAGTGCCACTTACCTGAATCCTCAGGCTCCGCCCATGCTCCTCCCCCACAGACCTCAGCCAACGGGCGAGACCTAATGCGCATCGCCACGCGCATGAGACCCCCCCTTAGGAAAGCATTATTCAGTGCTTTCCAATGGGGAAAATCTGACGCTTGAGGCCCGTGAGGATGTCCAGTGTCAGATAATGGACCAAAAGTCTGTTTGGATTCCGGAATCCCTTTAGTGACTGTCCCGGTAGACAGCCACTAGAGCTGCAATGTAAACAATTAGCTGAAGTTCAATTAGCTGAAGTGATCTGGGTGCCTACAGTGTCCCTTTAATTATATAGCAGGGGGATGTACTTTCTACAAATATATACTTTTGTGTAGAGATTATGGATTATATGACTACTTGTAAATTCGGCATGCCAAGTTTGCAATGTTTAAGCTTTAAATCTCTAATTCACTCCTTGAAGTATTTATTTTGTAACTTCTAAAAATTAAAGGAACACAATTGTCTCCAGAACAACTACAGTTTATTGAATTTGTTCTGGTGAGTAGAATCATTACCTTCAGGCTTTTTGCTGTAAACACTGTCTTCAGAGAAAATGCAGTGTTTACATTACAGCCTAGTGATAACTTCATTGGCCACTCCTCAGATAGCTGTTAGAGATCCTTCCTGGGTCTTGGCTGCCTAAAATGCATCGAAACATTCAGTGTCTCCACCCTCTGCATGCAGACACTGAACTTTCCTCATAGAAATACGCAATAAGTTTGGGAATAGTGTACCTGAAACTTGGAGAAAACATTGTGTGCCTATACTATATGATAGCCAGAAGGTATATGAAAATAAGAGGCACAAGTAAAAAGACCAAAGGTCAAAAAACTAAAAAAAATTTATTGTATACTAAATAGTATCATTAAAATAACAGTAACCCAAACATGCTAAATAAAAAATACAAAGTGGAAAAATAAAAAATAAAAAACAAAAAAGATACAGTACAAAAAGAAAAATATCAAAGCGGTATAAAGGTCTGTGGAATAAACTCTAATGTCTTAGATAATATGAGAGTAATGAGCAAAAGCACACGTCTGCGCTGCTTGGGAAAGACGTTAGCTGAAAATAGCCGTATAGAGTGTAAGAGAGTGATCTACATACAAAAAATATATACTAGACAAATGGCTCAAAGAACTGTCTGCGATTATCAGAATAGAGATCACAGGTAATAACATATGATTGTTGGATATAACAAAGAATAGTATGCATAATACCTAATGATGGTAGCGCAGTCCTGCATATATAACAGTGCAAGCGTATGAATGCTGTATACTATTGAGAGTTATCGTATAGAGTAGTTGATAAGTGACCTAGCCAAATACTATAGAGAACACTAAAGTGGTAATAGTAGCGACTCTTAATCTGTGCCACTAATAATGAGTGATCTAGTAGCGTGCTGCAATTCTAATAGAAGGCACTGGAAAAGAGTTTAACAGATAAAGGCTGTACTTGACTAGTATATTAAGCCAATGGCTCAAAAACTATAATGCCTAACGATTGTAGCACGGTCCTACATATATAACAATAGAGCCTGCAAGCATATGAATGCTGTATACTATTAGAAGTTTCCGTCTATAGTAATTGCCATGTAAGTAATGTGTAATGGTAGCCAAGCCTAATACTGTAGAGAACACTGAAATGATAATAATAGCGGCTCTTAATCTGTGCCCCTGCTAATGAGTAATCTAATGGTGTGCTGTAATTCTAATAGAAAGCCCTGAAAAAGAGTTTGACATATAAGGGCAGTATTAGACTAATAGCCACAAATATGAAAACAATAGTGCAGAGAGTAAAATGCTGATGGTAATAAACACCACGCTAGCAGCTCGCCTCTGTACCTACAAGGGTACTAAAGTAATGACTGGCGAATGCTGTGTAAATAGATGGGAGCGAAAGTATGGAAAGTATTGTGAATACTCAAGATAGCACAATACACTATCACTGCCAATACACCCCCTTCAAGGGCACCTAAGTCTAACCCTGCTAGGTTATAAACTATATGAGAAAAAGACAAATAGAGTTGCTGTCATCATCTAATCTAATAAAAAGACGGCATGTGTAAAGCCCCTGACGCGCGCGTTTTGCCCACCTAGCTCGTCAGAGGGGTATATCAACATATCAACTACTCTTTACGATAACTCTCAATAGTATACAGCATTCATACACTTGCTTATATATGCAGGACTGCGCTACCATCATTAGGTATTATGCATACTATTCTTTGTTATATCTAACAATCATATGTTATTACCTGTGATCTCTATTCTGATAATCGCAGACAGTTCTTTGAGCCATTTGTCTAGTATATATTTTTTGTATGTAGATCACTCTCTTACACTCTATACGGCTATTTTCAGCTAACGTCTTTCCCAAGCAGCGCAGACGTGTGCTGTTGCTCATTACTCTCATATTATCTAAGACATTAGAGTTTATTCCGCAGACCTTTATACCGCTTTGATATTTTTCTTTTTGATATATTCATCGAATCTTATATCAACCTAATGATACATCTATTCTAAGTAAATTAGTACTGTATCTTTTTTTTTTTATTATTTTTTTTTTTTCACTTTGTATTTTTTATTTAGCACATTTGGGTTACTGTTATTTTAATGATACTATTTAGTATACAATAAATTATTGTTTTTTGACCTTTGGTCTTTTTACTTGTGCCTCTTATTTTCATATACCTTCTGGCTATCATATAGTATATGTTTTCTCCCAGTTTCAGGTACACTATTCCCAAACTTATCGCACATTTCCACTAGGGGTTACCCCCTGTACTTAGCAGACCTTTTTTTGGCTGTATTCAATTTGTTTTCTTTCCTCATAGAAATTCATTGATTCAATTCATCTCTATGAGGAGATGCTGATTGGCGGCCAGGGCTGTGTTTGAATTGTGCTGGCTCTGCCCCTGATCTGCCTCCTTGTCAGTCTCAGCCAATCCTATGGGGAAGCATTGTGATTGGATCAGGCTACCACTTCTGCTGATGTAAGCAGGCAGTGGGCAGGTCTAAAGGAAACAGGGACAAAGCATGTAGCTGCTGACTTGAATACAAGTAAGATTTTACTATTTTTATGGAGGCATGAGGGGACCAGGGTGGCTAGATGGTGGTTTTAACCCTATAACATTTATTCCTGACCCTATATTGCTCTTTTAATTGAAATTTAAAACACATTGGGCATTTTTACTATCAGGACTAATTTGTGAATCTAATTTGAGTTAGTTTACTTTACTTGCATTTGGTGTTTAGAAAATAATTGGGGTAAAACTGAGAAAAGTTTGTTTTCCCTCCATTTTTTCCTATTTAGTTTTATGCTATGTATGCATATAGTGCATTAGAAATCCCTATTCCTCCTTTATAAATTATATATAATATGTATGGGTACACTTAATCAGAAAGGAGAAATTGTGGTTGTATGAATGCATGGCAAAAGTGCCAAAAAGACCTTGGACACAATATTATTCACTTCACCTGTCTGTGGTTTTAATATTGTGGCTGATCAGTCTATATAGACTAGCTTGGGCACTCCATTGCCCAAACTAGAAAAAAAAAATGCTGTTTTGTAGTTATTCCCCCAATAAATATATGCATAGATATTCATTAGGGTATAATTTAAAATCTGATGAACTGCAGCCTTAGCAAGCCCTTCCATTTTTTCCTGGAAGAGATGTTCAGTCTCTTCACAGGAAAATAACCAATTCTTAATTAGTGCCCTGAGAAGCTGGTCTGAGGTCTGTGTGGGCGGAGGTGCTCTGCATCTCCTCATCAGTTCGTAAGATTTTTGTCCAATTTAATGGTACTCATGAATAAGCATTGTTGAGATAGGGTGCATGAAAGACAATCTTTGTACTCCACTAATCAGATGCTTCTCAGAGAGAAGAGTTGAATTCAATGCTGTGAGAAACACTGGATGCATTTGACATTGACATCAACATGCTGTTTGTGATGATGCCAACCATAGTTACCTTCAAAGAATTGAAGAAGCATTGTTTAGTTTAGGAACAATGCAAACATTGTTTACAGTGTTCTATATTCTTAAACAAAAGAGGTGCTATCTATGCAAAACCGCTCCAGGTTTAGGTGCACGTGTGTCCCCCCTCTTGTTTGGCAATGCAGGTATAATGAGTTTTATGTCAGCCAAAAGTGAAGGGCTCTGGAACCTTTGGTGTGCCACAAACTTGTTGAAGTTCAACTTCCATTTCCTACAAACAAAGGATGTAGGCTTGAGTGTGATGGGCATTCTATTTAAAAAAAAAAAAAAGCAGTGTGTAACTATACGCTACCCCGGCCAGAGATTGATGTCAAATGATTCAAGACTTCAAATAAAATGCATTCATCTTCCATAACATTATTTATTTGTCATTGTTCCCTGGCTGACATTTTATTAGCAAATTCGTCAGTAAGGAATGTCTCAGAATTGTGATATTTTGGTGATCTCTGTGAAATGTTTATGATTTGAGGTGCGTTTGACTCCTATTGCTGCCATTAATAATATTTAATTGTCATTTCCTTTGATTTAAGGGATTCTTTCACCTCTGCCACCTATTCAGAACTGTTAGAAATGTTTCTTTTGTAAGTGTTTTATGCCACAATTGCGATGTTTTCTTTTCTTTTGGAAGTATATCTAAGTCTCAGATCTGTTATTTTATACCTCTCCTTAGTATTGTTCTGCTTGTTTAACGCTTCAGGGTTGTACAGGGAACGTTCTGTGCTGAAGGTTGTAGCTTAGATAATTATATTTGGGAACCAGGCTTTTGCTGAATGAGACTTCATTAGAAGCGCAGAGTTTTGGGCTGAGGGTAAGGGCCATTGAGAATTAAAACAGCATTCATTTTTTTGTGAACATTCTATTTTTAGGGAGAAGAAAACCAAGTAATTTTAGAATTTTGACTTCTAAAGTGGAGATGACAAAATAGACACACATAGAAAAGCAGTCCAAACTATTGTATAGTGGTGGCACAATGATTAGAAAATATATAAATAGAATATATTTATATGTTTTAACCTACAGAACTAGTTTTAACAAAATCAGATAAATGTGCATTTGTTAACTGAAAGGGAATCACTTTTGAGACAGTTGTTTCATTAAAAGGTTTTAGCTTTGCATTAAATAGTTGAATGTGTCTTGTAATAGTGGAGTGTAAGTAAAATGATAATCAAAGTGCAATTTACTATAAAACCGTATATAATTTACACATTAAAAATATTAATAAAGCGCTTTTTGTATACTACGTGCTAAATTTCTGGGTTTAACAATTAAGGTGCTCAACAATACAGCACATGCAACAAAAAAACAAAAAACGTCAGTGTATAAGTTTAAATTCTCAATGTAAAAATGTATTTCACAAAAACGTAGTGTTGGGGGGCGGAGCCTAGCTGCCAAGCAGAGTGGACGTGCTAAAACCCAGCTCCTGCATTATCTGCCTGATTTTGGGGAAAATACTCAGTAAAACTGGCACAGAACTACTCTAAGGGGCATAACTGAATTGGGATCCTCGGGGTGCAACTCTGGACACCCAAATGGACTAACTAACCACCCGAGACCCCAAGCTGCGGTGACCGAGGCCTACAGGATGGCTGGCAGAGGGGAGACGGCCGCTCTCCTTTCCACCTACCTGCTCCACGACCACTTCAACCCTCAATCATCCTGCCCCCCCCCCCGGTACCGGTGAGGGATATCCCGGTCCTCGCCGCGGGCCCATACCTATACACAGCATGTGGGCACCAGGGCCAGCGACACGTGGCCCATCGAAAATGGCGGCGGAGTACTCGCAGCAACAGCGGACTCAGCTTGAAGCAGCTGAGCAGAGCTCCAACTGCGGCACAGACCTCATGCAGCGTCTGGATGCACTTTTCAACAACTTCTGGGAGAAGCTCCAGCAGCGCGCACAG
The DNA here is from genome assembly GCA_933207985.1 of Pelobates cultripes. NCBI lineage: Eukaryota > Metazoa > Chordata > Amphibia > Anura > Pelobatidae > Pelobates > Pelobates cultripes. The sequence goes on along the minus strand of OW240914.1, from coordinate 216,352,113 downwards.
CGCACCATGACAAAGCGACAGGATCCCATGGACCCAAGAGAGAGGAGCTATGGGCGGCCGGGCAAGAGGGGGACTCCCACGGGCGTAGCATCAGACCAAAAGCTGACACTCACCCACCCCAGCCCACTCGGGCTGCAGGCCAAGAGGGCCCTGACCCGAAGGCGTCGGCCACATAGGCAGAAACACAAGCGGCAATCAACCTACAGACCTCCCGCCACCCCATGAGGGGGAGACACTCGGGCAACGTATGCCACCGAGTCTCAGGCCAGAAGACGCAGGCCTACACACCAACTTGGGGCAAGAGGGACACCCCCACCACCGGCCGAGCATCAGCACCTCCTCTGGACCAGCCAGAGAGCCTCAGCCGCATTCCCACAGAAGGAATAGGATAAATGGTGACTCACCACAAACTCTCTTATGACCCGCATACGCTACCCCACGGGTCCAGATGCAAGTGCCGGTGTCGATGACTGCTGCATACCAGTTTGATTTCATGTGCTGACAAATGCTTTTTGCCAACCATTGTATACCTTACTTACGCTTGTTAATATTAGCCTTCCATTAGTTAAGCATAGAGCGCTAGATGTTTAATCTTATCACCGAAGAATCACACAGTTAATGATATTGCATCAGCATGAATAGACCTTGAGATTTGTGATCTTATGTCAGTTACACTCATAGTAAACCACGAAAGACAGAATGTCACTCTGTTATGTAACGATAACTTCCAAGCAACTTAATGTATAACTGTGCCCATGCCTTGATAAAACTGGGCATCCACTGCTAAACGGTGATTTTTGTATTGCACTGAGTGCTCAAGGCCTAGCATGTAAGCCACGTGAAGCCTAGGAGTACTGCTTTATCTGTATAGCTACTGATATATATATGCATGACCTGTACTGTCCACAGCCTAGGTCTTTCGGCGAGCAACATAGAAGTACTCCTAGTTATGTCACATCCTCATACAAAATGATTCTGAACTAGCTATTTTAACTTCTTACAGCTTAAAGTATGATTAACTAAGCATGTTTATATTAAAAATTGTGCTTGATAGACATATGTCCCGCATGTAAAGCGGAGGAATAGCCTGAGGACTGCTTTTGGGGCACCTCATGCCTGCCTGTATCATTTTCATGCACTGCAAAAATAAATAAAAAAATAAAAAAAAAACAAAAAAAAAAACGTAGTGTTAAATTGATATAATTGTGCCGGTTCGTGTTGGTATAAAAATTTGTACCTCACACAGAAATGCTTTATAATATTCTTAGGTTTCCATAGGGTATTGTGAAGCCTCCGAAAAAAAAATAACATGAAGAAAAAGTATAGTGCACAAAATCTGAAGTAAATAGAATGTATTTTACAACACTTATAGAAATGCCAATTCACAAGAATGGAGCCTAAATTTTGGCTCCTTTTCTACAGTCTTTGAATCTTCACGAGGGGCCCCTTCTCTTTCATGGACCTCATTTTCCTTATTTAGTGGCAGTGTATGTAAATAAGAGGGAAACGGACATATGTGTCAAGGTTACTAATTGATCAAGCACCTAGGACTAAAAGGTAACATCTTACCGGGCCTTAGAATGGCTGGACTTAACGTACCAAAGAATAGTCAGAATACCTGCCGAGATCGGGGACACAGAATAAGACACAACGATGAGGGAAAGCCAAAAGTCAGGGATACCAAAATACAGGGAAGTCAAACAAAGCCAAAGTCAATAACCAGAAATAAACGCTCAGAAACACACTCTCGGTCAACCACTAAGGGAAACCACGACAGGGCAATGAGGAGAAGTAAAAATGCATTTAAATAAGCCTTATACAAATCTGATTGGCCGAAATCGGCTTTTGACCCCAGAACATGCGCGAGCGTCTTGTCATACCGCCGCCGACGTCCTCATCACAGTGGGTGGATGTGGGTCTATAATTTGGCGTGGATCCGCAGTGGCCGGCGTCCATCAACATGTTGCAGTAGTCAGGTACACTGACGCATGGCCACTGAGCGCAGATACCGCATGGTGAGGATGAATATGTTACAATATGGTGTAGTATATCTATGTAAGCAGATATTAAAAGATAATAATTTTAGCATGCTCACATGATACAGGAAAAGGTTCTGTTGTTTGTGAAAGATCCTCTATTAGAGCGATGCTACCCGCGGTGAAAGATGTCCTCAATGAGACAGTAGTTTGCATATATTATTTAAGGAAAAACAAAAATAAAAATGATTAAGCTCTACAGCAATAAATAGAATTGAGATGTAGCAGGGTCTGTCTTCAATATATTTCACCACAATTAGCTTCTTCAGTCAGTATCGGTACACTTTAATCCTGCTGTTGAAATACCCTTGAATATCAACCTATCATTGTTTCCATTCCATGCCGCCTAATGACACCTTCTGGGCCTTGTTCTGGTGCACCACTTCCAGTCACAGAATGCGCATAGTTCTCTGCTAGAAGCTTGTATTGGAGTTGGTGAGGTACTTTGGTGATGTCAAGTTGAGGCATGTAAGGCAGCACCTGTAAGTAAAAAAAAAACCTTCTGTGAAATGCTATTTCCCCTGTGTTTATTTGCTTGCTATTTATTCAGTGGTTTAAATTTGTTGCATTTTTTTTATTAGGTTTTCCTAAACCTTTGGTAGTAATGGACTATAAAAAACAAGACATTTATAAAGCAAGAATAATGTAAAAATGGAATACAATTTTCTTCTAGGTCAATTTTACTCTAGGTCAAGCTAATTCATAGTTGGTGCAGACAACCAGTTATTCAATTTGCTGTGTACTACATTTCCCTTGATGCTCTGCCAGGCAGCTTTATTTGGATCTATTTGAATTGTCTCATAGCGAGCATTGCAAACTTAAAAGGACATTTCAGGCACCTTAACCACTATTGTTTATTGTAGTGGTTATGGTACAAGGAGTCTCTGAGTGCCCTCCCTCTTATTATTTTTTTGGGCAGTTTTACAAAAATCATGGCTCTACATGCACCCAAAGTCCCTCTACTGTCACTCGGGCAAACCTTGGAAGTTTCACTTCCATATATGTGTTAAAAGCGGCCCAATCTTGAATGGCAATGGTGCCACACAGCAAATGCTTATGGTGCCAGTCAGCATCATGGGAATGCACATGGTGTGGTAGAACAGAGGCAGAGAGGAACAATGGAGGAAGGTAAAAAAAATAGGGGAGCAGGGGGTGCAGTTAAATGGACTCAGGGTGCCATAAACACTTCAGTTTAGTGAAGTGGTTATGCTTCGTTTTCCTAATATTTTAATACATATTTGGAGTGGTAATATTAGCTGATATGGTTATGGTGCTTAGAATGCCTCTTAAAAGATTTTTTTAAATAAGTTTTTTTGTTTTTTTTAATTTCTAATTTTGTTGTGCATTGATACACTCACTAATGGCAATATAATTATATGCATACATGTGATCGAAAAAACAGTTCACATTATTACAATATAAAGCAGCTGCACTTTTTAAGTATCTACACTTAAGTGACAAATAGATGAGAGCAATAGTTTTGGTACACAACAGAGTCACACTATAGGAGCTCAGGTTGCAATTTTGTGTCATGCAGGAACACAACACTTCTGAGCAATACAAGGTTGCAACAAGCATTTAACCTTTAACCATGCCAGGAGCTTTGCACAGAGCGTAGGGTGGAGGTGTGGCTAGAGCAGTGGTTGCCTTCAGACCAGAAGAGGCATCAGGGAAATGGGGCAGTGGTAACTCTTTATAAAAACTTGTTAACATTATGTTTATGTGTGTAAGAGAACTGTGCTATAAAATACAATGTACTTCTCTTTCTGGCACTCATTGGGTTAGTTTATGCATATTTATTTGCAACTCTAAATAGCAGGAAATAGCAAATAATTGAGACACATGGAAAAGGGGTGCAATGTAAGCCATACTGGTCACAGAAAATTTCCCTAGATTTCTCCTAATAGCGGCAAAAAATGCTGGCGTTCTAAGCGCCTCTGCACATTGCTTCTCACAGTCTTTCTATTTTGGGAATGTATGGTTTCCGGTTATAATTCATGGAGAGTTTGAGTCAGTGTTATATAAACCACACTTAATTTATTTTTGTGGTGTTTTATTTTTTTATTTTTACCATTACTGTGCCTTTCAAACAATTTTTATAAGTGTCAAGTAATTTTTCAAAGACTTATTACATATCCCTTCTGAATTTCATAAAAGTGTAGATGCTGCTGGATTATACAACTGATTTACTGCTATTCTGTTTAGCATATTTTTAAGTCTTTTTAGCATATCTTTAAGTCTATCTACTAGGAGATATCAAGACAACAGAATATAGTTCCTTTTTTTCTGGGACATGTTAAGTGGGAGTCATTTACAAACACCTACCAAAAATATAGGTTAAGTCTGGCAGCTGAAACTGCTGCCACATTTAATTTATATTGGCAGACATAAATGGACACTTAAAGTACTACAGCTTAGTGTATTAGCTATAGTGTAAGAACTCGTGGGAGCAGCTCTTCCAGTCTCCCCAGGATCTAAAGATCACCCCGTCAGTCGGGAACATGATATTAAGAGGTTTCTGCTTCCTCATTACACATCCTAAATATTTAATCTACCAAATGAAGAGGTAGAACGGCTTGTGATTACCTCCTTTTTCTTGTTCCACCCACATCAAATTCAAGTTAGCTGCCTCCTTCATAGATGGTTAAATGAGTATTATTATTTACAACCTTATGAGTAATTTATCAAAGTCAGTGCAATAACGATGGAGACCTGGGGAGTGATACAGTGCTTTGGAGGTGTCTAGCTATGTTCTGCTAAGCTTAAAGGAAAACTAAAGGGTCAGGAACACAAACATGTATTCCTGACCCTATAGTGTTAAAACCACCATCTAGCCCACCTAGGCCCCTCATGCCTCCCTAAAAATAGTAAAATCTTACTTGTATTCAAGTCTGCAGCTGTAGCTCTGCATGCTGTTTGCCTCAAAATAACAAGATGTCTGCTGACATCACCAGAAGTGTGGCCTGATCCAACCGCAGTGCTTCCCCATAGCATTTGCTGAGACTGACAAGGAGGCAGATCAGGGGCAGAGCCAGCACAGTTCAAACACAGCCCTGGCCAGCATCTCCTCATAGAGATGAATTAAATCAATGAATCTCTATGAGGAAAGTTCAGTGTCTGCATGCAGAGGGAGGAGACACTCAATGTTTGGATGCTATTTAGGCAGCAATTACCCAGGAAGGATCTCTAACAGCCATCTGAGGAGTGGCCAGTGAAGTTATCACTAGGCTGTAATGTAAACACTGCTGTGACAAACTGCCATTTGCCAGTGGGCATTGGAGAGGACTGATTGCTAACCTCCTATCCTGCGACTATGGCCCTGGGATGTATTGCCCTTTAAGAACTGATTTGGGCTTATGGACTTTTATTGTACAGTGCTGGCCCTTTTTAAAAACAGTGTATGGACACATGGAAACTTTTTGGACACTTTTTCTTCCCCTTTGAATCCCTGGGAAGGTGAGGCTCTTCCCCTTCCCCAGCTCCATTGTTGTCCAGCAGGGAGTTGTCCCAGGGACACTGCCAGACCAGTGGGAACTGGTTTTGGAAGGAAAAGCCATGCTTGCAATTGATAATAAAGGGACCTCAACCTAACTTTTTAACCCCTGGACGGATTCATGTGATTTTTACATATGTTGCTCCCCAAGTTATGCTGATCACAGAAATATTCGTATGTGATGTAAAATCAGGGAGTTATAAAAATGTATAAAAAAGTATGATTTTTCAGCTTGGAGATACTTGAGTAGATACAGTAAGAAACTCAATTATCTCCCAAGCAGAGGGGAGGAGATGCATGGGAGTGCTTGTACTGTATACTACGTGTTTATTGGTTGTTCTGTAAACCCCTGTGGGCGGTCCTGTATGTGTTAAACCTGCATAAAAGAAGGCCCTTTGGTGCCAAGTAAACAGATCTTCTTGACCCTCAATACGTAGCCTTGTCTTGTTATTGGAGGGAACTGCTATATCATACAGGGTGGAAGGAAGACGGCGAGACTCCAGTCAAGCTACGGCGGTTGCGGAGTCTGCGGTGGTTGTGCAGTGCTTGGAGTCCTCAGGAAGCGCTAGGAGCATCCTTCAACTGAGGTACCCGGTCGGGGTGCCAGGTGATCCGTTACAACTGCATTTTCTCTGAAAAGACCGGGCTTACAGCAAAAAGGTAATGATTCTACTCACCAGAACAAATTCAATAAGCTGTAGTTGCTCTGGTGACTATAGTGTCCCTTTAATGGCTATTCACTGGCTACTTTCTTAGTTACTATTTTATTTTATTTTTTTACATTCTTTATTTTGGTGGTGCGTTGATCATATTACAAACATAGGGTAACATTATAACGGTCATAGTAAAAGAATGAGGTAATATTAAGGAATTGGCACCATTTTATTTTTTTTTTGTTAAAAAAATATAGTAACATGCTGGAAATTGGCAACTGAACATAAAAGTATAAAACAGTAGGTACCATCTTCGAGTATGACAGGTCATGTAGGCCGTCTGCGGGTAAATAGTTTGCCCTTTTGTGGGGGGAGTATGATGGATGCAACAGACTTAGCGTCATCTTACAGAGCCAGAATAAGAAACAAAAGACAAAACGAGAGAACCCACCAGACGCCATCCCCACTAGGGGCCCAGACTCTTGGCGGCCAAACACCACAGAGACCTTCCAGGCAGATCCCCACTCACCTGATGACTCCGATCCGACCACCAAGCATGATCTAAAGATCCTTCTTGCAGATATACACAAACTGCTTGCAGTGGATGTAACTAAGATTAAAGGGGACATACAACATGTGACAGACCAAGTCAAACATGCAAAAGAACAGGATTCAGTGATGCACCTCCAAACTGAACAACATGTGTTGCCCAAATAATGTCCCTACATGACCGACAGCTCAGAACACACATTAAAATACGGAGAATACCCGCCACAGTCTCCCCCGAAGAGTTGCCGCACTATACCAGGCGCTTGCTATCTATAATCTTGCCACACGCAATAGCCAAGAAAATTGTCCTGGATGGGATCTATCGTGCACCTATCACAGCACACACTCAAAGTAGCGAGAAATGTCATACTGCGCTGTGTAACCGTGCACAACAAGATACAAATCATGATGGCCCTGAAGGGCAAATCACGTCTGGCTTTTGAAAATTTCCAGCTATCGTTCTTTCAGGACCTTACCAGAGCCACCTTAATCCAAAGCAAGGCGACAACCTCCCTGAGACAAGCAGGAATACCCTACAGATGGGGGGCACACTGGATTTCTCTTGGTCCACCATGAGGGGACTGCCCTCTCACTGCCATGTCTGGGGCAACAGCCTTTCTTGAGGCACTAGGACTGCCTACACCACAACCACTACCTGCTGCGGGTACCATTGAAGAGTCCTGGAATCGAGACAACACCAACCCTGCGGCCCAGAGGAGACGCCGCTCAGAAGAACCAGTGACCTGAACCAGTTTGGGGATTATTCGGCCAACACATGGCCACTAACAAAAGCCTAGAAGCACAAATGTTTTAATCTCTTTTATGTTTTCTCGTTTTCTTTCCCTTCTGTTGATAAGTAATCACAATTGTACTCTATACAACTGAAATGTGCTTTAACTTTTACTTATCTTGAATTTACCATACGGTTGTTTCCCATGCATGAACATGAAAAATAAAGAAATTAAAAAAAACAAAAAAGAAACATAGTCAGTAAGATACAACTAATCATAATATAGCTTGGTGCTACTTCTAAGTGCTGTTTCTAAGTGTGTAGTTGGAGATATTCTGGAGAGTTTTACAGAAGCTTCAACTGTCTAAGAGTTGTGCTAAGAGCTTTCTTTTCTACTGTTACAGGTAAGATTCATCTGTAGGAAAAGGTTACTGATTGCCCAAGGTTTGAATTCCTGTTGGTAATTATAAGGCATTTGATTTGATTAAGCTAGTTACTTGCTGTTGATGGCTGGTTAATTAGCTATTGTTTGCAAATAAGCAGAGGCCTACCCAGGTGTTAAACATTCCTAGTGGGCGGTGATTTTAGGAGTTATATAAGGCCTGGTTCCATTAGCTTGTCTAATATAGCTTGGTGCTACTTCTAAGTGCTGTTTCTAAGTGTGTAGTTGGAGATATTCTGGAGAGTGCTGTTTCTAAGTGTGTAGTTGGAGATATTCTGGAGAGTGCTGTTTCTAAGTGTGTAGTTGGAGATATTCTGGAGAGTGCTGTTTCTAAGTGTGTAGTTGGAGATATTCTGGAGAGTGCTGTTTCTAAGTGTGTAGTTGGAAATATTCTGGAGAGTGCTGTTTCTAAGTGTGTAGTTGGAGATATTCTGGAGATAACCTGGAGGTAATCTGAGGTATTCAGGAGGATAAAGAAAAAAGTTAAGATTTGTTAGATTTAAATTATTCTTATAATTGGAATGGCAGGCTTAGTTCAGTGTAACAATTGCTATGCATTTGTTTCACGTTCCACTTTTTGGAGGTTTGGTTGTTGTCTAATCTGTACACAGTTCTCTATCTTGTGGCAGGAGATTGTATTTTTGAAGTCTGAGATTTGTAAATTATCTGGTGTAGAAACTCAGACTGGAACTGCTGCAAAGCCGCTGCCGCAGAGACATGCTAGGAAAGGCAGATGGATTACTGTAGGATCTGGTAGACTTAGAGTTGTGGATAAAAGGCATTTTGCACAGTCTGTTGCTCTACATAATTCATTTCTGCACTTTCAGAGTGTAATGGTGTTGTGGAGAGAGGCACTGAGGCTAGTGGTGTTGTGGAGAGAGGCACTGAGGCTAGTGGTGTTGTGGAGAGAGGCACTGAGGCTAGTGGTGTTGTGGAGAGAGGCACTGAGACTAGTGGTGTTGTGGAGACCGGCTTGGAGAGTATGGTGAAGCCGAATAGAAAGCAGTTGTTGTTGGGTGATTCCATTATAAGAGGTGTGGAGATGGACAATGGTGGTCTTGTGAGGTGTCTTCCCGGAGCTACTGCTCACAGAGACAGGAGGCGTATCTGTAATATTGTTAAGCAAGCAAAGCAGGAAGGGGAATTGGATGTACTTGTCCATCTAGGGACAAATGACTTGGCTTGCAATGAGGTTTCAGAGGTTAAGGAAATTTTTAGTGTTTTTGCCAATGATATACGGCAGGTTGCTTCCACACTGTCATTCTCTGAAGTTCTGCCTGTGCATAACACTCAGAACGACAGGCGGATGCGGATTAGGGACTTTAATTTGTGGCTTGGTGAATGGTGTCGGGAGCAAGGATTTGGCTTTATTTCTCATGGTAGCTCTGTTTGGAATGGAGATAAGCTGTACAAAAAAGATGGTTTGCATCCAGGGCCGGACTGGGAAAAAAATTCAGCCCGGGCATTTTTTTATCACAGCGGCCCACTAAGAAGGGGGCGGTGCATTGAGGGTGTGTTTTGTCATCACAAACATGACAAACACGCCCCCTCTCAAAGTGAGCATGTTGGTTCAATGCTCTTCCAGGGCAGACCATGGGCAGAGCTCTGCTGAAGAGCTCTAGCATGAGAAAAAAGCCCTGTATTTGTTCTGCACAGTGCAAGCAAATTTAATAACATGCTTGCACTGTTTCCTTGCAACTTGCCTCTGGTGTCTCTATAAATGGATACCAGGAGACAAAAGGGCCAGGAAAGAGTATTGTGCATGTGTTTGGAGCCTGTTTGTGGTATTACGTTTGTGCAGAGTGAGCTGGTCATGGTGTGGTATTGTGTAATAAGGTCTGTTTTAGTCGTGTTGTGTTTGTGGTGTAATGTAATGCATATGTGGCTAGGGGCTGTAGAGAATGTGTGTATAGGGGATGTAGCAAGTGTGTGCATACAGGCTATAGTGTGTGTGTGTATAGGTGATTTAGTGTTTGTAGAGAGTGTGTGTTCAGGGAATGTGGTATGTGTTTGCTTACAAGGAATCTAGTGTGCATATAGGGGATCCAGAGTGTGTGTGTGTATATGATCCAGAGTTGGCTAAAGGATCTAGTGTGTGTCTGGAATGTAATGTGTTTAGGGGTGCAGTGTGTGTGTGAGGGGTGTTGTGTGTATGTGTATATATATATATATATATATATATAGTTTATATAAATATGTTTGGAAGTATTGTGTATGTGTGTGATGCAGTGTATTGGGGGTTGTGTGTGTATGTGAGGGGTGCAGTATGTGTGTGTGAGGTGTGATGTGTGTGAGGGTGCTGTGTGTGTGAGGGTGCTGTGTATGATGTGTGTGAGAGTGTTGTGTGTGTGATGTGTGTGAGTGCTGAGTGTGATAGTGCTGTGTATGATGTGTGATGTGTGTGAGAGTGATGTGTGAGAGTGCTGTGTGTGAGTGTTGTGTGTTATGTGTGTGAGTGCTGAGTGTGATAGTGCTGTGTATGAGTGTTGAGTGTGATAGTGCTGTGTATGATGTGTGTGAGTGCTGAGTGTGATGTGTGTGAGAGTGATGTGCCTGAGTGCTGAGTGCTGAGTGCTGAGTGCTGTGTGTGAGAGATGTGTGTGAGAGTGCTGTGTGATGTGTGTGAGAGTGCTGAGTGTGAAAGTGCTGTGTGTGAAAGTGCTATGATGTGTGTGAGAGTGCTGCGATGTGTGAGATTGCTGTGTATGATGTGTGTGACAGTGCTGTGTGTGAGAGTGCTATGATGTGTGTGAGAGTGCTATGATGTGTGTGAGAGTGCTGCGATGTGTGAGATTGCTGTGTATGATGTGTGTGAGAGTGCTGTGTGTGAGAGTGCTATGATGTGTGTGAGAGTGCTGCGTGTGATGTGTGAGAGTGCTATGATGTGTGAGAGTGCTGCGCTGTGTGTGAGAGTGCTGTGTGTGAGAGTGTTGTGTGTTGTGAGTGCTGGGTGTGATAGTGCTGTGTGTGATGTGTGTGAGAGTGCTGCATGTGATGTGTGTGAGAGTGCTGAGTGTGATGTGTGTGAGAGTGCTGAGTGTGAAACTGCTGTGTGTGAGAGTGCTATGATGTGTGTGAAAGTGCTATGATGTGTGTGAGAGTGCTATGATGTGTGTGAGAGTGCTGCGTGTGATGTGTGTGAGAGTGCTGAGTGTGAGAGTGCTATGATGTGTGTGAGAGTGCTGAGTGTGAGAGTGCTGGGTGTGAGAGTGCTGGGTGTGATGTGTGTGAGAGTGTTGTGTGAGTGCTGAGAATGCTGAGTGTGATAGTGCTGTGTATAAATGTTGTGTGTTGGGGGGTAAATAAACAAATAAAAAATTAAGTGGGGGTAAATATATAAAAAAAATAAATAAAAACTAAGCAAAAAAAAAAACTAAACCCCCCCCCTCCCTTCTTACCTTTAGCCTGGGAGGGGGGGACAGGCACGTGGTAGCTGGGAGGGGGGGCACCGGCACTCACACACCATCCCTGGTGGTCCAGTGGTGAGTGAACTGTCTCGCGAGATCGGGGCGTTGCCATGGCAACGCTCCGGATCTCGCGAGAGAAACCCGGCGGAGCTGCAAGACAGAGCTCCGCCGGGTCCTCTCCCTCCCTCCCCAGCCGCAGGTCTGTTTAAATGGGCCGGTGAGGGAGCTCTTTGATCTCCCCACCGGCCCTCCATGGAAGACAGCGGGGCCGGCGCTCGGATAGTGCCGGCCCTGCATAGACCGGCAGGGGAGATCCTGGGACCTCCCCTGCCGGCCTCGGCCCCACGGCCACCGCGGCCCACCGGGCATTTGCCCGGTGTGCCCGATGGCCAGTCCGGGCCTGTTTGCATCTTTCTCAAAAGGGAACAAATGTTCTCGGTGAGCAGTTCAGAGGTTTTGCTAGGATGTATTTAAACTAGGAGGGGGGGGCAAAAGGGTGATAAAACATCAATCCAATTGTCCCCCAAAACAAGGACAGAGGGTGCCTGTAGCAAGTGTGTTAAAAAATGATAAGCTTAGAGTCATGTCTACAAATGCTCGCAGTTTAGGGAATAAGATCCATGAACTTGTGGCAATAATGGCAACTGATAGTGTAGATTTAGTCGCTGTTACTGAGACATGGTATAATGAGAAAAATGACTGGGACATAGCAATACCAGGGTACTCTTTATATAGAAAAGATAGGGAAGGCAAGAAAGGGGGAGGGGTGGCCCTGTATGTGAAGGATAGCATAAAATCTAGCCTAATAAAAGTTAGTGAGGCAAACATAGAGTCCGTTTGGGTTACGTTAAATTTGGTAATCACACAGTAACTCGTGTAGGTGTGATTTATAGGCCCCCTGGACAAATTGAAGAGTTAGATAATCTACTAGTTGAGGAAATAGCTAAAATGACAATGAAGGGGGAAGTTATCATCATGGGTGACTTTAATCTTCCTGATGTAAATTGGAAAACAAAATTAGCTACTTGTGCCAGGAGCACACATATTCTAAACTCCCTACTGGGATTGTCTCTAAAACAAGTTGTTGAGGAGCCAACTCGTAAAGAGGCCATACTAGATTTAGTGTTAACAAATGGAGATTTTGTATCAGATGTTACTGTAGGTGAAAGTTTAGGATCCAGTGATCATCAGTCAGTGTGGTTTAATATAAGAACAGTGACTGAGTCACACCACACAAAAACAAAAGTTTTAGACTTTAGAAAAACAGACTTTTCTAAAATTAGAATATGGGTAGAGGAGTCATTATCAGACTGGAGCAATTTAAATGGAGTCCAAGAAAAATGGGATTATTTAAAAGTTGCACTATTGAAGGCAACAGAAAATTGCATTAGGCTTGTCAGTAAAAGCAAAAAATTCAAGAAACCACTGTGGTACTCCGCAGATGTGGCCAAAATAGTTAAAAACAAAAAGTTAGCATTTAGGAATTATAAAAAAACCCAGAGTGAGGGAGACAAAATGATCTATAAGATTAGGCAGAAAGAGGCTAAGCAAGTTATAAGAGCTTCCAAATCACACACAGAAGAGAAAATAGCACAGTCAGTAAAAAAGGGGGATAAAACATTTTTTAGATACATAAATGAGAAAAGAAAAGTAAAACAAGGATTAGTTAGATTAAAAACAAAAGAAGGAAGGTATGTAGAAGAGGATAAAGGTCTAGCTGACTGCCTCAATGAATATTTTTGTTCTGTATTTACAGATGAAAATGAAGGAAAGGGACCTCAGTTGAGAAAAAGGATAAATGAGTCATTTATTACACGTGAGTTTACAGAGGAAGAGGTTCTATTTCAACTGTCAAAAGTAAAGACAAATAAGTCAATGGGACCTGATGGAATACACCCAAAGCTATTAAAAGAGCTTAGTGGTGTACTAGCAAAACCATTAACAGATTTATTTAACCAATCATTGTTAACAGGAGTAGTCCCAGAAGATTGGAAGTTAGCGAATGTTGTGCCCATTTACAAGAAAGGTAATAGGGAGGAGTCGGGCAACTATAGGCCAGTAAGCCTTACTTCAGTAGTGGGGAAAGTGATGGAAACCATGTTAAAGGATAGGATTGATGAACATCTAAAAACACATGGATTTCAAGATCAGAGACAACATGGGTTTACTTCAGGGAGATCATGCCAAACTAATCTTATTGATTTTTTTGATTGGGTAACTAAAATTATAGATCAGGGTGGTGCAGTAGACATTGCTTACCTAGATTTCAGTAAGGCTTTTGACACTGTTGCACATAGAAGGCTTATCAATAAACTGCAATCTTTAAGTTTGGATTCAAATATTGTTGAATGGGTAAGGCAGTGGCTGAGTAACAGGCAACAGAGGGTTGTAGTTAATGGAATATATTCGAAGCTTGGACTTGTCACCAGTGGGGTACCTCAGGGATCTGTACTTGGACCCATTCTCTTTAATATTTTTATTAGTGATATTGCAGAAGGTCTTGATGGTAAGGTATGTCTTTTTGCTAATGATACTAAGATATGTAACAGGGTTGATGTTCCAGGAGGGATAAGCCAAATGACAAATGATTTAGGTAAACTAGAAAAATGGTCAGAATTGTGGCAACTGACATTTAATGTGGATAAGTGCAAGATAATGCATCTTGGACGTAAAAACCCAAGGGCAGAGTACAGAATATTTGATAGAGTTCTAACCTCAACAAATGAGGAAAGGGATTTAGGGTGATTATTTCTGATGACTTAAAGGTAGGCAGACAATGTAATAGAGCAGCAGGAAATGCTAGCAGAATGCTTGGTTGTATAGGGAGAGGTATTAGCAGTAGAAAGAGGGAAGTGCTCATGCCATTGTACAGAACACTGGTGAGACCTCACTTGGAGTATTGTACACAGTACTGGAGACCGTATCTTCAGAAGGATATTGATACCTTAGAGAGGGTTCAGAGAAGGGCTACTAAACTGGTTCATGGATTGCGGGATAAAACTTACCAGGAAAGGTTAAAGGATCTTAACATGTATAGCTTGGAGGAAAGACGAGACAGGGGGGATATGATAGAAACATTTAAATATATAAAGGGAATCAACACAGTAAAGGAGGAGACTATATTTAAAAGAAGAAAAACTACCACAACAAGAGGACATAGTCTTAAATTAGAGGGACAAAGGTTTAAAAATAATATCAGGAAGTATTACTTTACTGAGAGGGTAGTGGATGCATGGAATAGCCTTCCAGCTGAAGTGGTAGAGGTTAACACAGTAAAGGAGTTTAAGCATGCGTGGGATAGGCATAAGGCTATCCTAACTATAAGATAAGGCTAGGGACTAATGAAAGTATTTAGAAAATTGGGCAGACTAGATGGGCCGAATGGTTCTTATCTGCCGTCACATTCTATGTTTCTATGTTTAATGAGGTCGGACAAATATAACCCTAAACTAGACCCTTCTACTTCCTCATCTTTGCTGCTGCCTCCAGGTGAGCAACCTCCATTACAGAGATTCATCTGAATGTGCTTTCTGTTCTTTATTGTTTGATATTTGTATTTGTATTTGATTTTTGTTCAGTTCATGTGCTTTTTTTATGTGTATGCCTAACTATATGGTCCTTTTTATATTTTGCTCTTTTTTGCTAGTTTTTGATTTAGTTTTTCCCCGCAGCCCCTTTCCCTCTGGGTTTCTTAGTTCCACAATAATGGGTGGCTAGTTTCTTATGGCCCCTTGATCCCAATGCTCCCAACGCCCATCCCCATGTTTGGTTTCTCTTTGGTGTCCGGCTCCCCCATCTGATTCTTTTTCCCTTAAGTATCAACAGATGCGCATGGATGGCAGCCTATTGCCATGATGGATATTTTGAATCGTAGAAGCTATCCCAGAAGGAGGCCCCTGCAATCTGCTTCAGGCAGTTCCATCCGCTCTTTTAGTGCGGGTACCTCCAACAAGACTCCCATCAAAAGACAAAAGTTGCCCATAAATCCTTGGTGCACCACAATGAAAAAAAGGACCTGCCTTTGATGTGATGAACGAGTATTATGCTGGCAGTTCGGGGGCAGAATCCCCAGGGTTGAGCACTTCTGGCTGCTTGGCTTCTAGTAATGTCCAGGAGACTATGGTGGAGGACCATCGCACTGCTCACATGGCCACTTTGTTCTGACCGACTGATGATCCGGTGGAAATTCTGGATTCGGCAAGATGCCTGCTATTTGACTCTCTTCTGAGTGAACCCTTCCCTCTCCTATTGCAGAGTTCCTGCAATACTGACTTCGGAGCCTCTTGGATAAGAATGTTAAAAATAAACTTCAGGCAAAATGCCCAAGACCGACGCTGAAGGACGAAGTGTCCGTCACCCTGGATTTCAACCCAGTCTTCTCACGTTTATGATGAAGTCTGGCAAAGACGCTGTAAGGGTTTGGAATAAGGTCTTCGCTCTGTGCAGGAGAAGCTACTGGATGTCAGTGGTCTATTGACACAGGTCTTTCTGATAACAGATGTAGCCCTGACCAATGGTATGCCTGTGGATATTTCTCCGTACTGGGACCATTGGCAAGACTCCAGCAGTTGGAAACTTTATCTAAAGATTTTTAATCAGCTGGATCTTTGGTGGGGCCCTCTTCATCTTGATCTGTTTGCTTTTTGGGTGAATCATCAGACAACTGATTTCTTCATGTTGGCTACTGGACCACTCTGTTGGGTGGTAGATGGGTCTACTGTGTCATCTACTGAAGCGGCAGGGTGTGACAATTGTTCTGCTCACGCCACTCTGGTGAGCTCAGCCTTGGTTCCCACTCCTGCTGGAGTTGTCCCGCAACAATTCTCTCATCTGTTTGCTTTTTGGGTGAATCATCAGACAACTGATTTCTTCAGTTGGTTACCGGACCACTCTGTCTGGTGGTAGATGGGTCTACTGGGTCATCTATTGAAGCGGCAGGGTGTGACAATTGTTCTGCTCACGCCACTCTGGTGAGCTCAGCCTTGGTTCCCACTCCTGCTGGAGTTGTCCTGCAACAATTCTCTCATCCTTACTCACTCACTGTATCACCTGCTGGATTTGAACGAGAATCCTCATCTGTTGGTTAGTATCTTCTATCCTTGGTAGCCTGGACTGTTTCCAGGGAATGTGTCAAGCCTGTGAGCAGCATTTTAGGACTTGATCTGCGATTCCTGGGCTCCAGGCACCAGAAAGTCCTAACTTTAGGCATGGAGATCATGGTATAGCTGGTGTCTGGAAAGGGTTCTGGATTCCTTCGTGTTTGTCAAAGTAATGACAAGCTTTGCTTCGATGCAGTAATCCTTAATCTTGTGGCTGTTGAAGATGTGGGTGGAATTTAATCTTTGGAAGCTGTCACAACAGTAGCCTCTACATTAGCACTTAGTTGAATAATGGTAATGGGAAGGGAGGTGGTAGTTTCACTAATAATCTCACGGAGTGACCTATGTCTGGTACTAGTAGAAGATGATGCTCCAACTCTTCTCAATAGATGAGACTATTCTACTGCAGATAAAGATAATCAGCTCTAATTAAATCAAGGCTAATTTTGGTCCATTTCTTTTCAGGCCAAAAAGCCTTAAAGAAAGTTATGGAAAGTAGCATGTAACAGCCTTAAAGGGATACAATGTGGTGAGTGCCCAGTAAGTACAGAAAATAGTAGACTGCTGCATTTCCTGTCTGGACTCTCCTCTCGTCCTCTATTTTATTGTCAATTTCTGCCTGGGACAGACTTCAACACATGTCTGCAGTGGTGGGAAAAAAAATGATATCATCAACAATCATTCCTCACCATGGTGTTCAGATGTGCAGAGGCCATGGTCCTACTGCCGATGAAATACTGAGGAACACAACCCCTACTCTTTCTCAGTTTTTTATTGGGATTATGACATAATATCAGCAATGATGAGTTAGTTTTATTATAGGGATATGATTGTGTCTTGTGTAAACTAAAACACCTTTATCCTTTATCCTGCAGGGTTATTTACTAAACTGAGAATTCAAAGTGATTTCAAATTTAAGGCCAAAGTAGCTGAACTGATTTTTTTTGCCTTGAATTTAAAATTTACCTTGAATTCTCACTGTCACATCCTGTTCTGCGGATATGTCTGGCCTTGGCTTCTTGTATCCAGTACTCTTTTTACAATTCTTGTTTAGTTTTTCTTGGTTTTTCTGGTTTTCCATTCTGTCTGGTTTTCTTTATGCTGGGTTTTCTGGGTTCATTCCTTTATTCTGTTCCTGGAATTCACAGTCTCCTGGATTCCTTTAAATGTTTTTTTTTGTTGCCACACCCATTCCTTTGCCATTAATCCTTTTTGTTTCAGTCTGTTCCTGCAGACAGTGGTTTCATTTCCTCTGCTTCTTTCTTTGCAGGTAAGTAATGTGTGTGTTTTATTGTTGTTTATTTAGTCATACATATCTAGGCAGTTAGGATAGGGGTCCCGGTTTTCGGATCACCATCTGTGACACTCACTTTAATGAAGAAATCTGTAAGTCTCACACTAGGATCAATGACAACATGGGAATATTCTATCTCCCACTGAAAGATGTTTCAAGTGCTTAGAAGCAAGCTAAACCTAGTCTCACACTTACATCAATGACCCAGGCCTGAACAAAAATGTAATGCAAAGTATATGTATTGATTTCAATAACTGAACTAATCATTAACGGCTTTTGATAAGCCTTTAACATTGTTAATTTAATTAATTTAATCTTAACCAATATGCTGATAAAGATAATCAGTTATAATTATATCAAGACTAATTTTGGAAACAAGCCACAAGTTAGGTTTCTGGTCCATGTCTTTTCTGGCCAAACAGCCTTAAAGCAAGCTGTGGAAAGTAACGACTAACCGCTTTAAAGGGTTACTATAGTGCTAGGTAGATAAAGGGTTACAAAACCCTTTAAATTATTACTAGTTTCCAGCGCCGATATCCTTCCTGAAAATGAGAAGGGACGGACTCTGCCTATACTGTGATAGGAGAGACCATATGATAAAAGAATGCCCCGTGCTTCTGGGAAACTCTCGCACCTAAGGCCTTATAGGGGACTGGCCTTGGGTGAGATATCTAAGTCTCCTAAATTGCTCCTAACCGTTTGCTTCTTCCTGTTTCTTTGTATATGGGAGAGGGTTGCATAGCTGAGCACATACAAGCCTTGGTTGACTCCGGGGCAACTGATAATTTCATGGACTCAGGTTTTGTTAAGAAAAACAACATTCCCATCAGAGAGAAGGAGATACCCTTGGCCGTTGAGGCCATAGATGGTAGACCATTAAGCTCTCCAGTTGTTACTCATGAAACTGTACCATTACACATGTATACAGGGGTTTTACACTTTGAAACCATTCGGTTCCAGGTCATCACATCTCCCTCTTCTCACATCGTGTTAGGGTATCCATGGTTACGTACTCACAATCCCATTTTCGATTGGGAGTCAGGGCAAATAAAATCATGGAGCGATGCCTGCCATGAGTCTTGTACTATTGAAGTCACCCCTTTGAATTCTATTAATGTTCCTACTACTCCTCCTTTGTCTACTGTTATACCCCCTCAGTACTTATTTCTCAAAACTGTCTTCGATAAAAGGGAGGCTGACAAATTACCGCCTCACAGACCCTACGATTGTGCTATCGATTTATTGCCCGGCACAATACCTCCAAAGGGCAGGGTGTACCCTTTATCTGTTCAAGAAAACCGTGTCATGGAGGAGTATATTAAGGAATCATTAGAAAAGGGGTTTATTAGGAGATCCTCTTCTCCGGCTGGAGCGGGGTTCTTCTTTGTATCAAAGAAAGAAGGTGATTTAAGACCGTGTATCGATTATAGAGGTCTAAATAAAATCACCATCAAAAATGCATACCCTATACCTCTAATCACGGAATTATTTGACAGGCTCAAACATGCTACTGTATTCACTAAATTGGATCTTAGAGGTGCATACAATTTAATACGTATTAAGAAAGACCACGAATGGAAAACGGCATTCAACACTAGGTCTGGCCATTACGAGTATAATGTTATGCCATTTGGTCTATGTAATGCCCCAGCAGTATTTCAAGAATTTATCAATGACGTTTTAAGAGACTTTATTCACACATTTGTAATTGTGTACTTGGACGACATATTAATATACTCTACAGATTTACACACTCATCACAGGCATGTTACGACAGTTCTGAAGACCCTTCTTGCTAATGGTCTTTATTGTAAACTGGAAAAATGTCTATTTGACCAATCCGAAGTCCAGTTTTTGGGGTATTTGATTTCCGCTAAAGGTTTTCGTATGGATCCCCAGAAGCTTTCTGCTGTCATGGAATGGCCTCTACCACAAGGTTTGAAAGCCATTCAGCGTTTTCTTGGTTTCTCTAACTATTATAGACGCTTTATTAAAGGTTTTTCCTCTATTGTAGCGCCTATCACCCGTATGACAAAAAAGGATGGCAATACTCGTGTCTGGTCTCCCGAGGCACTTCAGGCTTTTGAATTTCTTAAAACTACGTTCGCTTCTGCACCTATTTTACAGCATCCTATCCCCACACTGCCCTATATTCTTGAAGTTGATGCTTCTGATATCGGGGTAGGTGCTGTCTTATCCCAAAGAGAGTCACCTGAAAAGCCATTGCATCCTTGTGGCTTCTTCTCCAAACAAATGTCCAAAGCAGAAAAGAATTATGATGTGGGTAATCATGAACTCCTTACTATTATTTTAGCACTGAAAGAATGGAGACATTTGTTAGAAGGAACTAACATATTTACGGATCACAAGAACCTATCCTACCTTAGTGAGGCTAAAAGATTGTCTTCTAGGCAGGCTAGGTGGTCACTGTTTTTGTCTCATTTCAATAACATTATCACCTATAGGCCAGGTGACCGCAACACTAAAGCAGACGCTCTGTCCAGACAGTTCGAAACTGCTGACAAACAGAAGATTGATGTTACTTCTGTAATTCCCCCAGAAAGGATAATAGCTACCACTATTTTGTCTATTTCTTCGTCCCTCTTGCAGGCCATACAAGCGAAACAAAGCATGGCACCTAGCGAGAGACCTACTGATAAACTGTTCGTTGATGTTCCCGAGAGACGGGAGATTCTGTCGTTGTATCATGACACTAAGACTGCTAGACATCCTGGTATATCCAAAACGGTGTCAGCTGTTTCTCTGTATTTTTGGTGGGATTCCTTACGCAAGGATGTCACCTACTATATAGGTGCTTGTACTACTTGTGCCTGTATGAAATCTTCTCATAGGGTTCCTTGCGGGCTGTTGCATCCGTTACCCATTCCTGAGAGACCCTGCTCTAACCTGTCCATGGATTTTATTGTTGAATTACCCCCTTCGAATGGTAACACAGTTATCCTAATGATAGTGGATCGGTTTTCCAATATGGCTCACTCTGTGTATCTTCACAAGCTGCCCACGTCCAGGGAACTAGCACTTATTTTCGCCAGAGAGGTGATTCGATTACATGGCATTCCCGTATCTATTGTGTCCGATAGGGGTAGTCAATTTATTTCCAGGTTCTGGAAAGCCTTTTGTTCTGAAATGGGTATTTCTCTCTCATTTTCTTCCGCTTATCACCCCCAGTCTAATGGAGCTGCTGAACCTGCCAATCAATCTCTGGAGCAGTACCTTCGTTGTTTCGTATCCCACCATCAGAACAATTGGTCTGACCTTCTTCCTTGGGCTGAGTTTGCTCGGAATAACGCTACTCATGATTCTTCCGGCAAGAGTCCTTTTTACGTTGTCTATGGCCAACATCCTGTTGTTCTTCCCGCTGCTTTCTCCTCACAGGGCATGCCAGTTCTGGATGAACATTTGGCTAATTTGCGTAATACTTGGGAGCAGTTTCAGCGTTCTTTGGTGGATTCCGCTGCTCGCCAGAAGGTGCAGGCTGACAAGCATCGCAGGGCGGCTCCTTCTTATGTCGTGAGGGACAGGGTTCTGCTTTCCACGCGAAACATTCGCCTCCTGGTGCCTTCTATGAAATTGGCTCCCCGCTTTATTGGTCCTTATCGTATTCTGCATAAGGTTAATCCTGTTTCGTATGCCTTGGGTCTCCCTAAGAATCTGCGTATTCCTAATGTCTTTCACACCTCGTTGTTGAAGCCTTTCGTACGCAACCGCTATACCCGGCATACTCCTCCTCCCCCTCCTGTCTCTGTGGAGGGTCATGAGGAATTTGAAGTTTCTGCTGTTCTTGACTCTCGTTTTCTTAGAGGTCGACTTCAGTACCTGGTGCATTGGAAGGGCTATGGGCCTGAGGAGCACAGTTGGATTTCCGCTGACACGGTTCACGCTCCTCGTCTTGTGCGCTCTTTCCATTCTCGTTTTCCTGCCAGGCCTGGCCCTCCCCGCCCGGAGGGCGTGTCCTCGGGGGGGGGGTAATGTAGCGGTACTTACCCTTTCCAGGGGCCGGTCGGGGTCCTCTGTTCGAGCCGCGCGCGGTCCTGCTGCTGCACGAGCCGCGCGCGGCTCATCCGACGGCTGTAACAGGAAGGCGGGCAGTGACTGCGAGAAGCGGACACGTATCCCACCTAACTCTAAGAGCGCGCCGCGGGTCTCGGGCGTGCTCTTAAAGGGACAGTGGGAGCCTAAATTGGAAAAGGCATCACATTGGTCCCTGTCATGCCACACTCCCCATACACTTACCTTTTGGGGGCGTGGATGTGACAGGGACCAATCATATTAGATGTTTAGGTATATATACTCACCTTTTTCCTTTAGTTCCTTGCCCCATCGTGGTTTCTGTTTCAGTTCCCTTTAGCGCTTGTTGTGTTCAGTTGTGTTCCTTCGTACTTGACCTTGGCTTTGTTTCTGACTACGTTATCTCTTTATCCTTATCTGTTCTGTTTGCCGGCTTGCTGTTTTCTGTGTACCAGACCCCGGCTAGTCCAAATTTACGCTGTCTCTTTGTGCCCTTGACCTCGGATCGCTCCTGACTCTGTATCTCTCTCCTTTACGTCGAGTCCGGCCACTCTAAGGTCCGGTAGACGTACCTTCCCTCTGTGCTGACATTTGTTTAGCTTAAATCCTGCGTGTTGGGGTATATTTTCGTTACAAATGTTGTGTTCTTTTATTTTTGCCGCACGATTACTGCATTTCTTAATCAACACTTACATTTAAAACACAGTAATCAATGATGACATGTTAAATGTCTACACATGAAGTAATGCTTCTTCATCTCTCATCAGTCCATAGAAATTAAGCATTAAACTAAGCCAACTGGCTGCTTTTTAATTTTGTTTCCTAACAGGACCTTTATGCAACTGCAGAAGTTAGGCTAATTGCTTAGATAATAGACAATTTCATTCCAATGAAGTTATCCTTTTGATCCTTTACAATATTGACAAAATTAATATTGTTAATGTAGAGGTGGAACTATAAAACTGGCAACAGAGGTTATTACATGCTTAATAGGTGCAAAATTAAATTTTCAGGAAATAGTGCAAGGTCAAGAATTAGGTGAAAACGCGTGCTATATTTTCAAGATGGAATTGGTCAAATTTAGAGATTGACTGGATGTGAAAGGTAGAACCGGTGTGGGGAGCAGTTAGAGTCAGTAGTAATGCATTAATAGGGTTAATGTTTCAAACACTGTCTTGAACAGAGGCAGTATGCTATTTGAAGTTCTAATATTATGTGATTTTTATGACGGAAGGGATGAATTGATACAAACCTCTCTGCACATCATGTATAAACTTTCTTCATTGAACCACATGCAGATCCCACCCTAACTTTTCCTCTCTGTGAGATGCTTTCCATCTCTCCGAGTTTGTCATTTGTAATCAAGCTATTTTGACGTAACCTCATAAAAATCCGACCTCACGTCCATTCCTCTCAATGTTTCCCACAGCCACTCACTATGTAAATCTCCAAATTAGCAATTCTCGAATAATAAGTGCTCTGGGGGCATCATAGAAATTGAAATCAAAGTAAAAACACTTCCCTTCTCATCCCCTCCTAACCACATAAGCACTCTCTGCTCTTATTAGGGAAAGGTGTTCTCCACAAAATGCTGGAAAACTAGCTGTGAACAGTTTTCACTGTTTTAAGAAAGAAAAAAAAATACAACTAAGGGAGATTGGGAAAAAAAAACTGGCTGCACAAAGAAAGTCTCTGTGCACTCATATAATACTTTTGACACTTTACTCTTATGGTTGAATAATTTAAACCTCACTAGCTGCCAAAAATTTCAGCAACGATTTTCATTACACTATATAGCACCAAAAGGTCTGGCCATATCCATACTATGAAGACATAGAACAGGACCTCGAGACATGTTAGGAGAAAGGTTATAGTAACCACACTTTTGTTATATTTAAGGTTTATTTTTACTTTACTTTTTGCTACATTGTGAATTATGGATAAGTTACATCCAATTTAGAAAATTCAAACTTTAAAATTTGAGGTTCAAAAAAAAATTCCAAACTTGATTACTTACATTTTTCCATTTGAAATATTTGATTCACCACAAGGCATACACCCTTAGGATGTTCACTAAACCATGAGCAGTCTGAAATTAACCAAACTGGTCAAATTGAAAACATTCTCTCACTCTACTATGTCCCTCGCTCACCTATTTTGGCCTAATATTTGTAATTCCCCTATTCAGTTCATAACAAATCATGGTTTGTTGAATAACCCAATCAATATATGCACTTAAACATACATTGGCTAGTCCTGACAAACACACAGTAATCATCTTCATAAGAGACTGCTTAGATGTTATCTTAATACTTTGTATTTTGATTTTTCTTGATTGAAACTGAAAAAAAAAACTGATTGCTTCTCAAATTTATCAAAAACTAAGGCAAAACTAGTAATGTCTATTACTAGTGATTATGATTATGAAGAAAACTGTCAAAAAAGGTTATTTAATGGAGAATATTACTCATTGTTTATGTGTAATCAGTTTCCGTGGACTGTTCAAAAATGGCATATTATATAAATGTAATCATTTTATGACATAATTACCTCCCAAACCCAACATGCCTGCCTAATCACTCAACAGAAAACATGCTATTGCTCCTTTCTTTTTTGCATAGCTATATTGGACATGTCCCCTGTTGATTTTTAATAAAGGCTTTAGCTGAAAGTGAGCTCGTCATGGCAGATTCATCTAAATGTTGTTATAACAGCTCTTATAGCAACAAATATAGTTTATCATTAGGATAAATAATATGTTAAGTTGATTTGTGTCATGGAGTATAACCCTAACACACAGAGTTTAGGATAGTAAGGAATGGACTAAAGAAATATAAACGTCTTACCGGGCCTTAGAATGGCCGGACTTAACGTTAGACAGAATAAAGCACAGTCGAAATACGAGCCGAGGTCAGGGTAACAAAGAGACAGTGAAAACGAGAACTAGCCAGAGTCAGGTATACGGTAATAATCAGAAGGGCAAACAAGATAGGCAAGGGTTAAAGAGAAACTCAGAGTCGGAATACAATACTAATCACAAGGAATGCACTAAAGGGTACTGGGAACAGAAACCACAATAGGGAACAGAATCTAGGGCCAGGTAAATTTAAATACTTTTATTTTAATTTGATTGGCCACGTCATGCATGCGCCCCAAAAATGTGCATGAATGGGGGCGCCGGAATGACGTGGGCCAATGGGAGCCGACCACAAGGTTAGTCTCCTATTTCCCTTTTAGGAATAGCAGTGTTCCCAATACTGTACGGGCCACGCGCTCAATCAGACTGTTCGGATTTCTGCGGGGAGTGCCAATAACAGAGATGATTGATGGGAACAAAGATGATTGATAGGTAGTGCAGAGCCAATAAATGTTGATTTTTTTTCACAAATCACGTGAGATGTGACCAATGCAAGGAAAAAAGGAAGAGCAGTATTCTATCAATCTATATTTATTTATCCTATCTTTTATATACTGATCAGCCAAAACATTAAAACCACTGACCTGAAGTGAATAACATTGATTATATTATTACAATGGCACTTGTGTAGGGATATATTATGCAGCAAGTGAACAGTTAGTTCTTGAATTTTATGTGTTGGAAAAAGGGCCAAATATTGATGGCTAGACAGCTGGGTCAGTGCATCTCCAAAATGGAAAGTCTTGTTGAGTGTCGAGTGGTGCATTAAAGGACAACTGGTGAATTGGCATCTGAGCCATGGGTACCCCAGGCTTATTGTTGCACGTGGGGAGCGAAGGGTAATCCATTTGGTCTAATCACTCATACGATCTACTGTAGTTTAAATTGCCGAGAAATGCAATGCTGTCCATGATAGAAAAGTTTCACGAGTGCATTACAGTTTGCTGTGCATGGGGCTGTGCAGCCGTAGACCGGTCAGAGCACCCATGGTGTCCCCTGTCCACCACTGAAAGCGCTTTCAATGGGGTCGTGAGCATCACAACTGAACCATGGATCAATGAAAGAAGGTTGCCTGGTCTGATCAAGCAGGTTTTCTTTTAGATCAGGTGGATAGCCAGGTTCATGTGCAACATATACCTGGGTAAAAGATGGTAGCAGAATGCACTATTGGAAGAAGACAGACTGCTGGAGGCAGTGGTATGCTCTGGGCAATGTTCTACTGGGAAATCTTGGGTCTTGGTATTCATGTAAATGTTACTTTGACACGTACCACCTATCTAGAGATTGTTGCAGACCACGTACTTCCCTTTATGACAGTGGTGCTCCCTGATGGGAGTGGCCTCTTACAATAGGATAATGCACCCAGTCACATGGCAAAAATTGTTCAGGAATGGCTTGATGAACATGACAAAGAGTTCAAAGTGTTGCCATGGCCTCCAAATTCCATATATCTCAATCTGATTGAGTATCTATGGTACACACTGGAAAAAAAAATCGTATTCACCTTTCCACTTGCAGGATCTGCTGCTAATGTCTTGGAGCCAGATATCACAGTTGAACCACCATATGCACGAAATTCTGCTGTCCCCAAAAATGTTTTATTTTCAAAGTGGTTGAGCCAAAACAAATTTTTCCACCAATTTTTTCTAGTCTACATTGTTCTCTATGCTTTTGGCGTAACGGTCTATGCAGAAAATTGACTGACAAGTTGGAATGTACCACATTTTAAACAGTTTTTACTTAAAATGCATACATTAAATAGCATTTCTGCCAAACAATATTTAGATGAATATTTATGCTTTTTAATTTAGTGCTAAGTTGTGTCACAGGTATACTTTAATGTTTTTATTTATTTGTTTGTAAAACATGGATGCCAGAATTTGCAGGAAAAAGATAGCACCTCGGAGAAGAGAGTTTCTGCTGGCAACTATGTGGTAAGTATAAATATGCAAAAAACATGCAGTTGACAGGTCTGTGATAAGTAATTTTTGTTGTATTATAGACCAAAAGAGCCAAGTTGGAAAAAAAATTCCAATCTAGCTGATTTTGACTCAACTACATTTTTCCACCAAAGAACCGAGTTGTTAAAATAGCTCAGTTTGAGTTTCAAATATTTTCAGTAAAACTATTTTTGGCCAAAAATTTTAAATTCCTTGATCAGTTTATGATTTCTAGTTTATTGAATTAATAACACAGCCTGCTTCTGTGCTTCTAGTAAATAAATATATGAAAATAATTAAAAATATATTTTTTTTTTCTAGAGCTGTCATGACATTTGTACCACATTACGTCTTTTCACTGGATCTGGTACTGTTGAAATGTTTGCTGTGTGTGCTTGTTTAGCTCTCTCTCAATATATATACCCAGTAGGGTAATAGGTAATGGTGACCGTCTGTCCCTTCACACTGGTTTTTGTATGATGCAGGGACAGTAAACAGTGATTGTGTGTTTTTACCAGGTTGGATCTTGTGAGGAAGTTTGGGGTGTTGTAATTAGTGGTGGTAAACTCCAAATAGATGGCCGTTTTCATGACCTGGTTTGTGTGAGTTTCAAATGGTGAAGTATCTAAAAGGTTTGACAGTGACTGGAATAGGAGATCGTGTATAGGTAATCTGGATGGCGTGGGTGAAGGGGTGGAGTCCTTGATACCTTTCAGTATGGCCTTTACTTGGTAAGAGGACAGGAAACGTTGTTTATTAGGCCAAGTGGTGAGGATATGGTGTTGAAGGATAGTTTTAGTTGAAGGTGACAAAAGGAAATGAACGCAATCATTGTTTCCATGGAAAATTTGTCTGAGATGTTGTAGTCAAGCACAAATCTATTAAAAATATGAAAAGCCCTGCCATAAACCTTTCTGGTGGTAACAGAAAGACCTAGTTGTGAGAGGTGATGCCCGTGAGTGAGTAGCCTGTTTAATCCAAGACCATCTCATGCCATCTCGGTACTGGAGTTGGTATTAGGGCAGCTGTGGGTAGCGTCGCCCGGAATGTCTGAAAACGAGATCGGGATACATCATCAGCAGCAATATTCAGAACCCCAGGAACATGTATGTAAGTTAGGAAGTACTGTGTCTTGCCGATTGCCACGTGATGTTCCTTTTCCTCAATTCGGCAGTGATCCTAGGAATGGTCCAGAACGTGAGGGATGAAGGGCTTGCATTGTCACCACCCCGGGATGGAGTGACTGATCTAGCCAGTGTACTAGGGATAGACAGTTCTTCCCCGCCTTCTGGTAGTTATGACATGCTATAAAACAAAATAGAAGGTTACCTGGGGTAATACTCAACTGGCTGATGTAACTAGCGACGAAGCGAAACAATTAGGTAGTTACGTGACAGGTGAGGCCCAGCTAGTTGCCAAGCGGCTCTGAGAGGCACTATCTACGAATTGGCCTGAGTGGGGTACGTGGCCATTGACATTATGGCGGGGTGTTGGCCTCTCTGTGACAAGTAACAGCAAAAGACAGAATGGGAGTGACAGGTGAGGCCCTCTCTATGCAACCAAGCGAGGCGGCTAACTATGAATTGGCCCGAGGGAATGTCGTACCTCCGAAATGAGGGTGGGAGATGGCCTCGCGGGACGTAAGGCGTAGAAGGCCAGAAAATATACCTTGAGGCTCCTATGCTCCAATGCCAGTGTATAACTAGACTATGAACCCAACGGGGTAGGGAGATTGGGAGAAAATTGCGAAAAAAGGACATACCTGATGAGCAAAGTAAGTAGCCGGATAAGGCGATACAGGCGATCTGTATTAACCTACGAGATTAATTGTGAGTTTTTGCATGTTATAACGATATGTACCCTTAATTCCCTACTGCCAACAAGGTACCTACCGGTAAATTATCCGAATGTAGGAGACTGGAACCAAAGAAATCAAAAGTTGCAAGAATCGACTAAACCTAGTAATGTAGAAATTACACATAAGTACCCAGGCCATGTAAGACCCCAAGTGGAAAATTAATCATAAATTACTGACCTATACTAGATGAAAAATGTAGTAGAGTAGCAGCCCCCTGTAGATGCTGTTTGAGACTGAAGAGGTCTATAATCACTTATAGGCTTTAAATCGCCCAAACATCTAATCTATACCCCATTCACATAATGTATAACATTTTGAACACTTAAAAATGGTATGGGTATATAACGTACGTGTTTAGATATCTATGTACTAGAGACAAAAATGTGGAACCTGTATTTCATTGAAGACAGTTTTGAAATTCAGAATGTATCGTGGAACAGAAACATATGTAACAGCATGAAAATCAGATCATGAGCCGAGCAGAATAATTCCTTAACTACCCATACCAATACAACACTTATCCTTAATAGGCGTTCACATAATACAATAAGTAATAACTAGTCTGACCACCAGAGGTGGGTATCACCAACATAAATACAACATTAAGTTAACTAATCAACAGTCTTAAAAATCCCGAAAATACAGTGTTCAGTAAAATATACGATCGGCCCATTAGAAAGGCTATGTGTGCATACAACCGAACACTATCCAATTTAACTAAACCATATGAATGAGGTTAGTTTGTGTGTTTGAACAAAGCGTTCGTGCGTCTGCTCCTGAAAGCCCGCCAAACTGATTAATTCTGACAGAATGAATAACCTAAGCGTTCGTATGCTATGAATCATACGAACAAAAATCACGAACGGAGAAGCATGTAATAATGATAAGGCTAGCCCAGGATGACGCGAAGCGACCGCGACAGCGGCACAACGGGCAGCTGTGACTTACGGTTTGGATTCAGATTGGCACGAGTCGGAGGGTGGTTGGCGAGGTAAGGAAGTGAGTCTCTGAGGAGTCAGGAACCAGCGTGTGAGCGGACCAGGAGCTGCAGGACCAGGTAAGTGTTTCCATGAGTTTTCAGAATGGAAAATGGCAATTTGCACTGACCAGAAGTTAGGGTATGCAAATCTCTAGACCTGAGACGGTAGTGAGTGCAGGGCTGGTGCTCCTTAAGAGGGGGAACCAAGCCCCTCCCACAACTTCAGGCCCTGCCTTCTATATATATATATATATATATATATATATATAGAGAGAGAGAGAGAGAGAGAGAGAGAGATAGATAGATAGATATATAGCTAAAGATTTGTATATAGACATATTATTTGACCATCATCAGGTACTAAATATTAAATGCAGTTAAAATAATAATGTTTTAGGTGGCTTGACTGTGTTTGGGGTTGTTGTCATGCTGTAGAATAAATTTAGGGTCAATCAGATGCCTTTCTGATGGTATTGCATAATGGATAACTCTACCTGTACTTCTCCGCATTGAGGAGACCATTCATTCTAACCAAATCCCCAACTTCATTTGCAGAAATGCAGCTCCAAACTTAAAAGGTTGCTTCTCTGTTGACTGCCGACACTCATTCTTGTACTGCTCTCCGGACCTTGAATAAAAAAAACTGCCTTCTGCTACAGCCAAATATTTCAAAATTTTACTCATCAGTCCAGGGCAACTCTGTTCCCATGTTTTTGTGCATATTTGAGTCACTTGGCCTGACTTGCCTGGAAAGTAGATGGATGAACCATGGTCTCACTAGTTTCTGCCAATTCTGAGCTAATGCTACTACTGGACAGTTTGAAGAAATTTGTCTTTCAATTACTGCAATTTTCCTTGGCCCACCACTCTATGGTCTTCAATTTGAGCTTCTTCAAGAGTGCTGGAACAGCACGTTTGGAACTCCTGTCTGCCTTGAAATTTCACTCACTGACATTGCCTTGACATCTTGCTGATGCAGAATAACTACATTGCATCTTGCTCAGTTTTGTAATGGTATAAGTAATTTTGACGTTAAACTGTTCTCACCAATCTCTCCTTATTAGCGGCGTTTGCCTTTTCCTCTCCTAGTTTTATTCCTACTACGTAGCTGTTTCTTTTTAACTTAAAAGGTTATTCCAACAACCATGACCACTTCTGCTTTTAGAGGTGGTCACAGTGGTAGGAATCTGTATGTGCAGTGTTTTAGCTTGAAATGCTGAACACATAGAGATATCGGCACTTTTGTGCCGGGGACTTGTTGCATTCATAACACTGGGACAGAGATCTGGGCTACCTAAAGTCAATTCTGTGCAAAAATCATGTTTGTAGTCACCGTGCACTAGCCACAAATGTAATCATCTTCTAACCTCACAGGCAGCCTTCCTTCCTCTGTGTGCTCCCTCATTGCCACCCTGCATCTACTGCTATATTCTTTTTACATTTTCTCCCTCCCAATCTTGTCCACCCCAAACTCCCTCCCTTCCCTTCCTGGCTTATGCACATGCAGTCTGAGATGGGGACAATAGTCCAATCAAAAGCTTCTCTATAACAAGCATTTGATTGGATTTTTTAAGGCTCGCAGTAAATTCAGATGGGGTATAAAAACCAGCATGGAGAGCTTCACTTGGTGCTGGTATCCAGTTAAGTTTATTGCTTATTTATCAAGATTTTCTTAAACATGAAGGTTGATCAAATTACTAATGCCTGACAGGGATTTCTAAATGAGAAAATGCAAGCGTCCATAGGAAAGCATTGTAAATGCTTTCCTATGAGACCGGCTGAATGCGCGCGCATTCAGCCGAAGGGGAGGAGAGGAGGAGGAGAGCTCCCCACCTGGCGCTGGAAAAAAGGTAAGTTTCTAGATCAGATCTAACATTATTCTATATTTTTCTTTGTTTTTCCTGTATTCATACAACTCAGTTGTATATATATATTGCATTGGAAACATCCAAAGCACGGACTTCTTAATAGACTTTCTAATCTGGACGTCACTGAGACATGTTATAGGAAGACACCCAGCAGAAACACATTACAGGAAGTTCCTGCAACACCATTTTGCACACTGGCAGAAATGCACAAGGGCAGATCAAGCATTCCGCCAGGTGTATATGTCTGTACTGATTTATGTATTTAGGTCCTGGCTGGAAGGTCCACCATGATAGAGGTGGCAGAAAGCACATCCAGCAGGGGACCATATATGGGAAGGAGGGGAGGGCTCTTATCCCAAATGCATCTGCTTCCGGGGTAATTTAGAAGGGTATATATTTCTCAATTGACCGGACAGACTTCCTTACACCTAATCAAGACCCTCTGAGAGGTGGAAACGCGTTGTGTTACCAAAGGAATCTGTAGCTGAAGGCAGTGTATTTCCATGTAAGATTTTACTTTATTTTTGTTAAATACATTTTATGTCTACCTCTAATCTGGTGCCTTTCCATTTATATATACTGGGAGAGAGGTAATTTACTGGAGTGAATATTGGATAACCATCACCACTTCAATAATGCTTTTACGTGAGCCAGTTCTTACAGGCTCTAATAAATGTGAGTGGGATGTGGATATATCACCTTATAGATATACATTATATTGGTTGTTCCTTGACTATACTGCTCTATGTCAAGTGCATTTCTTACAGCCATTTGCCAAGAACAAACCTGATTAGGTATTAATTTATTCTGCACTTGCACTTTTGATTGCATGTAGAGTGCGCCACTCACTGTTTTTTCTGTGTTTTTTATTCTGTATTTGGGGAATCGGGTGATTAATTCCCATCTGGGGATTGGCGGCACCTCCTTAGAGCCAGTGTTGCACATTCTCTGTTTTTCTTTACCAGTAATAACCACCTGATCTAATAAATCATCATCACCATCTGTGCTAGTGCCAAGTTCATCATCACCTTGACCCTGTTGATCCCATGCCAACACTGGCATAAGACGGTGGTTTCTACAATTGCCCTTACTACTACAATCACCCTCCAAATCAATATCAGAAAAAATAAACACATAACCTTCATTAATTGAGTCCATTTCAGGTGACCTCTGAGCTGATTTCTTAGTTAATATCCATAGTTTAAGAAACTTGAGAAAATCTGTTCCCAACACCACCTCATGGGCTAACTTAGGTATTACACCCACATGACGGCTTAACTCCTTAAGGACCAAACTTCTGGAATAAAAGGGATACCTCTCAAATAGAGAACATTAGAAAGGGTAACAACAAGTCACACATGTCATGTGTTCTTAAGGGGTTAAAGTACCACATTTAGTTTCCATAAACACTAAACATAAACACAAATAATTCCCATTTTCTGTAAATGATCAACTATAACTCCTTGAACTGTAGATTTGGCCACCAATGTTACCATACTTCCTGAATCAAGCAGTGCTTTACATTTTCTACCATTCACATTCATATAACCCCAGCGACAGTCACTATTACTGACTGGACTTAAAGTTTGACGAAAGAGAATGTGGTCTCACAACACAGTATAGTCCATACTTTTATCTTTAAAGATAGTCTCTTGCTATGTGAGCAATCTCATTACATTCATAACACCTTGAACCATATTAGTTAAATCCATTTTAGATTTTTTTTTTATTGGCTATATTTGAAGGTCTGCTTAGTTCCAGGAGGGGAATCTTTCACTGACCTTATACCTTGAACAGTCTTACTCGTTCTTGTAGAGGTCTAGGACCTAGGACGACAAGGCTTTTCTGCTGAAACTGGATGCAAAGTTTCTCCTGCTGCTCTATATATCTACCCTTGGGATCAGTTGGTTTGCTGTTTGAGGGTCACCTTGATTCAAACATTGATGCAAAAGAACAGATCCTATCGGGTCAGAAAATGGTCCATCACCAGTAATTCCACAATTTGCTTTGTTAACCTCCGGTTATATCTATTTTTGGGCAATGTGAATGAGGTCAAATATTTGTGACAACACTGCCAAGAGTGGAAACTTAGAGCATGTGCTGCAGAAGTCACTCCTTGACATTCAAGGATTTCACCCTTTAGCTTAGGATTTCACCCTTCATATTTACTTGCTTTCACTGGCTCCAAGTCATAGTAGGCCTTTTGTGATTTTCCACTCAGGAATGGAGTAAGTATACTTGCCCACTTGACTGCAGGCCATCCTTCTCTTTCCGTTGTACGTGCAAAAGCCAGAAGCTATGTCTCAATGAGGTATGTTGTAATCATCATTTGTTAATAATTACTCAATATCCACCTGCAGAATCAGAGTCCTGCCTGTCTGATATATCATTAATCTCCTGTTGCAGAGTATGTTCTTCATTGACCTTCTTGAATGTCTCATCTTGTACAGTCAAAATCTGTTGAACCAGGATCTCAGTGATCTCCTTCTGTGCTTAAGCCATATCCATAGCATTTTCAGGCTGGGCTAACACTAACTGCTGCAGAGATGCACAATTTTTAGCAGTTCTCCTATTAGTTTCACGCTGCACAACAGTCCTCCAAACTTTCTCGATTTTGGTGGGACAGTCCTCATTTTTTGGTTCTGTCCTGTTGACCTGACATAATTTCCAGTAGTCCTGCTTTTGACGACAACCAGGGAGCTGTACCCAACAAGCATTGTTCAAGCACGCCACTAGACATGTCATTGGACACTAGGACCCTGCAAAGAGCACTGAAAAAGAGCTCTCTGCAGAGTCGGCCCTCAGTGGACTGACCTTAGACGATGGATAGGCAACTAGGCATACATTCACACATGGTTGACCTGCCAGTAATTTTAGCAGACTGACCCTTTTCCAGTTGGGTACACGAGCCGGTAAATGCCTAATGTCTGACAAAACCCCTGACACTACCCGGGGTCCATTTTAGTATGATACATTTTAATTTATCAGAGTTGGTCTGATATATCTGGTTTCTACCACCAGACCAGGTAATGTTGGCCATACAGCAATATATACTGGACCAAGGAGTAAAGCAAGTACTACAGGTCTTTTGTATGGCTGGGTTTAGTAAAAGGTACCTCCAAGGCTTAAAAGCCTGATTGATATAGTGCAGTGAAATCATAAACAAAGCAAGTGTCACAGGAAACAGCAAATATTAGAATACTGGTATCGACAAGAAAGCCTTGATCATATCATCTGGAGTTATAAAAAGATACAAGGGAAATTATATATGTAGTTTAGGACTCGTTTGAAATTACGCAAGGAGCTATGATCTCCATATAATATTTTGGATAATCAAATGATCACAATCTGTTAGAAAAATAATTTATCTCTGAAATGATACATACCTGATCGTCACTGCTGGTTCGCTCCTCCTTGCAGGATGCGTGCCTCGAAAGCACCGCACGTATGGCAATTTGGACACTGACTGCTCTAAGGGCACATCCTTAAGTGCTGACAATTTGAATTGGTCGTGTCACCTAGATGACCTAATTTCTGCAGTTTTTGGGGCCACACCATTCAGAGCCTAGGTAACCCTATTTCATTTTTTTTCGTCCCTGGTTCTGCGACCCATCGTGGTTTCAATCTTAGCCCCCCATTAGTGCATTTCTTAAGTTGTCTGTGTGTATTCTGGTACTGACCCAGGTGAGTGTGTTGGAATTTTAAGTTTCTCTGTGATCCTGACCCAACTTGTTTTACGATTTCCGATTACCTGTAATTATGGCCTGGCTAGTACCTTCCATTAATCTGTATATCTGTATTCCTGACCTTGGCAAGTGTTCTGATTTTGTCTCTCTTTGTTTTTTACATTAAGCCGGGTCATTCTAAGATCCTGTAATACATCTATCACTGTTTCTCCTGTTCGACTTCCCATTTACCTGGTGTTGGGGTATACATCTCATGACAATATTCAATAATTCACATAGGCTACTTCTGTAGATAAATCATTTGAAAAGATTTTCAATAACACAGGGGTTCCCAACCCGTGGTAATGGCGGCTGCATAGGTTGGGAACCGGCTCGGTGGGCCGCCATGGGCCGAGGCCGACAGGGGAGATCACAGGATCGCCCATGCAGAGCCAGTGCTATCGGAGCGCCGGCCCTGCTGTGTGTGCCTTCATGGGCCAGTGGTGAGATCAAAGATCTCCCTCACCAACCCAAAGGCACAGACAGGCAGGTTGCGGGAGAGGAAGGGAGGGATGAAGGAGCCGGGAGGAAAGGTCCTCCCGCGAGTTTGGCAATTCGGAGCGTTGCCGCAGCGTAACGCTCCAAGGATCTCGTGGGAGGACTGGACTCTGCCTGCAGCCAGAGGAGCTTTTTTTTTTTTTTTTTAATGGTAAGAAATTATATATTTTTTTATTAATTACTTCTATTTCCCCCCCCAAATATAGACACACACCCATCACCCACACACTGCACCCCTCACAAACACAGAGCACACCCTTCACACACACACACACACAGCACCCCCACAAACACACAGAGCACCCCTCACAAACACATGGAGCACCCCTCACACACACACGGAGAACCCATCACACACACAGCACCCCTTACACACACACACAGCACCCCTCACAAACACACAGCCCCCTCACAAACACCCCTAACACACACACACACACAGGTTATATATTTGTGTGTCAGGATAAGTATCTGTGTGTGAGGATGTGTGTCAATGTTTGTATCTGTGTATCTCTATTTGTGTCAGGGTATGTATCCTTAAGTGTGTCAGTGTATGTATACATGTGTCTGTGTATCTTCATGTTTTTCAGTATAGGTATCTGTGTGTCAATGTATGTGTCTCTGTGTATATGCATGTGTGTCTGTGTATCTGCATATGTGTATCTGCATATGTGTATCTGCATCTGTGTCAGGGTGTGCATCTGTGTGTCAGATACATACACTGACATACTAAAGGATACATACGCTGACACACAGATGCACACCCTGACACAAAGATGCACACCCTGACACACATGCAGATACACACACAGACATGCATATACACAGAGACACACATTGACACACATATACATATACTGACAAACATGCAGATACAGACACATATAAAAATACACTGACACACTTACAGATGCACACCTTGACACACATACAGATACACACCCTGAAACACAGATACACACCTTGACACAAATTCATATATAGAGACACATATATACATACACCGACACACATAGATATACACAATGACACACAGATATATACTCTGACACACATACAGACACAGATACCCACACTGACACACAGACATACAGATACAGACAATTACACACACATATACACTGACACACAGATACATACAATATCTGTATATGTATGTCTGTATCTGTATGTGTGCCAGTGTCTGTATCTGTATGTCTGTGTGTCAGTGTGGGTATCTGTGTCAGAGTATGTATCCGTGTTACACTGTATCTGCATATGTGCCAGGGTATGCATCTTTGTGTCAGGGTATGTATCTGTGTACCTGTATGTGTGTCAGTGTGTGCATATGTGTGTCTGTGTATCTGCATGTGTGTCAGTGTTTGTATCTGTAGGTATGTTTTTGTGAGTCTGTGTATGTATGTCAGTGTTTTTATCTGTATGTTTGTGTATCATTGTGTCTGTACATCTGTACATGTATGTATGTCAGTGTGTGTAACTGCATGTGTTTCAGTGTTTGCATCTGTGTATCTGCAGGTGTGTGTGTGTTTCTGTATCTATATGTGTGTCAGTGTTTGTTTATGTGTGTCTGCATGTGTGACAGTGTGTGTCTGGGGCAGAGGAGTAGCAGGGTGAGCCTAGGGCAGAGGAGAACAGGGATAAGCAGGGAGAGCCTGGGGCGGGGGAGAAGCAGGGAGAGTCTAGGGTAGAGAAAAAGGGGATATTGGACAGAGAAAAAATGTATAAGTTTGAAAGAAATGCAACTATATTAATTACAAACTTTTTGTTAATGGGAGGGGAACAATTTATGGAAATGGGCTGCCAAGTGGTACTCAAGTGAAAAAAGGTTGGGAACCACTGCTATAACAGATTTTAACTGTTTCTAATTCTGACTCAAACAAATTAATTTGAGACCTAGGTATCTGATGTGAAGAGTTGACAATGATGCACACAATTAATACAGTTGGCTTTCACAGCATATGAGTGTTTCAGGTCAGACAGACATTTTCGACAATATTTTCCTATAAACTGTCCAAAAAGTACAATAGAAGCTGAGATTGTTTTTAAATACATTTTGGAAAGTACAGAAAGTTACTTGGACAAGTTATATAAAAGGTAAGTTTATGTTTCCTGCTGTCATGGGTAAATAATGGGGAGTGGAATATAGTATTGTGTTTACGTTGAAAGCAGGGCGTCAGCTATGATCTTGTCTTGTTTCATTTTTACCATTGCTTGATTGAAAAATACATAATAAAAAAATTGACAATCAAAAAATGATTTCATGATAAAACACAGGTCAGTTACTCTCTAGTGCACTGGGGTGTTACCCTCGCCTAGAAAAGTTTTGTGTGATGTCATCACCTTTATTACATCATTCCTTGGACCATTCATTGCAAATACAGGTTCTGTAGAGGACGCTAAAAGGACAAAGCAATGTGATATCCTGATTAAAGTAAAGTTTATTTCCATCTTAGAAGGGAAACAGATAAGCAAATAATGTTTAAAATAAACGTTAAAAACTGATGTAACTGTGTGGCTTTGGTTAAAAAGATGTTCATTTATAGCTGAATTTTTAATTGTGGCATACTTGGTAGGTAGTTTGCTTTTCTTTTAATTAAAATTTAATAGACACATACAAAAGTAACTTGCAACAGGTAGTGATGATTGACGTAATAATATAAGTTGAGAATAACCGAAGAATAATGAGTTGCATACAATGTAAGCAAGATTCTCACTAAAATAGGTATTTTTGCCTCTCATAGTATTATCTGCATATGGTAAAGGAAAGATCTAGCAATTTCTGACAAAAGAAATGGTGCTCTAAACTGATACCTAAACCCTGAACACAACACATGTTATGCCAAGGTATCTGGTTCAAGAGAAACCCAATAGTATCAAGAAGCTAGATACAGTTCCTAAATATAGCAGACATGGTAATCATCCAATTTAGGAAGATAATTCAAAGGAAAATTGGATAGGATTAGGATAGGTGGGAAGGTGTGTCAAGAGCAAAGAAAAAAGAGACAAAGATGAAAGAGAAGACAACAAAAAACACAAAAATGGAAGTAATGTACTGCCAAGGATCAGGCCAATTAAACATAGGCTGTTACCACCACCCTTATATGGGCACCCAAAAAAGGTTTGGAATTTCTGTTTAAGATACTATGTGCATCTGCGTCGACGTCTGGAGAGTAAAATAGTCTCAACCAGTTTAACCATGTGTTTATGTATTCAGTGTGAGATTTATGGATGATGTCTTCCATGGCTTTCACCCACTGAACAAATAATGGTTCCCTACCCTGTATCCAATATTTGGGGAGCATTCTCTCCAGAGCTTCCAGTACGCTGATTGTTTTAAGGTTTTTGTATCTTTTAACTCAGCAATCCATAGTAATAACATGGTTTCCAGTTCAAAAGGAGGTGGATCGCCTGTTAACAGTGTTATAATTCAATGAACCGTTTTTCAAAATGAATTATAATTGGGCAGCTTACCAGACATGCAGGAACATTCCCCCCTCACCTAAGCATGGCCAACACCTGTCAGATATATCAGGGATTCTGGAATGTAGAAAATAATGATTCCTGTGCCACAATGGCAGAATCATTAAAGGTTTCTTCGATTTTTGAAGAGACAGAGCATGTATGTTCTAATATTTTTGCTCCCATTCCTCTTCAGATATGCCATCTACCATTTCCTCCTACATATAAGGATATAATAGGAGTAGCATATGTACATACTTAATATCTGACTTTATTATATGAAGATTATGCAATTTAATTTGTCACAGCAGGGAAACAGAGGTTTTGTTCAGAATTCATTGTTAATCAGCTGCGTTTATTTATTTAGTTTATTCCCATGCTTTAAGACTTCCAAGCCATTTTTCCACTTTAGAGGCTTAGATCCATTCTGGATTACTCTATCTACCTCACCTGTACTCACTTCAAACCGTTGAAGTCCTTGATCATACTCCTTAATCCACTTCACAGCATTTTGCCCTTTACTTTTTTTTTTTACATTCTTTGCTATGCAAATGAGTACAGACATGAGATGCCACAATAGCAATAGCAAGTGTTTCAATAACATACATGGTGATATATTGACATGATTTATAAAGAAATTGCACACATTTTATGAAAATAATAAGAAACAGGCTAGGCAGTGATGTCTAATTGGTTGGCAAAAGAAACGTAAAACATAGGTAGGCTATACTTAATATATATCAAAAACAAAGTTAAAAAATAAATAGTCTTAAAGCTGGCTGCACATGAAAATTATAGTCGGGTATAAGTGCGACTTTAACTTGTTTCACATGAATTAGTAAACGTGATCTTTAAAAGTTGTGGGTATGCTATTTTAACTTTCTGAAGATTAACTTGCATAAAAGTGCCCTACACCAGGTAGAAGAAAAATAAAAAGAGTAGATAGAAATAAAAAAATTTTACGAAGCGTTTATCAAAAATTTTGCAAACAAAATGACATCTGACATCCACAAAAAAAAAGCTTATCTCAGGCAGTGGGCCTATAGCCCAGATCAGCTGATTCCCTGAAGTGGCAAGCTTGATGTCAATTTAGGGAAGTTCATGTGGGTATTTGCAGGGTGGAATCAGAACAGGGCATCCCTCCAGCCCCAGGCCTATACGAAAGATAGCATCATTAGTCCACAGACTCGGATACTCTCAGAGGCCAAGTCCTGCCCACACTAGGATTAGTTTGAAGATCTGGATGATCATTGCTGGTTGTGAAGGTTGATCCTCTGACTGCATAGTCGATGCAAAGAGACTAAGCCTTGGGAGGCTCTTGGCACAGCTAGGCGAACAGCGGATTGGCTAGATGCATGCAAGATTGAGTCGCTCTGAGTAGGCCCCCCTCCCATCTCCAGTGACAAACTTCTCGTTTTCTCTTCCTGCTGCTTAGTCAGGATGTCTTTAGCACACTCTCATAGCCTCAGGACCCCACAAGACCTTGTCTAGCCTGATTCAGTGGAGCCGCGATGAGGGCCCTGAAGTGGGCTCAGGCTCAACAACTCAAGGGCATCCGCCATCTCATATAATGGAAATGCGGCAGGATTGCAGCTCAGAACATATGGTAAGTACAGATAAGTTAGCTTGAGGCAGTCCAGTGGGGACCGAGATATTATCCACAGGTCTGAGAGGGGGTAGGACTGCAGCGGAACTTTAGAGGAAACTGAAGGGTGAGGAGATCGTCCACCTCACCCCAACTCTGTTTTCAGTAGGCCACAGCAGCTCCCATGAGCTTAAAGCCTGGAAGGAGGTCTCAAT
Source organism: Pelobates cultripes (assembly GCA_933207985.1). Classification (NCBI taxonomy): domain Eukaryota; kingdom Metazoa; phylum Chordata; class Amphibia; order Anura; family Pelobatidae; genus Pelobates; species Pelobates cultripes. Next base: position 216,311,337 of record OW240914.1, on the reverse strand, counting down.
TTGCTTATCCAGGAACCCCTGACATAAGTACTATTCTTTAGTGGGTATGTCAGCTTGTTGGCCAGAATTAATACCCCAAAATCAGCCAAAGAAAAGGAGTTCCTGCACCACATGTCTGGTCCACTTGAAGGTCATTCTCAAGCCTCCTTTACCCTCTTCAAAAATTATCATGATGGTGAAGGTGAAGAGATCTTTTAACTGCACTTGGGTAAATCTGTCAGACATGAGGAATGCACTTTTCCAGTATTCCTAGGGATAGGGCACTGATTGGTTAGTTAGACTAATGTCCTCTCTGGAGTAGGTGTGGAAAGCATAAGAAATAAAAGTAAGTACATATCAAAAACAATATATATATTTAACTGCTTTTTTCAGTCTGCACAGTGAGGCAACTGTCAAAGTGATTTATGTCCCTTTAAGTGGGCAAATTACTGTGGACTAGTCTGTAACAGGCAAAGTAAGATGTATATTGAAATTGGTAGACAGAAAAGGTTTGAAATTGACATACTAATCTGAAGTGGGGGTGAACTGGTCTGGAACAGTTTGAAATCGAAATATTATTCTGGATCAGCCTAGATTAGTCACGTTTATCTGTATTTATCACGCTAAAAGGAATAATGTGGCCTGCAGTGGACCTAGGCAAGTGGTGTCATCTAATGCAAATACATAAATGAAGCCTGACTTGACCTTGCCTGACCTTAGAAGGAATTTTTTTTGAACATTTAGCTCAAATCATAGATTGTAAGATCTTCGGGACATATTCATATATATACGTACTATATGTGTATCTCTTTATATACTTATTAGTGACCACAACCCTTATTTGTGGACTAAAAAGAGCCTTGCTTTTTAATTTGTACAAGGTCAGCGCTATAACATAGTAACAATATTGTAAGGGAAAGAAAAATGCTGGATTGAAAGCACTGATTTTCTTGCTACACAAGTAAAAATTCTGCTTATTAAGTTAACACAATTTCCACATAACATTTGGAAAAATAAACAGTGTAAAGATGTGACTTTTTTTAGGGAAAAGAAAACAACCCTTGAAGAATATTGGAAGCAGAAAAGGTCTTCAGAGTTTGGGCTCCGTTTCCATGAGAAATTTCAAAACCCTCATCTCATCTCATTGTTTTCTGTGTATTTTATTTCTCTTCCCCAGTGTAGGAGTTTAACTCTTCACATGTTAGAAACCTTTTTCATTCCTGCTAATTTTTGTGATAGGGTCAAACCCAGACAGAGTGAGTCACTCTTATTAATGTTCTTTCAAGGACTAGTAACTTGTGCTGACACACCCAACATCAACAACTTTGGATATATAGCATCTCCAAAATTAGAGAACCCATCTCCAATTTCTCCTCGCCTCCATAAGTGAATTTAGAAGAGGGGAAAAGGGAGGATGCTTCTCCGGAAGCAATATTAATAGTGGCCAAAAGCTGAATTTTTTTCTTAAACTCAATATTAAATATGATTTTTTTTTTTTTGCACTTTTTTGTTTTGCTTTCTTTAAGCAGCCGTTGTAAGGAAAGAACATTGTTCCTAGGACTTTTAAATAGTTGTTAAAAAAAAAAAAAAATCGAGTGATTTACTAAAACATTTCCCTGTTGCTTAAATGGGGTATTCTTGCTGAATCTAGAAACTTTGCAAAAACATCCGGATATTTCCAAAACATTGGCATCTATTCACTAAACAGTGAGTTGGGGGACATTAATTACTGAGTTGTAAAAGTCAAATCGAAAAATACGGTATTAGATTTTTTCAACCTTAAATACATTTTGCAAGTAAGTATTTCACTCACCATAACTCACTGTTTAACGTGTAAACCTTTTTACATTTTGATATATCAATATGAAGAAGTGAATAAATATGTAATTTGAGTTTAGAAACTTTAGGTTCTATTTAGGTTTATCTGTCAAGGTTTTGCAAACATGATATTTTTCAACCAATCTATTTTAGTTCAGAAAACAAGTGTCCAACTACAGCCAAAAGCCACCTCCCCTACCATTTAATATTGGGACCTCGAGTGTCCCCAGTACGTGGGCATCATTATACCAATTTGATCTCAGGACATTCAGCATGTGTGAGTGGTTAGTTCAATAGCACTGTGTGCATGGACCTCCTTAAGTTGGGCTGGACAGATAGGCAGACATCCTTGTATATGGATGGGCCATTCTTTGTCGGATTAGTGCGCATATCGTTGTGGTCCAGTGCAAGCCTTTTCCCACATTTATATATCCCAATGTTGGGAGTATCAATTCGTATGTTTATGAAGCCAATAAAATATATATTTTTGGATATATTGGAAGAGTTCTTTTGGTTGGGAAAATTATGTAACCTGTGATTTATAGGTAATGCACAGGAGTATATTTGAGGAATTGTTTTAATCAATGGGCATCTTTTGTTACGTGTTCGTGGGGAGAATTTCAAAACTGATCCAACACCTGTGCTGGGTAAAGATCCCAAATAATGCTGTCAATAACTAGGTATTGGTTCGCCATGGTTCTAAGCTGCGATTTGCTATATAAAAGCAACATGTAAATCATCAGGCTTTTGTAAACGCAATCTACATAAATGTGGGACTGTGACAGTGAGTATGTCTAGTTCAAATGACTTTCTGAGAGTTGTGGATATGTTACCGTTCAAGTGCAGAAATCAGTTAATTTGCACTGTGACAAACTGCCATTTGCCACTGGGCATTGGAGAAGACTGATTGCCAGCCTCCTGCCATGTGACTATAGCCCTGGGATATATGGCATATGAAAACACTATTTGTGCCCTGTGACAAAACCGGAGATTGTGCACAAATATGACTATTGTCCATATTTTTTATGATTCCCTTCGTTTGTTGCACTGTTCCCCATGTGTTATATCTGTTGGTTCGGCTGGATAGACTACCAGACAAACTGTGGAGTTACTGGGTGGCCACCATTTCCTGTATCAGAGGCACATGGTGAGAACAATGGATGAAGCACATGGTGAGAACAATGGATGGCGGACATTTTAACTCACAGACACTGTTTTGACTTTTCTACACGGTGCCATCTCGCCGGTATTTGGTGCACAAAGACATCGTTCAGTAGTTTTAACCCACAGAACAGGGGACACATTTAACAGTAATTATTTTTCATGTAGCCTGTATATGTTCTGCGGAATCTGCATTAAACCGTGTCTTCCAAACTACTGAACAGATCTTGGTGAATTTTGGGTATGTGGTTCATATATATTTATTTTTTATGGGGTTATTGCATGTTTTGGGGTCCCTGTGATATGTTTTATAATACTGTATTTTCCTGCCTGTGATAATTAAGTTAGTCTATTCTGTTGAGATAATTGTATCACAGGCAGAGGGGAGGATTTCTGATGTAATGAATGGGAGTGTTAGCTGTGTTGTAATGTGTTGATTGGTTGTTCTTCAAAACCCTGTGGGCAGTACTATGTTTGTAGAATGTGAATAAAAGAGGCTGTATGTGCCAGTACAGTCAGTTCTTCTTGACCCTCAACACGCAGTCTTGTCTCGTGATTGGAGGGGACAGCTATACTCACACTGGGGATTGCTATGCTCTGCATACTCCCCTGAGCTTTAATCACTTAGCTCTTTTAAGAGCTTGTTCCTGATACGCTCTCCTGGAGGAGAGGTCTTCCCCACACGGTCCTGGAGGACAGAAGCTGATCCAGGGTGGACAGAAGACGGTGAGACTCCAGTTAAGCTACGGCGGTTGCGGAGTCTGCGGTGGTTGTGGTGTCCGGTGCGGTGCTGGTGGTCCTCGGCGCAAGCTAGGAAGCGTCCATCAACAGAAAGTACTCGGTCGGAGTACGGGGAGTTCTGTTACATGCACATTACCTAGGTAATGTGCAGATTAACTAAACTGATCAGTTAAAGTGCCAAAAAAATTTAATTTCTCAAATATTTCTCACATTACCTAGATAATCTGCACATTACCTACTAGGCACTAATTAAAGTGCAAATAAGATAGACATATCTCAGGTCTCTCCTGGTTATCCCCTTAAAACTCATGATTTCTAGGACTGCATGGAAAGCACCAGGGAGATCCAGGTGATAATACATGGGGCTTCTAGTCAGGGCCGGCGCTACCTGTAAGGCGGACTAGGCAGCCGCCTAGGGCGCCCCTTGGGAGGGGGCGCCGCCAGGAGCGCCGGCCCCCCTAATGCTGCAGCCGCCCGAGCGCTCTGTAAAGAGCCTCAGGCGGCTGCAGCTTTGCCCGGGCGGTGCGTCCATGAGGGCGGACCGCAGCGCCCGGGCGCAGCCTGAGGAGAGGGGCTGACAGGAGGAAGTGCTCAGCGCTCTCTCCTGTCAGCTCCCTCTCTGTAGCGTGGCCGAGCCCTCTATGGCATGGTCCGACCGGTACAGAGAGCAGCTGTCTCCTGTACCCGGCCGGACTAACAGGAAGTGCACACTGAGTGTTCACTTCCTTTTAGTCCGGCCGGGTACAGGAAACAAAAGCAACCTGTACCCGCGGACCAATAGAGGGCTCGGCCACGGTACAATAGAGGTAGGGAGGGTGGGGGGGAATAAAAGGACGGGGAGGAGGAATAAATGGACAGGGATGGGAGGAGGGGGGGGAGGAATAAATGGACAGGGGAGGGGAGGAATAAAATGACAGGAGGGGGGACGGGGAGGGGAGGAATAAAATGGACAGGGAGGGGGGGGAGGAATAAATGGACAGGAGGGGAGGGGGGAGGAATAAATGGACAGGAGGGAGGGGGGGACAATGGACAGGAGGGAGGGGGGGAATAATGACAGGGAAGGGGGAATAAATGGACAGGAGGGGGGGGGGGACAGGAGGGGAATAAATGGACAGGAGGGGGAACAAATAAATGGATGCAGGGGAGGGGAGGGGAATAAATGGACAGGGGGAATAAATGGACAGGGAGGGGAGGGGGGGAATAAAATGACAGGGAGGGGAGGGGAATAAATGGACAGGAGGGGAGGGGGGAATAAACGGACAGGAGGGAGGGGAACAAATGGACAGGGAGGGGAGGGGGAGGAATAAATGGACAGGGAGGGGGGGAATAAATGGACAGTGGGGGGGGGATAAATGGATAGGCAGGGTGGGGGGATAAATGGACAGGCAGGGTGGGGGGAATAAATTGACAAGGTGGGGGGGAGAAATTGACAGGGAGGGGAATTGACGGGGTTAGGAGGGGGAATGAGAGTGGGGAGGGGAGAAGAGAGTTACAACGGGGGAGACGAGAGTGACAAGGGAGGGGGAGAAGAGAGGGACACGCAGGGGAGAAGAGAGTGACAAGGGAGGGGGAAGAAGAGAGGGACAAGAGGGGGGAGAAGAGAGGGACAAGAGGGGGGAGAAGAGAGGGACAAGGGGGGGAGAAGAGAGGGACAAGGGGGGAGAGAAGAGAGTGACGAGGGAGGGAGAGGGGGAGAAGAGAGGGACAAGGGAGGGGGGAGAGATTGACATCCATCACACACACACACAATGCACCCCTTGCACACAGAAAAACGCACAATGCATTACACACACAGACACACACACACACACAAGCAATTCAACCCTTACACACAATGCATCCCTTACACACACAGAAACACAATGCATTCCTTACACACACTCAATGCACCCCTTACAGACGCACACACTGCATCCCGTACATACATTGAAACACACATTGCAGCCCTTACACATACAAACACAGATTCACACAATGCATTCCTTACACACATATCAGGACATCCCCTACTCCTGTGAACAAAATAATTGGTGGAACATGAAGGTGGACCCTGGGGCCCAGACCTTGAGCTGTGTAAAGGGCCCCCAAAAAATGGAGCTGCTTCCCGTTCTCCCAGAACACAAACAGCCTCCAGACGAGTGGAGCCAGACTGCAGCTAGAGCCCATCACCATCCTCATCTGATTGTAAGTAGGCAATCTAGTATATTATTCGTGGCACTAAGCTCTAATTTACCTCACATTAAAGGGACACTTTAGTCCCCAGAACCACTGCAGCTTAATGTAGTGGTTCTGGTGTCTATAGCCTGTCCCTGCAGGCCTTTTAATGTAAACACGGCGGCACTGCAGCACTTGCGTTAGTTAAAATGGGGCATTGTGATGTCATATGGGGGGGGTGGGGCGGCAAACTTTACTTTTGCCTAGGGCGGCAAAAATCCTTGCACCGGCCCTGCTTCTAGTCTGTCATAAGGGGCAGATTTAGTGACCACACTGCATGTATGTCTTCCCAGCATAGGGATCATGAAATCCTTTAATAGGTTTTCTGCAGCACCTGATGCAACATTAAATCAACCAATGTAAACTAAGAGTCATTAGATTCACATGTATGCGCTTTTCGGAGAAATCTAGAAAGTTAACACTTGCACAGATACACAATTCCCATAACAGAACATAACTCAATAAGGAGGGCTGGGGTAAAATGGAAACCTGGAACTGCTGAAAATTAGCCTTTTATGCTAATTGCAACAATTAAACATGAACCTATAACCCTTTGTCACAGAGCATTGTAAAGTTGCTCACATTTAAAAAAAAAAAAAAAAAAAATACAGTTTATGTTTACCTGTAATCCAGCGCCAGGGAGGCTCCCAATGCCGCTTTCCACAACCTCTTTGTGAACAACAGTGTGAGGTCCAATCAGAGACTTGTCAGCAAGGGAGAAGATCACATGTGTAGCCAGCGCCCCAACGACAGACGGCAGACACATGTGTAGCCAGAGCCCCAACGACAGACGAAACCAAGGCGAGACGCCAGAGAAACTTTTGCACTTTAACGAGACGGAAGCCGTTAATGTGCACATTACCTAGGTAAAGTGCGGAAAAATCTTGATTCCACACTTTAACGTAGCAAATCAGTTTATTTGCACATTAGCTAGGTAATGTAATGTTTATGGAACTGTTTATGTAATGTTTATATAATGTTTATGAATATGAAAGAAGTATTAAGACTTAAATGCATTGCTGTTGGACTCCACATCTGAACTACTTAGAGGAAAATGCCAAGCACCATAACCATTTCAGCAAACTATAGTTTTAATTATCATTAGCCGACGTTGCTGGGAGTGCCCTTGTGCCCACTCATTGTGGTCAAACCGTTCTGACTTTACTGGGGACTGCCAGATTCCTCTTTCCACCCCCTGCAGATAGAAATGAGAGCCAAAAACTCCTGTTCAGAGTTTTTGTTAGCTCTCCTGAGCTAAGCACTACAGAGCAGTATTTGTTCATTGACTCATCAGCTAATGATAATTAGCCAAAGAGCTAAGTCCTGCACCCCCAGGCTTAATTCAAGTAGAGAGTTTCAGGCTTTCATTGAGCTATAGTCCAGGCAGAACCCAGGTGAAAAGCCAAACTGTTTCAAAACATACAGACACATACACACAGACACACATACATACAAAGACACATACATACAGACAGACACACACATACATACAAACAGACAGGCACACATACAGACAGACATACACACACATAGACACATACACACAGACAGACACGCAGACACATACATACAGACACACATACATACAGAGACACACACATACACACTGACAGACACACACACACACACATACATACAGACACATACACACACACAGACAGACAGGTTTAACTGTGCAAGCTGGAGCTGCAACACATGGCGGAAGGCACCCGGTCGCAGGGGTCTGCAGGGGGGCCAGGCTCCTGGAGTGATGGACCCATTCGCATTTGTGACCACTGTACGCCACTGGTTGTGGTACATCAGCCAGTCATATCTAGTGCTTTACATAACACTGTTTTTTATAGGATTATGGTAAAAAAATATATAATTTTTCTTAAAAAGTACCATATGGAAGCCTGTATATGTTGCCAGAATACATGAGAGCTCCCTAGCTGTGCAGCTATAATATGGAAATAGAATTTGTCATCATATGTGTTCTCGATTGAATTTTTTGGCCAAAACTCAAATTGAAATGCCTGGCACAAGGCTAATGGCTTCCATTCCTCATGATGTATTATTCCTAAAAAGTTTAGCAATGGCAGCATAATGCTGTAGACATGCTGCACTTCGGCAGGGATTAGGCATTGTCTTACAAATTAAAAAATTACTATAGCGTATTAACAATGAAATACTGTGAGCTGATCTGCTTTAATTCAGGATCAAATGTTTTGTTCCTGCCTCTGTCAACTCAGATTCCATTAGGAATAGAACTGGCCCCACACAAAAAATTATGTCAGCCTAGATAAAGTAGTGTATTACTGATCGTTAGTGGTGACTAGGCTTAATGTCGAGAAAAGAATGGCAAAACAGTCTAGGAAAAGGAAAAGTGTAACAAGGAAAATAGACTAGCATGAGAATGGTAAAGGATCCAACACCAGTCAGTACAGAAAGCAGCAGTGGGTAAAATGTCAAAATTCAACAAATACAGAATGTATGCACTCTTAGATATTACTAGGAAAGCCATGACAAAGCAAATAACTGTCCGTGGAGAGGGTACATATTGCCATAGAAAGTCTTTCATTGGTCAGTGTATTATTATTATTAAGTGATAGTGATTCCTAGCCAGTGGAAAATTGGATTGACCTGTATCACCACCAGTGATATCCTTTCCCTTAGTGTTATAGCTCCTCCAAGTAGAAATACTGTTATAGCTTTACCCCTATACATTAACCGAGACTTAATGTTAGGAGTAGATCTGATTTTATTCGCACAAGCATGGTCATTTATACACGGACCCCCCACATGGGGTCTGTGTTTGACAACAAATCATAATGCCCTGGTGCCTCTGTGTCTGGGGGCTAACTGAGTTACTGCTCGCTAAATCACTTATCTCCCGGATACAGAAGGCCCAACACAAAAATACCTCCAAAACATAATAAAACCATACTTATAGTATATCCCTGGATAGGTCTGATCCAAGTGCCCATGTTGGCAAAATAGCGCACGGGTCCATGCAGAATTGACAAATCGCCACTGGGGTAAAGATTTGAGTGGCCTCTAGCAATGGTCATGTTCAAAAGAGTTCCATGATGGGCTTTGGCTGGTCAACTGTCAGGAGCTCCAGCAACAAAACAAGGGGTGCTCCTAGAGAGTGATTGCTCTATGCAGTTCAGTATAACTCCCCTCCAAAAAAGCAATCTCCTGGCTGACCGGGAAGTGGGGGAAAATGGAGGTGAAAGATGACAAGGAGATGGGGTCAGCCACGGGTGGGCCGGAGTTCCACAGGAGTTGTAGCTAAGTACTGCTACACTCCTCATGGCTCTCTGACTTTTTGGATGGTCAGAGGAAGAGGCGCTTTCAGCTGATGGGCTTGGAGGGGAAGATGATAAGAGCCAGTGGTAGTGAAAATAGTCTTTTGGGAAAACATAGGGGATAACAACAGGTATGTAGATGGTGACTACGTTGGTTTGTCACAGACCTTAATAAAATGTTAAGTGTTCTCCAGAGGCCTGGTCCAGGTTTTGATCTCATTTAGAAAAGGAAGCACTGTTGTGAAAATTGCAGTCCACAATTGACATCCATCCCAGTTGAGAACAGAGCTAACAAACACTATTTCCCCAAATTACACTCTAACATTGTTTGCAAAGCTAGGACATATATTATACATTTAAAGCATTGTCTTTAAAATGTGTGTTTCAAATGTTCCTAATAAATATGACAATGCAATAATAATGCTGTGGTTGTTGGACTGCAAAGTCATTAAAGCTCTGCATTAAAAATATGCATTATCTAAATACTATACCTTACAAATCAAGTTTTATATATTAAGACCATTTGACTCCGCTCTTTAACTCTGTAGACACCATCTTCTGGCCTTTAGCATGTATCCATGTACTTAAAGGACCACTATAGTGCCAGGAAAACATACTTCTATGCAAGTCCCCAAGCAAGGTGTACGCCCACATGGACCTTGTTGGGGACAGGGACACAAACTTACAAACCAATAGTAATATATTTACAATGTAAGGCACTCCCACACATAATACAATAAGCCTTCCCCTTTACTTAGGAGATAATTGAGTCAAGCACTATACTAAACTCAATTATCACCAAACACAAAAAACACACATTTTTACAAAACACATATTATCCCCATATATTCCCTGGTAGCCCTGATCTGGGTTACCAACATATCCAAAAATCACCCAGATCAGTTTAGGGGTTCAGAAATTTTATGGAAGTCATAGTTTTGACCGACCGCAGGCATGATCCCATGTCCAAAGCAGCATATTCATAAGCATAAAAAGCATATTCATAGGTATCACACACCATACCACAAACTACTCATGAACATATACAATATAACAGCCCACATATGCACAAATACAATGCTATAAAGCAACTGCAGCAACCCATAAATATCACAAGCATATACTGCAACATACACTCATACCACAATGTAAAAAAAATAGATTGGCATGCCAAGGAACTGCGAAATCCTGTTTTGGCACATTACTACTAAAAGGTTGTCTACCCCTGCCCTATATATATATATATATATATATATATATATATATTTGTGTTAGGTGCTCATGATAGTACAGAGTAAAATACCATAATTAAATGTAGGATAGTAAAAAGGGCAAGTCGGTTGTGGTGTGCCGGAACCGACGATGAGGTAGGCCTGAGAAAGAAGAGGGCAAAAATTAAGTAATCAAATTTATTACAGACAACCAATACAGATACATATATCAACCAGACGTTTTTGAAAGCATCCCTTAATTCTTGTACTGGGTTCGGTATGTATCGTGAGTAAGCGGATGTTTTTATAACATGGACTGGAATGTTGACACTGGAGGCTGTAGACGGTGCTCCTATGCGGAAGGAGTGCCCTGAGTAGTTAGCTGCTTTGAGGCCCAGTTGAGTGAGCAAAGACCTGACGTAGGTCATGAAGGTTGTAGTGGTGAGTACCGAACTTGTAATAGTAATAATGGTTGTGATGGTATTGAAATATGATGCTGTAGGTATGCATCCAGAACCTTGACGGGGCACCACTTGTTGTGCGTGGGGTAGTATGGAATGTTTACTGGTATGTGCTGGCTGGTTTTGGAGTGAGGTAGTGTTAGGATGTAATGATCCATTTGTTTTGTTAAGTGGGATTAGAGGAGAATAGGAGCAGATTGTGTTGTGTTGGTTGTAGTAAACTCTCTAGGTCTTAGAAATCAATAGAAAGCTATGTATATTGCTGCTTTGATGACAGAATTTGTATTGGTGTTCAAAGGTTTTAAATCAAGCAGGTTAGCTAATGCCTTGAAGATATGGTTATCTATGGGTAGCCTCTGTGATGTACGTGTGGGTTCAGATTTCTGAATGCCTCTGAGTATGGTCTTGATCTGGTGAGAGGCCATGAAACTAGTGTTGTTAGGTTGTAAGATTGGCATATGGTGTTGAATGCCTGTGAGATTAAGTTTGATAGTGTTATATGACATTTTAAGTTTAAGGTGGCAAAAAGAAGCAAAACCCAAAAAGGATGTCATAACAAATGGTTGCATGATGTTATGTTCCAAAAGGAATCTTTTGAATAGTATAAAAGCCCTGTCGTATGTTTTGTGTGTATTCTTTGATAGTGCCAATTGGGACAGTGTCCTGCTATGATGCATGATGATGTCTAGTCCAGTATTAGTTGTTGAAATGTTGGAGTGGTAGTGGCTGTGAGCGCAGCTGACGGGAGTGCTTGATGAAATGCCTGAAATTTAAAATGAGACAAACTGTCGGCAGCTGTGTTACATATTCCTGGAACATGGAAACAATATATAAAGAAATTGTGACAAGCTGCCAACCACGTGAGTTTCCTCAGAAATCTCATGATTGTAAGGGATTTTGAGCGACCTTTGTTGATGATGTGACAGGTTGTCTGAGTAACAACGAACTGGCATGTTTGCCCATAAATGACCCCATGCATCCGCCACAATGGGATAGATCTCAAAGAGAGCTGAGGTAGTGGAAAAACCTTCCAAATCCTGAACTGCTGTAGGCCAGCTGCCCCAAAGCCATTCGTTCCCAAAAATTGCTGCAAAACCTGTTGTAGATGCTGCATCTGACCAAATAGTAGGTGATGAGTCAGTCAATTGAGGGAGGAACATACTTTTACCATTTCAAGTGGTTAAAAATTCCTTCCACATGCGTAGGTCTGCCGTAGCTTGGTTATCTAAGGACTGTGTGTCGTGTAGGAAGAGTGGAAAAAGATACAAGAGTCGTGATATGAAGGAGCGGCCTTAAGGTATGATACGCATGGCAAACTTTAGTGATCCCAGCAGGGACTGTAGCTCTTTGCGGTTGCAAGTACCGAACTGAAGGTACCGGTTGATATAAGTAAGAATGTTCTCTATCTTATCGTGTGGTAGGCTTGCTTGCATTGTGGTTGAATCTAATTGAATATCCAGGAAAGTGATAATTGTGTCTGGCCCCTCCGTTTTCTTAGGGGAGATTGGTACACCTAGTTGCTCGAATAGCTTGGTGGTAGCTTTGAGGCTACTAGGAGGGGAAGTATTTTCCTCGACCAATAAGAAGTCGTCCAGGTAATGTAATACCGTAGGACATCTGGCTATGTTCAATAGTAACCAGCACAATGCTTCAGCAAATGTGTCGAAAATAGCTGGGCTACTTTTGGACCCAAAAGTTAAACAGGAGAAAAAATAGTAGTTCCCGGCCCACTTGATTCCATGCAGGTGCCACAGTGTGGGGTGGATTGGTAGCAATTTAAAGGCGTTAGTGATATCGGTCTTACTAAGCCAGGCTCCGACCCCTGCTTGTATGATTGCTGTAATGGCGTGATCTATGGTGGTGTATTGCAGGGAGAATTCCTCGGAGGGTATGAGGGAATTAAGACTGGGGTTGGCCGATGAGTGTGGTGCAGACAAGTCAATGATGAGTCTCTGTTTAAGGGAAGATTTCCCTGTGACAATACCAATGGGGTTAGTACGCCATTCTTTGAATGGAGGAGCTTTGAAAGGCCCCAATACGAAACCCTCAGCGACTTCTTGGGCTAAGAGAGTGTCAACAGCTGTGGGATTATGTTGTGCGGATTGTAGATTAGGGCATTCCAGAGTCCCGGATGGTATGTGTAGAATACCCGTATGGAAGCCTTTTGTTAAAACAGAGATAAGAAAGTCCACCAAGTGTTTAGAGGGGTGATGTGACATAAATGCAGTAAACACCGGCATATTAATGGACGTGAGGTAAGGCTTAGAATACATTTTATTTGGACACATGGTTTTTGCATGTGCCCTAAAACATTTTAAACAGATATGCAATAATCTGCAACCGCTATAATTACAAGACCCAACATTGAAATTATTACATATCTGAGACTTGCCCAGGAACTTGATCGGGCGTCCCAGTTTGTCTCTAGTCACTTTCTCTGGGACACCAGAGGAACTAGCTCCTTGCATGGAGGCATGTTCGTCTGCCGTGTTGGGACAGAAGTTTGTCGTATGGGCTGTAGAGGAGCAGTATGCACAAGCCGGTGTTCTCAGACCTGCAAAGTGTCTGCAAAATATGATGGTATCTATCCTTCCCCAGTAGGATCTTGTTCCATACTGGGAGAACGCTTCAGACACTTTTGCAGAAAAAGACCTATGGTAGTCATAAAAGGCTGAACCACGATATTTATTGCCCAGGTCTACCAGCTTGTGCATATAAAGATCAAACTCCTCTCTTCTATTGGGATAGACCGTACAGATGACATCCTGGTAAATACCAAAGGCCAGTACAAACTCGGGGATAGTCAGTTTCCTGTTTAGGCGAGCGTCCCTAGATCTGACAACAACAGACACATCATCATAAGCATAAGTCTTATTTTCCACAATATCCTGGGAGGCAATCAGCAGGGAAGCTAGGTTGACGTCTTTACCTTCCAGGATGTTTATTTTTATGTGCTCAGGGATCATATGAGCAGGGCTAACTTCCTGGTCATCCGAGGTAATGGTTGGAGGAACCAATAGCAAGTCGGCTGGTGCTTGTGAAGCAGCAGTGGGTGGCCCTGCTAGAGTAAGGGCCGTGGTGACCGACTCAAGTTTCTCCAACCTGGAGTTGACCTTGCTCATGGATGTCATGAGTGAGGATAACATAGAATGTATGTTCCCTGGGTTGGACTGGCTAGGTCTTTCACCGGGATCCATGTTTTTTGACGTACGTAGTAGTTTGAAAAGTTCTGCTTTCCTTGCTGTAGCGGGGTAGGGGATTTGTCGTCTCCTTAATTCGGTAGTTATACGAGGGATCGTCCAGGATCTGATCGATGCCGGACTATTTACCTCTCCTCCTTGTGTAGGAGTGATAGCTCTAGCTGGAGTGCTAGGCAGGGAGAAATCCTCTACCCCTTCCTGAGACATACTATAACCAAAACAATTAATAGTGTATGAAAACCACACAAAATTGTACTGGCAGGCTAGCTAAGCCGGATGGCGAAACATTACACTTGTTTGGTGACAGGTGAGGCCCTACTAATTGCCAAGTGACTTGAGAGGCTCTATCTATGCGTTGGCGTGAGGGGATTTGAGGCCACCCGTCGTAGTGGCAGGAATTTTAGGCCTCTCGGTGACTGTAACATAGAAAACAGGGAGAGGGAGTGACAGGTGAGGCCCTCTCTATGCAACATGCGAGGCAGCTAGCTAACGTATGGCCCGTTGGGTTATTGCCTCTGAAACGTTGAGGCGGGGTGTTGGCCTCGCGGGACCACTAACTGATGGCAATGCCAAGAGGGGTAAATACCTATTGGGAAACCTATGACCCTATTGCCAGTACTCTAACCTAGGGGGGGAAGAAATGAATTGTATGGCAGAATACCATATGAGCAGGTATACGTACCTGGTAGAATGAATATCTCACAGGAAACCGTGTGGTGAAATATATATTTTAAACCTGGACGGCCTGAAAATGGGTATAGTGAGTGTGGACTGTGTGGGAATGAAGTAGACTGTATAGCCCGTACCAGTGATGTTTTTTACGGCTTGATTTGGCGTTACTTGGTAAAAAGTGTAGTGATATACCTTGAGAGTATAAATGTGTTACTAAGGCATAGTGATGCCGTGTCTTAATGCACATTCCTGTATAAAACAGTGGGGAATATATGATGGTATAAAATAGAAAAGAACATGTATGAGGGAGGCCGTGCCTATATTTGACCAGCGTTATATATGATATGGAATGGAATAAAAAAAGGCCAGTGATACACAAAATGCCTTAAAGTGATGTAAAGTTATATATATGTATATGATATATCTGTATTGAAAAAGACGTATGATTGGTTGGATCAGTACGTGATTCAACCCGAGAATTTATTACTTGTAAAAGGAAACTGTATATATATGTGTTGTAGTTATAACACAGAAATGAGGCCTGTAATGTAGGCTGAGTCCATTTGAATGAATGGATAAGTATGGCAGACCCCTGAAAGCGTGGGAGTCAAAATGATCCATACAGATAAGTGAGCTTGGTATTTGTATGGACATAATACAATACTGATACCTTTAAACAGTAATAGAAATAATCTGTCTATTTAAACCAGCAATTCATTAACCGAATGTTATATACATGAAATGGTGAATGTAATCCACGAAAGGATTATGCGTAATACATAGAAATAAACCGAAACCCAATGTGAGGGAAAACAGAAGTTGGAACGAATAGTTTAAACGTATGAATTTTATGCGAACCGCAAGCGTGTTTGAGCGTAACATGAAAAAAGTGCCGAACGGCAAAACAACCGAAATGATAATCTGTTCCAATGACATAGAATAGTTATATGCGAAATGACTATTAATACGAATATACCGCTTAGCCGAATGACCGTACGAATGGAAACCGCGAACGGCTTGTACAAGTTTGTGACATATCAGGGAAAACCGTAAAGCGAGGACCCGTGCTGTACCGTACGCCGTGGGAACCGATCCTGGCGTGACAGGTAGGTCTGACTTACGGTTTAGGAGTCCCTGGGACGCGATCTACGACGAAGACCGGGGTCAGAAGAAGCTGGATGGACGGAAAAGGCCTGAACAGGATTCCTGGACGCAGCTTGCCGCGGTAAAACCTTGTGGATACTGAAACCAAGATGGCGTCTGAGAGAACCCGGAAGTGGATCCTCATTCAACGCTGACCTCGAACGGTAAGGAGCAAGGTAAGGGGTGTGCCTTAAGTAGGCTAGGGGTGGATACCAAGCACCTCCCACAAATCCAGGCAAATTGCCTTAATACATATATATATTCAAATGTATTTCTTTATTTTGTGTAAATCCCCTTGTCCCCTTGCTTAATCAGAGTTTATTAAGGGAGAGAGCAAAATATAATATTATACACTTACAAGTGGCAGTGCCCAGGAGCTGCTGCTGCTGTGCTCTCTCCGCTACTTCCAAGACGACTTATTGCTTCGCTCTCCTGTGAGCACAGTAACCCCAACCCTTGGTGCTATGAGCCAAGATGACCTCTGAATATAGAAAACAATAGCATGCCTCGACTCATGGACCGCTGACTCTGCTGCCCAAATGAAAACGCAATGGGAGGCCCCTGAAATTCCTTATTAAAGGAGACTAGGCATGTGCAAAACTTATTGAAACAGGATAGATTTCAAACATGTCCCTTTTTTTAAAAAAAAATACTTAGTTACACTTGAGAAAGCTTCCCCAGATAGCCACACGCACAGGCAATGGCTGGTGTAAATCTATTTTTTCCAAAAAAATTTTAGCTTACCACAACCCGTCCAGAATAAAAACCTTAGTGTTTCTAAACTATTGCAAAATAATTTTACCACGTAAAAACTGGTAGGCCGCTGCCCCACTTGCCCCTATGGACGAGTCTCCACTGATGTGAATTTGTTTAATTTACTATATCATATTCTATACTGAATATTCTTCACAATAGACATTTTAGAATTCACTTTCAAATACATACTTTCTGTTATGTTGTGTTATAAAGCACTGTAAATCATCATACAAATGAGATTTTAATGTACCACTAGCATTTCAGTGAAAGATACAGTATTTGTCAGGGGTGTGAAAACTTTTGCAAGACACTGTACATATTTATATATTCTATTATAAAGTGGATATTATATACATTCTGGAAAAACAAACTAGATCTATCCGGGATAAATAGTAAAAATAAACCAGAAAAACATTAAATTACTTTTAATACAACGACTCACTGCCAATATTAACCACAGACGGTGTATATTACAAAACACAAAATAAACTGGGAATTTAAACATTTCTTAGAAAGCAGTAATACATCTACATTTAACAATAACAAAGCAGTTAACACCTTGCATGCCAGCAAGATGTTCTTCTCACTAAATAGTGAGTTCTGGTGATTTTTTTTTCATTTAGTGCAGTATTGCCAAATTGATTATAGCAGATCTATATCACCTGGTTGGAAATTACACCAGTGGAAAAAAAATGTTAAAATCACCTAGAAATGTGTTCATGTAATGCTTCATTTTCTTTTAAATGTGTATTATAGACAGTAATCAACATCACCATACAGTTAATACCAGGCACAGCCAGGGCACATGTTCCATTGAAGCAAAATAGGTAAATACAGAAGTGTGGATTTCTACATTTAATCTTTTTTTCAAATGTCGAAACACATATGTGTTAAAAATAGGGGATAACTAGACATAATATTAAAAATCCAGGGAGGTGACATTTCCCCTTTAAGTTGCCCGTGCATTTTTAATTTTTTTTAACATTACAAATCAGATTATGAAATTTACACCCACGCTGTTTAAGAGGTTTTGCAGCCTTTAGCCTTGCAGCCTTTTTAGTTCCATAAGTGTAAAATAGTGGTTTCTCAATCCTATATTAATGCACATTAGAAGTACAACAGATCTTAATGACATGACATTTATGCCAGTAAAACATATTTACATTGTAGTACACAGAACAAGCAGCCAGAACATAATGTCAGCATATACAAATCATTAGTACATGGCTGAAGAGCAGCTAAGCCCTTTGTGGCTATGTTGTCCTGAAATCAGTTCTGAAAATTAAACAGATATAGGAAAAAAGAAAAAAAAAATACACATATGACAGAACCTGTTGTTTCCAAGAAGCTTGTCCATTTTGGGTGAATTTTAATCCCCAAGGAGTATTCCAAAGACGCATGGGTTTTTAAAACTGATTTGTCAAGGCTTTCCAGGAAGTAACACATATGTGGATGGCAGGCTTGGTGAAGAATTTGAAGTTCAGCATGCTTTTCTTGTCATTATTCTTAATGTCAATGAAATTTGCCAGCCTCAACCTCGAGAAACCGAATAATATTATTAATATTAAACTCATAGCCACGGGAATGGGACAATACACGTGGATACAAAACATTGAGAGCTGTTTATCACCGAAAAACATCATGTCACACTTTAAGTAATAAGTGTAACTCACCAGGAATTGGCAGGTCATGGAATCCAGACGGCTTGGATGGATTTCATCCTGTGTGTGTAGAACAGAGTTTAGAGTTTTGTCAGAAAGAGAGCATTTAGCTACACTCTTCTTTTTAGGTTTTCTACCATTTCAATAGCTGCAATGTTAAAATGTATCGCCTGGGCTGGAGGGAAATTGTCTCCACTAAGACAGTTTGTCCTTTTCCCGGTGCAAATTGTTAATGATTATTTTAACCCCTACCAATTTTATGCCACTAATTAAACAACAAGCAAGATGCTATGCCTAGAAAGACGAAACCACAATTTGACGTGTAGATTCATGTTAAAAAATAAATTCCATAATTGTAATTTTTTATGTATTTGTTCATTTGAAGAAATATCTTTTTTTGCAATATAGGGTACAGAAAATATTCTAAACATGTATTTCAATGTAACTGAATGCTGCTGTGACATACATAAATGCTCTAATGTGGGGCAAGGTCTCCTTCTGCCCATTGGTTACATATTGATCCATATTGATCCATGGTTTTGCATAATTTCCACTGCCTCTTAATGTTATGTCGGTGTGCAAAAAAGTGCTCACCTACAAATAAAGATTTGGCTGAGAAATGTGAAGACCAGCTGGTGTGGAAGTGAAGTACCCAAAGGGATTGTATCTGCCAGTTAAAGTAGGTGTCATAGTTGGACTTCTGGAATAAGAGTGGTGTAAGCCATACCTGCTTTGCAGATTGTCCTAGTTGTATAAGAGTATGAAAGTGAGATACCCCAGTAAGTACACCATGTGATACCTCCTAAGATTTCAAAAGGACAAAGAGTAAAACTTTAATTTTAGGGGTGTTTGTCGGAGTATGGCCAGGAGAGGGGCTATTCTGAGACATTATATGTTACTTACTAATAACAATTTATGCAACTAAATTGTAATTTAAAAACAAGATCAATGTTTCTTATTTACGACTGAAAGTAGTATAGTATTTGTAGTACAGAGACACAATACTGTGAGTTTTATTTCTGTGGAGCTCTGTTACACTTATTAAAGTGTGACCGAGGGATTGGGCCCAAAATAGGAACTATCTCTCATAAATAGGGACACTTGGGAGATATTCCATGCTTTCTATGCCTGAGTGTGTAATGAACAATGGTATGACTCCAGCGAAGCAAATATTTAGTTGCCAGCATTATTCACTAACCTGTGGATTGTAAGAAATTGACAATAAAATTGCAATTTATAGGCCAAAATTTCCTAACTTTGAAAAAAATCTCCTGTTTCCTGTTTCAGCTTGGTCTATAATTGGTAATTCCCAACTCAAGTTCCCACAATTCGCAGTTTGCACAATAATACACAATGTTTTGTTGCCTTTTATCCATTGAATTAAAATTTCTCTAATTCGATGATGCATCAGACTCCCATCATTGTCAGCCACACTATTTGCTCCAAGAATGCTTTCTAAAGCCTCGGGAGTTACTTGAGTTAACAAAACTTTATTTTAAGAGAAACAAATTTGCAATGGTAAGAAGAAAAGCTGTTAAATTAGCATTATATAAGATATAAGCTGCCAGCTTGGCCGATGCCATTTTTAAAATCTGGTTCATTCTGCGGTTACTCTATAAAGGTTTATTACTGCGTCGACCAATCCAACCTCATTGTGTAATACTTTGTCCCAACTTGTAGGCCATCTGTGCTCTTACACTCAGCCTTATACATTATGATTATAGTTCATGTGAAGAAGAAGGAAAAAAAATGTTCCTGACCTTTTTTTGGAATTCCGACAGCGCTAAATTATGTTAGGAAAGTCTGAGTGCAGCACAAGGTTGTAAATTACAACTAAGTCACAATTGAGAACTGGTTTGGAAAATATTTGGGAGGTTTTTGTTCGCTTGTTTTTACTTTTATGATGCAATCAACCTGCGCTTAATGGTATTAATACTGGAATTTACTGCTTTCTGGAACTTAAAGTGTTCTAAATTGTTTAATGCCCTTGATGAACTCTTGGCTCTCTTTGTATTCACATTTATCACGAAAAGTATGCGGAATGTATTGTTCAGGACACCTAGACATTCTTATTGCAGACATGTATGCTTATAATATACTGTGTAGAAATATATTCTTCACTTTGAATCCTATTTTATTACAGTAATTTTTCTATAAAGCTAGTGTTAAATGGAGCATTGGACACTTTGTGATGTGCTATTTCAGTTCAGTTTATACCGATGCCAGATTAAGATTTGCATGTCAGTGCAAGGGGGTTCAGTAATTCTGATTAGGGGTTAGTGTTAGAAACGAAGAAGGTTCAGGAGGAAGTTTTAGGGATTTGGATTTACAGTAAGATGTGTGCAAGTTTCTGTGAATTCTTTGGAGCTGCTAGTGCTTCCTGTCTATGGGGTTGCATCGAGCATGTCTGGAGATTGACCATACAACAGTACAGGCAAACAGCAATTATGTCACGCAAGGGCCATCATTTTAGTGTTTGGAGGTGATGATGCTATTCCTCTGTCTGGCAATGAAGAACCAATGAATATCAATCTTTACTGCCAATGATTGATGACTAACTGATTGTGTCAGAATCACAATGTTAAGACACCCCTTACACAAAGGAGGGAAACCGCCGTTTACTGAAGCTTCCCTTTTCGCAATAATGCAAGCTCCATTCGTATATACTTCAACCGTACGAACTGCAACCAGGGGAATGCGCCAATCTCCCGAACGGGACCCATACGAATTGTCAGGGTTTCTTTGCTGTTTTAAACAGCAACCCTTTCTGTGTCAGTGAAAGAGTTTTCAGCTGCAATTACTATCAGCTCCTTCAGCATGTTGCCACGGTTACTCACCTGAGAGTAGTAATCAACCCTGCTGCTAATCAGTGCTGCCTATTTAAGCAGCAAATCCCAGAACCTCCTTGCCCTTGCGTGGTTTCCTGTTCCCCAGAAGTCTCCTTGTTCCTGTGTTTCCTGTTTGCTCCTGGTTCCTGACTCCGGCCTTGTTCCTGACTCCGCTGCTCTCCGTGCTCCTGATCCTGGCTTGTCTGACTACCCGCTCTGGTGACTGACCCCTGCTTGATTCCTGGACTTTGCTTTTGTTATTTATTTGTTATTTATTAATAAAGGTGTGTTTGCATCTAGTTCTGTCTCTGTCTGGTTCCTGGTCCCTGACATTACGCAAGGGCCATGAATACAGATGGTACAGGCAAGACACCTATACCTAACCTACTTACCCGGTGGGACCAGCAGAACCACTATTTGGACCAGTATGCCCATCTGGATCCAGTACCCGGCCAGCCTGCGATTGCGGCCGTCTCTGCCTCACTTCCTGTTCTAGCACCGGTTGTAGCCCCCAAACCTGTAGCGGCTAGAGGAATGACTGGGTCTGTCCCGCTCCCTCAGTGTTTTGGGGGCAACCCAGCTCAGTTCAAAGAATTTATAAATCAGGTTAAAGGATACCTTGAAATCCTGCCCCTGACAGTTCCTACAGACAGTGACAAAGTTCACTTCATGATTTCTTTGCTGTCTGAAAAGGCCCTAGCTTGGGCAAAACCTCTCTGGGAGGCAGAGAAGCCTATTATTTACAATTACCCTGAATTTGTTGCGTCCTTTAAAAGGGTTTTTGATATTCCAGCTCGCTCCACCCCTACTGCCGAACTACTCATGTCTAATGCTCAGGGCACAAAAACTATTGTCGAGTATGCCAGTGAATTCCGTACCATGGCAGCAGAGGGTGGC
This sequence comes from Pelobates cultripes, assembly GCA_933207985.1. NCBI lineage: Eukaryota > Metazoa > Chordata > Amphibia > Anura > Pelobatidae > Pelobates > Pelobates cultripes. The sequence continues at coordinate 216,289,305 of OW240914.1, read as the reverse complement.
TGGAACAACGAGACTCTCGTGGCTGCCTTTGCACAGGGCCTCTCCGATGTGTTTAAAAATGAGATTGCAGCCAGAGAATTACCTAAAGATCTTGAGGAACTGATATCAGTTGTCACCCTCATTGACATCAGACTCCGAGAGAGATCCTCATCCAGGAAACGCCTGCGGAGGCCTCCTGTATATTTGGCACCGAGCTTTTCTTGCCCACCCAAACCTCCCTCACCTCCCATGCCTCCTGGTCCTGAGTCCTCTGTCTGTGTGGAGCCAAGGCGGTTAGGCTTCTCACGCCTCTCGGTTGAGGAGAGAGCCTTTAGGAGGAGGGAGGGCCTGTGCCTATACTGCGGACACCACGGTCACATGTTAAAGTTTTGCCCGATTCGTCCGGCAAAGGGCCCGCACCCAAGATACTGTCAGGGGCAGATCTTAGGTGGTCTTTCTGCAGACCCAAAGATATATGTGGGCAAACCCTTGGTGCCTATTATCCTCTCCTGGCCTGATTCATCCATTAAAACCCGGGCATTTCTTGATTCTGGGGCCGCAGGCTTGTTTATAGATTGTGCATTTGCATCAAAGCACTCTATACCCTTACAGCCTCGCGACTTTCCACTAGCCTTCGAAGCCATCGATGGCAGACCAATACAGCCAACCCACGTGACCCAAGAAACCGTGCCCATATCTCTGGCTGTAGGGGCTCTACATCATGAGACGATCCAATTCCAGGTCATTTCCTCTCCATATTACCAGGTTGTTTTGGGATACCCTTGGTTACAGAAGCATAACCCCATAATTGATTGGCGCAAAGCTGAGATATTATCATGGTCCCAGCAATGCACATTTTCCTGTCTCCAGAAACCGGTCAAAGTTTTGGGCACATGTTCTGCCTCTTCCTTACCCGCTGAGTACCAAGAATTCCAAGATGTATTTGATAAAGGTCAAGCCAGCGTTCTGCCACCGCACCGTCCGTATGACTGTGGTATCGAACTCCAACCTGGTGCCATTCCTCCCCGTGGCCGGATTTATCCACTGTCTGTAGCAGAGAATCGAGCCATGGAGGAGTATGTTACCGATGCACTTGCTAAGGGATTTATTCGGAAGTCATCTTCTCCTGCCGGGGCCGGCTTTTTCTTTGTGAAAAAAAAAGATGGCGAGTTGAGACCCTGTATCGACTATAGGGGTCTCAATCGCATTACTATTAAGAATGCCTACCCCATTCCATTGATCACGGAGTTATTTGACCGCCTCAAGGGAGCAACGGTCTTCACTAAACTTGATCTGAGAGGGGCATATAATCTCGTCCGGATAAAAAAGGACCACGAATGGAAAACCGCATTTAACACCAGGAGCGGCCATTACGAATACCTAGTAATGCCCTTTGGTCTTTGCAATGCTCCGGCGGTTTTCCAAGAATTTATAAACGACGTCCTGCGAGATATGCTGCAGCAATGTGTGGTGGTTTATCTTGATGATATTCTTATCCATTCCACATCTCTCGAGAACCATCACGCAGACGTTTCTCGTGTTCTACAGAGACTTAGAGAAAATAATCTGTTCTGCAAATTGGAGAAATGTGAGTTTAACTGCAAACAGGTCACATTCTTGGGATATGTTATCTCAGATGCTGGATTCTCTATGGATCCAGAGAAACTTTCGGCTGTACTAAAATGGCCTCGACCTACGGGTCTTCGCTCTATACAACGTTTTCTGGGCTTCGCCAATTATTATCGGAAGTTCATACGCAACTTTTCTTCCTTGGTTAAACCTCTCACGGACATGACCAGGAGAGATGCTGATCCACAGCATTGGTCACAGGAGGCCATTACTGCCTTTGAGTCTCTCAAAGTCGCCTTTGCTGTTGCTCCTATACTGGCACACCCTAACCCTGCCTTACCATTCATTCTGGAAGTCGATGCGTCTGAGACAGGAGTAGGCGCCCTCCTGTCTCAACGTCCTAACCCTGAGAGCTCCAGGCATCCGTGCGGGTATTTCTCGAGGAAATTGAACCCGGCGGAATGCAATTACCAGATTGGTGATAGAGAACTTCTAGCCATAATTTTAGCTCTCAAAGAATGGAGGCACCTTCTTGAAGGTACTTCAGTGCCAATCCTCCCCCTCAATCCTCATCCTCACAGACCACAAGAATCTTACATATCTTTCCGAGGCTAAGCGGCTTTCCCCCCGGCAAGCTAGATGGGCTCTTTTCCTATCAAGATTCAACTATGTGGTTTCTTACTTGCCCGGTACTAAAAACATTCGGGCTGATGCCTTGTCTCGACAGTTCTCCCCTCCATCCAGAGAGGAGATAACCCCTACTCCTGTGATTCCTCCGGACCATATACTGGCAACCATCCGCACTAGCCTCACATCACCCCTAGGCGAGGAGATTCTGGCTGCACAAATTAATGCTCCTCCAGAGAAACCTAATGGCCATTGTTTTGTACCGATTAACCTCCGTACTAAACTATTAAGTACATACCACGACTCCAAAGCAGCTGGACATCCAGGCAAAAACCAGTTAATTTGGTCCGTCTCCCGGCAATTTTGGTGGCCTAGTCTCCGTTCGGATGTCACCGCTTTTGTAGCTGCCTGTCCTGTGTGCGCTCAAAATAAAACCCCACGACGCCCTCCAGTGGGTCTCCTGCAAACAATACCTAATGGTGAACGACCCTGGACCCACTTGTCCATGGATTTTATCGTTGATCTTCCGGTCTCCCATGGCAATACAGTCGTTCTCATGGTTGTTGACCGATTCTCGAAGATGTCACATTGCATTCCCTTGAAAAAACTACCTACTTCCCAGGAACTTGCAACAATTTTTGCTCGGGAGGTCTTTCGTTTGCATGGGTTACCTAAAGTGATAGTCTCAGATAGGGGTAGCCAGTTCGTGTCCAGATTTTGGAGAGCCTTTTGTACACAAATGGGAATTCAGCTTTCCTTCTCCTCGGCCTACCACCCGCAATCCAATGGTGCAGCAGAACGAGCTAACCAAACACTGGAACAGTTTCTGCGTTGCTACATTTCTGACCACCAGAACAACTGGTCTGATCTGCTACCCTGGGCGGAGTTTGCCCACAATAGTGCGATTAATGCCTCTTCCCGGCTATCCCCATTCTTGGCGAACTATGGGTTTCAACCGTCCATGTTGCCTGATACGTTTTTGCCACAGGGGATACCGGCATTGGAGGAACATCTCAGGGAACTCCGTTCCACTTGGGTGCAGGTTCAGAACTCTTTGCAACGCGCAATGCAGAAATACAAACTCCAGGCCGACCGCAGACGCCTTCCTGCTCCTACCTATCAGGTCGGAGAGAGGGTCTGGCTGTCTTCTCGCAACCTACGCCTCCGTGTTCCCTCACAAAAACTGGCACCCCGATACGTTGGGCCATTTCGTATTCTTCGAAGGGTTAACCCTGTAGCTTACGCACTTGACCTCCCTGCTAACATGCGCATCTCAAATGTTTTCCATGTTTCCCTCTTGAAACCGTTGGTTTGTAATCGCTACACCACCTCAGTGCCACGTCCACGTCCTGTTCTGGTTGACAATCATGAGGAATATGAAATACGCAGCATCATTGACTCACGAGTCTTCAGAGGACAGATCCAATACTTGGTGCACTGGAAAGGATATGGTCCAGAGGAACGCTCCTGGGTTCCAGCCTCTGATGTCCATGCACCATCCCTTCTTCATTCCTTTCACGCCCGCTTCCCCATGAAGCCCGGACCCACCAGCAGAGATGGGGGGAGTCGTTGAGGGGGAGGTACTGTCAGGGTTTCTTTGCTGTTTTAAACAGCAACCCTTTCTGTGTCAGTGAAAGAGTTTTCAGCTGCAATTACTATCAGCTCCTTCAGCATGTTGCCACGGTTACTCACCTGAGAGTAGTAATCAACCCTGCTGCTAATCAGTGCTGCCTATTTAAGCAGCAAATCCCAGAACCTCCTTGCCCTTGCGTGGTTTCCTGTTCCCCAGAAGTCTCCTTGTTCCTGTGTTTCCTGTTTGCTCCTGGTTCCTGACTCCGGCCTTGTTCCTGACTCCGCTGCTCTCCGTGCTCCTGATCCTGGCTTGTCTGACTACCCGCTCTGGTGACTGACCCCTGCTTGATTCCTGGACTTTGCTTTTGTTATTTATTTGTTATTTATTAATAAAGGTGTGTTTGCATCTAGTTCTGTCTCTGTCTGGTTCCTGGTCCCTGACACGAATGCTCCAAGCTCCCGAACAATAAATTCATGAACCGCGGCTAACAGCCGAACAAATATATCCTCCAAGCGGCTTACGTTTCCAGCAATCAGTCGCTAACCGTATGTAGTAAATCTCCCCATTAACGAGACCAAGCTCCTTATTGAGGGTAAAACAAGAACTGGCTTTACTGTGGGCTACCCGCCCGTATTTATGCAGGTCTCCCACTTGGTGGACACTCCCCTCAGGGACTAAATGGGAGACTGTAATTGCAGACAGACATATGGCCCTTTACAGGCACAAAATATTCCCATAATGCATCCCGGTTTCCTCCCCTCTGCCCTGGAGATAATTGGGAAGTAATTCAATTATCTCCAGGACAGAGGCAAATCGCCATTTTAAGTACAACACAAAAAAACACATGAAAATAAATAATTACACAACTACCGAACATACTACATTTGTGCAACGTATCCCCAGATAGCCTGGATCTGAGTGCATATTCTTAGCGAATAGCGCTCAGATCCCATACGCACAGTTCAATCGCCATGGAGTCAAAGTCTTTTACAGTCTTTCGGTATGCGATTGACTCCATGGGAAGGCTATCTGGGTTAAGTCCATTCGTATAATCCAAACTCCCGAACGGCCAGTGTTCGCATGTCTTGTCGACTGAGAAGGGCGGTCTGTGGTTTCAGCGGTGTTCGGCAGAAAAAGTGTCAGTTTTTAGTTCCATAGAATCTGCGTCGAACACTGCTGGTCTTTCGCATGGTTTAAAATGGCCACCGCCTTGTGGTCGACATACGAACGACGACCACCCTGCATTCGGTTATAATTAAGAGGTGTCTGCGGTTAACCACAACGTTCTAATTGGGACCAAGAGGTTAACCAGCAGCACACTTCTCTCCTGGGTGGCCGTCCGTTCGGTAGTTTTGTTAGGTATATTTTGAAACAGACGAACATGGGCATACGAACAGGTAATTCCACGAAAAGAGGCAAAACAGACGAACCAGCAATATCAGTCTATACAGATGGATCTGTCACACACAAGTGGACAAAAGTATTTAAAATAATGGCACCCACACATATGTCTGCAAGTCGTATTGGTACTCTGATGGCACTTGCAGAAAATGTACCTGCTGCTATGTGGGCCAGGACTCAAATAAACTATACGATTAACCTTTCACACTTAGGGACTGTCACAGTTTTCATACTCTGTTCCTGTATCCCCTATATTTTAGATCTCCTACTCTCTTTATGCCTTGCCAACTGGTGAACTACATTTTGTCCCCTTGTTTCCAATATATTACGTGTCTTTGTTGCTACTATCAGAACGGGATGGTCATGTGGATCAAAAGTTTGCCCCCTGGAAACAGAGATAGTGTTCTCAAATATAGGAGCATTGGAACTTCTGTACAGCATACTTAGCCAATGGTAATGCTTCAAGAAGAGCATTGTGACGAAAGCACCTTTGTCACTGGGATTTGGAGAGGCCTGCTTGCCAACCTCTTGCCCTGTGACTATGGCCCCTGGCATATATTGCCCCTTAAAAACACTATTTGGGCATATTGAATTTTAAAGGCACTGTTTCTGCCCTTTGGACTTTTAACTGGAACAGAATCAAACATGTGGTGGCGACCATCTTAAATTGTCCAGCAGTGTTTTGCCGTCAAGTGTATGGAACTGTTTTGGGCATGGGACCATGTGCACAGTGTGGCAAAAATAAGACTTCCAGGAAATTCCTGAACCCCTGAACCGATCGGGGTGATTTTTGGATAAGTTGTTCACCCAGATCAGGGCTATCAGGGAATGTGGGGATATGTTGTATTTTGGGGTACTTTTTGGGGTTTGTAAAAATTTATGTTTTTTCTGCTTAGAGTTAATCGAGTTAGTCCATTGTCTTAGTTAATTGTATCACAGGTAGAGGGGAGGGTTTGTGTGCTGTATGTGGGAATGTCAGACATTGTTGCATTGTTCTGATTGGTTTGTGTCCTTTGTGTGCCAGGGGTGTGCCTCTGGCCTGAGGAATTGTATAAATTGTGAGTGCTGGCTTGCATTAAACAGACCTGTTCTACCATTCATGAAGTCTTGGCTCATGTTTGGGGGATTGGAGAACTACCTACACTCTGGGGATTGCTATAATCACTATACTCCCCAGAGTAAGCTCTTGTAAGAGCTTGTTCCTGCTCTCTGGATTCTAAGAGAGATCTGCCTACTGGAAGCTGGATCCTGGTCTTGGGTCCAGAGTGGGTGGAAGTCAGCGAGAACCCAACCAAGCTGCGGCGGTTCGTGGGGTCTGCGGTGGTTATGGTGTCTGGTGGAGTGCTTGGAGCCCTCGGGAACCACTAGAAGCATCCTTCAACTAAGGATACCCAGTCGAGGTGCCAGGCGTTCCGTTACACAGATAATCTAATAAAATGTAGGATGAACGCAAAATTATTTAGGTAATGGCGGCTGCATGGGTTGGGAACCCGATGAGCCGCAATGGCCATGGGCTGACATTGGAGATCACAGTACCTCCCCTGCCGTTCTGTGCAGAGCCAGCGCTATTCTAGTGACGGCCCTGCTGTGTGCCTTCATGGGCTGGTGGGGAAATCAAAGATCTCTCTCACCGGCCCACAGGCACTGCAGCCTGCAGGAGAGGGAGGGAAGGAGGAGCCGAGAGTCAGAAAGGTCCTCCCATGAGTTCGGCAATTCTAAGCGTTGCCATGGGTTACCACGGCAATGCTCCGAGGATCTCGCAGAAGGACTGAACGTTGCCTGCAGCCCAGAGGAGCTGCAGGCAGAGTAGTGCTGCTCATCTCCACTGGACCACCAGGGCAATGTCCCCCTTCCCCAAGGAAAAGGTAAGGAGAGGGGACATACAGTGTATTTATACTTATTTTTTTTTTTAAATAGTAATAAAAGAAAAATTCAATTACTCCTATCCCCCCCAATGAATAGGCACCCCTTCACACACACACACACACACACACACAAACACAATACCCATCACCCACACACTGCACCTCTCACAAAAACACAGAGCACCCCCCCCCACACACACACACAGAGCACCCTTCACACACACACACACACAGAGCACCCCTCACACACAGAGAGCACCCCTCACACACACACACACAGAGCACCCCACACACACACAGAGCACCCCAGCACTCACACACACACAAAAACAGAGCACCCCTCACACACAGCACCCCTCACACACACTAAGACAGCACCCCTCTCACACACACACACACATACTGAGCACCCCTCACACACACACACACACACAACCACAGCACACCTCACACACACACACAACACCCTTACACACACACATCACCCCTCACACACACACATCACCCCTCTCACACACAGCACACCTCTCACACACACAGAGAACCCCTCACACACAGAGACACACACACAGAGAGCACCCCTCCCACACACAGGCACAGTACCTCTAACACACACAGACACCTCACCCCTCACACACAAACACAGCACCCCTCTCACACACAACAACCCTCACACAGAGTACCCCTCACACACACAAACACAGCACTCCTCACACACAGCACCCTGCACACGCAAACACAGCATCCCTCACACACATAGAGCACCACTCACAAACAAAGCACCCCTCACACACACAGAGCACCTTTCACACACACAGACAGAGCATCCCTCGTGAACACAGCACCCCCCCACACACACACAGAACACCCGTCACACACACAGAACACCCCTCACACACAGCACAGTGTCTGTGCCAGTGTGTGTATCTCTGTGTATCTGCATGTGTGTGTCAGGTGTTAATGTGTGTATCTGTATGTCAGGGTGTGTCTGTGTGTCTGTGTATCAGTGTATGTATCTATGTGTCTGTTTATCTGCATGTGTGTCAAGGTGTGTATCTGTATGTATCTCTGTGCATCTGCATGTTTGTCTGTGCATCTGCATGGGTGTCAGAGTGTGTATCTGTTTGTCAATGTGTTTGTGTGTCAGGGTATGTGTCCAGATGTGTGTCAGTGTATGTATATATGTGTCTGTGTATATGCATGTGTGTCAAGGTATGTATCTGTGTGTCAATGTGTCTGTGTTTCAGGGTATGTATCTGTATGTGTGTCAGTGTTTTTATCTGTATGTGTGTGCATCATTGTGTCTGTACATCTGTACCTGTATGTATGTCGTTGTATCAGTGTGTGTCAGTGTTTGCATCTGTGTGTCTGCAGGTGTGTGTGTATTTGTATCTATATGTGTGTCAGTGTTTTTATTTGTGTGTGTCTGTATGTGTGACAGTTTGTGTGTCTGGGGCAGAGGAGTAGCAGGGGGGGTCTAGGGCAGAGGAGAAACAGGGAGAGCTTGGTTCAGAGGATAAGCAGGGAGCGCCTGGGGCAGAGGAGAAGCAGGGAGAGCCTAGGGCAGAGAAAATGGGGATATGGGACAGAGAAAAACAAATAAATTTGACATAAATGTAACAATATTAATTACAAACATTTTGTAAATGGGAGGGGTACAATTTATGGAAATAGACTGCCAAGGGGTACTCAAGTGAAAAAAGGTTGGGAACCACTTACTTACAACCTTTACATACCAAATTTGGAAAACTTGGAACTTTAAAACCAGGGATAATTATTTGTAATATGATAATTCCACTTGCCAGGAAGATGAGGCAGCTTCAAAGGCAGCATGAGGGGAGGGTAGAGGCGAAGGAGCATGAAGAGATGATCCTGATGTCTCACTCCCACCAGCCAGCAGCAGGACAAGGACTCCAATCAAGCCAGCCTCCTGGGCACACAAGGTAAGCTAACAGGAAGGTGGCCGCAGATATAAAAATATCACTTTTATGTGTTTATGTCAGATTGTGTGTGTGTGTGTATTGTGTGTGTGTCATGGTATGCATCTGTGTGTGTGTATATATGTCAGTGAGCTTCTGTGTGTATCTGTGTCAGTGTGTACGCACACATCTGTGTGTGTGCATCTGTGTGTCAGGGTGTGTGCATGTGTGCATCTGTGTTTGTGTGTGTCAGAGTTTGCGTTTGTGTGTGTATACGTTGGTGTATGCACGTGTTAAGGTATGTGTATATGTGTGCTGGTGTGTGTATCTATGTGTGTGTATGTGTTGTGTCTATTTGAATTTGTGTGTATATGTCAGTGTATTTATATGTATCTGTGTGTTGATGTGCATGTATATCATTGTAAGTATGTATTTATGTGGTAGTGTATGTGCATACATCCAAGCAGTCAAACACCAGCACAACATACAAACACACTCTTGCAATGTATCACAAATATTACATACACACACCCCCCTGCATTCAAACACAAATACTTCACACAAATGTACATCCGCATTTAAAAGTAAACATTATATTCAAACAGACCCTTGTATTAAAACACTAAAACAATATACAAGCAACCCTTTAAACACCAACATTATATATTACACCACGCATATCAAACTTGCAGCCCACAATGAACATCTTTGCGGCCCTGTGAGCCGTGAGTACATACTTGGTGTTAAAGCAGAGAAGGTACCTGCTTTCTCCACATTGCAGGTGCCTACTCTGCTAAAATTTACCTGACCGGGAGGAGAGGACGCTGGCGGCAGCGAGGGAGCTCAGTCTTCCTGCTCCTCATTGCTCCCTCGCGTGCGTCGTCTGTAGTGATACCTGGTGCCGGAATATAACGTCATATTCCAGCACCCTTCATCACTAAACTGCGTGCGAGGGAGCAGTGAGGAGCAGGAAGGAGATCTCCAGATAGAAGATGCCCACTGGACCCCAGGGAATGGTGTGAGTGTTTGCAAGAATGTGTAACTGTGTGTGCGTGTGTCTGTCAGTGTGTGTGTGTCTGTCAATGAGTGGGTTTGTCAGTGGGTGCGTGTGTGTGTCTGTCAGTGAGTGGGTTTGTCAGTGAGTGCATGTGTGTGTGTCTGTCAGTGAGTATGTCTGTCAGTGTGTGTGTGTGTCTGTCAGTGTGTATGTATGTCAGTGAGTGTGTGTGTTTGTCAGTGTGTGTGTCAGTGAGTGTGTCTGTGTGAGTGTGTCTGTCAGTGTGTGTGTTTGTGTCAGTGAGTGTGTGTGTGTCGGTCACTGTTGCGATGGCCGCGGCTGGATAGTGGAGTACCTGGAGGTGCACAGAGACACGCAAAACCACATCACATTCTGACATGATGTCAACGTGCTTCACCTTCACAGGATTCCAAGAAGTAGCGTGAGGATCCGCTTTGGCACAGGGTGCGGACTGCGCCATTTGGGGTATACCACAGGCCAGACTCCGGAATCGCATACGGGCAGCGGCAATGTGAGTAGAGTCTGCTTGTTGGCTAGAGGGGGTGCTGGGGGACTGGGACTTAGTACATGGGGGGGACTAGGATTTAGTATATGGGGGGGAGACTGGGATTTAGTAGAGAGGGGGGACTGGGATTTAGTAGAGGGGGATGCTAGGGTTTTTATACTGTATTTTTCTAAATAAACCTACATTTCTATGAAAATTCAAGTTTGTTTGTTTTTTGCGGCCCACATAAACTTAAACCTTGTTCATTTGGCCCGTGCTAGACTTTGAGTTTGACATGCTTGTATTACACTATAGCGCCAGTAAATGCTACAGCACTGTACAGATATACAACCTAGAAATTTGTTTTGACTTTGGGAGCTTTGGAAAAATAATGAAACATTAAGGGCGCCTTGAACCTAAAATGTTTGGGAACCACTGATCTAGCATATTCTTTTCTTTCTTGAGCAAAGAAATAATAAGAGCTATTTCTTGTTCTGGGTGGATGCACTGATAAAGCTGAAAATCCAGTAGATTTGCAGCGAGGGCAGGACTTTCAATATTGAATATGTTCATTTTGAAGGTGTTGTTGCAATGCTGAATAAGGACAGAATGTAGGTCTCATTTCAAGAAGGGTAAGTAATACACATTAGTGAGACAACTGTCTGGGTACCAGTTCTAAAAGTTATTAGGATTCATGGAAAACCTTTAGCAATGCAGAGAAGGAGGGAACCCTAGAATTGGCCTGCAGAAACACTAAATGAGTCAAAGTGGCTAATCAAAGTTTATAAAACTAGTCAGAGTCATAAAACCTGAAATGAGAAGTCATCCAAAGCAGAGTCAAATAACAGAAAAAACACTATAATAAGGAACACACTAAAGGCAATAAAAAAACATAGGGCGTGGGAGAATAGTAGAATTCAGCTTATATAACTATGCATTTGGCTTCTAAGCCTATGTGTCATTAAATTCTGAATTTTCTATAATATTTCAAACCTTGATCATTGGTATACTCTTTTACCCTAGTTATGTTCCAATTAACATTACAGACAGCAACATCATAATTACATTTGTTTGTTGCTGCTAAATATGTTCTCTGTACAAAGAAGTAAGTAAGTCACAGCAACAAAATAAGGCAAATATTAGCTTGTAATCTTCATTAATGCAATAACTTCTTAGTGTATTAACAGAATAAAAGGTACTCAACATATATATCTAATGTCTCTGATCTCCATTTCCACATACTCTCTCCCTTTATTTTCTGAATTAGAGCCTTCTTATGATTTTCAATTTATCTTCTTACATATACTTGTCAGGATAGAACACGTGCTTGGTAAGTTATCAAACCTGCTATGAAATTGTCGATGTAGCTGATACCTCAATGGACCATGTTGTAGCACTCACATCCGCCATGTCCAGAAATTTAGAGCTGAAACTGCACTTATAAACACAAAAGTGAGTGGACCTGGCCGTATTTCAGTCATTTGAGTAAAAATCTAGAAAAGAAAATTAAGAGAGAAAAATGTTTTGGCAATCCAAGAATATACCAAGTGTAGAGTTTTATTTTGTTTGCTTTACCAGTTTGTAGTCCATGTGTGCTCCTCATACATATGGTGCCTCGCATGTATCATTTCTATTCTTTATCTAGTATTCTTCTTCTCCCTATTATATTAGCTCAACTGTTTAAAAAATTTAAAATGCACCAAAAATATATACATGCCATTAGTTTGGTAGAACATTTAACTCAGATAATACAGACGTTTAATTACTGCATAATCTTGCCATACCTATCCCATCTTGGGTGTAAATGATAGGGTGCAAGTGCTGGGCAATATGTAAAATATTTTCTAATTTCATAGAGAATTATTGAGACACACAGTGCATGTGTGGCATACCTGCAATAAGCGGTACAGAATCTGTTGGCGCTATATAAATAGCAATAATTATAATATCAGCCTTTTACGTAGGTGCATTGTAACCCCTGCTTCTTCATGAGAAACACTCACATGCACTTTGAGTGAATGTTTAAAGCTAGTTAGGAAGGCAACCTTCACAACTGTTTAGTTGACAGCCAGGTGTTGTTACCAAGAGGGCATAAGAGGAAATAAAACAAAGGCACATGCTCCCAATCCCTGAAGTATGCCCCAAATGGCGCAGTCCGCACCGTGTGCCAAAGCGGGTCCTCCCGCTACTTCTTGGAATCCTGTGAAGGTGAAGCACGTTGACGTCATGTCAGAATGTGATGTGGTTTTGCGTGTCTCCGTGCACCTCCAGGTACTCCACTATCCAGCCGCGGCCATCGCAACACTGACCGACACACACACACTCACTGACACAAACACACACACTGACAGACACACTCACACAGACACACTCACTGACACACACACTGACAAACACACACACTCACTGACATACATACACACTGACAGACACACACACACTGACAAACATACTCACTGACATACACACACACACGCACTCACTGACAAACCCACTCACTGACAGACACACACACACGCACTCACTGACAAACTCACTCATTGACAGACACACACACACTGACAGACACACGCACACACAGTTACACATTCTTGCACACATCCTTTTGGACTTTGGTCACCATAACAACTACATCTAAATTAAGTTGTTATTGTGCACGGAGGCCCTGGGCGCACTTTTACCTTAAGGGGTTAAACCATTCTCAAACGGTTTAACCCCAAGGTTGTCTCCAAAAATGCTACTTTGCCTGGGTAGCCAAAAATCCTTGCACCGGCCCTGATGAAGAGCATGGTGATACATTTTTACTCGAGGGGTTACATTATGACATTAAGTCCAGGAAAGCAAAAAGAAGTAAATACTCTATACAGGCATGACATATGAACACATAGGGACAGGAATGACACTGACAACATACCTCTAGTCACTACCTATCCTACACGTTCCCAAAAATTGTGTCACATCATATGTAAGCACTAGTATGTGATTAGCTTAGATCCAAAGTTGTATATCTATACTCATTATTTGGATAGTCTAATGAGAACTCCCTGGCTAAGCTTTCAAAGCATGGAAAAAAAAACCATAAAAAGCCTTTTTACACCTTGAATGCTAACTCTGCACAGTGCTTTAGGTTTAAAAAAAAAAAGTTTTAGCCTGATTTTGAGAATTATGTCTCTTTTTATTTTAGATTATAATAGATTTTTGACATTTGAGGCCTTAACAAAGAATTCTGAAGAAATAAGTTCTTCAATCAAAACTTTAAATAATAAGTATATATAATTAGCGCAAGGGATAAATAGGGACATATTTTTAAGTGTTGCTTAGAGCTTTGTGACCCTTAGACATCGCGTTAAGGGCTTAGTAGAGTGGGCATCCTTGGGATCATATATATTATAAGAAGGCCCAGGAAACTCTCTTTTTACAAAATATTACTGTCCACTCTATAGCCCCAATAAATGTATTTACTGTTCAGCTGGAGAGATCTGATCGGATCTCGAATTGTTTGAAAACAATGATCTTAAATATCATGGATCTTTAGACTGGCTTCCAAGAATCACTAAATTCAGGAACAGTGTGGCGATTCACACCACCAAGTAAATTGACATCCCCGTTTCTAAGAAAATATTGACCTTATGGCATGATAATATGCCACCTACATTCTGTCTTACCAGCCTGCCCTCTTTATACTTACTTGAACATACCACGTGGGCACATTTTGCATTCACAGAATTAAACCAACACTGTCCCACTAAATAGTTATTTCTCATTCTCCCAATTACCCTTAATACCTCTCTTTTACATTCATTATCCTTTATAATGATTTAATGTGGAAAGAACATCTTACTTTCTCCTGGGAAACATTTTTTGACAACTTTTTTTTCCATTCTTAATTTAACGTTAGAGAGCAAGAAATACAATAATCAGCATATTCGTAAAACATAGCGTCATATCTTACCGCATTCCAGTAGTTTTCATAATAAGAACATATTGTCCCCTCTGTAGGAACGTGGAGACAAGATTAGTATAGTAAAAAAGAAGTGAAAAATACTGCACAAAAGAGAGAGAAATAGAAAAGGAAGACAAACGTAGCAGCCATAGAGTCGGGAGTTATAGGAGAAAACCACCAGGTCTAGAGACACTAAAATCCTTGACGAGCCTCTCATGGATGCCATCAAATGGTCTTTAGTCTTAAGCACAGCACTGCCTCTAGAGAAGGGATTGTGCACAAGTCATTCTGATTGCCAATGCTATTTTAAAATGTTTTTGCTCAGCTGTAGTCATATCTTCCTTCCATAGGTTTTGATAGCAGATATACCCATGGATCTAAGCCTACCTTCCTACCAAGAAACCTGCGAAAAGAGATCTTCCCAGAAGGTGGCAAGTTTGGGACAAATCCACCACATTTGTCCATAGGTTTTCCACACAGGCTCCAGCAGTTGTCATTAGGAGTTTTTTTTTTTGTGGACTATCTAAACATGGTTTTTGTATTCTATTGAAAAAAGTATGTATCTGTATGATCACATTCCTTATGAGATAACTTATTTTTTCTACAGCTAATCAAATCAACTTTTCCAGCCTTACTACATAACTGAAATATTCACCCTTTCATATTTTATAATTACATAAACAACAGTACATTGTTAGAGTTAAAATAAAAGTGTGTGTACTTCTTTCTGTACTACAGGTATTATTTTTTTCTGTTTTCACATATGAATACAAATAAAGCATTGGCACACAAAAAAATGTACATTTGAACATAATTGCCAAAGCCTAATCATAAGATGCATTTTAAATTTAACATTCAGAAAATAGCATGGTTTATAATGTTGCCAATATATTATATTGCCTCTAAAGTCCTACCGTCAATCTAGGACCCTGACTTCTGTTGCTATGTGTCCATTAGCATGTAACACTCAAGTAATTCTATACAATTAAAAAGCCACCAGCCATAACATTAAATAAAAGTAAAAATCAGACATCAGAATTTTTCTCCTTAATACCACCACCGAACACCTGGCAGCCTCTAGCCACTTTGGCACTCTCTCAGACTATACTATTTTAAAAACAAAATCATAAATAAATCATATGTTTAACATCTTATGTGGAATATCTATGTGGAATTAACAAAGAGAAATATGTGTCTTTCTCCACCCTAAAATGCATGGAAAAAGTGGACCCATTTTATATAATGTAACACAAACATATTAATTCCCTTTGGATTTTGTATACTTTCGTCTGTTTTCTTTTCGTTTAAACTGCTGTTCTCCAAAGTCTAGTCATTTTCCCTTTAAATGGGAGATTTTCCAGGGAAGGTGTGTTGACGAACCACAGAAGCAAATATGAAAGAACACTTGCTACATCTACAAAAACTGAAAATTCCCAAAAGTGAATTTGGCCAAAAATGTATTTTAAATGAGTTAATTTTCATCTGCCAAATATCTTTGTAGTCTCAGCTTCCAACCCTAATATAACAATTTAAGTGGCCTAATCTGGAAGGAGACAGAGGAGTGACTTGTTCTTGATAATAGCCACATTTTGCCATTTTCCCTAAACAACACAATTAAACATAACAAAACCGCACAAATTAGATAGATTATTTGCACAGTAATGTGGAAACTAGACTATGAGTTTACTTAAGTATTTCCCCAATCACCTGAATCTAATTTTGAAGATTAATTTGCCTAAATTCTGCTCCTTGAAAAGAACTCCTTGAATGGGCAATTGTTCTTGGGTGTTCAACACACAGTTAGTTGCCAAGCCAAATTTGCCAGCTAGTTTGCCTGAGTTTACCTCAAAAGCAGAGTGTCCCATTTAGCTGAAGGAGATTTATTTTTGGGAAGACAACTCAACTCAATCAAACTCAAATTTTCCCAATTGTTTGCACACAGCTCAAAGAAAACATTTTGCATTCAGATTTAATAAAGGAAGAAGAGGGAGCCCTTACCTAAGAAAATCTGTGTCAATTGAGGAAAGGGCAATGAAATGGTTATAACAATACACAAGAGGATTGGTACATTTCTATACAAGACAAACTATTCATCTAAAAACTTAATTAAAACAGTGTGTGTACTTCTTTCTGTACTACAGGTATTATTTTTTCTGTTTTCACATATGAATACAAATAAAGCATTGGCACACAAAAAAATGTACATTTGAACATAATTGCCAAAGCCTAATCGTAAGATGCATTTTAAATTTAACACTCAGAAAATAGCATGGTTTATACAGGGGGTTCTTATTCAGCTCTCAAGTTATCTGTATTTCACATTTGGTATGTTACAGTGATTATCTTGATTATTTTTTATTCAACTTCCCATATGCTCCTTAACTTAGGCCTACTCTTTCGAAATGACAATTGGAGTTACATCCCTAGGCCTTACTATTTGAGGGGCCCTGCATCCTCCCTCTAAATTGCACCTCCCAACCCATACTTTCACAGTTTTTGCCAGTAGCAATTGTGCCATCTGTAGGTTGCACTGACTAGTCATAGTCAAAAATGAAAATAACAGATATATTGTGGGTTAGTGTCTTTATATTTGTTAGTAGGTATGTTAGTATGTGTTTAAGTGTTAGTGTCTGTGTGTTGGTGCATATCCATGTGTGTTACTATGTTTCTGTATGTGCTTTAGAATGTCTCTGCATCTGTTATTGTGTGTATATATGTGTGCTTGTATGTCTCAGAATATTGTCTCAGCATATATGTTAGTGTGTGTCTATATGTGTGCTTGTGTATTTTTGTATGCATATTAGTGTGTAGCTTTTAGTGTGCGTCTGTATTCCTGTTAATGTATGCATGCAAGTAGAAATATGTTCCTATGTTGATTTGTTAGTGTGTATCTATGTGATTGTGTACTAGTGTGTCTATGTCTGCTAGTTTGTCTGTTCGAGCTCAAGCATGTCTAATGTGTGTCTATGTTTATGTGTTAGAGTGTGTCCTTGTATGCATGCCAGTCTGCATCTGTGTCCCAGTGAATGTCTATGTCTGTTGTGTGTGTAATTAGTTTAGTGTGTGGCAAGTTACGTGTGACTAATTCAATATTTGAGTATACACATGTTCATTTGGGCAAAGGGGGGGCCCTCACAATTGTTTTGCCCAGGGCTCCACACATGGTAAGAATGGTGATGACAGGAACAATCACAGCAGCCAAGATTCATATTTGACAATTTATATATACAGTAAGCGCTCAACTGTGTAGGTTATAATGCTTGGAATATATCGCCTCAATAGTGTGCTAAATGAGAAAATCCTATTACCAAGTTGGAAAAATAGTATACAAGAAAAATAAACTCATACCACACCGTACTTTTAATGCAAAAATATATTTTATGTATACATCATGTAGCAAATAGCATCACAAATAAAGTGCATAATGCAAGTCAAAATATATCACAACATATAATGAAAAAAGTAATATATACCAAACACTTAAATTGAGACAAAGTGAATGAATGTTAACTCCACCAGTGTTACCTGACGTACACTGACAAGAGGCTGGAGACCAAAAACCCCATAGTTGAAACACTTTTGGGGGAGAACAGAAAAAAGGACTATATAGCCTTCAGCAAAAATAGTCAGATAGGTAACAGGTCAAAACAGAAAGTAATTTCTATAGAAAGATGTTATACAATAGAGGTTGTATAGTCGAAAGGAAACTAAACCGACAGTACATGCAGTGCCATATTCCATAAGGAATTGCTTTGCAATTTATAGGGACAGCGTGTGACTTAGTTGGTGCAACTTTGTCTTTTAATTATTCACTCATTTTATTTATATTTAAGAGCGTGTATAACATAAGATCAAGGTGGTGGTAGCTGCCTTAGTACTCCAATCAGGAAGGCTGATGTGCAAGAGTTGAAGTGGCAGAGGATAAACAAACCTGAAGTCCACTTCTAGACATACATCAGGTTAAAGCATAGTATTCACAATATAAACATATCAGCGAATGAGTCCAGGTTCCTGCAGTAAATATTTCATTAGATTGAGCAAATGTACTGCACAGACCTTACCAGCAGGTGTCTCTATTCAGAAGGGCACTTCTGCTTACACAATGGTTTCTGCATGTATTGCAAGTTCTTTCCAAAATGGATGTGTTTGTTTATTTGATTAGAATATGATTTATCAGAAAAAAATACAATGACATTTCTTTTTTGTTTTAAGTAAATCCAGAAATATTAGAACATTATAACAAAGTAAAACTTGTACAAAACTTGCTGAGTGCTGTATATAATAGGTTTACTTTACTCACTTCCATTTTACAATGTGGAATAGAGTGATATTCTGTATGTTGACTAGAGGTTATAATGAGTTGGAATAAGATACTTTTCAGGCAGTGTTGGACATTTTCACTTATTTTTTATGAATCATACAAGACAGTAAAAGTGTAAATGTAAAAAGTATAAATCTGGATTTGAGGCTCAGTGTTGAAATGGATTTTTGGCACAAATGCATTCTTTACATCACAGAATGACATTGGCATTGGTTGCACATTTGTTTGTTTTTTACCATATGGTTTACATAAAATATGTTTGTGAATCACAGCTTTTATAATAATGCTTGGTTGCTAGTTTATGAATATGTGTAGTCCAAATGAAGGCTTGGGGTCTGACCACATACTAAGTTATGGAAAAATTATGGAATCGGAGGCGGTACAATGGAATGAATGAACAGGTACAATTTAGTAGAGAAGATGTATAATGTTTGCAAATTCAAAAGTAGGGAGAATTGTGAGAAGAACAATGTAACATATGGATTAATAACATGTAAAAGATAGCATAGAAGAGAGGAGGAGTAAGTACCGATAATGAAAAGGAAAGCAATGGAAGGGTATTAAATGAGAGTAGAAAAAGTAAATGAGAGTAATGGAAAAGTATTAATAGATGCTCCATGTTCTAAAGAAGAGAACACGGATGATGGAAATGAGACAAACAGAGGCATTAACTGAAAAATATTGACCAGAGATCAACAAAGCACATGTAATAATGTCAAATTTCTTACTGAAATTATATGTGAAAGACAGATAGAAGCAGGTCCTTTACCTGTAGAAAAGACCAAATCCCTCGCTGGTACTGTGCACTGTACACATTTAAGGAAGGGTAAGTGGAATTGAAGATAAGAAGGAGAGGACAATCGAGAGGAGAGTCATGGGAGGAGTAGGAACTTGTAATGAAAGGTAGATAGAAAGAGCTTGAAAGATGGACTAAAGGGGAGGTCATGCAAAGAGAGAGCTCAAATAACCAATATAAGTTGGTAGATGACAATGAAAGGGAAAGGAGAGAACAATGGAAGAGGGAGATAGGGCTCAGTGAATTGACACATGGAGTCTGAGGATCATACATTTCTTAAGCATAGGAGCCCTTGATACCGAGTATAATTGACTTTGGCACTAAACTAGCTGAAAGAAGGAGATGTATGGCCTGTGGGTTAGAAACAAGTATAAGCCTGAATAGAATGATACTAGGGTACTAAGTGAAAATAATCTGTCCAGTTTTGTCTCTTATGCATTATATTAAAGCTCATATGCATGTTAATATCTGTAGACTTGTCTCAACTTTCAGCCTTTAAAGCAATATTTACATCTGGGTTCCACTTAACTAGATATACTAAATATTTACAATGACAATCTCCCTTTCTTCCTGCAAAATCTGGACCCTTTTCAAGAACCCGTTGTAGTGGGTAAAGTATAAATCTGACACACTTCCATAGTAAGAGGACCTTTCATAATCTCAACAGAGCTAAGTCCTTCTATACAGGGCTCACTTATTGGCTGAGGGCATCATCTGAGCACTCTCAGCTAAACAGCACCTTCTGGCATTACTGGGCTTGACTCATTGTAAAGCTTTGTGGACACAG
Source organism: Pelobates cultripes (assembly GCA_933207985.1). Taxonomy (NCBI): domain Eukaryota; kingdom Metazoa; phylum Chordata; class Amphibia; order Anura; family Pelobatidae; genus Pelobates; species Pelobates cultripes. The sequence goes on along the minus strand of OW240914.1, from coordinate 216,269,023 downwards.
TGACAGGCTCTGGCAGACCCCAGGTAAGCTGTCAAACCATTCCTGAATGGATTGACTTCTAACCCTAGGAGGTTGCCAGGGAACTTCTGGTACCATAACTACTACAGCAGACGGTAGTTGTTATGCTGCTTTGAGTTTTACTTGAATTAAATCCTATATGTATGCAAACCATATATGGACTGTGAATGTTTGTTGCAAAGATTGTCACGTAAAATGGCAGTGTGGCTCTAAGTTGAAAGGGAGGTCAGTTCTATGATACTTTAATAGAAAGTGGAATATGAATCCAAAATTTGCAATGGACCTCATGTCTTCTATATGCGATCTCTGGAGATTTCAGTATGCTGATCACACGCAACCAGTCTTGACACTCACTACTTATTCATTCACACACTCCATCCAGGGCTAGCACCCAGCACACATTGATGTCAATTAAATATCTCTAAATCCAGCCATAACCAAGCTAATACTTAATACAGAAGTCACACACCAAGACAGGCAAACATATTACAGAACTCCCTAACCCAGCATACAACGTGACTCCAGCAATCACCAAACAAATCTCAATCCTAAAATCGCCAAGACATTTCTATATCAAAGTTCACTGTGAAAGTATTTCAACAGTTTCCCAAGTAGGGTGTATAGGTATTATACTAGATATTTCTTTGTTGACCCTGTAACCAGCAATCAATAAACAGTGAGTAAATCGTAGATTCAGAGTATAGACTCAATCGTGGTCTCACCCTGTGATACATTCAAGTTTCCTTGTACCACAGGGTTTTGGTTATTTAAACTTTACTAAATACCCATGTTTCTATTGGTAGGATTTTCCTTTAACAATCATAGCCACGTATTGTTTGCAGAATAAGTTAAAACAGTGTTATTTGAGATTTATCAAAGAAGACCAGCAATATAAGAACTGCAAAAGCCACCACATGGAAAAATTCATAGAAAGAATTAAAAATAATGATTTTAATGAAAATTGGCATCTGTATAAACCAGTTTGTTACATTATATTATTTACCGATGAGGATATGATTATACGCAAAGTTACTCTATGAGATTATCTACTTGAATCAGGACATTTTAAGTAAATATGTTGTTTATAGCCCAAATCAGAAATCTTGGGGAGGGAAAGGTCATGGGAAATTTTGGATTACATCTAATGAAAATAAGCCTTGACGGGGAAGCCCACAAGAGAAACAATCTCTTCAGATCTGCAATGCAAGTACAAAAGTAGTCCAAACCTCAACTCTCGGCGAGGGTTTTTTTTAGTATTACAACATGGGTGCTTAACCTCGACCCTCCGGCTGTTGTTGGTTTACTTTTTTTATCAGAATTCTTAGGCTGGCAGATAAATCTGGATGAGAACTGTAATTCCACAAAAGCCAAGATTGGACACGTGTTCTCCAGTACTTCCACAGTTGTTCACCTACTGACCCAATGTACTTTCCTCACACTCTGTCTGATTTGATTTCTGTTTTATGGTGAAAAAGCCCAGGTACACAGAGTAGTTTCCCACACAGGCAGCCTTTATTGGTAAACAAGGTGCAGCAATGTTTCGGCACATGTATATAGCCTTGATATGTTAAACTGCTTTTGTGGGAAACTACTTGGTGTACCTGTATATATATAACTCTTTGGGGATTTACCCCTACTTCTTGGAGTACCCTTGTACAGATACCCACAGTCCTGGACATGTGCACTCCCAATTGGTTTTTATTAAGTGTTTTGGTTTCTGTTGTATGACATTCATAATTTGTTAGTGTTGTTTTTATTTTTGTTTTTTTTGTGTGTTTTTTTACTGATTCTGAATGATAGTTGAGCATTTCACATCAAGAAGTTGGACACGGTGTTTTAAATCACTGACAACAATGGACCGACTTACGACTCTTAAGATTTTAAGCAACTAACCCCACCCGTCTCGTTTGCAAGAAACATAATTTCAATTAGTTAATATGGGAATTCCCGCAAACACTGGTAAAACTATATTAGTATATATTTCCCTTATCAAAGCTTTCAAATAATTAATCACACATTTCCTTCCTCAACCACATTTACCGGTTGCATGCAATAAATATATGTAATTACCAACAAAAGCTATTTGTTCACATCCCTATCCACAACTGGCCTTGGAGTTATGAAAGATTCTTAGTTTAACTATAGCAGAAATTATTAGGAAATCTAACTCTTCCTTGTTTGATGATCATTATTTTGGAAGATGAGATAAGGAAATATCTTCCTGATAAAATTCTTATATTGCCACATACATTGCATATGGGAATTCCCAATTTGAATAATTGAATCTCTTTGTGCCAGGAATATGACATTATCTGGAACACTGTAATTTATGAATATATTCAGAGATGACCATTCCTGGGAATCCTCTGAAGTTACTCGCTCACTCACTGTCTGGCATGGAAGCTGATTCCAAGGCTTGTATGCCCTCGGAGTACTTTCTGGGACTGAAAGAGGTAGTTAAAAGCGCCAACCATTGAAATACGAAATAGTATTTTTTTTCTTTTCACTCTATGCATTGCTGTTGTCAAACAAGCCCACAGTACTGCCCCTTGATGCGCAATAAAAAAACAATGTCTGCCAAATGATGTTGGTCTTTCTTCTCCTTCCTCTAAAGGAGAACACATAGATCAACAGTTCCTGCCACATGTGAGTCCAAGCAGCAGCTTAAATTATAGGAAACAGTTAGAGTAAATGGGTTAATCAAAATACTTTTCTGGTTCTCAAACTAAGTGTTGCAGGTGATGAGCCGTTTCCTCTGTAATTGTAATGCATGAAAGTAGGATCTAATTTATGGAATTGTGAAAGCCTTCTTTTTAGTGCAATTCTACATTAAAGTGAGTGTCTGTTCAATCCACTAAGGGCTTGTTTCATATTACCTGCTCCAAACTGTCTGAGTGACAGCCACTAGAAGTAGCTATAGGCAGCATTGTAAACACTGTCTTTTCTTTTAAAAGGTAGCATTTACAATTACAAGCCTAGAGGGACATGTTATAGACACCAGAACCACTACATTAATTTGTAAGGATTCTGGTGAAACTTTGTTCTTTGTGTCTACACTCAACACAAACTATACACACACAAACTTCCTGACCCATGCAGACTGAAAGACACGCATACACTGTGCGATTCCATTAACCCCTTTTGCCTTCATTTCACAATTAGTTGAACAGTTGTGTGCACCCTTGAGTTGTCTGCTTTCCTTTTGCTAGTTGTCTATGGTTTCCAATTATCTTGACATTGTCTGGACGGTTGGTGGCCTCTCACCCTGTCCCATCCCAGCCAGGCCAGTTCCTGCTGTGCTATTCCCACCTTCTTGTACATGGGGATATGTGGGCAGGAGCATATGAATGATATGCCTCTGCACTGCCGCCTTGTCCCCTAGATATCTGGGTCTATGAGGGTCATGGCTCTATATAATAGGGAAGACCTTGGAGGTTGGGGTGGGTACCGGGCTGTAGTCAACAGTGTAACTGCCAGCTGGTACTCAGTGCTGTGGTCCACCAGCGCCATCTAAATCATGACCAAGGCTGCAACAAATATTCTCTCACTTGAGTGGGTGTGGCCCAGAGAAACAGTACAACCGCTGCAGGCTTCCCCTCTTAAAGAGAGCCCTAGACGACCGCCTGTGACGAGACCAATCTCGCCACATTGCATTGGAGAAGCCTGGTTGCTCGCCTGCTGCCTCTGGACTATGGCCCCCTGTTAAAAGACATCTTTTTTTACCTGCAGAAAAGCTTCATTCGTGCTTTTCTGCCTGGGGTTCGGTAGATTTGTTTGAATGTGTTATACCCCAGATAGGAATCCCATGGAGCCCATTCGTATGAAACTGACTGTAAAGACTTTGGCTCCATGGCGATTAAACTGTATTCGTGTGGTCTGAGCGCCATTCGCTTAATAATGTGCGCTCAGACCTGAGCTATCTGGGGATATGTTAAATGTCTGTGTGTTATGTGTAAAAGGTGACTTTATGTATTTTAAAGTGTTTTACTGTCTTTGTGTCACCATGTGCATAATGGAGTCTTGTCCCTGTCCTGGGAGATAATTGAATTACTTCTCACTTATCTCCAGGGCAGAGGAGAGGAAGCCAGGATGCATTGTGGTAAAAGGTATGTGTATTGGGTTACCACTCATGATAAGGGGGAGGGAATCTGTGGGTTGTAACTAATATGTTACTGGATATCTTATACCTCCCTGTGGGCAGTCCTGTATTTGCAAGACTGTAATAAAAACCAGGCTGGGTGTGCCAGCACCACAGACCACTGCTTGACCCTCAACACAGAGCCTTGTCTCGTTCTTGGGGGGATTCACTGTATGCTTAAAGAGACTGATTGCCAGGAGTGTAAGCTGATTGTCTGCTTTTCCTGTTCGTCTGCTAGCAGCTATTTGGGAGGTTCCAGTTCGGGAGTTGGAGTGCTATTTTGTATACAGTTCGGGAGTTTGGTGTTCTGCGGTAGCTGTGCCTGTATCTCTGGAAAGGAGGCCGATCGCCTAAACGGTTTTTACCCCTTGTGTGCAAAACGGTCCGTTACATTGGTGGCAAGCGGCGGGATCGTTCCTACAACCAGAAGGACAGCTACAGGAGACACCATTCCGTGGATTTTACAATTTGAGGGCAACGCATGTCTCAGTACAGCGACCCTGACAGCAACAGAATGGAACCAGCAGTGGAGTACAGATACTCTGTACAGGAATTTGACCGTATGATGTGGTTGCGGCTGAACTTCTACGGGCCTAATCCAGCTGAGAAATCCGTGAAGTTCGTGAGGAGTCTAGTATTCAAGACTCTGCTGTACCGGGCAGAGGGTGACGGTCAGCTGCCACGGTGGGTGGACCTCCACCGGCAGCTACAGTTGCGGGACAGAGAGAGCCCAGTCTCCTCTCCCCAGCGGCAGTGTGATATGCCGGGAATTGGGAGCCCAGTCTCCATTCCCCAGCGGCAGTGTAAAGTGCAGGGAGAGGAGAGCAGCGTCCTCCCTCCCCAGCGGCAGGCTGAGTTACAGGGGGCAGAGGTAGTTGTTCCTGCCCCCCAGCAGCAGAGTGATATGCCGGGAAGGCAGTGTAAAGTGCAGGGAGAGGAGAGCAGCGTCCTCCCTCCCCAGCGGCAGGCTGAGCTACAGGGGGCAGAGGTAGTTGTTCCTGCCCCCCAGCAGCAGCATGATTTTTTGGGAATTGGGAGCCCAGTCTCCATTCCCCAGCGGCCGAGTGATGTGCCGGGAATTGGGAGCCCAGTCTCCATTCCCCAGCGGGAGATACAGCAGGGAATTGGGAGCCCAGTCTCCATTCCCCAGCGGCAGAGTGTCCTACCAGGAATAGAGAGCCCAGTCTCCTTTCCCCAGCAGCAGGACACTGTATTGGGAGCGGAGACAGTCGGTCTCCCTCCACAGAGGATGAAAGTATGTATGGGAGAGGAGCTTGCTACCACCTCTCCCCAGCGGCGGATCATTAATGGGCAGGGAATAGAGAGCTCAGTCTCCTTTCCCCAGCGGCAGAGTGTTCTATCGGGAGAGGAGCCTGTTACCCTCTCTCCCCAGTGACATCTTAGAGTATCCAAAGGGGAGACAGTCGGTCTCCCCCTTCGGCAGCAGAGCTGTTCAACTAAAGGGGAGACAGTCGGTCTCCAGCAGCAGAGCTGTGTGTCTAAAGGGGAGACAGTCGGTCTCCAGCAGCAGAGCGGTGTAGTTAAAGGGGAGACAGTCGGTCTCCCCCTCCAACAACCAGGCTTCAACCAGGCTACCCTCCCAGTAGCGCTGGCAACAGGGCAGAGTGCCACTGGTCTCTGCCCACGCAGCAACCCACCCAGTCAGCGTACCCGTACCCAGCACAGCCGTGGTGAGGCACCTGGACATGGACAAGCTTCTCCTTTACCCAGGTGTAGTAACCATTTATTGTGGGTGGGCTGTGCTGTTGATTATGTTTTGTGGGTGGGCTGCTGGACTAACAAGGGCACTGACCGGCAGGAGGTCAGATACCCTGTTAGTCTGTTTGGAAAAGGGGAGAGATGTGACGAGACCAATCTCGCCACATTGCATTGGAGAAGCCTGGTTGCTCGCCTGCTGCCTCTGGACTATGGCCCCCTGTTAAAAGACATTTTTTTACCTGCAGAAAAGCTTCATTCGTGCTTTTCTGCCTGGGGTTCGGTAGATTTGTTTGAATGTGTTATACCCCAGATAGGAATCCCATGGAGCCCATTCGTATGAAACTGACTGTAAAGACTTTGGCTCCATGGCGATTAAACTGTATTCGTGTGGTCTGAGCGCCATTCGCTTAATAATGTGCGCTCAGACCTGAGCTATCTGGGGATATGTTAAATGTCTGTGTGTTATGTGTAAAAGGTGACTTTATGTATTTTAAAGTGTTTTACTGTCTTTGTGTCACCATGTGCATAATGGAGTCTTGTCCCTGTCCTGGGAGATAATTGAATTACTTCTCACTTATCTCCAGGGCAGAGGAGAGGAAGCCAGGATGCATTGTGGTAAAAGGTATGTGTATTGGGTTACCACTCAGGATAAGGGGGAGGGAATCTGTGGGTTGTAACTAATATGTTACTGGATATTTTATACCTCCCTGTGGGCAGTCCTGTATTTGCAAGACTGTAATAAAAACCAGGCTGGGTGTGCCAGCACCACAGACCACTGCTTGACCCTCAACACGGAGCCTTGTCTCGTTCTTGGGGGGATTCACTGTATGCTGTTAGAGACTGATTGCCAGGAGTGTAAGCTGATTGTCTGCTTTTCCTGTTCGTCTGCTAGCAGCTATTTGGGAGGTTCCAGTTCGGGAGTTGGAGTGCTATTTTGTATACAGTTCGGGAGTTTGGTGTTCTGCGGTAGCTGTGCCTGTATCTCTGGAAAGGGGGCCGATCGCCTAAACGGTTTTTACCCCTTGTGTGCAAAACGGTCAGTTACACCACCTAACTCGCTTAAGGAAGTGCCTGCCCTGGCACTTATGTGTCCAAGTGTGTGAATGTGACAGGCTGAGTGGTTGTGACTGGGAGTTGAGGTGGGGCTAGGGCAGGAAAAAGAAAATCCAGGGCACTCTCATCCACTAAACAGCAACTTCGGTGCTGACAGATTTTGTTAGTTTTTTTAACACACCTAATCTAAACAAAAAATAATGTGGGTTTATATTTATGTAACTAAACCCCCATTATTGTTTGCCTAGATTAGGTGTTTTTAAAAAACTAAACAATCTGTCAGCACCGAAGTTGCTGTTTAGTGGATAAGGGAGTGCTCTGGATTTTCTTTTTGGTTGTATAAATTGGCTCCCAGCAGCACTCTATTTATGGATGTTCAGGTGAGTGCATCCAGACCCCTGGTTTCTCATATATATAGTTGGTAGTCTAGTCACAAGTGCCTCCTCCCAGGACCCTATTTAGCCTTGTACTGCAGAGAACTCCAGATGGATTTTTTTCCCCAAGTAAGTAGCTCATGAAGCAGACCTTAGGCTGTTAGAGTAGGACCTGCCAAAGATGGGGTACATTGAAGATGTGGCAGGCTAATGCAATGTATGATCATATAATGTAACTAAACCCCCATTATTCTTTGCCTAGATAAGGTGTTTTAAAAAAAAAAAAAAAAAACGAACAAGATATGTCAGCACCAAAGTTGCTGTTTAGTATGTTTGTGTATGTCAGTCTGCTTGGGTCTATGTGTGTGACCATGTATGGGTCTATGTGTCTGTGTATGGGTCTCTGTGTGTGTGCATTGGTCAGTGTGTGTGTCTATGGGTCTGTGTGTCTGGGTCTCTGTGTGTTTGCATGGGTCAGTATGTATGTGTATGGGTCTGTGTGTGTGTGTGTGTATGTATGTATGGGTCAGTGTGTGTATGTATTGGTCTGTGTGTGTGTATGGGTAAGTGTGTGTCTGCATAGGTCAGAGTGTGTGGGAGGGGGTCAGTATGAGCGTGTCTGTATGTGTGTCGGTCATTGTATTTGTGTGTGACTGTATGGGTCAGTTGTGTGTGTGGGTCAGTGTGTGTGTCTGTATGGGTCAGTTGTGAGTGTGGGTCAGTGTGTGTGTATGGGTCAGTGTGTGTCTGCATGGGTCAGCATGTGTGTGCATGGGTCAGTGTAGGTAAGTCTGCATGAGTGGGTGGAACGAATGGGACAGCAAAAAATATTTTGCCTAGGGCGGCAAAAATCTTTGCATAGGCCCAGACTGTGTGTGTAAATGTAGGGTGTATTTGTGCGAAGTGTTTGTGTGAGCATGTAAATGTGGGGGTTATTTTTGCATAGTGTTAGTGTGTAAATGCAGTGGTGTATTTTTGTATGCAGGAATCTATTTATGTGAAGGGTTAGTATGTATACATGCAGGTGTGTTTGTGGGGATTTAACTCCTCTAGAATGTAAGCTCATTGAGCAGGGCCCTCCACCTCTCTGTTCCTGTACGTCCAGTTGTCTGGTTACAATTACTTGTCTGTTAGTCCACCTATTGTACAGCGCTACGGAATCTGATGGTGTATATAAATAATAAAATCACAATACTAATAATTTAACACTAAATGGAAGGATGGTGCGAGGGACTCCAGACATTTCAATGAGATGATGCCGTTATGGCACTTACAGCATCTTTTTAAGTGTGTAAAAACTTATTGTCGCCATAGAATAATAAGACACATAGAGTACAGCAGTTTTCCAACAACCAGACTTATATGCGTTCCTTTAATATACAAATAACTTGGACTCTTGAGAGTAGTGCATGAATTAATTTGAGAAGGCATGCAGAGATGTAAATAGTGGAATCCAAAGATAGAGAATCTGTTCTCAAAAATATATCTGTGAACAAACCTACAGCGTCTTGCATGACATTCACCCCTTTGAAAGTTCCAACTTTTTGTTACATCCTGGCATCAAAAATGTGGAACGTCCAAAGGGGGCGAATAGCTATGCACGGCAATGTATTATTTTTATCAAAACTGGAACCATGTCAGGCTACATTACACAGTAGTTAAATCAGTCTGTAAAACTAAATACAAATCTTACATGTGTTTATTGCTGGATTCCATTTAAATTATCTCAAGCATTCTTGTTCTCAGAGTGTCTTTTGAAATAGGATGAGGCATTTGTTGTCTATTTCACTGTTTTAAATGTTTCAGTGCATGACGTACTGCCGCCTAACGTTTCTCCGTGTTTTATGATTTATTTGGACATTGGTATGAGACAAGTAATTAAGGAATTTTAATATTTCTATTCTTACTCACAAAATATTATTTGAACGAGAATGGACGCTATGTATGGCATACAAAATAGCTAAATCACACTGTGTTTCTTTAATTTTGGGGAAATTATGCAGAAAATATTTAATACAATGTTTAATTCTAACTTTTTATACACGTTAGAAAAGTATGGAATTTGTAATAGAAATACACAAATAAAATTTGTGTATTCTAGTGTTTATCACTATATCTAGGAACATTGCAATCCTTACCAAAGTCCCACAGCATCTGAAGAATACAGGAAGGGACGCACATGTGACGAAAAAAACCTCATGTACATTTCCCAGTGTAGAAAGTAGAAACTGGATAGAACTGGAATCAAAACATAATAATATGCACATAAAAACATCTAAATTATAATTAATCATTGTGCAAAGACAGCCAGTATATCAAAATGCTGAAAATTAACTCAGTAATGACTTGATGGTAAATCAAAACAAGAATAAATTGATAAATTATTTGGAACTTTGAGGCAGATGATTGTAAAGTAAAGCTTTGTGATTGTGTTCTCCTGATGGGAAATTTGGCCCTAGTTCTATTGATATTTTCAGCATGTGTATACTACTCTTCACGGACCCTCCTGCAGATGTTGCTGGTGCTCATGTTGCAGTTTATGAATGGTACTGGTAGACAGTGTGGAATATAACAGGACTGGAGAGTATGGCTGCTTCTGCGTTATGGGATGAAATTGTGTATGGCATTATGAGGAATTTCATTAGGGAACATGAATGTGATCATTACTATCAGGGTTTAATCAATGTATTCACCTCCCATTTCATTCATCACTAAATGTTCTTCAGTCCAACTCTGGTGTTTTTGCAGTTATAGAGTTCTCTTTTCCCTCTTATATAAATACCTCCTAAGTTAGATACTGGGAGTTTACTACCCATTACATATTGGAATGCCTGTGCTTAAAGGAATACTAGAATGTTAGGAATACAAAACTGTATAACACTATAGGAACCCTCTGCCCATGCTTCCCCTCTGCCTCCCATCATGAAAGGGTTAAATAACAATTTACACACTTACCTGATTCCAGAGTTCCTCAGGACTGGGTCTGGCTTCTCCTCCACCGACACAAGGGCAATGGAGGAAATCTAATGCGCGTGCGCAGCAAGCTTTTACTATGGGGATTTCAAACACACTAGACGTTTTTTGATGCAAAGCATGAGGATACTTAGCGTCATTTCACAGAGTCAAGTTCTGTGAAACAGCAGGAAGCACCTCTACAGCCATTAAAGGAAAGAGTGACGCTGCAGCCAGACCACTTCATTGAGATGAAATGGTCTGGGTGAGTACAGTGTCCCTTTAATAAACATGGAGTTGCTTGTACTGTCTTTATCTGGCCTATACAGCTTGTGTCTCTCTGAACTTCTCCTGTATACAATGCATGTATGTACGTAGCGGGGAATGTGGTGCGACTAAAAGTAAAGAGACTACCCCACTTGTCCCCTAATAACGACAGACAACGAATATTGGATGAAACAGGCCACAGCATTTATTAAAACTTACAACTGTAGGACACATCCAAACTTTATTCTTTTCTTTTAATTCAAATATAAATAAACACATAAATATATATGCATACCATAATTAACATATAAATTAACACTTATTGCCCTAAAGCCTCCAACTTAAATAACCGTCCTTGCCAACGAACATAACCAGGTGCCTATGCACCAAAACTTTACCCACTGGTGTCTCTCCTCCCCCCTCGTCCAAACCAAAATTCCCATCATCTTAAATGCTCTACCACCAGCCGGCTCTTTGCTCGGTGGGCACGTCCTATTCGGTAACTTGATAGTTTACCTTACCAAGCAGGGGAGGTTGAGACCCACCTTGACCATCTCTTGACATTCCATCTGCTCTCCAACCCTGTTGGCAAGGACACGCTCACCGCCAGCTGTGACAGAACAAACATAAAATTAGGGTGGGCGGGAGGGAAGTTGTTTGCTGGCCAGAATCCCAAAAGGCACTGAGGTAAGATGATCCCTGCCCCCCTACAAACACATAACCATTCCCCCTAAACACATACAGCCAATAACTAGCACCATCCCCACACTCATACATGCAGGCCCGGACTGGCCATCGGGCACACCGGGCAAATGCCCGGTGGGCCGCGGTGGCCATGGGCCGAGGCCGGCAGGGGAGGTCTCAGGATCTCCCCTGCCGGTCTATGCAGGGCCGGCACTATCCGAGCGCCGGCCCCACTGTTTGCCATGGAGGGCCGGTGGGGAGATCAAAGATCTCCCTCACCGGCCCATTTAAACAGACCTGCGGCTGGGGAGGGAGAGGACCCGGCGGAGCTCTATCTTGTAGCTCCGCCCGGTTCCTCTCGCGAGATCCGGCGCGTTGCCATGGCAACGCGCCGATCTCGCGAGAGTGAACTCTAGCCCTCAGGCTAGAGTTCACTCACCACTGGACCACCAGGGATGATGTCACCGTGCCGGTCCCCCTCCTCCCAGCTACCACGTGCCTGTCCCCCCTCCCAGGCTAAAGGTAAGAGGGAGGGGGGGGGATTTAATGCCTACTTAGTTTTTTGTTTTTTTTTCTTTATTTATCCACCATAGTTTTTTATTTGTTTGTTTACCCCCCCCACACACACACACACACATTTATACACAGCACTCTCACACATCACACACATCACACTCTGCACTCTCACACACCTCACACTCTGCACTCTCACACACACATCACACTCTGCACTCTCACACACACATCACACTCTGCACTCTCCCACTCAGCACTCTCCCACTCAACACTCTCACACACATCATACACAGCACTCTCACACACATCATACACAGCACTCTCACACTCTGAACTCTCACACACATCATACACAGCACTCTCCCACTCAGCACTCAGCACACTCAGCACTCTCACACACATCATACACAGCACTCTCACACACATCATACACAGCACTCTCACACTCTGAACTCTCACACACATCATACACAGCACTCTCACACACATCATACACAGCACTCTCACACACATCATACACAGCACTCTCACACACACATCATACTCAGCACTCTCCCACTCAGCACTCTCACACACACACACATCATACACAGCACTCTCACACTCAGCACTCTCCCACTCAGCACTCTCACACACACACACATCATACACAGCACTCTCACACTCAGCACTCTCCCACTCAGCACTCTCACACACATCATACACAGCACTCTCACACGCAGCATTCTCACACACATCATACACAGCACTCTCACACACATCATACACAGCACTCTCACACTCAGCACTCTCACACACATCATACACAGCACTCTCACACACATCATACACAGCACTCTCACACATCATACACACACATCATACACAGCACTCTCACACATCATACACAGCACTCTACACATCATACACAGCACATCATACACAGCACTCTCACACTCAGCACTCAGCACACTCAGCACTCTCCACCATCATACACAGCACTCTCACACTCAGCACTCTCACACACACATCATACACAGCATCACACACAGCACTCTCACACACATCATACACAGCACTCTCACACACATCATACACAGCACTCACACACATCATGCACTCTCACACATAACACACTCTGCACTCTCACACATAACACACTCTGCACTCTCACACACAACAAACACAGCACTCTCACACACAACAAACACAGCACTCTCACACACAACACACACATCACTCTCACACACAGCACTCTCACACACAGCACTCTCACACACATACACAGCACTATCACACACAACACTCAGCACTCTCACACATAACACTCAGCACTCACAACACTCTCACACACACATCATACACAGCACCCACACACACAGCACCCTCACACAAATCAATCACATACAGCACCCTCACACACAACACCCTCACACACAGGATCCATCACACACACATACTGCACCCCTCACATACACACACAACCCTCCCGATACACTGCATCACACACATACACAATACTTCCAAACATATTTATATAATATATATACACATATAAATATACACAGTGGCGTACACATGACCCATGGGGCCCCGGTGCGAAAACTGATCCATGGGCCCCCCTCCCCCCCCCGGGCTTACTCAGCACGGGTCGGGGCCGCAACACATGGCGGCGGGCACCCGCGACCGCGGTATGCACACACACTTAAAGGACCACTACAGACACCCAGATCACATCAGCTCAATGAAGTGGTCTTGGTGCCAGGTCCCTCTAGTTTTAACCCTGCAGCTGAAAACATAGCCGTTTCAGAGAAACGGCTATGTTTCACTGAGGGTTAATCCAGCCTCTGGTGGCTGTCTCATTGACAGCTGCTAGAGGAGCTTCCGCAATTCTCACTGTGAAAATCACAGTGAAAAGACACTGAACGTCCATAGGAAAGCATTAATGCTTTCCTATGGGTGGTTTAAATGCGTGCGCGCGCCTCTTGCCGCGCATGTGCATTCGGAGCTGAGAGGCGGAGGGATCCCCAGCGCCAAGGGAGTCCGACGCTGGAGAAAGGTAAATGCTGAAGACACACACACACACATTCTCACGAACAGACGCATACACACAAGCTAACAGACACACACATTTACTGAGATACATACACACTCACTTACAAAACATACACTTTCACTGACAAACACACACTCACTAACATCCATCAAACACACTCAGTAACAGACACACACAGTAACACACTCACTAGCAGACACACACCCACTGACACACACACCCACTGACACACACACTCATTGACACACACACTAACACAAACACACACAAACACACACAAACACACACAAACACACACAAACACATACATTTTTTTAAAATTTAATCCCCCCAGCCTCCTTACCTTTTGGAGAGCTGAGGGGATTCCCTGGGGCCCATTGGTGCTGCTGGGCTCCTGGGCGGCCGGTCACTGGGTGGGCTGGCTGTCTGGGTGGCCGGCGCGCGAGGGAGCACTCTCCCCTGTGTGCTCCCTCTTCAGCTCCCTCGCGCGCCGCATAGGGATGCCGGCGCCGGAAGATGACGTCATCTTCCGGCTCCAGCATCAGTGCGGTGCGTGAGGGAGCGGAAGAGGGAGCACACAGGGGAGAGTGCTCCCTCGCGTGCTGGCCACCCAGACAGCCCGCCCGCTGGGGTCAGCAGGGCCAGCTTCGGGGGGGCCTGAGATGGCTGCCTCCTGGGCCCCCCAGGAGAAGAGGCTGGCCCTGTGGGTACATACCGGGTCGCAGGGGCGGCCGGGCCCGGTCGCAGCCGCGACCCCTGCGACCCTGGTATGTACGCCACTGAATATACACACAGCACTCCACACACACACAGCACCCCTAAACACATTTCATTCCAGACACACACTAGATCCTCTACCCAACTCTGGATCATCTACACACATACACACTAGATCCCTATATGCACTCTGAATCCATTATATACGCACGCTCACTAGATCTCCTATACATATTCTGGGTCTTTCAAACACACACACACTCTGGATCCCCTATACGCACACTAGATTCCTTGTAAGCAAACACATACTACATTCCCTGAACACACACTCTCTACAAACACTACATCACCCACACACACACACACACACACACACTATAGCCTGTATACACACACTTGCTACATCCCCTAAACACACATTCTCTAAAGCCCCTAGCCACATATGCATTACATTACACCACAAACACAACACGACTAAAACCGACCTTATTACACAATACCACACCACGACCAGCTCACTCTGCACACACGCAATACCCCAAGTAGGCTCCAAAACACATGCACAATACTCTTTCCTGACCCATTTGTCTCCTGGTATCCATTTATAGAGACACCAGAGACAAGTTGCAAGGAAACACAGTGCAAGCATGTTATTAAATTTGCTTGCACTGCGCAGAACAAATACAGGGCTTTTTTTCTCATGCTAGAGCTCTTCAGCAGAGCTCTGTGCATGGTCTGCCCTGGAAGAGCATTGAACCAACATGCTCACTTTGAGAGGGGGCGTGTTTGTCATGAGTGATGACAAAACACACAATCTCTGCCCCGCCCCCTTCTTAGTGGGCCGCTGTAATAAAAAAATGCCCGGGCCGAATTTTTTTCCCAGTCCGGCCCTGCATACATGTGCCCTTGTCCGTTTAGCTGTGCTGACTCCCCAGGGCCTTATCTTGTGCTGCCCCTGTACATGGTATTCTAAGCCTTACTACATTAAAATCTTCAGCAATTTTTGCTTCACCAAGCAGCTCTTAACCCCTTAAAACCGGAGGACGTACAATTACGCCCTATAATAGGCGGCTCTAAACGCCGCCGGGCGTAATTGTACGCCCTCCGGTTTTTGTTAACTTACCCGGTCGCCGGCGGTCCCACGCCGGCGATCGCGGTTGGGGGGACTCCCAGGGAGCCCCCCGCGGCACATCCGTCCTCGTTGAAGCCCCCCCGGCCATGTGAGAGTGGGGTCTAGCGAGGACCCCACAATCACATGGCCGGGTATAGCTGGCTTCTGTATTGCCGGCAGGGGGGCTGCCTGTAATGACAGGTGGTCCCCATGCTGGCTGAAAATAAAAGTAAAATAAGTTAATGGTGTAAAAAAAAATTATTATATATACTTAGATCATATATATATATTATATATATATGATCTAAGTATATATACACATATACATACACACACATACACCGTCTAGGTGTATTTTACTATTAATATATATATAATTATATATATATATTAATATCAAATTACACGTACACTGATACTGATTAAATATATATATAATTATTGTTATATATATATTTATATATATTATAAAAAAAAATAAAATGTAAATACGTTAAAAAATAAAATTACAAAAATAATTAAAAATAAATAATTAAAAAATATATAGATGTATGTTATTTCGTTCTAACTGTATTGTGAAATTAATATATATATATATATATCAAAATACACATAGAACGAAATAATATATATATTTATACACATAAATATATACTTATATATCACTATATATATACCTATATATAAATAAAAATATTTAAAAAAAATTATATAGATATATACATATATATACACATACGTATATATATATACACATATATTAATTCTACATATATATTTATGTAATATTTTTACATAATTAGGTATCTTAATTAATTACAATTAGCAGGACCTGCCTGACAACCCATGCCGAAAGTAAAGGGAATTTAATTTGCTAGCACTATATTTAACCCTATAACTTTCCGAGACACCATAAAACCTGTAGAAAGAAAAAGAAAAAAATACAAACGCAAGAAATACAAATGTACCTAACCAACACAGTGGTAGGAATATACACGAGTACTTAACTTGGTATGAGATGAATGCAGCTTCCCAAGAGGTTTCCCCCAAACGAACCTCAAATGCAGATATGTAAATGGACAAAATAGGGATACAGCTGAATGACTAAAAAACATAAGAATACATAGTACATAGTGAAGTACCGTCACAATAATAAAATATAAACTTCAATGATTGCACTCACAAAATAGTGATGGATAATGCGCCTTTAAGCCCTCAAGGGCTGCAATGGTATTCACCCTCCACGAATAGGTTGCTCTGTCTTCAAAGAAGTGGGAGTATGCCAGTGAAGTATAAAAAAATCTTTTTATTAAAGGCACTAATAAGCCTATATCAAAAATCAATAGTTAAAAATATACAAATAGTACTGCATCTAACGCGTTTCGTCCATACAAATTGGACTTCATCAGAGAGAATTTTTTTGCAGTATACAGAATATGTCAAATACAAAGCATGCATAATCCCACCCCCAACAGAGTCCCTTAAATATAACCAGTCCGATTGTTGATTGGAGAGTTCCTTTGTAGGCAGTCCCTCTTCAATAAAATCAATATTTTCCAGGTGATCGCCACCTTAAAATTCGCGGCTAAAACCAGCTGGTAATCCGTCCGGTGATGTTCTGCGTTCCAAATAACAACTTCCGGTTGCGTTCCACACATGCATTTCCGGCGGCGAAATAACCACGCACGTCACAGCCACTGACGTTGCGTTACAAGATCGGGCCCATGCGTTCCAAACGACCAGCCCTTTGAATTACTAAGAAAACTAAAGGGAGCAGTCTTAAAATAATTTGAACATTAAAATAACCATTCTCATAATACAAATTAGACCACATCAAATTTGAAAAAAGGACTTCAATCCTCTGCTTCAAAGAAACAAAATATTAATAAAGATCTATTAACTAATAATAATAAAAAAAAAAAAAAAAAAAAAAAAAAAAAAAAAAAAAAAAAAAAAAAAAAAAAAAAAAAAAAAAAAAAAAAAAAAAAAAAAAAAAAAATATAATAAAAAAAAATAAAATAAATAAATAAATGAAAAAAAATTATATATATAATAAAGTAAAAATAAAGTGAAAATAAAAATAAAAATAAAAATAAAAGTAAAAATAAAAATAAAAAAAAATATATATATATGTCTTTGAAGACAGAGCAACCTATTCGTGGAGGGTGAATACCACTGCAGCCCTTGAGGGCTTAAAGGCGCATTATCCATCACTATTTTGTGAGTGCAATCATTGAAGTTTATATTTTATTATTGTGACGGTACTTCACTATGTACTATGTATTCTTATGTTTTTTAGTCATTCAGCTGTATCCCTATTTTGTCCATTTACATACCATAAAACCTGTACATGGGGGGTACTGTTCTACTCGGGAGACTTCGCTGAACACAAATATTAGTGTTTCAAAACAGTAAAATGTATTACAACGATGATATCGCCAGTAAAAGTGAAGTTTTTTGCATTTTTCACGCACAAACAGCATTACACGGACAATATTATTGCTGTGATACTTTTTACTGTTTTGAAACACAAATATTTGTGTTCAGCGAAGTCTCCCGAGTACAACAGTACCCCTCATGTACAGGTTTTATGGTGTTTTCAAAAGTTACAGCGTCAAATATAAGGCTTGCGTTTCAGTTTTTTCACATTAAAATTCGCCAGATTGGTTACGTTGCCTTTGAGACCCTATGGTAGCCCAAGAATGAAAATTACCCCTATGATGGCATACCATTTGCAATAGTAGACAACCCAAGGTATTGCAAACAGGGTATGTCCAGTCTTTTTTAGTAGCCACTTAGTCACAAACACTGGCCAAAATTGGCGTTTTTTGCATTTTTCACACACAAACAAATACTAACGCTAACTTTGGCCAGTGTTTGTGACCAAATGGCTACTAAAAAAGACTGGACATACCCCATTTGCAATACCTTGGGTTGTCTACTATTGCAAATGGTATGCCATTATGGGTGTAAATTTCATTCCTGGGCTACTATACAGTCTCAAAGGCAACGTAACCAATCTGGCGAATTTCAATTTCAAATGTAACGTGCTATATTTGACCCTGTAACTTCCCAAAACGCCATAAAACCTGTACATAGGGGGTACTGTCTTACACGTGAGACTTTACTAAATACAAATATGTGTATTTTATTGCAGTAAAATCAAACAGTATTATGACACTGACCTTTAAAATGCAATTTAGAACTAAAAAAATCAAAAAAAATCGTATTTTCTCCCATTTTTTTCATATTAAATTATGTTTCATAGCTAAATATTTGATATTAAATGAAAGCCCTGTTTCCCCTGAATAAAATGATATATAATAAGGGTGGGTGCATTTACTATGAAAGAGGTGTATTACGGTTGGACAGACATGTAGCGCAAATGCCAGGTTTTGTTTACATTTTGTTTTGTTCACAATGTGTACATTTGGCTCCGTCCTTAAGGGGTTAAAATACATCTTTTTAGTGAAGCCAATTACTTATCTGCTAACAAATTTTACTTGTCCCATATGATTCCTACTTCTTAAAAACTGCATATTTTATGGACTAGGTAGGTTCTTGTTTTCCATTTATTTAATGTAAGCTTCTGCTGTCAGTGAAATTGCATATGGTATTGCTAATATGAATTGTGGGTGGAATTTAAAATGATATTACTGTTCATGATACATATTTTTTTATATGAACAAAGTTGCTTTACTGAAATTCTTAAGTATATTTATTTACTTAATTTTTCTTAAGGACAATTTTCCCTCCAGAAATCCAAAACTCTTGGTCCCAACCCATTTTTGATGTAATGCAGTTTGAGACCTGCCAATGAGTATGTTACTGACAGTCCTGTTAATCTCCCATGCACAAACCCAGATGTCTAGTGGGGCGTGTCTGAAAAATGATGCGGTTTCAAAGATGGTAACTGCCTCCATTGCATGGTTCAGATATCAAATTAGAATTCCTGGTGAGTAATTTTATTTTTTTCTGAAAAACAAAATTATGCAGTTTAATCTGCCAGAGGTACTCTTGCATATGGTTGAACTTATTTTTTAGCACATGTGCCCATTTAAGGTCTTACTGAGGTATACAATGTTTTCTACAACCACTTAGAGGGAAGATTTTAAAAAAGCCTTTAAAAGGCATGTGCATATAGTGTAGCTCCCTGAATTCCATTGGTCTTCATGAAAGCACATGTATAAAAAAAACACACAATTACATAATAAGGTATTGGGTTCAACCAAAAAACGTGGCTAACTACATTTCAAACAAAACATCGCAGTCTTGCTGATTATGCTTCATTGCCATTGTTTCCATCAATAATTATAACATTTTGTATCCCAACTCATAAGCCATGGTTTGACCCATTTGATCACTGCCATTTTACTAATTTCTAGTAAACAAAAAAATGACTTTTTATTATAAGTAATTTTAATATAAAATGGCCCAAATGCCAAAAGATAGATAAAGATAAAATATGATAATTCATTTTACTCATACCCAAAGCACTGCATTGTAGATAAAGTACACATTCCTTTTGGACTTCTTGGTTTTAAAGTCAGTCCAAAAAAAGTTAGAATAATAGGCGAGTGCAAGGGATATGCCAGATGTGCCTAGGTAAAACCTAATGAAGGGTCCCCCCATCCACTATTTAGGTTTCTGTGGGGAATTTCATGTAAGTTTGCATTGGCTTAATATGTTTTTGAAGAAAACCTTTGTATATTCTCTGTAAATGTGTATATTGCGCCTCTTTTGTCAAATCATTTTTTTTTAAAGTAAAGTGTAAATGGTAAGTTTTTTATGGGTGCACCTTATTGGGTGTACTCCTTATTGTGATTTGCTGCGCACTGACCATGAAAAGCTCAAATAAGGAAAATAAATAATACTGATGTCTTTGAAGCAATAAATGAAGCCCATGGAGAAAGCGCAGCTAAGGGAATAGGGCCCTGACAGAGCTAGGAGGTGGGCTAGGGGCGGGAGCAATAGTGTGGATTGGTGGGTTAGTGTTTGGGGGTTGGCTGATATAAAGGGTCGGCCATTTTGGATCCTTCATTCTAATTTCTTACCTTGCAAAGTTGGTCCTTCCCTCCCTCCCTTTTTATAGCCTTTTTCCCCGCTTGGTCACAGCGGTGGGACGGTGTAAGGAACATTAAGGAAAATTAGCTTTAGTTAATATAGGAGTAAGGGCAGTTAGTTGATTGGTTAAAAGGTTACACTTTTCGTACAAGGTTTGGTAGGTCTCGAGTCCGTTGGTGGCTCAGAACTTTGGTGGTGTAGGGGTATCTGGGTATACCCCTACCAGGTGAAATTGATGAATGTTGGCACTTTACATGTTATATTTATATGGTTGTTATATATTGTAAATTATATTATGTTGTGGGTCATTGCCTTGGTTAAATATAACTTGGGTTTGTATATAATTTATACAAACCCAAGTTAAAGTGAAGCATTTAGTTAATATATGTTAGGTTTTGTGTTAATATACGTGGCAGGTGAGCTTATATATTCAGATGGCCATTGGAATAAAACTAAAGAGCCTCCGTTTTGTTTAAATGTACATGGGGATTTAGGCCAGAGCGCAGGTAACGTTCTCTTTGTTTTTACTATGTATTTTAAGCTGTTGGATACTAAGCTACGGCTGCTGTAAGCGTGGTGCTTTATCTTTGTGTTTGTATATGATGTATGTATCACACAGCTATGTTACATTGCTGCCAGCCTCCCCACGTTTTGTCTTATTAAGAGTTTATAAGTATGTAGGGGCAGCACCCCTTCCTGTCTCATCAGAGAAATCTGCCTTTTAGCTGATACCAGCAAGGTGATTTGTATGTATTATAGCCCTATTCAGGGTTAAGTATGTAGGGGTTTTATAAAAACACCCCTTCATGTCTCATTAGAGATGTTTACACTTTGTCTGATGCCAGCAAAGTTTATTGTAGGTGTAGAAGCCCTATAAAGGGTTAAATGTGAAAGGTTTATAAAATACCCCTTCCTGTTTCACTGGAGATTCTTGGCTGATATCAGCATATCTAATGGCTAGTGTAGGAACTCACCTATTGAGGCTTGCCTTGATGTGGCAGGTGAGCTTATATATTCAAATGGCCATTGGAATAAAACTAAAGAGCCTCCATTTTGTTTAAATGTACATGGGGATTTAGGCCAGAGCGCAGGTAACGTTCTCTTTTTAGGGCCATACATGATAGGAAGTCCTCTGGTGGCCGTCTGAGTGACGGCCACTGGAGGTATTCCTATCAATGTAAACACTGTATTTTCTTTGAAAATACAGTATTTACATTAGATTGCCTGCAGGGAGCTATAAATCTCACCTGAACAACTACATTAAACTGTAGTTGTTCAGGTGACTATAGTGTCCCTTTAATATATAGTGACATACAAATTCCGTGAGCAGGTATAGCTGATAGATATGTCATTGAATTCATTGTTTTTTTTTCAAATTCAGTGTAACTCATCAAATGTATCAATCGCACTATTACCCAATATAGATGTACTTGAAAATACCTGAATTAACATGAAAATTGTAGAGATTATCACCACTTGTTATATATAGTTGCCTGTTTGTCATTGTGGGGGAGTGAAAGACCCTTATGACATGACAATTCTGAGTTCTGTTGGCAAAACTTGAAATTGAAAGTGCTATCCAAAATAATGTGGAATTTGGGTTCTTCCACTGTAAATTCAATTTATCATCACTCCAAAGGAACTCTTGTGATAAGTTCATTGATTTCGTATAAGCAGCATATGAATTCCATACACTTCCTTCCAGTCATTTTAAGATCTAACCAACACAATACTTATGTCTCACACCCCCTTTTATCAAAAATATTCTATAAAAGAGTAATGCCAAAAAATTAGCCACGTTAAAATCATTTGTAAACGTCCTGCTTGGAATTTACAGACTAAACACAATATATGATAAAATAACAAATCATGTTCCTTATTTAATATCTGTGTATGCATGAACGTAAACACAACAAACCTAAAGATAAAACATTTTACTACATGAATCCCTGCCAATAAATTTTCCACAACATTACATGCCCATTCCATTGTCCATCTACACATTGTTACATTACTGCCTTTTTAAGAGGAACGGTTATGTATGCGATAAGGATGTTAATCTATGTTGAAATAGTTTTTATTTATTTTCTAATACAACAAAAAGATTAGAGGCATTAACAGAAAGAGATCAGCAATTAATTTCTTCTAAAATTACGTTCTTTAAATTTCTCCATGTAGTGTGCAGAGAATGGTGCAATGAAAGCTCTACACATTTTGCATTAGGAACTTTGTCAAAGACATAGGTAAAATATGCAACAGAGGCCTCGATTGAATAGTTTGTGATAAGCATTTCAAATTATTACACTCTGTTAAAAAAAAAAAAAAAAAAAACTTTTTAAAAATGATCTACAATTCAAATAAAACTTTATTGGTGATTTTTGTAGATAAATAATTTTAATATTTTTCTTGTTCCTGGCAAAATTGTGTCCAAATATAAAAAGGGACCTTGATAACAACTACATAAGATAACATAACTACATAGCAACTACAGTTTATTTTAGTGGCTGTTATATAAAAAAAATCTTTGGGTATTGTTTTTCCTTTTTTTTGTCAAATTGTTTTGACGAAAAGATGGGGCTGTTCTGGAAATCAGTTTATCCTCTTTGCTGGTTCAATAACAATAAAGAAATTTCATTTTAGCATTATCTGTTCTTTTTTTCTTGTTTGGATTACAATGTGAGTACTTCGCCAGCACTTGCAAACTATCAGTGCTGGTCAAGGTTGGATAGAGAATGCAGAAAATAAACTTCCAAATTATTATTTTAGCATTTCATACACATGTATTTCCATTTTCTTTCCTTATGACTTTGGCTACAGTGAAATTGTGTTAGTGTGCTTGTTTTGTGTGTTTGCCAACATTGACTCTCCCAATTTTGCAAGCTGGGATCACAAGATGATCAAAGGATAGTCAAATCAGTAATCAGTGCTGGAAATTAAGTATAACATGCAGACTGACTTTATTTTACTGTACCAAAGAGTACAGGGATATTACTGATACGCACTGTTTGTACTTTTGTAGAAGGTCATTGTGATATCAGAGTAACTTTTAAATTTTATTATTCTAAGTATTAAAATATGAACTATCAATTCCATCTCTTGATGGGATAAACTAGTGTTGAAACAATGTAATGTCCCTTCTCCCCTGCTGCCTATCGTACAAAAGAAAATATTTCCTTCCCACCTGTCTTAAAATGGCTCTGTCACCTCAACTTGCCTTCCTCCTTATGTTTCCCCTCCTCTTTCAGAACATATTATTTCTTCATTTCTGATCTATTTCTCTTTAAAACATAAGATGAGGTAGGGACTACCTTGTCTTGTATATTTTTCCTTTGACTGACCATCTTAACAAAGGGTAAGCTTAAGGCAAGCTCCACTTCCTTTGTTAAGATAGTGGAGCTTTCCTTAAGTTACATCCTTTGTCAGGATTTTTCCAAGCTTAGGAAAAATATACAAGTCAAAGTTGTCCGTACTTTGCCTTATGTTTTAAACAGAAAAAGTTTAGAAAAGACAAAACTAAAATTCCATATGGACTAAACTAGCTATATGCACACAGAGACTTATAATCAAATATATTACGTGGTCGGTGGTACACATAATATGATGCTGTATTGGAATGCCTTTTATCACAGGGGATTGAGAAAGTAGTATCACTGATCACCATAAGTTCTTTTTTTCCAACAGTTTGCATGACTTTTTATCATTCTGTTTTTACAATTAACTTATTTGTCCCTCACTTTCAGTAAAACAGGGTGTAGGTTTGCTGTTGTATACTGCCAGAAAGGCAGCGGGAGATTAGAGAGGTCAATGCATGGCTGAAGTCTAGGTGCAGGAAAGAGGGTTTGGGGTTTTTAGAGCACTGGGTCGATTTTGCGTTTGGGTACAACCTGTATAGTCATGATGGATTGCACCTAAATGGAAGAGGGTCTGCTGTGCTGGGGGATAGGATGGCTAGAAGGTTGGAGGAGATTTTAAACTAGTGGTGGGGGGGAGGGTCAAAGCAATCTAAAAAATGGAGATAGGATGGAAAGGAGATGGGCTTTAGCTCAGAACGAAGGGGGTGGAGATGGGGGGAGGGGAAAGCTCAGAACAGAGGAGGAATGTAATATTGATAATTCACAAAAAGTACAAAAGTCTCATGATAATATTAAATGTATGCTTACTAATGCAAGGAGCCTATATAACAAAATGGGGGAACTAGAGGCAATAGCATACACTAAACAATATGATATAATAGGCATAACAGAAAAATGGTGGGATAAGACACATGACTGGGCAGTTAACTTAAATGGGTACATGTTATTTAGGAAGGATAGGAAAAACAAGAAGGGTGGTGGGGTATGTTTGTATGTCAACCATGAGTTAAAGTCAAATCTTGATGTGGAAGCTTTGTGTAGATATCTGCTTGGGGTAAACAAAAGGATATCAACCAAAAGGATATCAATTATTGGTTGGGATATGTTATAAACCACCTAATGTGAATATTAATGAGGAAGAACTGCTGTTAGAGCAAATTGGAAAAGTTGCAAATTGGGGTAACACGTTAATTATTGGAGATTTTAATTACCCGTACATAAATTGGGATAGAGTGACTAGTACTTCAGCAAGGGGAATCAGGTTTTTGAATGTGTTAAATAGCACCTTTATGTCACAACTGGTACAAGCACCAACTAGAAAGGATGCTTGTCTGGATCTTGTTATAACAAACAATGTTGATCTTTTGACCAACATTCAAGTAGGGGAGCATTTGGGAAATACTGATCACAATATGGTAATTTTTTTAAAATAAACTCAAAAAAAAGCAAAAGCACGTGGGGTATACTAAAATGTATCATTTAAAAAAAGCCAATTTCAATAAGATTAGGGCAACATCGACTGGCATAAACTCCTTAGTGAAAAAAAACACTGAGGATAAATGGAAACTATTAAAACAAATATTAGAAAGGTACATTTCTCAGTATGTACCATTGGGTAATAAATAAAAAAGAAACAAATTAAAACCAATGTGGCTTAACCAATTCTAAAAAAAATTAAAGTGTAGGTACACTGGAAACATAGATGGGTCTGTTATACATTTTTTATTGCACATGTTTTGTGCTGTCAAGTGTGGCTACTTTGTTATCAATAAATTCTTGCTATTTTTTTATTTTTGTTTCTATATTCCTTTTTTACCCCCATTTTATATTGCCGATATAGTGATTGTGGCGCCCTGTGTTTTTCTGTTTTTTTGGTCTATATATGTAAAGCATTGGAGATTTAGACATACATAAATGGCCAAGATGTATGCAGACCACCACAGCGCTAAAGTACTCCAATTACGGTGGGTCCTAACTGCATGACTAAATAAACAACAATAAAATACACACAGTACTTACCTGCAAAGAAAGGGGCAGAGGACATGAAACCACTGCCTGCAGGAACCAACTGAAACAAAAGGATTAATGGCAAAGGAACGGGTGTGGCAACAAAAAACAAACATTTAGAGGAATCCAGGAACTGGGAATTCCAGGAACAGAATTGTGATGAAGTGCCCTTCGCCACTTGTACCTGGAGGGGACTACTGGCTAGTCTCCTGCCTTCCCTGTGCTGATAGTTGCATTTTACCTTGCAGAAAGGTTTATTTGTGTATTTCTGCTGGGGCGTTCGGGACTTTCAGTATGTGAGTAGTGCTACCCCAGATAGCTATGCCATGGAGCCTATTCGTGTAACAAAAGACTATGGAAAAGACTTTGGCTCCATGGCGATTGAACTGTATGTATGTGATCTGAGCGCCATTCGGTAATAATGTGCGCTCAGATCTAAGCTATCTGGGGATATGTTGCATGTATATGTTTTATATAGTAATTGTAACATTGTGTAATTTTGTCTTTTTGTAACCACGTGGTTAATGGAGTCTTGCCTCTGTCCTGGGAGATAATTTGATTACTTCCCAATTATCTCCAGGATAGAGAGGAGGAATTGTGATGTCACTGTGGGAGTGTTTTGTTTGTATTGTCTGTGATTGGCTAATATCCAATATGTGTCCTATTGTTCCATCAGGTCCCCTAGGCATAAATACCGGGCAGTTA
This sequence comes from Pelobates cultripes, assembly GCA_933207985.1. Lineage (NCBI taxonomy): Eukaryota > Metazoa > Chordata > Amphibia > Anura > Pelobatidae > Pelobates > Pelobates cultripes. The sequence continues at coordinate 216,242,310 of OW240914.1, read as the reverse complement.
GGCCTCAATAAACCAGACCTACTTGCACCTTTCTTGAAGCCTTGGCTCATGCTTGGGGGAAGGGATACCTATACTCTGGGGATTGCTATAATCACTTACTCTCCAGAGTAAGCTCTTGTAAGAGCTTGATTTGTTCCTGCTACACTCTGGATTTAGGAGAGGTTCACCCACTGGGAGCTGGATCCTGGTTGTGGATCCAGGGAGGGTGAGAGACGGCGAGACCCCGGCACAGCTGCATTACTAGAAGTGGGGTCCGCAGTGCTGATGGTGTCGGTTGGAGTGCTCGGAGTCCTCGGCAAGCGCTAGGAGCATCGATTGGCGGAGGTACTCGGTCGGAGTGCCAGCGGTCCGTCACACAAACTAAACAATAATTGTAAAAAGAGTCCTGGATACCAGAAGCCAAGGTCAGACATCTGAACAGAACAGAACAGGTCCTGACAACAACGAGTTGTCACTAATGGTAAATTTTCAAGCTGCACAAAGTGGTAAGTGATGTCCCTCATGGTTCTATTTTGGAACCACTTCTATTTAACATATTTATAAATGATCTTGAAATAGGCATTGAAAGCCATGTTTCAGTGTTTGCATATGACACAAAACTTTGTAAAGTAATAAAATGTGAGCAGTATATTGCTTTGCTGCAGAGGGATTTGGATAGATTGGGGGACTGGGCACTAAAATGGCAGATGAAATTTAACGTAGAGAAATGCAAAGTTATACACTTAGGGGTCAAGAATGCACAAGCAACTTACACCCTAAATGGTAGTGAATTTTGGAAACCACACACGAGAAGGATTTGGGAATTGTTATAGACAACAAATTAGGCAGCAATATGCCATTTCAATCTGCAGTTGCTAAGGCCAATAAGGTTCTGTCATCTATAAATTGCTTGTAAGACCAAACCTTGAATATGCTGTGCAATTTTGGGCACCTGTTCTGAAGAATGATATCATGGCACTAGAAAAAGTGCAGACACGAGCTACAAAATTAATAAAAGGAATGGAGCATTTTAGATACGAAGAAAGGTTAAAAAATGAAAATGGCGCCGGAGGTGATTTGATAACATTATACAAATATATTCGGGGCCAGTACAAACCATTATCTGGAAATCTGTTCATAAACAGGGCTATACATAGAACACGAGGTCACACATTTAGGTTGGAAGAAAGGAGATTTCATCTAAGGCAAAGAAAAGTTTTTTTTTTTTTTATAGTAAGAGCAATAAGGATATGGAATTCTCTGCCTGAAGAGGTGGTTTTATCAGAGTCCATACAGATGTTTAAACTGCAATTGGATAAATACTTGCAAAAACATAACATACAGGAATATAATTTCTAATTAGTGGGGTAATAGCTGCTTGATCCAAGGAGACATCTGTCAGGATTACTAGTGGATCCAGCACATAGAATTATATCATACCTAGGACTAAAGGTAACGTCTTACCAGGCCATAGAATGGCCGGACTTAACATACCAGAGAATAGTCAGAATACTTACCAAGGTCAGGGACACAGAAGGAGACACAACGATGAGGGAAAGCCAAAAGTCAAGGATACCAGAATACAGGGAAGTCAAATGAAGCCAAAGTCAATAACCAGAAATAAACGCTCAGAGATACACTCTCGGACAACTGCTAAGAGAAACCTCGACAGGGCAATGAGGTAAGGCAAGAAATTACTTTAAATAAGTCTCCTTTAAATCCAATTGGCCGTACCCGGCCTCTGACCCCAGAACGTACGCACGCGTTCACGTTGTTAAAGCCGCGGGTGGATGTGGGGCTACAAATAGGCATGGGTCCGCAGCTGCCAGCGTTTTTCAATATGCCGCAGGAGTCAGACACCATGGTACAGGGCTGCTGACCAGCATCTCCATCAATGCCCGGAATGTAGTTATCCCCAGAGACCCCACAAGGTGAAGACGAACATGTTACATTACCCCCCACCTGAAGACCGCCCACCGGGCGGGTAGGACCAGGTTTGAGGGGAAATTTGGTGTGGAAATAACTAATCCTGCGACCAGCATGAATATCGTAAGCTGGAACCCAAGAATATTCGGCAGGCCCATACCCCCTCCAATCAACTAAATACTATAAGGAACCACGAGAAAATCTGGAATCGATTATGGAAGTGACTTCATACTCCTCCTGCCCAGAAACAACCAACGGTGGAGGTGGAACACTTAGGACAGTATACCTACTGCAAATAAGTGGTTTGAGCAAAGAAACATGGAAGGTATTAGGAATACGTAAGGAGGCAGGGAGAACCAGAGAATAAGAAACGGGATTAATTCTTCGAGGATATGAAATGGACCAAGGAATCTGGGAGCAAACTTCATGCTGGAAACGTTCAATTTGACGTTGCGCGATGATAACCACACCCTCTCACCCACTTGGTAAACAGGGTTGGCACGCCACTTATCAGCATAAAACTTCAAATTTGAACGATCAGCCGCAGTTTCTAAAGCGGAGTGAACTTAGGTCCAAGTATCACGAACAGAAGCAAGGTGATCATCCAAAGCAGGGATAGCAGTGTCAGAAAAAACAGCCGGCAGGACAGTAGGATGACAACCGTTATTAACAAAGAATGGACTATGTCCAGAAGAGTCATGATTAGCATTGTTCCTAGAAAACTCGGCCCAGGGTAGTAATTCGGACCAATTAACCTGTGTGCTATTAACGAAATAACGCAAATATAATTCCAAAGACTGGTTTGCCCTCTCAGCCATACCACTGGTTTGTGGATGGTAAGAGGAAGAAAATGACAATTTAATGCCCAACTGTTTATTGAAAGCCCTCCAAAACCGAGACACAAATTGAGAACCCCTGTCAGATACAATATTGTGAGGAATGCCATGTAGTCGGACAATTTCTCATATAAAAATAAGAACTAAATTTTTTGAGTGGAACAAAATGAGACATTTTGGTAAAGCGGTCAACCACCATAAGGATGGTGGTATAGCCATTATAACTAGGAAGTTCTATTATAAAATCCATGGACAAATGGGGCCATGGAACACTAGGTACAGGAAGTGGATGCAACAATCCACATGGAAGTTTATGAGGTACCTTAGAAACTGCACAAACTGAAAAGGCCGGCACATTTTCTTTAACATCTTTTCTGAGAGAATCCCGCCAAAATGGTCTCGTGATCGCGGATATGGATTTATTAATGCCTGGATGTCCAGCAGTCACGTGTTTGTGGAACACTCGCATGACATTCTCCTCTTTCACCCAATGGAACAAATAATTTATCTAGTGGTCTATTGCATGGTGCCTGAAATTGAGCCTCCATGATAGCACCAAGCAGAGGGGAGGATAAGGAAAGAACAGTAGAAGTGATGATACACTTAGGTGATACAATAGGAGATGACCTCCACCGCCATGGTCACTACCTCCTTAACCTCCTACTCCACATCCACCTCCTCCTCTTAGTTCAAGATTATTATGTTTATGTATTTGATGTTATTTTAAGTTATTTCCCTATCCACATTTGTTTGCAGGGCACTTGCCCTACTCTCACCCCCATTTTACTTCCTTTTGCAGCCCTCTAGCCCTTTCCAGGACTTTTTTAAAACCATTTTAGTGCCCAAAAGTTCGGGTCCCCATTGACTTCAATGGGGTTCGGGTTCGGGGTCAAGTTTGAGGCCGAACTCAAACTTTTTGCCGATGTTCGGCCAAACCTGGCGAACCCGAACATCCAGGTGTCCGCTCATCTCTAGTCATAGGCACTACTCACACGCAATGGTTTATCATAGCTGCATTGTCTTCCCAAAGTACCCTTTGGACTGCATGAAGTTGTTTACTATATATTTTATTAATTTCCAAGAACTGTCCGCCTGAGTATATGTTACAGTTGTAGAATAGGTTGCAAAGCTAATGCCATGTATCTATTTTGGATTCCTGACAGTCATTAGTTCAAAGGTACAATACAATAGGACGACATACTGTAGCAGTAATGATGTGTGTTAAAAAGATGTCACCTCTATTGATACTAGGTATGTGATACAATGCAAATATGTATTCTTTATGAGCAATCCATTCCTAGTGACACTTGAAGTGAAGAGTGGGGGCCTTAGACTAAGGGAACTCACATGTTTCATAACTGTTTATGTCCAGCATGCAGATAGAAGAGCCATGTACTCCACCTCTCTGCCGATAGATCATAAGGTACCAGCCAACAGGCAGAATATTTCAGTAATAAATTCAGTAAATGTAATTTGTAAATTCCTTATGTAATGGAAAGCTAGACTATAACTCATTTTAGACATTTAGACATTCGAAGTGGCCATCTATTTATAAGACAAGCTCACAAACATTCACGAATTGTATTTATTACAGTTTGCTTATCGATGTGCAAGAAGAACAAGTATGTAACAGACATATCCTATTATTGTGGTTTGCACCAGCTTTATGATGGCCAATGTTACAAACATAACTTTACAAAATGTAGAGCAGTGCTTCAAAAACAGGTTCCATTGGACAATTTTTAATCCCGGATTCAGGAAAAAACTATTATATTTCAGTAGGAATATTTATCAGTAATGGAACATTAAGATTTCAGACCATCATGAAATTAAGAGGAACAGTTTTGGAGAAGCAAGGTTCTAAGTCCTCAATAATTGGTTATCATGAATATTTTAACTTTTAGGGAAGACAGAAAAAGCAGGTTGGCAGATTAAGTCCCCCTCCTAGAGTCCTGAGCTCTTGAAGGGGGACCTAATCTGTGAGACTGAGAACTCTGTGTGTAGGGGGGCTTGTTTGTCTTGTGCCTCTGTGCGCTAGTTGAGTGTTCGGTGTCTGAATGTTCTGTGCTATGTTTGTGTAGGGAAGCCTGAATGTGGCTAAGTGTGCATGCTTGTAGTGTGTTGGGAAGCTGTTATCTCTGCTGGTTCACTGGAAAGCTCTTTGTACTAGATCCCTGATAGTCCAGTGGAGGTTATGCTGTGGTGCAGAATCCCTCTTGGTCCAGTGGAGGGCTTTGTCGTCTGCACCAATATCAGGTGCAGATCACTTTAAGAGCTCTCACTTGGTCCCAGCTCTCAGTTAATGAGTAAAAATGATCTCCACCAAATATTGGTTTGAACCACAATGCTCCTCGAGCATACTCAAGTCTTAGAAGGGAGATCTGAGCCCGAGCCCTATGCAGCCACCTACAGTGCCTTATGGGTAGTCCAGCTCTGAGGAGAGCCATGGTCTTTCTTTCAGGCTTAAAGTCCTCTTGTAGCTGCTTTATTATTAAAACACATGGGTAACATCTGGCTCAATAGACTCGTTCCACTTTTTACTTGAACTTTTTCATATCTTGTTAACAAAATATTCCGAAAAAATTTCAGCTGAGTAAATTCAGTATTTAAAGTTTTGCACGCCAAGCAGAATAAGGCGTTTTAAGAAAATGCAAAAACAGTTTGAATACTGTAACATAACAGATTTTTTTTATGACCCGGCATAATCAGCATTTTCAATAAAAATAAACAGATTTGGGGAAGTATTATAGAAGTATGTGTAATAAAGAGAACATTAATATTAATGGCAGTAATTATGACTGGTGTGCTTTGGCTGTGCGCCTCCCTAGAGGTCACTGAACACTTTTATGTTTAGATATTAATGTTTTTTTTTTCTTTTGCCAATATTTGCAAGGAAAGTACAGAGATGTACAATTAGAGGCTACAATATCATTTCACACCATTTCACAATGGCTCCTACTAATGGAGCCCAGAGGAACACTCATCAATTGACACGTGATGCAATAAATGCATCCTTGATGTATGTGGAGGGGGATTTTAATGCAGGAGGTAAAGAACCTATTGACATTAATGTTATTTTAAAATGTTATAATAATTTTAAAAAACTTAATGCGATGAGGCAACATCTGAATGACAAAATGTAGGCCAAAATAACCAAATTGGATTTAATTGGTTAGAACGGAGTGCCAGGATGCAGGAAAGTTTAGCAGGCAACTATAACACTGCTTGAGACACACATACATGAGAAATATAAACTAATTTTAACCTAAAGGATTTTGGTGGTGTGTAGAATGTACACTGATCAGACACAAAATTAAAACCACTGCCTGGTGAAGTGAACAACATTGTTGAAGTTAATTTTATCATTACAATGGCACTTGTCAAGAGGGGCATGGTTTACTCACTGAACCACATGGTTGCATCTGAGTGAAGCTCCTTGACCTCAGATATACCTGTAGATATGTTGCTAACAGACCATGCACATATGGTCACCAAACCCAAATTATTACCTGCTTTGTCTTCCAGAGATGTTCTCATCCAGCTGCACTATTACCACATGAAAAAAGCTATACAATGGTCACGCAAAATGACTACTAATTTGCCGGCTGCATACATAGATGTGCAGTTGTATTTGGAATTATCAGCCCATCTCTACCCAAACAGAAATCCTTTCATGAGAATATCACCACAAACTTGAGGAAACATAACATCCAGTACCATTGAGGGTATCTGGTTAAAGTCATCATACAGAATCATGAGGTGCTATATCTGGAGTAAGACTCTAGGATACTCTGAATGTAGGGCCTAACCTTACCCTCTACACCCTCAGTGACAAGAAAAAGAGGAAAACAAAGATATCAGGAAAAATCTAATACGTGGTCATAAATATGGTCAGAGCGGTAATGTGGGCCAGACCCAAGTTAATTATAAAAACGATACAAATAAGGTAAAGGAATCTGCCTAGCAAAGGTAGAAACCCTCCTTACTGAAATTACCTCCTAAGTAGAGTCATTCAAAGGTAATGGCAAAGCAACAAAAAATTATAAACTTTATTTAACCCCTTCACGCCGTTACGGCGTTCTATGCCGTCGCAGCTTTAATGGTCTTTCTGCCCTAGAGGACCGGCGGTACTTACCTCCGCCGCGATCCTCTTCTGGAGGGCTGCCAGACCGCCCAGGCAGCCCTCCTCCGGTGAATGAGGCCCCAGGGGGCCATGTGATCGCTCTCAGAGAGCGATCACATGACCCCCCCATAGCTGGCTATGGATCTGCCAGCAGGGGGGCTGTCTGAAATAGCAGACAGTCCCCCTGCTGGTGGGAAAGTGTAAAAAAATAAATAATAAACATGTTATAAGATAAATTAAATATATTTTTATATATATAATATATGCTTATATATTATACATATAATATATGTACTTGTCCATCTAGGGACAAATGACTTGGCTTGCAATGAGGTTTCAGAGGTTAAGGAAGTTTTTAGTGTTTTTGCCAATGATATACGGCAGGTTGCTTCCACACTGTCATTCTCTGAAGTTCTGCCTGTGCATAACACTCAGAACGACAGGCGGATGCGTATTAGGGACTTTAATTTGTGGCTTGGTGAATGGTGTCGGGAGCAAGGATTTGGCTTTATTTCTCATGGTAGCTCTGTTTGGAATGGAAATAACCTGTACAAAAAAGATGGTTTGCATCTTTCTCAAAAGGGAACAAATGTTCTCAGTGAGCAGTTCAGAGGTTTTGCTAGGATGTATTTAAACTAGGAGGGGGGGGCAAAAGGGTGATAAAACATCAATCCAATTGTCCCCCAAAACAAGGACAGAAGGTGCCTGTAGCAAGTGTGTTAAAAAATGATAAGCTTAGAGTCATGTCTACAAATGCTCGCAGTTTAGGGAATAAGATCCATGAACTTGTGGCAATAATGGCAACTGATAGTGTAGATTTAGTCGCTGTTACTGAGACATGGTACAATGAGAAAAATGACTGGGACATAGCAATACCAGGGTACTCTTTATATAGGAAAGATAGGGAAGGCAAGAAAGGGGGAGGGGTGGCCTTGTATGTGAAGGATAGCATAAAATCTAGCCTAATAAAAGTTAGTGAGGCAAACATAGAGTCTGTTTGGGCTACGTTAGAATTTGGTAATCACACAGTAACTCGTGTAGGTGTGATTTATAGGCCCCCAGGACAAATTGAAGAGTTAGATAATCTACTAGTTGAGGAAATAGCTAAAATGACAATGAAGGGGAAGTTATCATCATGGGTGACTTTAATCTTCCTGATGTAAATTGGAAAACAAAATTAGCTACTTGTGCCAGGAGCACACATATTCTAAACTCCCTACTGGGATTGTCTCTAAAACAAGTTGTTGAGGAGCCAACTCGTAAAGAGGCCATACTAGATTTAGTGTTAACAAATGGAGATTTGGTATCAGATGTTACTGTAGGTGAAAGTTTAGGATCCAGTGATCATCAGTCAGTGTGGTTTAATATAAGAACAGTGACTGAGTCACACCACACAAAAACAAAAGTTTTAGACTTTAGAAAAACAGACTTTTCTAAAATTAGAATATGGGTAGAAGAGTCATTATCAGACTGGAGCATTTTAAATGGAGACCAAGAGAAATGGGATTATTTAAAAGTTGCACTATTGAGGCAACAGAAAATTGCATTAGGCTTGTCAGTAAAAGCAAAAAATTAAGAAACCACTGTGGTACTCCACATATGTGGCCAAAATAGTTAAAAACAAAAAGTTAGCATTTAGGAATTATAAAAAAACCCAGAGTGAGGAAGACAAAATGATCTATAAGATTAGGCAGAAAGAGGCTAAGCAAGTTATAAGAGCTTCCAAATCACACACAGAAGAGAAAATAGCACAGTCAGTAAAAAAGGGGATAAAACATTTTTTAGATACATAAATGAGAAAAGAAAAGTAAAACAAGGATTAGTTAGATTAAAAACAAAAGAAGGGAGGTATGTAGAAGAGGATAAAGGTCAGGCTGACTGCCTCAATGAATATTTTTGTTCTGTATTTACAGAAGAAAATGAAGGAAAGGGACCTCAGTTGAGAAAAAGGATAAATGAGTCATTTATTACACGTGAGTTTACAGAGGAAGAGGTTCTATTTCAACTGTCAAAAGTAAGACAAATAAGTCAATGGGACCTGATGGAATACACCCAAAGCTATTAAAAGAGCTTAGTGGTGTACTAGCAAAACCATTAACAGATTTATTTAACCAATCATTGTTAACAGGAGTAGTCCCAGAAGATTGGAAGTTAGCGAATGTTGTGCCCATTTACAAGAAAGGTAATAGGGAGGAGTCGGGCAACTATAGGCCAGTAAGCCTTACTTCAGTAGTGGGGAAAGTGATGGAAACCATGTTAAAGGATAGGATTGATGAACATCTAAAAACACATGGATTTCAAGATCAGAGACAACATGGGTTTACTTCAGGGAGATCATGCCAAACTAATCTTATTGATTTTTTTGATTGGGTAACTAAAATTATAGATCAAGGTGGTGCAGTAGACATTGCTTACCTAGATTTCAGTAAGGCTTTTGACACTGTTGCACATAGAAGGCTTATCAATAAACTGCAATCTTTAAGTTTGGATTCCAATATTGTTGAATGGGTAAGGCAGTGGCTGAGTGACAGGCAACAGAGGGTTGTAGTTAATGGAATATATTCGAAGCTTGGACTTGTCACCAGTGGGGTACCTCAGGGATCTGTACTTGGACCCATTCTCTTTAATATTTTTATTAGTGATATTGCAGAAGGTCTTGATGGTAAGGTATGTCTTTTTGCTGATGATACTAAGATATGTAACAGGGTTGATGTTCCAGGAGGGATAAGCCAAATGACAAATGATTTAGGTAAACTAGAAAAATAGTCAGAATTGTGGCAACTGACATTTAATGTGGATAAGTGCAAGATAATGCATCTTGGACGTAAAAACCCAAGGGCAGAGTACAGAATATTTGATAGAGTTCTAACCTCAACATATGAGGAAAGGGATTTAGGGGTGATTATTTCTGATGACTTAAAGGTAGGCAGACAATGTAATAGAGCAGCAGGAAATGCTAGCAGAATGCTTGGTTGTATAGGGAGAGGTATTAGCAGTAGAAAGAGGGAAGTGCTCATGCCATTATACAGAACACTGGTGAGACCTCACTTGGAGTATTGTACACAGTACTGGAGACCGTATCTTCAGAAGGATATTGATACCTTAGAGAGGGTTCAGAGAAGGGCTACTAAACTGGTTCATGGATTGCGGGATAAAACTTACCAGGAAAGGTTAAAGGATCTTAACATGTATAGCTTGGAGGAAAGACGAGACAGGGGGGATATGATACAAACATTTAAATATATAAAGGGAATCAACACAGTAAAGGAGGAGACTATATTTAAAAGAAGAAAAACTACCACAACAAGAGGACATAGTCTTAAATTAGAGGGACAAAGGTTTAAAAATAATATCAGGAAGTATTACTTTACTGAGAGGGTAGTGGATGCATGGAATAGCCTTCCAGCTGAAGTGGTAGAGGTTAACACAGTAAAGGAGTTTAAGCATGCATGGGATAGGCATAAGGCTATCCTAACTATAAGATAAGGCTAGGGACTAATGAAAGTTTTTAGAAAATTGGGCAGACTAGATGGGCCGAATGGTTCTTATCTGCCGTCACATTCTATGTTTCTACATATTATATATAACGTCATACGTAATGTATTTTAATATTAATATAAGTATATATTAATATTAAAATACACTTAGAATGACGGTACATACATATATTATATTTGAAAATTGTTCCATACTTACCGTAATTTTCTTTTCCTGATAATTATTCATGGCAGCATTTACTCATGGGGTTAGCTCCTCCCCTTACAGCAGAAAGGACAGGAAACAGAACTCTGAAACTGGTATAAATAGATCCTCCCCCTTCCCATCAGGTAGTCTTTGTAACTAGCTTCACAACTCCTATAGTATATGGGTGGGAACGTAATGCTGCCATGAATAATTATCAGGAAAAGAAAATTACGGTAAGTATGGAACAATTTTCAATTTTCCTGACCATTATTCATGGCAGCATTTACTCATGGGGAATACCCAAGCAATATATATATAGGGAGGGACAGAGTTCAAAAACAGCTAATAGCTATAAAACCATTATTGAGCTGTATAAATCTTAGAAGACTTTACAAAGCCAAACAAGAATAAATATGAAATTGTCATAAAATCTAGCTCAGACAAGATAATTTTCCCTAGAGGCTGCAAGGTCAGCAACCTCCTGGCATTCAATATCTGAAATATCCTGAATAAATATAGAATTAAATATAGAATTAAGGCCACGACAGCATAAGCTAGAGAAGGAAAATGTCATTCTGGTATAAAAATTTAAAACCAAATTGATAATAAATCAGAACCTTGACGAAGGCATAACTTCCAGAGATCATACTGGAACAAGCAGATAATGTTGGATGAGAACGGACACACCATGCTATTAAACACGGGGAGAATTACACTGAGAATCCTACTACTTACTGGATGTATTTATTAAATATGATTCACACTGCTTCCTCTTGCCTTGTGAACTACTTACCTGAAGAAACAGGAACAAATCAATATCTGCCTGTCAGAAAGAGGCAGAGCCTAGTAGAGAAATAAGGGTTATTAAAACACTGCAACATTGACCCAGTGTTGTAAAATTCAGATTCATAACAATACCTCACACAGTGGATGAATTGATACAGCAACGATCAGTCACAGGAGAGGAATAAACTAATCACATTACTAGGCAAAGGCAAGAAGAATCATATACAGATTAGTTGAGGGAAAGAAAAGAAATATCGGTATGAAAACGGTATGAATTTGTGGCAACTACTAAATTATAAGGAGGCCAACCACGTCAGAACCTACATTCAAAGATAAACATATTGTAAATAGTACAGATTATGCCAAACAGTATAATCAAATTTATTAGAGAGACTGTTGTGCAACAAAAGTAAGAGATATATAATAGGCAAGATACTGATGGGAAGGTGGCAACCAGAGGCACATTATACATTGTGGCAACAGACACATAAGCAGGATAGTATTCAGTTATCCTTATGAGAACAGCAACCGCATACTTACTCTTACCTTATCTTCAGATAGTGATGAAGTACTTATGGCAGAGCCTATGGTGATAATAAACAGCTTGTTATATCTGCAAGATATCAACACCAATCCAAACATATAATCCACAAGTATTAAATCAATGCAATGTTAGGAGAGACCATAACTTATACCGATCTAAGTACAGAGACCCTGTAAAACATATCAGTCAAATTTTTGTCATCAACAGGCTGCATTACATTACATTATGCAGGATGAATCAATCATTTAAAGCCACACATTGGTTGCAAATTCCAGATATAAGGACACCTAGAAGAATCCCCATGAATATCAGAAGAGGTCCGTAATGGAACTACCTGTTTAGGGATTTCCTCTATTGTTCAGGCAGCAGGAGAATTTTACCTGAAATAGTAAACCTGGTAGAATGGTCTGGGGACTGGAATGACCTAAAATACTTGCAATACACAGCATCAAAGTTACCTGGAGCATATGAGCCTAAAAGAATACCTTTATTGCAGAAAGGAAATTATAACGTTCCCCTTCACAACAGGGGAATCTGTCAGAAGTTTCTGATCATTAACTCCTTAAGAACTAAAAGCATGCCACCCCTGACATATACTAAAGGTATTGCCAAACTTTCAGGTATCCAAGGGATAAAAGAGAATACTGAATATAAATTTTATGCTTTAAGGAAATTAATTCAGATTTAAAGAATAAAAGGTTAAGACCAGGAGAAAGAAAAAACAATACTAACAGCTTTTAAATCAGGTAATGGCTTCAGCGTTACCTACTTATGAACTCAATTAATAGCCCAATTTGTGCTCCTGCAACCAGTATGATCTAATAATCTAATAATAATCAGCATTTATCTAAAGGTAAAACACTGCCACCAATTGAAAAAACATTCCCTATCTCGAGCAGAGGGGAGAGGATGCCTGGCAATAGAAAAACTTTTGTAGATGGGTCTCATGTATAAATGGATACACACAAAAAGAACAAACAATTATGTTAAACATTACCATGCTTCATTTTGGAAAAACAGGTCTCCTTCTCACCTGGGAGAGGCACTCAGACAGGTTCAGTAACACCTGCAATCTATCTGAAGTGGTAAAATGTGTTTGTTGCTTATCCTGAAACACCTGTGGGAGAAGGAGTCTAATACAAAGCCAAAAGCAGTATGTTTCCTTATCTACTTCATTTTAAAAACTGAAATAGAAAATCCACAGTAGGCAATAATTACTTACCCAGTGCATTTGTATTTGCTAGAATTGGGCAGTGCTACATTTCAGCGCAAAACAGACTTTAGATAATTTGTATATATTAAATCTACCAATGCCGTGTATAAATTGGGGTTATCTAATACTACCAACCTGTATACAGATTATATGAATCAGATACATTGTGGATGTTTCTAACAGCACCTTATACACAGATATATCAGTTACATATACTGAGTCTGTTTAAACAGTAATCATACCTAGTCTACATCTGCTATATACATTGACACCATACCTGTACACATCTTAAGATTATATGAGTGAGATAAAATGAGGCTGTGTTTTAACAGAACTTCATGCACATAATATACCACTCACCTATACTGAGGTTGTGACTCACAACCCACACATAGAACCCGTATTAGATTGGACTCATATAGTGGATGTACTTATATCATTAACAAATATTGTGCTTCCACTAATATATCAATCATATAGAGAACAGATACACCGAAGCAATGTCTCCACACCATCTTACCTATAGAGCATGTAGAGGGCATATACTGAGGCTGTGTTTTCACAGCGACTCAGAGCATATAAAGAACACACACTGAGGCAGAGTCTCCAGCTCAACTCATACATAGACAATATAGTGGATATATATACTGAGGCTGTGTCCTCATAGTAACACATACATACAGCATATAGTGGGTACATATAATAAGGCTGTGTCCTCATAGCAACTCATACACAGAGCATCTAGTGGATACATATACTGAGGCAGAGTCCTCCTTGTAACACATACATACAGCATATAGTGGGTACATATACTAAGGCTGTGTCCTCATAGCAACTCATACACAGAGCATATAGTGGATACATATACCGAGGCAGAGTCCTCATTGTAACTCATACATACAGCATATGGTGGGTACATATACTGAGGCTGTGTCCTCACAGTAACTCATACATACAACATATAGTGGATATATATACATGCTGAGGCTGTGTCCTCACAGTAACTCTTACATAGAGCATATATATACACTGAGGCCGAGTCCTCATAGTAATTTATACCAAGAGTATATAGTGGGAACATATACTGAGGCCGAGTCCTCATAGTAACTCCTACATAGAGCATATAGTGCACACACATATATACATACATATATATACACACACACACACACACACACACACACATGCATACATACTGAGGCTGTGTCCTCATAGTAACTTATACATAGAGTATATAGTGGATACTTATACTGAGGCTGTGTCCTCATAGTAACTCATACCTAGAGCACATACTGGACACACACTGAGACTTCATACCAATTCATACATTAGAGCATATAGTGGAAACATACCAATGCTGTATCACCACCAGTTCATGTACAGATACTGAGGCCCAGTGGGCTCCTGTGCAGTATATTTCTCCACTGACTGCAAAGCCTGCTTATTTGTGATAATGCACAGATAACAGCAATCAATGCCACATACCTTGATAGAAACAAGTGTGTGTGTGGACTTTAGGTTTTTAAAACCTGTCATATACATGTGTGTACCTTAATCAGACACCCAAGAAGGTTCTTACCTTGGATATTTCTCTGTCTTCAGGCTGTGGAATTCCAGCAGACTTTATACAGCCAGGATATCCATTATTAGCACTCTTTTTCATAGTGTCTCATTGCATTATCAGCACTCTTTTTGCATTATCAGCACTACTATGCCCAATGCATACTTGTAGTATTAGCACTCTTTTGCACCAAACATCCTTATAAACTTACCTAAATGCTCACCACACAAATCTCCTAAATGTGACCTATTTTTAGAAGGAAGCCTAATGTAAGCAGCTGGGAGGGACTGAAAGAACAGAGACCCAGGTGCCTATACTAGTTTTAATCTAAATTGCTAATGCACTTACCTGAACCGTTGCAGGCCTGTGTTTCAGCGGCAAAATGGGGATATGAACAACTGACAGCCTAAACTGTTTAAACTATAGGCTTCCATCTGTACCACATATGCCATCATCATCACCATGCAAGGTGGAATACATAGAATAGGTATACCCCGGTAGTCACAACTCTGTTGGGCCTCATGTATGCAATGTACCGCTGTCATCCCCTCAGGAAGAGAGATAGGTTAGACTCCTGATTGCTGAAGGAGGTACCCAGGCTGGCAACTCTTACACATGTGCTGTATGCTGGGTCTTCAGGGATAAGGGCTTAGACTCAACTGGGCCTCATGTATGCAGTGGACCGCTGTCATCACTTCCGAGAGAGATAGGATAGACCCCTGGTTGCTGAAGTAGGAACCCAGGCTGACAACTCTTACCGATGTGCTGTTTGCTGGGTCTTCAGGGATAAGAGGCTGAACCCTGGCCTGGCTTCATGTAGGCATTATATCACATACATCCCCTGAGGGGGTACCCAAGCTGGCCTGTTGCTGGGTCTTCAGGGATAAGAGGCTGAACCCTGGCATGCAGTGGACCATTTTCATCCCTTTCATGGGAGAGTTTGGGTCCGACCCCCGGTCACTAAAGGAGGTATCCAGGCTAGCCACTTAATCTAGTGCGTTTTTGCTGGGTCTTCAGGGCTTAGAGGCTGAACCCTGGCATGGCCTAAAAAATATTGCCTGGTGAGCATAAAATAAAAAATCTAGGCCTGCTTAAGCAGACTCCTTCCAAACTGCTGTGAAGGACAGGAAAAAAAGACTGCCTGATGGGAAGGGGGAGGATCTATTTATACCAGTTTCAGAGTTCTGTTTCCTGTCCTTTCTGCTGTAAGGGGAGGAGCTAACCCCATGAGTAAATGCTGCCATGAATAATGGTCAGGAAAATAGATATATACACATATATTATATATATATATATATACGTATAATTACAATAATAAATAAATTAAATAATAAAATAAATAAATAAAATATTGAAACAAAATTTAATATAAATTATATATTCATATGTAATTTCATTCTAACTGTATTTTGTTATTAATATATATATATATATATTGGTAACAAAATACACTTAGAATGACATTCTATATATAGCTATCTATATATGAAATACAAATAACCGCAAATAAATATATATAGATAAATACATATAATTACATACAAGATTACATTAGTATACACATAGAATTTAAATACCTATAAATGCATATATATAAAAATTCTACATGTATATTTAAGTAATCTTTTAACATAATTATGTGATTTGATTAATTAAAATTTGATTGACATGCCTGACAACACAGGGAGAAAGTGCAGAGAATTTAATTCGCAAGCACTATATTTGACCCTGTAACTCTCCAAGACTCCATAAAACCTGTACATAGGGGATACTGTTTTACTCGGGAGACTTCGCTGAACTCAAATATTAGTGTTTAAAACTGGTAAATTGTATTACAACGATGATATTTTAAGTAAAATTTACGTTTTTTGAATTTTTTACAAACAAACGTCATGTTTATGGACTATATTACTGTTGTAATATGTTTTACTGTTTTAAAACACTAATATTTGTGTTTAGTGAAGTCTCCCGAGAATAACAGTACCCCCCATGTACAGGTTTTATGGTGTTTTGGAAAGTTAGAGAGTCACATATAAGGCTTGCATTTCATTTTGTTGACATTGAAAATTTGCCAGATTGGTTATGTTGCCTTTGAGACTGTATAGTAGCCCAGGAATAAGAATTACCCCCATGATGGCATACCATTTGCAAAAGTAGACAACCCAAGGTATTGCAAATGGGGTATGTACAGTCATTTTTAGTAGCCACTTAGTCACAAACACTGGCCAAATATTAGTTTTTTGCTTTTTTCACAAAAAACAAATATGAACGCTAACTTTGGCCAGTGTTTGTGACTACTAAAAGTGGCTACTAAAAAAGACTAAACATACCCCACGTTCAATACCTTGGGTTGTCTACATTTTCAAATGGTATGCCATTATGGGGGTAATTCTCATTCCTGGGCTACCACACCGTCTCAAAGGTAATATTACTAATCTGGCAAATTTCAATGTGAAAATGTTCTATATTTGACCCTGTAACTTTCCAAAACACCATAAAACCTGGTAATGGGGGGTACTGTTGTACTCGTGAGACATCGCTGATTACAAATATGTGCATTTTTTGTGCAGTAAAACCTAACAGTATTATGACATTTACAGCTAAAAGGCGGAACTACAAATTTTTAAAAAAAATTAAAATTTCTCACAGTTTTTTAAATTGTATTTATAATAAATTACATTTCATATATAAATATTTGATATGAAATGAAAGTCCTGTTTCTCCTGAACAAAATGATATATAATAAGTGTGGGTGCATTTACTATGAAAGAGTTGAATTACGGTTGGACAGACATGTAGCGCAAATGCCAGGTTTTGTTTACATTTTGTTTTGTTCACAACGTGTACATTTGGCTCCGTCCTTAAGGGGTTAAACAAGATCCTTTACCATATTTGTACCTCCAGAGACAAGATCACCATCCCAATGTCCACCAAACTAATGGAGGCTCAGCCCAGAATGAAAGAATGCATCCACCTGAGCATTACCAGTACGATATTTCATATTCAGATTTCAGTTTCCTCCTTTGTCATTGAATCTTATAATGACTTTATTCTTCATTTTACTTCCTTATTGCCATATACACATATGGGTACCAAGAGCCTGGAAAAGTATTATTAGTAGAAAGTAGGTCCAGGCACTTAAGGTTTCTTCAAAAAGGCAGATTTATTGAAAACTAAATGTGCAACGTTTCGACTTACACAGAGGCCTTTGTCATGCTTGAAACTTTGTCATGCTTGACAAAGGCCTCTGTGTAGGTCAAAACTTTGCACATTTAGTTTTCAATAAATCTGCCTTTATGAAGAAACCTTAATGGACCACTATAGTGCCAGGAAAACAAACTTGTTTTCCTGGCACTATAGGGTCTTTAGGTTCCCCCCACCCTCAGAGTCTTAATTCCTGCTGGGCTCAAGGGGGCTGAAGGGGTTAAACACTTACTCCTCCTTCTCCTGACATCAGTGCTGAATGCTTT
Organism: Pelobates cultripes; assembly: GCA_933207985.1. NCBI lineage: Eukaryota > Metazoa > Chordata > Amphibia > Anura > Pelobatidae > Pelobates > Pelobates cultripes. The sequence continues at coordinate 216,224,188 of OW240914.1, read as the reverse complement.
CCTATGGACGTCCAGCGTCTTCTCACTGTGATCTTCACAGTGAGAAGTGCGGAAGCACCTCTAGCGGCTGTCAGGTAGACAGCCACTAGAGGCTGGCTTAACCCTAGTGTTAACATAGCTGTTTCTCTGCTATGTTTACAGCTGCAGGGTTAAAACTAGATGGACCTGGCACCCAGACTACTTCATTGAGCAGAAGTGGTCTGGGTGCCTGTAGTTGTCCATTAAGTGCCTGGACCTACTTACTACTAATTGGTCTTTGATGCTCCAGGGTTTCACTGTGAGAGTGCAGTATCCTTTATCTTTGGAAAAGTGTTATTAGATGTTTTGTTCCCACTCTCCATTTTCAAGGATGGTGTACATCTCCCTACAGTGTTCGATATAAACTCATAATCCAGGGTTATACCCTGTATTGAGAATTTTGAAAATATCCATTAGCGCCTGCTCGTTGTGGGACGGTGGAGGAGGCAGAGCGTCAAAGTGAACTCAATCTCTAACTCCCTTCAAGATGATATATCTTAAGATACACCCTTAGAAGATAATTTTTCAATTTGTTACAATATTTTAAATGTGTATCCTGGCTCCTGGTTTTGTTGAAGCCTGGCAGAAAGAGTTAGAAAAGGAGTTGACACATTCATTGACACATTCATATTCCACAAGGGGCTTACCTCATGTGTCTCACACCTTGAATAACAGTGTATGGTATTTGGTGCCTTCCAGATAAAACCATATCTACCATATCTACCCAAATTGTTCCAAAATATGATGCAGATGACTTAAAGAGGAGGGTATCAAAGTTGGTGGACGTCGATTGGTCTATAGTTGCCCAGATTCTGGAATCGCAGATAAGGAGGGAAAACTGGCCACAGCTGGAGATTTACATTCTATTTATGTAACCACAAGATATTCCAAATTACCTCTTAAATTGAAATATCAAGTATTAATAGTGACTTATACACTAATATGTTTATGCTAGCCTAAACATTGATTTATTTGAAAGGTGATTGTTTTCCCTTTCATGTATACATTATTTTATATAACACAAATGGAACACGAATAACTGGGTATTCTTACTTCTTATATTATCCATATTATTATCTGTTCTTTAATGTCCAACACCATCTCTCGAGTAAAATCAATTCAAATTGTCAAATAATTTTTTTTAAAAACAATATAATGCCATCTGTCATGGAGGGCAGGGGATATATTGGCGGCAAGTGAACAGTCAGCTTATATTTTGGAAGCTGGAAAAATGGGCAAGTGAAAAGATCTAAATGTGACTTTAACAAGAGCCAATAGTGATGGCTAGGCAACTGGGTGAGGGCATCTCCAAAACAGCAAGTCTTGTAGGGAGTTCCTGGTATGCAGTGGTTAGTATCTGCAAAAAGTGGTGCAAGGAAGGGCAACTGGATAACAGGCGTCGGAGTCATGGGCATGCATGGACTCATTGAAGCATGTGGGTAGGAAAGGCTAGCCCGTCTAGGTCTACCACATGGAAAAGCTTCTGTAGCTCAAAATGGTGAAAAATGTAAAGCTGGTCATGATACAAAGGTGTCAGGTGTCAACACACAGGCATCACAGTTTGTTGCGCATGGGGCTGTGTAGCCACAGACTGGTTAAAGTGCCCAAGACGTTGGATCTGCAGCTAATGCCTTGGTCCCAGATAACAAAGGCCTGGTTCAGAGTTCTTGTGGCGTCCATGCCTCCATCCATCAGAGCTCTGTTGGAAGCACAAAGGGGACCTACACAATATTAGGCAGGTGGTTTTAATGTTGTGGCTCATCAGTGTATAGCAGAGCTCCACAGAGATAATACTCACAGTAATGTATCATAAAACTACAACAAATCTGTTTGGTATTAGTCTTTGTAAATAAGGTACATTTTTCTATTTCTAAATTACATTTCAACTGCATAAATTTTTATTAGTAAGATACCCCACATTTCTCAAAATTAAAATGACACTCTCTGTCCATTTAAAATGTTGGTAGCTATGAGATATAGTAGTACAGAGCCCTTGAGCTACATGGGATACAGTCTAGTCACACCTAAAGCCCCTGTAACTTTTTTAGTTTCAATCTCTGTAATTCATAGTTAAAATCCCTTTTAAGTATTTGGCTCTTTCTGAATTCAAAGCCTTTTAAGTGCACATGGGAAAGCAACAGGTGAAACTGTACTCACTTTTAGACGTGTCATACCTTATGATGATATGTGCAAAAAATTAAAACCAAACTAAAGGATAACTTACTCATGTGGTGCAATTTAAACCAAATCTATGGAACAATGTAGTTATTACTCTAATCCCCCTACATCTTTTCTTCTAGCTTCTCATAGAATGGACCACTGTATTAAAAGAGTGTAATTCTTATTAAAATCATTTATGAAACAAAACCATTTCCTGTTGTGGTCAAGACAACTATCATCATTTTTATTTATATGGTGTCAACAAATTCCTCAGTGAGGAAAAGAGTCTAGTAATAACAACTTTTATTGTAAGCTCGTGGACAGAGCTCTCAAGACCTACTAAATCACAGCAGAGACATGAGCAATGCTTTGCGTGTTACGGTGTGCAGCAGGCTTAAAATTATTGGTTGTATATTGTGGATGTTGTAGAGCTATAGTTGTTTGAATTAAGGGATGCCTTTTAAGGCATGGTGAGGATGAAATCTTGCTTTATTCCCAGGTATCTCATGCATACAGTGCAGTCAGCACCAGAAAAAAATTAATGGCAGCAGCCTGCTTTTCACATATTTTAGAAATTATCATCATTATTTAATGTTTTCAGCTGCCTGTTAACCTAGTGCCTAGTTTGTGGTATGGTACCAGTGTTACCTTCTTTTTGCTGGATGAGATCATGACCAATGTGATTTAACAACAGTTGGAGGAGTGCAGGTTTCCCAGTTCTGCTTTAACACATTAGAATACTGGGGTCCAGAAACCTCATATTTGCTCCTATCCTGCTGTTTTGTCCATTCATGGGCCTAGATTCCATGCCCAGCCCTTCCCTGCACCTCTTCTATTGCTTTGCCACCTGCGGCCACACACATGGCCTGGCAGCTCTGCAGTGCAGATGTTGCTCTCACATCTGTCTCTGCTTGGCTGGTGTAGGCAGCAGAGGGCAGGCAGAGGGAGGGGGCTCGTTGTACTGCAGATTGCTTTGGGACTAGCTGTGAGGGGCTTTGCATGGGGGAGGATGTTTCTGACGGGGTCACAGGGTCCTGTGTGTTAGAGATCGTGCTCTGCATGTGTTTCCTTTCTAATAAAACTCCTTCTGACCACACACAGTCCACAGCCTGGCATGAAGGGCCTCTACCCGTGGCCTTTATTAACCCTGAAACCATCAGACTCAACCGCCCTGCATGTTAAATACATTTCAGACTGTGCCCACTATTGCCTTTGTCCGTTGTTCCGCATTAACTGTTACACTACCAATCCCTCTCCTTCTGCAAGTGTCAATGTTGCATCTATTAGTTTCTGTGCTACGGAGAACTAACTGTCTCTTGTCCTTCACTGGGCGGATCCAGGATGGGTGCACAGATTGCACCGCGCCAAAGCGCCAGGTAGCTAATATATTGCTAGGGGGCTGCTGATCCCTGCTGGAGACCCGAATGGACCCCTAAAAAAGCAATGGTTCTAAAATGTGCTATTTATTATTATTAGCCTTGGGTTCCCTGTTCTGTGCCTGGCTAGAACAATGCACTCGGGGCTAATAATAAACCCAGCATGTCGCTGTTGGTTCACTTTTTCTCTACCTTACTGTAGCATGGTCAAGCAGCAGCACCTTTCCTTAGCCCAGCCTCAGCCTCAATGTTCATGTTGTAGGCTGTGTGGAGGAGGGCAGGACACAACACTTGTTATATTCCTTTTACCTGCTTCACACACAGCGCGGCTATGAACAGGGTTGAGGATGGGCTGAACCTCTGCCAGGCAAGCTCCGTTCATTGGTAGCGCTCTGGCAAGCTGCGTCTCCCACTGGACACAGTTTCTCCCCCCTTCCTTGGCCTAAGCTTCAGGGAGGCAGAAGAAGTTGCAATTTGTTTTATATAAATTGTATTAAAGCCCCTATCGAACCTTCTAGACCACTGGTCTTCAACCGGTGGTCTGCGGACAAGCACCGGTCTGCAAGAATTTATTTCCGGTCCATTAAAGCTTTCACCATGGTGAGCCGGCCCTGCTGTCTTCCTTCTCGGGGTGAGTCGGCCCTGCTGTCTGCTTTGCTTGGGCCAGTTGGGAGATCAAAGATCTCCCTCACCATTCTCCTGGTAGTTTGTCCCTCAAACATACCATTGTTTTTTTATATCTGTCTGACGGAGGTCCGCAAAATATTTCTCCTATTTTCGCCGGGCCACAGGTGTTAAAAGGTTCCAGAACACTGCTCTAGACCAGATAACTAATCCCACTAAAGCCTCTAACTCATACTACACTCCTTAACCCCTTACTAGATCCCCTAACACCTCACTACTGCTCCTAACCCATAGTGCACTGCTAATCCTCCACTACCTCCGCTAATCCTCCTCCCTGTTGCTTAGAATAATAAAGTTTTTTGCTTGCGTTCCATGGTGGAACGCACATGCGCGCCGGACGCCGGCGGATGGTATGTCATCACGTCGGCGCCCGGTCGTGCATGCACAAGTGCACAGAAAGGACGCCACCCGGCATATTTAAATGCCGAATAGAGAAGACTCCGGATCGCTCCTGATGAAGTCTGAATAAGAACAGACGAAACGCGTTGAGCAGACGCGGGGAACTGAATCAGCTGATGGTGAACTGTTTTATCTGTCCTTGCTACAGCTTCCATACAGACGTCCACAGACTGCCAAGACCGGGAGATTTAGCCTATTTTAGGCATCAGCACTTGATTTTGTCAATTGTGCCACACCGTTTGTGAGTGTTTTTATCTATGTGTCTTTTTATCACTTTGGAATTAAAAGTTTGCACTATGATGTTTTCTCTTTTTATATTTTCTATGTGAATATCCTCATTTGCTCGCTGGAGGGTAATTATATCCAGTATTTATATTTGGTGATAAGTGGCGCCCTATTTCTGTATAGTATATACAGTTTTGTTTTTTGCAAATCCTCCACTACTGCCTTTAGCAACACACTACACCTTTAACCCCTCACTACATCTTCTAACCCACCATGTCAGCCCCTAACCACTCACTACAGTCTTTATACCCCACTACAACTCCTAACCCACACCTTAGGAGTTAGTAAAGTTGACCACATCCCCCAGGGGCTCTCTAAACAATTCTGCACCCAAGCGTCTTAAATCTTAGGATCTGCCCTGGTCCTTCATTAACCTCTGTGTGACAGATCTCTCTGTCTTGAACTTACAGAGACTTATCATTCATTCGCTGGTTTAATTCATGTTTTCCCATTCATGTGGACTCTATACCATTCCCTTTTTTTTACTACCGAATAAAACTCCCGAACGGCCGGCCACCCAGTAGAGAAGTGTGCTGCTGGTTAACCTCTTGGCCCCATTCAAACGTTGAGGTTAACCACAGACACCTTTTAATTGATGCCTGTAGCTGGGTGGCCGCCATTCGTATCCCGAACACGAGGTCACGGCCATTTTAAATCCGCGAACGCTCAGCGGTGTTCGACAGTAAACCTATGGAACTCAAAACGGACACTTTTTAGCCCGAACACCGCTGAAGCCGCCGACCTCCCTTCTCCTTCGGTAGAGAACTCCTGAAAATCCCTTTATTCGGTATTTTGTCCACGAATAAGCCATACCCCAGTTAGCCATCCCGTGTGAACACTTTGACTCCACGGCGATCGGACTGTGTGCATAGGATCTGAGCGAGGTCTCTGTCCAGGGAGATAATTGAATTACTTCACAATTATCTCACGGGCAGAGCAGAGGGTCTTGGGTAATTAAAGGGGCATGGCTACATGTGTAACACTGTGATTGGTTGTTGTAATGTCCTTGTCACAGTCTCCCATCTGGTCCCCTAGGGGAGTGCCCACCAGGTGGGAGACCTGCATAAATACAGGCAGGTAGCCCTCAGTAAAACAGATTCCTGCTGACCCTCAATACGGAGCTTGGCGGACGAGTACACCGATGCCCCGCAAGCTAGACAACCAGACCCCGAAAGTACTGACCCGCATAGATCACCGACCAATGACATCCACCTCAGCGACGGCACCACCACCACCGGCATACCAGGCTGCACCACCACTTCAGGCTGCCCCTCATCCCCAGCCGACCAGGTTCAACGCCCGGAGCTATTCCCAACCCCTGAGGTGTTTTGGCTGCAATCAGGTGGGGCATTGGAGGCAGGATTGCCCATTGAATTCATCCAGGCAGTCACAGTCTTGGAGGAGGCCAGCAGAGAGCAACCACCGCACAGTGATGCCGGCTGCCCACTGTGTGGAAGAAGACGAATGTGTGGGTATTCTGCATGAAGCGGATCCTGTACAGGCTACTAACCGGGACAACAGGCAGCAACACCGCCAGACCGTCAAAATCAACGGGAAGATTGCCAGCGGATTAAGGGACACTGGTGCCACTATGACTTTGTTACAGAAAAATTTGATCTCTGAAAGTCAACACACCGGGGACACCGTTGCTGTGCGGGTAGCTGGAGGCACTCTATTTCGACTACCTGTAGCCCAGGTTCACTTGGATTGGGGAGTTGGTTCGGGACATGTTAATGTGGGGGTGATGAAAGACCTGCCAGCTGACGTACTATTGGGAAATGATTTGGCCCCCCGGTTTCTGCCTACGCTCCGATGGGTTCTGTGGAAGCCAACCCTGTGACCACACGTGCCCAGGCTCATGCTGCTGAAACCGGCCCACCTGCTGCTGAGACCCAGGTAACCCGCTACCCTGACTTGTACGCTAGACCAGGTCTCTCTACACTGGGATACCCCTGTGGCATTTGGGAGGGAGACCCGGGAGGACCCGACCTTACAGAAATACAGGGCTAAGGCAGACGCCCAGGAGGAAGGGATAGACGGGGAATGCTTTGAGTGGGTGAGGGATAGACTATATAGGATCCCTAAACCGTCCCCAGGGAATAAAGCCCCTTCGCAGAGGCGACAGCTGGTGGTGTCCGCCAAGTACCGGCAGGAGATTCTGCGAATTGGGCATGATGTGCCACTAGCAGGACATCTAGGGTCCCGTCGCACAGCCTACAGATTCACCCAGAATTTCTTTTGGCCAAATTCCAACCAGGCTGTGCGACAATATTGTAGCACGTGCAACACATGTCAACGAGTAGGGAAAAGAGGAGACCAACCTAAGACTAGACTTATGTCCATGCCTATTATTGGGGAACCCTTCTCTCGTGTAGACGTTGACATTGTGGGTCTACTGGCCAGGGCTAGTTTATCCGGGAAGAAATACATTCTTACCGTGGTAGACTACGCCACTCGTTACCCAGAAGCAGTAGCCCTGTCTAACATTGAGGCAGAGACAGTGGCTGATGCTCTGGTTAAGGTCTTTTCTAGAGTGGGGTTCCCTAAGGAGATCTTCTCCGATCAAGGAACCCAATTCACCGCGGTGCTCACCCAGCAGTTGTGAAAAGTAGGCAATATTAAGCCCTTGCTTAGCTCACCCTATCATCCACAAACTAATGGGCTCTGTGAGCATTTTAATGGTACCCTCAATCAAATGCTGAGGACCTTTACTGACACTTGCAGAGACTGGGAGCGATTCCTGCCTCTTCTGCTATTTGCGTACAGAGAGGTACCCCAGGAATCTTCTGGGTTCTCTCCTTTCGAGTTGCTTTATGGGAGGAGGGTCCGCGGACCCTTCGATCTCATCAGAGGACACTGGGAGGGAGAGACAGAGCAGGAGGGGACCCCCATATTGCCATATGTCCTGGAACTTTGGGACCGCCTGGAGCAGTTGGCTCTGATGGTAAGAGTGAACCTCCAGGCGGCCCAGGGGAGACAGAAGAGATGGTATGATCGGGGTGCCCAAAAACGCGACTTCCAAGTAGGGCAAAAAGTCTTAGTGCTCAAACCTGTGAAGCACAACAAGATGCAAGCATCTTGGCAGGGTCCGTATAAAGTCGTGGCCCAAGTGTTGACACCATGTATATCATTGCCAGCTGTGCAGATGAAAGGATCCAACGGTCCTTTCATGTGAACATGCTGAAGGAATATCAGGAAAGGCAGGAGGATGTTGCTGATGTATGTGCCCCCACTACCGATGATCCCGAGAACCTACCTTTCCCTGACTTACTAGAGAGGGAACCCCAGACGGACTTGACGAGTCTTGTACAGCTAGGAGAACGGTTAAGCCCTTTGGAAAAGGAACAGGCTAAATGGCTGCTATGGGAGAAAAGGGCGACCTTTTCTCAGGAACCAGGTTATACCACCCAAGCTGTGCATAAGGTAGAAACCCCCGAAAAGGCACCCCTGAGACAACCCCCTAACGTATCCCTGAATCAATCCGAGAAGGAATGCGGAAGGAGATACAGGAGATGACTCAGTTAGGAGTCATTGAGCCCTCCGACAGCCCTTGGGCTTCACCTGTAGTCCTGGTACCTAAGAAAGATGGGACCACCCGGTTCTGTGTGGACTACAGACGTCTCAACAAGAAGACCACCACTGATGCCTACCTGATGCCCCGGGTATACGAGCAATTAGACCGCATAGCCAGGGGGCGCTATCTGACTACCATAGACCTATGTAAGGGATATTGGCAGATTCCCCTGGCCAAGGATGCTATCACCAATTCGGCATTCGGCACCCCGTTTGGCCTGTACCAGTTCAAGGTCATGCCTTTCGGGAAGAAGAATGCCCCGGCTACTTTCCAGTGTATGGTAGACTCGTTGATGGATTCCAGGACTTTGCGTGTGCATACCTGGATGACATTGTGGTCTACAGTGGGTCTTGGGAGGAACACTTAACTCATGTAGGGGTGGTTCTTGATAATATTCGGGCCACGGGCCTGACTCTGAAGCCAGAGAAGTGCCATCTAGGCATGGCTGAGGTGCAGTACTTGGGACACAGGGTGGGGTGCGGAAACCAGAGACCAGGCCAGCCATGGTGGAGGCAGTAGCGAACTGGCCCACGCCGCGCACAAAGACCCAGGTACTGGCCTTCTTAGCGATGGCAGGGGATTACCGACGGTTTGTACCCGACTATAGCACGATAGCCAAGCCCCTGATGGACCTGACCAAGAAGAATCTCCCTAAGCAGGTCCTGTGGTCTCCAGCTTGTGAAGCCGCGTTTAATGCCTTGAAGCAAGCCCTTGTGAATGCCCCCGTCTTGGCTGCCCCAGTACCTAATAAACGTTTTCTCGTCCATACAGACGCTTCCATGTTTGGACTGGGGGCTCTGCTAAGCCAGGTCGGGGAAGATGGAGGAGACCACCCTGTCGCATACCTGAGCAGGAAACTATTACCATGGGAAGTGAGTTATGCGGCAGTGGAAAAAGAGTGTTTGGCCCTTGTCTGGGCCCTTAAAAAGCTAAACCCCTACCTATACGGACAAGAATTCTCCCTGATTACGGACCACAACCCATTGGTATGGCTTAACCGGGTTGCAGGGGACAACGGCCGGTTGCTACTATAACCTACAGACCCGGTAAGCACAATGGTAATGCCGATGGGTTGTCACGGCAGACTGACCCTACTCCAGCTTCTCAGTCCGGACATCCCCAAGTTGACCCGTTGAAGGATCAAACCGGGTCTGCCGGAGTGTCCTACAAAGGGGGAGCCGTGTGACAGATCTCTCTGTCTTGAACTTACAGAGACTTATCGTTCATTCGCTGGTTTAATTCATGTTTTCCCGTTCATGTGGACTTTATACCATTCCCTTTTTTTTTTTTACTACCGAATAAAACTCCCGAACGGCCGGCCACCCAGTAGATAAGTGTGCTGCTGGTTAACCTCTTGGCCCCTTTCAAACGTTGAGGTTAACTGCAGACACCTTTTAATTGATGCCTATAGCTGGGTGGCCATTATTCGTATCCCGAACACGAGGTCGCGGCCATTTTAAATCCGCGAACGCTCAGCGGTGTTCGACGGTAAACCCATGGAACTCAAAACGGACACTTTTTGGCCCGAATACCGCTGAAGCCGCCGACCTCCCTTCTCCTTCGGTAGAGAACTCCCGAAAATCCCAGTATTCGGTATTTTGTCCATGAATAAGCCATACCCCAGATAGCCATTCCATGGAGTCTATACGTATGGAGAACAGCCTTTGTGAACACTTTGATCGGACTGTGTGCATAGGATCTGAGCGCTATTCTGTACTTTTGTGTGCTCAGATCCCAGCTATCTGGGGACACGTTGAATGCCTTTATTATGTCCAGTTATTGTAAATTTATATATTTTTATGCATTTTGTTATAGTAATTTAAAATGGCGTTTGGTCTCTGTCCAGGGAGATAATTGAATTACTTCACAATTATCTCCCGGGCAGAGCAGAGGGTCTTGTTTAATTAAAGGGGCATGGCTACATGTGTAACACTGTGATTGGCTGTTGTAATGTCCTTGTCACAGTCTCACATCTGGTCCCCTAGGGGAGTGTCCACCAGGTGGGAGACCTGCATAAATACTGGGCAGGTAGCCCTCAGTAAAACAGATTCCTGCTGACCCTCAATACGGAGCTTTGTCTCGTCATTGTGGGGATTATTCATATGGATTATGCTTGTTCGACTATTTGGGAGACTGATTCGTGTGATTGTTGTTCGGCTGTTTTTGGAGACCAACGGGTTTGTGTGATTGCTGTTTGGCAGTTTGGAGCGCTCAGTAGCTACCTCTGCATTCTGTAAGGGAACGTCCTATACGGCAGTAACCCCTCTCCTACTGGGGGAGCCGTAACACTCTGTGTCATGAAGCATTTGCCAAAAAAAAGATCTTTGATATTGCATTAATTTTCTGAAAAACATTAACACTGTCAATGTAATAATTTAGATTTGGTGCTATATTATCAAACACAGTGCGTGTTTCTAGCAATATTTTGTTAAGCCTACGAGTTAGTATTACAGACTAAGCCTTGCCCTTATTCTGGCACTTAAAGAATCTGAATCACTACAAGCTTGCCTGCTTAAAACATGTCTAACAATTTCAATTACAGACCAAAGGCAAGTCTCAATTAAATGTTTTTGCAAGTTAAAAAATACACATTTAGAGTTATTGTGTGTCTTTTCAAAGCTGCAATGTGGTGATGGGTCTTGCCTTCTCTGCAGATCTTCTGTAAATTCAAGTTGTACTTTGAAGACAGTAACAAGAGATAATTCCAATCTAATAAAATGTTAAAACAATGAAAACTGAACCGCATTTATATATTTACTACATTCAAAGTTTACTTTTTGTTTTACCATACCCAAGAAATTAGAGTCAAGTGTGCAACAGGTACAGTGCTTTCAGAAAGTATTCAGACCCTGTCATTGTGTTCACATGCTACAATTTAAATTATTTATGGTTTTCACATCACTCTACATTCAATAACCCATAATGGCAAAGCAAAAAGGATGTTTTTAAAAACGTAGCAAATTTATTCAAATGAAAAAAAATGAATATCACATTGACGTAAGTATTCAAACCCTTTGCTATGACACTTGAAATTTAGCTCAGATGCATCCTATTTCTCTGGATAATCTTTGGAATGTTTCTACACTTTCATCCACCTGTGAAAAAATTTAATGTCTTGGACATTATGTGGAAATACACACACCTTTCTATACAAAGTTTCACAGCTGTAAATGCATACCAGAGCAAAAACCAAAGTTTGGGGCTAAAGGAACTGTCGGCAGAGCTCAGAGACAGAATGTTGAGGCTTCATTAAAGATTCCCAAGAGTACAGTCGTCTTCAAAATTCTTAAATGGAAGAAGTTTGGAACAACCAGATCTATTCTTTGAGCTTGCGTCCAGCCAAACTGAGCAATCGAGGAAGAAGAGCCTTGGTAAGAGAGTTGACCAAGAACCCAATGGACATTCTGGGTGAGCTCCAAAGATAATGTGTAGAGATAAGAGAAGCTTGTGAAAGAACAGCCACCTCACCTAGTGGAGAGATAACAAACATATGGCCTGAGTGGCACAACGAGCAAGCAGATGGCTCTCTGCTGGTTTGTATGTTGTGAGTAGTGAAGTGCATCTTGTCAACACATGCCGATCCCTTTAAATATAGATCACTGAAATAACAATTTGCTTCTCATCAAACCTTATCTTGTTATGATTATTCAAGGATGGTGTATTTAATTGTATGCACACTGAAAATGACTTTGAAAATGAGGGTTTATAATAAGAAAAATCTGTGCGACTGCCTTGAGGGGTCATGTTGCAGCTACTGGAATCTGCCAATCTTAGAACTGGATGACAGTTCTTCTTTTCAATGCTGACTCTTCATCAGCAGTGAGCATATGCAATGCAGTACCCACGGAAGCAGTGAGCCTTTGGCTGGCATTGGAAGGAATAAGCCTCTTTGTGCCTGTTGTACCACTCAGGCCATAAATTCACCATCACTGCCCTAGCAAATCTTTATCTATGGTGTCCTTTTCACCTTGTTTATAAATTCAGTGTACTAGTTGTTGTTGCCTACACACCAATATGCTAAGTTACTCACACACAAGCTGCCATCTAGCCAAACTATATTTACCCACAGAAATTTTGGGGCCCCTAACACTACTCAACGTCAGGGGCCTGCCTCCAAGCCCGCCCCCAAATCCTGCCTCCAAACCCCGCCCACAGAAATACACGCACACAGACACAAACACATGCACTGATACAAAAAGGACACAGATATACACACACAAATATACACACATACTGTCAGACACACATACATACTAACAGACACACATACTGAAACAGACACACAGACATACATAGTGACACACATACACATACTAACATACATACAGACACACACACGCATAAGGACATACATACATGTAACGGATCGCCTGGCACCCCGACTGGGTACCTCCGTTGAAGGATGCTCCTAGCGCTTCCTGAGGACTCCAAGCACTCTGGCAGACACCACAATCACCGAACCGGAGAAACAAATAAATTCTCCCAAGTATATGAATGCTGTAGACAGTTGAATAGGAACCATACGAATAGGTTTACTCTCCTAGCAGTCAAACTGGAACAGCATACAATAAATCCTTCCCCCAATAATGAGACGACACTTCACTTGAGGGTTAAAACAGGAACTCCCTGTACTGTCACATACAGTCTCTTTTATTCCCAATCCACAAACATAGTACAGCCCACAGGGCGTTACAAAACAGCCAATCAATCCATACAATACACCCAGACACTCCCACACAAAATCCTCCCCTCTGGCTGTGATATGATTACTGAACACAATGGGTAATCTAATTATCACAGCCAGAGAAATACAGTTTCATAAAACACATCACAGGGACCCCAAAACATGCAATAACCCCATAAAAAGTACATCCTTGGAACTGGGGGATCTGGGTGAACCACATATCTAAAATTCACCCAGATCCGTTCAGTACTTTGGAAAATACAGTTTAATGCAGATTCTGCAGAACATATACAGGCTAAATAAAAAACAATCACTGTTTAATATGTCCCCTGCTGTATAGTCCAAAACCACCGCACGATGTCTCTGTGCAACAAATACTGGCGAGATGGCACCGTGTTGAAAAGTCCACACAGTGTCTGTGAGTTAAAATGGCCACCATCCATTGTTCTCATCATGTGCTTCTGATACAGGAAATGGTGGCCACCCAGGAACTCCACAGTATGTCCCCAGATGGTTCTTAAAAGGGCCAGCAGCAGCACAACACAAATCCATTATGCCCAAATCATGTCTTTAAAGGGCAATACATACATACACACAGATACAAACATACATACATACTGAACCCATACACATACATACATAGATACATACATATATACAGACACACATACATACATACATACATATTGACATACACACAGAGATGTATTTAGCCCAAGGCAAACAAGGCATTTGCCTTGGGCTGCACTATTTAGGGGTCGGCTAAAAATGCCACCCCCAAACGCCCACTGAGGCATCCCCGGTCAAGGGGGGTCAAAGAGCTGACCTGCTGGCCAGCTAATAGAGAACCCCCCCCCTCCCTCCGAGGCGGAGAGGGAGCTGTGATCTCTCTGCTCTGCTTTACTGATGCCGTGGGAGCCAGAATATAGCGTCATTCCAGCTCCCGGCATCAGTAGACAGCCTGCGCGTCGCGAGAGAGCAGAAAGATCACAGCTCCCTCGCCGTCGGATAAATCCAAGTCGGTTTGGCGGGAAAGACCATCCGCATTGCCATTCTGCTTGCCTGGGCGGTATTGCAGTGTAAAATTGTAGGGCTGCAACACTAGGCTCCAGCGAAGCAACCGGGGATTGTCTTCAGAGACTCGGTTGAGCCAAGTGAGGGGGTTGTGGTCAGTTAGTAAGGTAAAGGCCATAAAGATACGGTTGGAGCTTCTTTAGGGCCCATACTAGAGCTAGGCACTCTTTTTCCACGGTGGCATAGCTGACTTCTCGTGGTAAAAACTTGCGGCTGATATATGCCACCGGGTTCTCCATGCCATCTTCCCCCACTTGGCTCAGCACGGCTCCCAGCCCAAACATGGAGGCATCTGTATGAACGAGAAATGTTTTATTAGAGTCTGGGGCCGCCAATGCTGGAGCTTCGCTTAAGGCAGTTTTAAGTCTCTGGAATGCCGTTGAACATTCCGGGGACCATGCTACTTGTTTGGGTAGGGACTTTTTGGTTAGGTCGGTGAGGGGTTTTGCTAGAGTGCTATACTCAGGGACAAACTTTCAATAATACCCTGCTGTGCCTAAGAAGGCCAATACCCGAGTCTTGGTGCGGGGCTGGGGCCAATTTGCTATGGGCCCTACTCTATGCCCTAGGTATTGGACCTCTGCCATACCCACATGGCATTTCTCAGGCTTTAGGGTGAGGCCGCTTCTTGTAACCTCCCAAATACTGTAGCCAAGTGCGTCAGGTGATCCTCCCATGTGCCACTATAGATAGCAATATCATCTAGGTATGCACATGCGAAGTCCTGCAGTCCCTCCAGAAGTCGGTCCGCCATCCGTTGAAACGGATTCTTCATCCCAAAGGGTATAACCCGAAATTGGTATAGCCCGAATGGGGTGACGAATGCCGACTTAGGGATGGTGGCCGAGTCTAGCGGGATCTGCCAATACCCTTTGCACAGGTCTAGGGTAGTTAGGAAGTGCCCACTGGCCATGCGATCGAGCAATTCGACGATCCATGGCATGGGGTATGCGTCCGTGATAGTCCGGTCATTCAGTTTCCGGTAATCAATATAGAAGCGAGTCGTACCGTCTCGCTTCAGTACTAAAACCACCGGCGATGCCCAGGGACTTTGGGAAGCCTCAATAACTCCTAATTCCAACATTTCTTGGATTTCTTTCCACATGCTGGCCTGCACTGCTGCCGGGATACGGTATGGTTGTTGCCTTAATGGGGTTTCCCCCTGCGTCTTTACCCAGTGCACTGCGGCGGAGGTGTACACGGGTAGGACCGAGAACAGCCCACCGTATTTCTGGAGCAGTTGTTCTGCGTCTGCCTGCTGTGTCGGGTCTAGTTTCTCCCCTAATGTACCTTGGTTAGCTGCCTATAGGTCGGGCAAGGGGAGTCCTTCACTATCATCAGTGGACGGGGTACAGATGGCGGCCACGTCCTCGTGGCGCTCAAAATACGGTTTCAGCATGTTCACATGAAACGCTCGTCTGATCTTTTCATGTGAACATTTGGCTACAATATAGGTGGTGTCGCTAATCCGTTCCACCACTTTAAATAGCCCCTGCCAAGCTGCCTGGAGCTTGTCCTTTTTGGAAGGTCTGAGAGCTAATACTTTTTGCCCCACTTCCAGGTTCCTATCTCGTGCCCCCCGGTCATACCATCGCTTCTGTCGTTTCTGGGCCGCCTGCAGGTTCTCCCAAACTGATTCAGTCAGAGCCTGCAGGCGGTCCCGGGAATTCCAGCACATATGGCAAGACTGGAATCTCCTCACAAGACTGGAACCTTCCTCTCCTGTGTTGTCCTCCCAGTGCTCCCGTATGAGGTCCAGGAGGTGGGGTAGAAATTTTTCCCACTGACTGTATGACTCTGTGAACGCTGTGGGCATTTGCTTAAGCGTGCCGTTGAATCGTTCACAGAGGCCGTTGGTTTGGGGGAGGTAGGGGGAGCTAAATAACGGTTTCACCCTGCAGCTCTGCCACAACTGTTGAGTTACAGTTGTCGTGAACTGCCACAGCCTCATGGTACCTGGTAGCGTAGTCCACCACCGTGAGGATGTAGCGTTTTCCGAAGGAGCTGGGTTTGTTGAGGGGCCCTATCAGGTCTACTGCCACTCTGTAGAATGGCTCTTCTATTATAGGTAGGGAACGTAACTTGGCCTTAGGGTGGTCCCCCCTCTTCCCTATCCATTGACATGTGTCACATGTCCTGCAGTACATTTGCAAATCTTTTGATATCCCTGGCCAGAAGAATGTCTGGGTAAGGCGGTCCTTAGTTTTCTTGATACCCAGATGTCCGGCTAGCGGGATATCATGGCTGAGCTTTAGAAGCTCTGCTCTGTATTTGCTGGGTACGACTAGCTGATTTTTTTATCTCCCCCTGTGACCCTGTATAGGAGTCCCTTGTCCCAGTGGAAGCTCTCTTAGGCATTACCTTCCTTAGGCGTACCTACTGCCTTCCTGTAACCGGCTAATATGGGGTCTACCTGCTTGGTGCGTGCCTTTGCGGACATGGTGTGAGGCTGCACCAGGGTGAGAGTGGCCCCGGAGTCTCGCAGTGCCTCTGCCTCTTTTCCATCTACTGTGACCCATTAGCAGAAAAATAAGGTGGAGTGTCTTACATGCACTTATAAGCAGAGACTGTAAGGTCTTTTATTGTTTTATTTTATTGTATTACCTTTTATTGTGCACTTTAAGATTAAAGCACTTTACTACTCTCCATCTGCATCTGTGATCTCTCTACACAAGGATCCTGGAATACAGAGGAGGGAGTGGGTCCCTATACATCCCATAAGGCGTATTATTTGAGCCCAGCAAATAGTGGCTCCATTCTTGTGAGTTTGCATTCGTGAAATTAATGTTTGGATAAGAAAATACAGAGTATAGGCGATATTGCACTATTATCTGTTATTTTTTCTTTCCATAGGCTTTATTATAGGAATGTACCTATGTAAAGAATCATCTTATAAGTGCATGTAAGACACTCCACCTTATTTTTCTGTTTGTGTATTCTATTATTGGTGAAGGTTAAGGGGACCCCACCGGGGTGTTAGAGTATTTTACATATTTGCACTATACTCATACTTGGCATCTGTATATAATCTTTTTTGCATTACTGTGGCCCATTGTCTGTGGTGCACCCGGTTGTCCCCCTCGGCTTGGGCTAGGTTCACCTTGTGTAGTACGGCCCATTGTTCAGAATCAGGGTTGTTGTTTTCAAGCATCTCGTGTTGATAGTGATGAGCGGTGATGTCCGCTCCCAATTGCCTCTGCTCCGCTGAGGGCAATGTATTTTGTAGTGCCCTGGCTGATTACCTTGGTGACATACCTATGGTGGTCTCCGGTTGAAGTTAGGCTTTGTTGTGGGTGGTAAAGAGTTTGGTCTGGGGGTGGTCACAGGCCCGGACGTTGGAGTGCTGGACCTCACCAGAGGACGGTGTCCACTAGCCTCTCATTTTCTTCCCTCGTGATGCTCATCCGCCAGCTTGGCCGCTTCCTCAACTGTGGCTGGCTTCCTATCTCTGACCCAGTCTCTGGTGTCTGCAGGTGTATGATCAAAGAATTGTTCTAGCAAGAGAAGTTTGCAGAACCTCCTCTAGCGTCGTGGCCTGACAGCCTTGTATCCAGTTTTGGGCTGCCCGATACATCCTAAAGGCCCATTCGGTATAGGAGTCTCGGCACCCTTTCCGTAAACTTTTTCCTGTAAGTCTCTGGGGTCACGGCATACCTGGCTACCAGAATGTCCTTTACCCTGGCGTAGTCATGTATGGCTGTATCAGGAACTGCTCGGTACGCCTCAGATGCTCGGCCAGTGAGCTTGCTGCTTAAAATCGCGGCCCATTGCTCCGATTCCAGACCCTCCAAAGTGCACTGACGCTCAAAGTCCTGTAGGTATGCGTCAATTTCCATTTCTCCATCCGAAAAACTTTTAAAAGCAGCATAATTAATCTTTCTCCGCTGCCCTCCATTTGTAGATCCAGATAAGGAAGCGGTGTCTCCTTGGTTTAGGCTTGCCTGTTGGGATCTGCGTTCTGCATTCATCTGAGCCAGGACTTGCATCACCATCTCCGGTGTAGGATTTGGCCCATATAGGTTTAGCCTCCACATCACCTTCTGTTGAAACACTGCTTCCTCCCGGCTGACATTTGCCATGCTGCTGGTTTGGTCGCCCTCTATCAGTTCTGCTATGAGGGTAGCTCTCTTTTTGTTGCTTGCCACCTGACCTCGGGCTTCCAGCAGATCTTTCAGCGTCGTCCTTTTTAGTTTCTCGCCATGCTGGGCCATTCACCAGTTGTCTTTATGCGTCCCATTCAATCTTGTCGCTTGCCACCAGTTGTTAAGACCTGCAGTGGTTATGGTACTGCGGTCTTCTATTTCTTTCCCAATAGCTGAGCATAAGTGATTATAACTGCAGTCAGGAGGTAGAGGAATAGTGTAGATGAATGCAGCTCCCAAGGCGATTCTCCCCAGCAAGTAGAATATTCCCCAAGCATGAGCCTAGACTTCATGAAGGGTGTAACAGGAATAACTTTTATTGATGCCACACTGGCTTTTATGAGAATCCTCCTGCAAGAGGACCTCCCACAGTAAACAACGACAATAACCAATCAGCATACAGATTTATAGTAACACTTCCTCTCTCTGCCTGGGAGATATTGAGATAAGTTAAGGAATAACCCAATTATCTCCAGGCAGAGGGCACACAATTTTCCCATTAGAACACCCCTTTATACAACAGGTATCCCCACAAATTACATATCCCCTAATAGCCCCGATCTGGGGGACCAACATATTCAAATTTCATCAGATCGGTTCAGGGATTCCCAAAAAGTATGGAAGTCATAAGTTACCGACCACACATGAGGCTCCTGCCCAAAACAGTTCCACGAATTCAGTGTGTGCTGTCGGTCAATTCAGTAAATGGTATAAAAATGAATAAGGTCCCGAATGGATACTCCTGCCTCATAGGAGTGATTGCTCCCCTTGTTCGTATGAACCAAACTACCGAATGGCGCTCTCCTGGCTGTTCGGCAACTAAAGGAAGCAGGCGTTATTATGTTTCAGCGGTGGTTCGGGAGGTCGAGTGTCCGATTTTAGTTCCAGACACTCGACGACCAAGTCCCGCTGCCTCCTTTCGCGCAAACAAGATGGTCGCCGTTTTCTATTCCACGTGGCATTCGGCTATACGCATGGCGGCCGCCCAATAGACGGTTCTTTTTGAAGTTAGTGAGCCAGGAGGGTGGTCGGTGTTCGGTAGTTTTAAACTGCCGAACCAATAAATCCAAACTGTAGGTAGAGTGTGTGTCATTGTAGTGAATGCAGAGTGTGTGTTAGTGCAGTGAATGCAGTGTGTGTTAGTGTAGTGAATGCAGAGTGTGTGTTGTACTAGTGTATGCCTGTTGTGTAAATGGAGCATTCCCCCCCCCACATTAAATGTAATATCTGTTATTCCCCCCTCCCTGCTTCTTACCGGTTCCAGGGAGGGGGGAGATTCCATCCCTGGTGGTCCGGTGGCATTGTGGGGCCCCCCGGCTCCCTGTATTTGCAGAGGAGGCCCAGCAGACTGCAGGTGTACTTTACAGCTCTTCCCTCTCTCTAACTCATGCGAGCGTGGTGTGTGTGCCGCACGGAGCGTTGCCATGGTAACCCGTGGCAACGCTCTGACGGCCACACGTCTCGCGGGAGTTAGAGAGAGATGAAGAGCTGTAAAGTATACATGCAGTCTGCTGGGCCCCCTCTGCAAATACAGGGAGCCGGGGGCCTGCGGCTGCACACATATATAGCGATCATCGCTATATATATGTGCAGAGAGGGAAAGCAGTCCGGGCCCCCCAGGACCGCTGGGCCCGTGACAACCATCATGGTTGTCACCCCCTGATGGCGGCCCTGAAATCAGTCAGTCTGTGTTTGTCATTGAGTGTATGTGTGTGACTGTAAGTGTGTATCTGCCAATATGTGTCTGTCAATAAATGTGTGTCAAATCAGTGTGTCTGACTGTCAATGACTTCTGTGTGTCTGTCATTGTGTGTGTATCTGCCAGTGTGTGTGTGTCAGAGTGTGTGCTTAAAGGGACACTATTGGAGCCCAGACCACTTCAGCTCACTGGAATGGTCTGGGTGCAGTGTCCCAATCTCTTTAACCCAGAAACTGCAATAATTACCTTGAGGGGTTAACTCCACCTCTGGTGACTGTCTACCAGACAGCCACTAGAGGGACTTCAGGGTGGCTAGGCGACCAAAAGTTGCCTAACTGATGCTGGACGTCCTCACGCTGTGCATGAGGAAATCAGGCGTCTGCTAAATCCCACTAGGAAAGAATTGATACAATGCTTTCTTATGGGGAAGCCTAATGCAAGCGCAGAGGAGGAGCTTGACCCAGCGCCGAGGGACCCTTTCATTGCCGAGGGGGGCACTATAGGGAACTATAGTGCCAGGAAAACAGCTTTGCTCCTGGCACTATAGTTTCCCTGTAAAAGTAGTAGGAAAAGGTGTAGTTTAAAGAGGAAGAGGTGTGGCCTTGACAGGAAGGGGTGGGGCAAATTTAGATTAGGGGGGTGCCCAGGTTAAGTCATGCGTAGGGCAGCGCAAAACTAAAATACACCACTGCATACACACAGACAGACAGATACATACTGACATACATACAGACAGACATCCTGACATACATACAGATACATACTGACATACATGCACATACAGATATACATACTGACATACACACACACATAGCTATTTTTACATACCTTTTCTTTGCAGGAGGGTGGCTGGGGCTCTCCCGTCCCCGTCCTCGCGGCCTGTCTCTCTTCCCTCCCGCGGCCATCACTTCCGGCTGTTACTTCCTCACAGCACTACTTTGCAACTGCAATTTTTTAAAGAGGCTGGGTCGAGCTATTGCAGCGCTGACCGGGCCCCTGAAGATATAGGGCCCATCGGGTGGCCCTAAATGCCTGGGCCACCCGGTGGGCCCTATTAGCATACAGGCCCTGGTGCAGCTGCACCTGCGGCAGTTCCACTGCTACACATGGTTGTCATCCCCTGATGGCGGCTCTGCACACAAATACTACATGGCTCTTAACCTTCGTGTCAGGACCCAAACTTGGGCTAACATGATGTTTTATTGGGCCCTCACTACTGGAACATGCTAATATTAGCCAGACCATAGGCAACTAACCACAAAAGTTGTTGTAGCAGCACCCTTTCAGTGCAACGGTGTCCTGTAATTCACTTAAGCACAATTAAAAAATGGGCCAGTAATCTATTTTAATAACTGTCAAGTGGGTGTGAAAGTCAATGCATTGTCTCTGATAAAAAATTAGATATCTTCCCACTCTCATACATAAACACCTACCAATATGCCAACTCACACTGTGACACCTGCCCAGGTGAAACCTGAAGCTAACCTATCTTTGAAACCTATTTTCCTGCATGAACTAGGGTTATTTAGCTACCTCCATTGGTATTGTGATCAGTGGTCAGTGGCGTACCTACCACGGTCGCAGGGGTCGCAGTTGCGACCTGGCCCCTCACTCCAGGGGGCCGTCCACAGCCACAACCCCTGCGACCGTGGGCCGCCTGGATACCTTCTGGGCTGGTGCACAGCCACACCAGCCAAGGTCCGCGGGTGTCTGGCAGGGTGGGAGAGCTGTGCTGCTCCCCTCCTGCCTGTGTGTAGCGTGGCCGAGCGGTCCTGTCAGACCGGAATGCCGCCCCCCGTGTTCCTCCTGTCATAGGGGGACCCAAGATGTGGCCTGCTGGTCACCTAATGGACCCCCCGGCGAGCAGCTGTGTTCCCGACAGAGACGGCAAGGGAGCTGTGTTCTCCCTGCTCTGCTTTTGAGTGTGTCTGTGAGTGTGTGTTTGTGAGTGTGTGTGTGTGTCTGACTGTGTGTGTGTATATGTCTGTGAGTGTGTGTATATGAGTGTATGTGTGTGTCTTTATGTATATGTGTGTGTATGTCTGTGTGTCTGTATGTCTGTATGTGTGTGTGTCTCTAGATGTCTGTGTGTGTGTATCTATGTGTGTCTGTATGTATGTATGGGTCTCTATGTGTATGTATGTGTGTGTGTTTGTATGTATGTGTGTGTCTACATGTATGTGTCTGTGTGTGTGTCTGCATGTGTATCTGTTTGTCTGCTTGTGTGGGGGGGCAAGGACGTATGGGGTGGGAGGTAGATGTATGGGAGGCCCCAGGGCAATTTTCGCACCAGGGCCCCGTGGATTCTAGTTACGCCTCGGTCAGTGTTGTTTTTAATATATAACCTACTAAGTTCTCAGTGAATACTTTTCTAGCAACCTATTTCATTACCCCTACTTATACCCTTTGTGTCACACTATCCCACTCTCTCTAGCATGTTAGCTCATTGAGCAGGGCCCTCAACCCCTCTGTTTCTGTGCGTTCATTTGTCTGGTAACAATTACTTGTCTTTTAGTCCACCCATTGTACAGCGCTAAGAAATTTGCTGGCGTTATATCAATAATAAAACAATATTAATAATAATAATATACTTTTAATATTTTTTACTTTGCTTTTTAATCTCTGCGTGAGTTTCTTTCGGAATTACATCATGCCCATGTGTTATGCTTGCGCTGCTTCTTATTAACCATGGCAGTAGGGTTGCTTTATCCTACTAACTCTTTTAACCAGTCATCTCTCTGCCATCTGACCTAATGTTTATCTTCTCACTACAAGTCTAACCCAGATTACCTAGGTGTCTTCCTCTTGTATACCACAGATATATAGGTAATCTATAATTCTGAAACTACTCAAAATAAAGAAATTGAATCAGATACCAGCTCCATCTTAGACATTTAAAGAGATTTTTTTTTACTTTTGTGCACAATAAGATCTTGATCATCTCAATAAGATGCTGATTTATAGTGAGGAATGAATTGTAAACATTGTAGCTAGACATTCAACACCGCTTATGGTGGAGGTGAAGAAAAATCTAAAATAATCCGAGAATAATAATATGTATAATCCATACATTGTGGTGCTACATCTAAAGTTGTGTGCTGTTTGGCAGGCTGTTTATGGCATTATGGCAGCGGAAGTTGACTTTTTGGTTGCTTCCTGTTCACCCGGACTGTTATCACCTCATTGGTTGTGTGTTTGATGGTCAGTATTACGTGGATACGTGACTTTCAAAGATTGCTCCATATACTGTTTTTACTTTGAATGTTTCAGCATTTTCTTGGAGTGAGTGGTGCAGAGGGAGGCGGGTGTCCACTTCCTTCTGCACTACCTCGATGATTTCTTGTGCATGGGCCTGGCCGTCTGTTCGGTGTTGCTGAGTATGGTGAGGGATGTGTTTCAGCGCTTCAGCGAATCTTGGCACATGACAAGACCATGGGTCCGGTTACGTGCCTCAGTTTCTTGTGTATTGAAATTGATTCCATGGCCAGGGAATGCTGATTGCCCACTGATAAGGTTCATAGACTCCATGAACACCATGCAGGGAGTGTCTGTAGCCAGGGGGCTGCGTAAGATTCAGCTGTGTGATCTGCATTCTCTCCTGGGTAAGCTGAACTTTGCCTGTCGGATTATGCCTATAGTGGTGGGTCTTCAACATCCGGGGTCTCCAGGCTTTAACACTTTATTCGGCTTAATCGGCCGTTGTAGGACGACCTGGCGGCCTGAGATTCCTTTCTTACCGACTATAATGCTATGTCTTACTGGCCAGCTTTAGAGATCTCCAATACTGGCCTCCACCTGTTTACAGATGCTGTGGGCTCAGTCGGTTTGGGGCAGTTTTGGGCTCCTAGTGGTGTGCAGATGTTTGGCTGGACAGTTAGTGCACCTCTGGCCTCACTAAGAATTTTGCTTTCCTGGAGCTCCTACCTGTTCTGGCGGCATTGGAGGTTTGGGGGTCCCAACTCAGGAATAGGCAGGTTGTGTTCCATTGTGATAATCTGGGGGTGGCGCAGGCTATCAATCAGCTGACGGCCTCCTCCACCCAGGTGGTCCACTTGCTTGGTGCTTCGCTGTTAGTGCCTCAATGTGTCTTGTATGCCTAAGCATACCCCTGGTGTTCATAACGTAATGGCAAATGCTCTCTCTCATTCTCAGTAGGTGGAATTTAGGGCGCTTGCCCCGCAGTCAGATCTGGAAGGCAGGGCTGCCATCAGAAATGTTGGGGCCCCTGACACAGCTCAAGGTCTGGGCCCCCCGGCCCCCCAGTCTGCCCAAAGTGCTGCCCCCCCCCCCGAATCCCATCACAATGGGACATCACAATGCCCCACCCATATAATCTGCCATGTTAACTAACACCAGTGCTGCAGTGCCGCCGTGTTTACATTAAAAGGCCTGCAGGGACAGGCTAGACACCAGAACCACTACATTAAGCTGCAATGGTTCTGGGGACTATAGTGTCCCTTTAATGTGAGGTAAATTAGAGATTAGTGCCACGAATAATATACTAGATTGCCTACTTACAACCAGATGAGGATGATGATGGGCTCTAGCTGCCGTCTGGCTCCACTGGTCTGGTGTACAACAGGCTCTCTGGAGGCGGTTTGTAACTGTGGTCACAAAAATCACTGTTCTGGGAGAACGGGAAGCAGCTCCATTTTTTTGAGGGCCCTTTACACAGCTCAAGGTCTGGGTCCCAGGGTCCACCTTCATGTTCCACCAATGAGTTTGTTCACAGGGGTGGAGTGTGTGTGTGGGGGATGTCCTGATGTGTGTAAGGAATGCATTGTGTGAATCTGTGTTTGTATGTGTAAGGGCTGCAAGGTGAGTTTGTGTATGTATGGGATGCAGTGTGTGCGTCTGTAAGGGATGCATTGAGTGTGTGTAAGGGGTGCATTGTGTGTTGCTGTGTGTAAGGGATGCATTGCTTGTGTACGTGTGTCTGTGTGTAATGCATTGTGTGTTTTTCTGTGTGCAAGGGGTGCATTGTGTGTGATGGATGTCAATCTCTCCCCCTCCCCCCGTCAATTTCCTTCTTCTCCCCCTCCCTCCCTCCAATTTCCTTCTTCCCCCCCTCCAATTTCCTTCTTCTCCCCCTCATTTCCTTCACCCCCCCTCCAATTTCCTTCCTCTCCCCGTCCCTCAAATTTCCTTCCTCTCCCCCCGTCCCTCAAATTTTCTTCCTCTCCCCCCGTCCCTCAAATTTTCTTCCTCTCCCCGTCTCAAATTTCCTTCCTCTCTCCCTCCTTCAAATTTCCTTGCTCTCTCCCTCCCTCAAATTTAATTCCTCTCCCTCCCTCAAATTTTATTCCTGTCCCCCCTCCCCTTAAATTTAATTCCTGTCCCCCCTCCCCCTCGAATTTCATTCCTGTCCCCCCCTCCCATAAATTTCATTTCCCCACCTCCCATTTAATTCTTCCCCCTCCCATTAATTTCATTCCCCCTCCCATTTAAGTCCCTTGGGGTTTTTTTTTTGTCCCCATAAATTTCATTCCCCCTCCCATTTGAGTCTTCCCCCCTCCCATTAATTTTCATTTCCCCCCTCCCATTTAATTCCTCCCCATAAGTGTCATTTCCCCCTCATTAATTTCATTTCCCCACTCCGTTAATTTCATTTTCCCCTCCCATTTAATTCCCCATGATTTCGTTTCCCATTTAGATTCTCCATAAATTTCATTTTCCCCTCTCATTGTTCATTCCCCCTCCCATTTAAGTCCTCCCCATGGTTAATTCCCCCTCCATTTTAGGTCCTCCCCTCGGATTAATTTCATTTCCCCCTCCGTTAATTTTCATTTCCCCCTCCCATTTAATTCCCCATAAATTTCATTTCCCCCCTCCCATTTAGGTTCTCCATTAATTTTCATTTCCCCTCCCATGATTTAATTCCCCCTCCGGTTTAGAGTCCTCCCCCCTCCCATTGTTTCATTTCCCCTCTCCATTTAATTCCTCCCCATAAATGTCATTCCCCCTCCATTAATTTCATTTTCCCCCCCTCCCATTAATTTCATTTCCCCTCATTTCAATTCCTCCCCATAGAGTTTCATTCCCCCTCTCGTTTAAGTCCTCCCATGAATTTCATTTCCCCCCCCTCCCTCCCATTAATTTCATTCCCCCCTCCCATTTAAGTCCTCCCCCTTAGATTTCATTCCCCCACTCCATTAATTTCATTTCCCCACTCCGGTTAATTTTTATTTCCCCCCTTCCATTAATTTTGTTTTCCCCCCCTCCCATTTAGATTCCCCATAGAGTTTCATTCCCCTTCCATTTTAAGTCACCCATAAATTTCATTTCCCCCCTTCCCATTTAAGTCCTCCTCCATTAATTTCATTCCCCCCTGCAGGGCCTGAGTGACCGGCTGCTGGGCCCCCAAGGAAGGAAGAGCTGGCCCTGTGGGTACATACCGGGTCGCAGGGCCCCCTGCGACCCGGTATGTACCCACTGAATCTGGGGCCCGGACGACCTGAGCAGTCCGGGCCCCCCAGGACCGCCGGGCCCATGACAACCGTTACGGTTGTCATGCCCTGATGGCGGCCCTGCTGGAAGGGACTCCGTGCGTTTCAAAACCATTTGATGTATTTTGTACATTTAAGAGATTTTCCCTTTTTTTGTATACAGTAATGTATCCCAATCTTAACTAATAAATTGACACTGCTCTGCCAGATCAAAGACATGTTTTTGTTAGATAACTTTGTCTATTTCTATATGAGAATTGAGTTTGTCTACAGGCTAATAAGATCCAACATTTGAAGACAACTGTGTGCATACCATTCTGGGTTTATAAAAGATGAATCTACTGGAAGGGTTTTAGCAATCAAACATTGACTCCTATTTTATGCAGGGTGAAAAGTGGAAATCTCACCAGAAGTCAGATTGCATTTAATAGATATAGCCAGACTATCACATATATATTATCACTGCTGGCATTTATATAGCGCCAACATATTCCACAGCACTTTACATTTATGTATACATACATATTACCTGTCATCTTATTTTTTTTAGACACTCTTTATTGAGATAAGACTTTTCAAATTAAATGTAAAGTAAAATTAAGTAAAATTTTACAATAAAACAGGTAATATACCTGGTAAAACGGCTCATGGTTATTGGGCAACACATTGTCAGGTTGCTAGTCCAAATTGTCAGAGCCCAGCAGTGTAGATGAAATATACAAGACAAATGCCAATAAATAATGTGATCATATCAATGCCAACCTAGTGGACCACTCCTAAGGTCTTGAGAGCAGTTACTCCTGAAGCCCAAGTGTGGATGAGGAGAAAAAGAAAAACAGTGGAAGAAGGGATAGGGTAGTAAAGGAGAAGTAAGGAAAAGAAGAAGGGAGTTAATGGTTCAGGCACTGTCTGTCTTCTCTCTGGGAACCTATACCCTAAACCATGGTATTAGACATATAATCAAGCCAGGGCCCCCACAGCAGAGGACACTTTTCAGATATACCCTAAAGTCCTGCTGGATGGACTCCATGTCATAGATTTTGTCTACCCTTGACCGCCACTGCTGAAATGTGGGCACTGCTTATTGTTTCCAAGAAATCAGAATGAGGGCATTTAGGAGATGCTCAGTAACATCCTTTTTGTATTTAGAGGGGGAGTCTGACGTACGATGAAGCAGCATACTCCCAGGTATAAATGGGGGCAATTTTCATCTTACTTTAGTTAGTTCTTCGTGGATCTTTCTCCTGTAGGGGGTAATTAGTGTGCAGCCCCACCAGATGTGCAATAGTGATCCGACCCTCCCAGAGCAGCACAAGCATGCATTACTGAATATTTGGGGCAAACATGTGAATCTATTCAGGGGTGCGATACCATCTTGAGATGAGCTTATAATTGCTTAAATGAGCCAGGAGGGTCATTACCTTCCACTGCATCTCAGTGAAAGATTTCCCAAGTCTTCCTCCCATTTAGCTGCAAGCCACAAGGGAGTATTATGTACTGAATTCAGTACCATTCAGTACCATGAAAATACCCCTATCGATGTGTGCCTCCAACACAAACAGCTGTTCAAAGCCAGTTATGTCCCTCTGAAGGTATCTGTGCATGTTATATTAACTTATGCATAAGGGTCAAAAGATCAGATTTCTTCTTAGATAGACAAACTTTCCCCAACATATATTAATCATGTTCTCAAATATTCAGTTTTCCAAAATAACCTCCTTACATATATTTAGAAATCTTCCACAGAATCAAACAAACCCTTTTGGTTGAAAATGCCAAATTTTTGTGTTGTTACTCTTAAGAACTGTTTCCACTGCTGCGGGTGAAATTGCTTTTCTTCAAGTCTCAATGGAAGACGTCTTGTCCTTTGTATATTGCTGTTGTATGAGCAGGTTACCAGAAAGTTGTATTGGTATATATTTAGATAGTGTTACCATATTCCTGCTGAATAGACATGTTTTCTTCTAAAGTAAACAAGTGACATTTTTAAGTAACATATTGCATTTCCTTTAATTTATTTTGAAGTCAGTCAGCAGTCCACACAATAACTCGCTACTGCATCTCCGGCTCCCTCTAGTCCGTAGCAGCAAAAGCAAGGCAGTCACAAAACCAAATACGTTTTTAATATGATTTTATTCCACCAGAATCTAAAACTGACCATTGTAGTGCAAAATGTGGCTACTTTAGCAAAAATACAGCAGGCAATTAGATTGGCCAAAAGAGCCTGGGGGTCGGTATGGTGCTTAAAATGCACCCTTAATAACTGCTAAAAACATTCATAAAAACTTATTTTGTATATATTGTATGCTATCAGCTTTAGTTGTCAAGACATTTGCCATGCAAACGGTTAACCCTAACTGTTAACATTTTATTTATGCCATTTGCTAACTTGTTAGCAGATATTGTCCCACAAAGCATTTATCACAGTTCCAAAACGCAGTTTTAACCTGTGCCCTTCCAGACACTTGCCATGAACTTTTCACCTTCTCTTTCTTTGTTCAGTATCCATTTACGGGTAAACTCAGCAAGCAATCAACTGATTAACCTTTCCTCTGCCAAGGTCCACATATCTCTGCTAATCCCTCTTGCACCTTGTTAACCTCCAAACTACTAAGCACCAAAACATTACTAATACTCTCCACTTTTGCTGAGGTCATATTTCTTGGTTTTCCAGTTTTTTTTGGATACTCTACCCAACAACACATGTTTTACATTTCTAAATTTGCAGCAGTCTTGTGTAATGTGATTATAATGTATCTAATAGACAGTGTGGCGAGTTTGGGAATTTGATGCAGGTGACTGACAGACCTCACATTTTCTGAAGGGGGTCTTTATTGAGCAGATGTGTTTATCCCCTGACGGATTACTGGTATTTCTCAAATATACCTGTGACCCTGTGGATTAAACACAAGCGCAACTATGTCATTTTGTCCCTGTTTCAAGTATATTCATCTCGCTAATCCTGATTTTTTTTAATCATAGTAGCAATGATGGTTAACCCTTAACTCACCATTTATAAATACTATGTAATGCAATTCACAAAAGCATACATCACAAGTCTCCTTCTTTAGAATTAAGTTGCTGTTCCAAATTAATCTGTTCTTTTTTCATACTTGATGTTCCGTTTTTTTTTGGTATGTCCAAGCTCCACAGCAATAAAACACAAAATAATGCATAGGGTGTATTTGTGTAACACAGATCTCCAAAACAATAACACTGACAGTAACATGCTGTGTGTACTGGACCTGGTATGGCACAATTACACAGCATTAAACCTGATAGCAATGAAAACGTAGAATGTACAGCGTCGGGGAAAGAGAAAGTTTTAATGGTTGTAGGGTAAGAAGGGCCAAAAATAGAGATGATAGGAAGGACTGAGAAGTGCACGCCTAATTCCAGTCCTATTACCCTGATGGAGGCTTATTGAATCAAGTAATTGGCGTAAAATGCTTATTCTTTCAAAGCATGAAAAACTATTAAATAATAAATAACTTTATTTCCATAACTGGGTATACACATCTAGAACGTAAAAAGAAAACATTGTGAATAATAAGTGCAAGACAAAAATCTAAATATTAACTGATTAAAATAGGACCAGCTGCTGAAGCTTGTTAGTACAGGTTGTAATATTCATTGCACAATGTTGCCAAAAAAGATACTGATCTAGACTGAACATAGATCAAGTATCCTGACGGGAATATACAATGTGTATTACGAGTTGATATGATTAGGTAACCCTGTAAGCAGGGCCGCCATCAGGGCATGACAACCGTAACGGTTGTCATGGGCCCGGCGGTCCTGGGGGGCCCGGACTGCTCAGGTCGTCCGGGCCCCAGATTCAGTGGGTACATACCGGGTCGCAGGGGGCCCTGCGACCCGGTATGTACCCACAGGGCCAGCCTCTTCTCCTGGGGGGCCCAGCAGCCGGTCACCTCAGGGGCCCCCCAGAGGCTGGCCCTGAAAGCCGGCCGGCGCGCGAGGGAACACTCTCCTCTGCTGCTTCCTCTTCAGCTCCCTCGCGCCGCGTACTGATGCCGGAGCCGGAAGATGACGTCATCTTCCGGCTCCGGCATTAGTACGGTGCGCGAGGGAGCTGAAGAGGAAGCACACAGAGAGTGCTCCCTCGCGCGCCGGCCCGCCCGCCGCCGGGTGTGGGGGGGAATGAAATTAATGGGAGGGGGAAGAATTAAATGGGAGGTGGGGAAATGAAATTTATGGGAGGGGGGGACAGGAATGAAATTCGAGGGGGAGGGGGGACAGGAATTAAATTTAAGGGGAGGGGGGACAGGAATAAAATTTGAGGGAGGGAGAGGAATTAAATTTGAGGGAGGGAGAGAGCAAGGAAATTTGAAGGAGGGAGAGAGGAAGGAAATTTGAGACGGGGAGAGGAAGAAAATTTGAGGGACGGGGGGAGAGGAAGAAAATTTGAGGGACGGGGGGAGAGGAAGGAAATTTGAGGGACGGGGAGAGGAAGGAAATTGGAGGGGGGGTGAAGGAAATGAGGGGGAGAAGAAGGAAATTGGAGGGGGGGAAGAAGGAAATTGGAGGGAGGGAGGGGGAGAAGAAGGAAATTGACGGGGGGAGGGGGAGAGATTGACATCCATCACACACAATGCACCCCTTGCACACAGAAAAACACACAATGCATTACACACAGACACACGTACACAAGCAATGCATCCCTTACACACAGCAACACACAATGCACCCCTTACACACACTCAATGCATCCCTTACAGACGCACACACTGCATCCCATACATACACAAACTCATCTTGCAGCCCTTACACATACAAACACAGATTCACACAATGCATTCCTTACACACATCAGGACATCCCCCACACACACACTCCACTCCCTGTGAACAAACTCATTGGTGGAACATGAAGGTGGACCCTGGGACCCAGAGACCCAGACCTTGAGCTGTGTAAAGGGCCCTCAAAAAAATGGAGCTGCTTCCCGTTCTCCCAGAACAGTGATTTTTGTGACCACAGTTACAAACCGCCTCCAGAGAGCCTGTTGTACACCAGACCAGTGGAGCCAGACGGCAGCTAGAGCCCATCATCATCCTCATCTGGTTGTAAGTAGGCAATCTAGTATATTATTCGTGGCACTAATCTCTAATTTACCTCACATTAAAGGGACACTATAGTCCCCAGAACCATTGCAGCTTAATGTAGTGGTTCTGGTGTCTAGCCTGTCCCTGCAGGCCTTTTAATGTAAACACGGCGGCACTGCAGCACTGGTGTTAGTTAACATGGCAGATTATATGGGTGGGGCATTGTGATGTCCCATTGTGATGGGATTCGGGGGGGGGGGCAGCACTTTGGGCAGACTGGGGGGCCGGGGGGCCCAGACCTTGAGCTGTGTCAGGGGCCCCAACATTTCTGATGGCAGCCCTGCCTGTAAGTGCAAATTCTCTCGAAGAACCAGAACCAATTCTGACAACACCATGACATCGGACTACGACTCCTCAGATACGGAGAATGATAACAGACGGACAGGGGCCCAAGCTCGACCACTGACTACCAATCCCAGTACATCAAGTCAGAATTCTCCTAGGGGAATCTTAAAGAAAGGGGTGAATTTTTTTTGAACTAGGCCACCAGGACAACCCACTACCCCATCAAACCATGAACCACACCCGCAACAGAGGCAGGGGTGGGAGATACACTAGGAGCAGGTGCTTTTGAATAACACTACTCAAATAGTCAACTTGTCAGATAGCATCTTTACCCATTATGAAAACAATATTCTGAAAAAAGGCCGATCTTTTGTGCCGGTACCAGCCTATAACAAATTCATATGGATCAAGGACCTACACCTATTTGTTAGGAAACTTGCTCTATTCAAATATCACCAACTCCAAAATGGGAAAAAAGCGAGAGATTTAGGATTACCAAGTAGAGCCTATGACTGCTTAATGACTCTTGTATACTTATTAGAGCAAAATGATACTTTCATCCATAGTAAGACAAATCTAAAACCTAAGAGCCGATTTACACCGAATATAGGGAGCTTCAGAAACATTAGGGAAATAAAGTTATTTATTATTTAATAGTTTTTTTGTACTTTGAAAGAATAAGGCATTTTACGCCAATTACTTGATTCAATAAGCTTCCATCGGGGTAGTAGGACTGGAATTAGGCAATGAAAACTTGTTTTGTGTAAATAAAGAGATTAGAGAATGTTTCCATGCTTGCCAGTAAACTATAGCTTAAGCAGTAAAATTACTGAAGGCCAATAGGCGATTGCATTTCATATATATAAAGATGGTTCCATGGTTAATATGTGTGTTTAATACTTGCATATTAATGAAGCCATATTCCACAAATGCTGACCACCACTGTGTTTCCTGTATTTCTAAGAGAACATACTCATAACTTGCTAGTGTCTCTAATTAGGAGGACAGTCCATATTTTGGGCTCAAATTCCTCTGTAAAATTTGTCCTAATGTCCCTCTTTTCTAGGAGCTCTATATTGTTGATATGACTGTATAGCAGAGCTCCACAGCAATAACACTCACAGTAATGTGTCTTTAAACTACAATAAATGTATTTAAAAATAATTCTGTGTAAATAAGATACATTGTTCTTGTTCTAAATGACATGTTTGTGGCATAAATTGTTATTAGCAAGTCATATTACATATCTCCCGCCCCTCGCAAAAAAACTTAAATTAAAGTGAGCCTCTTGTCCATATGAAAGATTGAATATATGCATAACCAGGGACTGGGGATACAAAGCAGCTCATTCTCGGGTCCTCTACCAGAGGCCTGGGAGTTTGAGGGTTCTGAGCAGTATCTTAGCTGTTTCTTAGTACTGCACTCTTCTGGACAGTGATCTCAGATGTCCCACCTGGAATCTATTGAAGCCACTCCCCTAACTTGCGAGTGATCGGCGCTCCTATCACAACTGGGACTACTACTGCCTTTACTTCCCACATCATTTGTAGCTCTTTTTTCAGTCTTTAGTATTTTTCAATCTTCTCATGTTCTTTCTTCCTGATGTTATAGTCACTGGGTATTGCCACATCCACAACTACTGCAGTCTTCCGTTCCTTGTCTACCACCACGATGTCAGGATGGTTAGCCAGTACTTGCTTGTCCATCTGGATCTGAAAGTCCCACAGGATCTTGGCCTTGTTGTTCTCAACTACCCTTTGTGGTATCTCCCATCTGGACTTAGGCAGGTCCAGCTCATATTCTGTCCTGATGTCTCAGTACACAATCCCAGCAACTTGGTTGTGCCTCTTAGTGTATGCTGTTCCTGCTAACATATTGCACACGGCCACTATATGCTGGATTGTTTCAGAGGCCTCTTTGCACAGTCTGCCTGGTGTGGAAATCCCCACTTCGATTGATCTGGTGCTGAGTGCCTGTTCCTGTGCTGCTAGGATTAGTGCATCAGTGCTGTCTTTCAGTCCTGCTTTCAGTCCACTAGTAGGATATTGTCATGTGAGCCACATCCACTATCTGCCGGTGGTACACCCATGGAGAGGTTTGTATTGCCATGGAACCTCCTCCTTATCTGTACCCTGTATCCGTTGAAGTCTCAGGCATTCCCTTAGCAGTTCATCTTTGGATGCCATCTTCATGATGTACCTGTGGATGCTCTGTGTTTCATCCAGGACTGTGGCCTTGACACTCATCAGGCCCCAACCTCCTTCCTTCCGGCTGGTGTACAGTCTCTGAGTGCTGGATATCGGGTGGAATCAGCCATTCATAGTGAGTAGTTTTTGGTCTTGACATCCATGGTGACCAGTTCTTCTCTTGGCCAGGTTATTATTCCAGCTGGGTACCTGATGACCGGTAAAGCATATGTATTGATCGCTTGGATCTTGTTCTTGCCATTGAGCTGGGATTTCAGGACCTGTCTGATTCCCTGGAGGGACTTGGATGTTGCTATCCTCCTTGCCTACTTGCCTCTTTCTCGTGGTTGCCATGTGCTTGTGGTACCCCCAGATAGGAATTACTCAGAAGAGAATTGGAAACAACACCATAGGATCATATATATATATATATATATATATATATGGTTATGGTGGTTTTTTTAAAAAATTCAAAATATTGGACCTTTCAGGGTAAAAAAATTAATTATACAGTAAGCATACTCCCATGCAGACACAGACAATCTCACTGACACAATCTCATTGATACACATAAGCTCACTGACAAAATCACAAGCTTACTGATGCACACAGATAGGCTCACTGACAGAAAATCTCACTGACACACACAGACAGGCTTACTGGTACACACACACACACACACACACACACACACACACAACAGACAAATTCTGACAGGCACACAAGCTTACTACAGACAAACTTGTCGGTATACAAACAGAAGCCAACTACAGACAAGCTTGTTGTCACACGCACATGTTCACTGGCACACATGTACATGCTCACTACAGACAAGCTCACTGACACACACACAAGCTCACTGACACACACACACACACACTTACTACAGACAAGCTCACTGACACATAAAAGCTAATTTACAGATAAGCTCACTGACAAACATACACAAGCTTACTTACAGAAAAATTCACTGACACGCATGCTCACTACAGACAAGCTCAATGTAACACATGCTCACTACAGACAGGTTCACAGACACATGCTCACTGCAGACAAGCTCACTGACAAGGTCACTGACACACATGCTCACTACAGACAAGCTCTATTTAACACACATGCTCACTACAGACAAGCTCACTGACATACACATGCTTACTACAGACAAGCCCACAGACACACATGCTCACTACAGACAAGCTCACTGACACATGCTCTCAGATAAAGGTCATTGACAGACACATGCTCACTGCAGACAAGTTCACTGACACACACACACACACACACACACACAAGCTCACTAGATAAGCTCACTGACACACACACACATGCTTATTACAGACAAGTGCACTGAGACATTGTCAGGATGACTGTCAGGGTACCTTTTGTAGAGACTCAGGAGTCTGGTCACAGTGGAGTTCATCTGCAGGACTCTGGGGACATGACCTGGCAATCTTCCAGCAAATTTAGTAATTTTCGCACCGGCTGCGATAGTCCCACCCCTTGGTATGATGCTAAAAGGGGCGGAGCCAAATGGCTTTTGGGGGCGTGGTTATCATCCCAGTCACAATATAAAAAGGCTCCCATGAGTTAGGATCTTTGCCCTGTTGTGGTTCCTCTTGGTCCTGATAGCACGTTATATTCTTCGTATATTTTCTGGTTTTGAACTTTGGCTTGTCTTGACTATTCTTCTTTCTGGTATCCGTTTGACCCAGCTTGTTATTCTCGTTTTGTCCTACCTCTGGCTTCCCTGACCTCGGCTCGTCCTGTTTATTCTCTTTCTCTCAGTAACATCAGTCTGGCCATTCTAAGGTCCGGTACGTTACTACTTTAGGATTCCCCCTATTCCTGACAATGACGCTGTGCCAAAACACAGAATCAAGTCAAACACGAAGAATAAACTAAACTGTGAGAGCCATTTTCTGACCTCTTTCAGCAGGCAAGGTCAGCAACTTTGTGCTGGAGGTGGGGCTTGAATGTAGAGGTGGTGCCGAAAATTGTGAAGGAAGACTGATAGTGCAGCCGGCAGCCTAAATCCAGCCACACCTGCCCCCAACACCTCTCTTAATCTCCTCGGACTGACAGAGGCTGACAAAGTCTGAGGGGAAAATAATTAAAAGGGCATTCTTATAATAATTAGGGCTTTCTGCCTGGCCCCAGGTCCCACGACCCACCGGGAAATTTACCGGTATCTCGGTGGGCCAGTCCAGCCCTGCATACCTCAAGAAAAATGAGCACTATTTCAAATCATTGCTTTTATCAAGAGGACAACATTCAAGTGCACTTCACCAGTGGTTGGCTGAGCAAGTTGCCCTAAGTGTTCCTGTAAACATGATTTGCTGTAAACCTGATTTGCCAAATTTTAAAGAAATGTATTGGGTTACCTGTTGCTGAAATGTACCTAAACATAGAATAAATGTACTTTAAATAGTCAATGTAATGAGAGATTGCAGTTATTAACTTGTATTCTCCTCTTTACACCTAGAAAAGTCAGTTGTAATTTTATGCCAGATAAACACAGGTAGCAAATATATTTATTTTTATTATTTTTGTATTCCACTTTGATAAAGCCCTGAGGCAAAATACATTTGTGGATTTGTAATTGTGTATTGTAATAAAGATTTTTTGGTCACTTACCTTGTGCCAAATATCTTTTTAAACACTTGATTTTTACCTGTCATTTTTTAGGATCCTGCACTCCAAGAAATCCGAGGTGGGGTCATACCACCAGCACTGTTACCAAGGAGCAGTTAGCCTGCTCTTTGCTTGTGAGTACTATTTTAGTTATTATATATACTATTGTTTTTATTCAATGAGTACTAGTCGTTGTCTCTTTTTGCCCTCTTTCCTGAGTGTGGACCATACCGCAGACGGAAGAAACACACAACATATCCTATAAACAGGGATTATACCGCTGCACACCTTCACACTAGAGCTAGCTTTAGCTATACTAAATGCGAGCTTATTCCCATTTATTTCATCTATATAGGTATTGGACCGTTCATATTGCACTATTGGTTCTTTTTATATGGTTTTTATCTTTCACATGAGTGGATTCATCCGGAAAAAGACACTGAGGATATTACTCCTGTTTAAGCACTTTATTCTATATTTGATCTGAGTAAGATCCTTTTTATTGGACTTTTTTTTTACTGATATTTGGATTTTTAACTTATTTTATGTTGTGATTTTCACTGTTCTTTACATGTGCATATAATCGTTTTCACAAATAAAAGGCTGTTTATATAATTCTATTTCATTTTCTTAAGTAGAATCCAGGTTAAGTTTTTTCTTTTATTATTATTATCTGTTCAGTTAGATGCCTGTATTAACTATTGTTTCACAGGAATAGTAAAATTATCAGTACAGCATTCTTGCAACTCAAATTATGCCAGTTCTATTTAAATAGATTAAAGTTTTCTCTTAACTTCTTCCCTCCAAAATACTATGATCACATATATTGGTATGCCGTCATTCAGTTAGTAAACCTAACTCAGAGATTATATAAATAGGTAGGTCTCTAGTTTGCTCTCTCCCTATCCCTTCCTTTTGTTTTTTTTCTTTCCAGTCATTTTATCTGTTATAACCAGGACTATTAATAAAACAGTTCCGGCTTTTGTTTCCCTCTATAAATAGTTATTCAAGTTAATACGCTTTCCAAGGACAAGTCCAAGCTCTCACATTTCAACCTAATAGCAAAACAAAATTTGGTTAGTATTTAGTTTTCTCTTTCTCCTTTATTATTCTCGTCATTTGTCTACAACCACTTCAGGGGGCTAAGGTTATAACACATTCATTATGATTTTTTTAGGAGCAAGTGGGGGTCATCTTACCAAATACGCCCTACCAGTCCACTAGCAGGTACGTGTTTAAAAAACAAAAAACAAAAAAACCCACTAAATATGAAGTAACATTTCATATAAAATCCTCGCCAATTAGGAATAATTTCTTCATAGGCCTCTTTGCTTTAAGTTGAGTGGTCCCGCAAGGCAAACCGTTGTAACCAGCCCAGCGTCCAGCTACAGATCTTGGACAATTCCCAAAATTACAGCTGAACTAAAAAGAAAGAACATTCCCTTTCCTGCCACAGCCAGGAAAGCCGAACTATTTCACTTGTTAAGCACGCATAATGATAATGAAAGGCCTGGCCCTAGTTCTGAATGTAATATTCAAAACAGTTTGTCAGAACTGTATAACATGATCTGCTGTCTAGTGACTTCTGTAGTCACTATTAACAACCTGTTGGATAATCTGGAATCCACTAACCAAACAATCATCCCGGATGTCCATCGCCTCAGCTGCCTGTATCTCCTCCACCCTTTGTAACCATGCTTCCTTAGTGGGAATCTCAGTTTTTTCCAGAAAACATGGATCAGGGCCTTAGCCGCATTAAGCAAATGGTATAAAATAGATTTCTTGTAACTCGGGATAGATGTGGAAGACAAGTGTAGCAAGCCAGTTCCCCTGACCACTCAATCGAATCCCCAAGAATATCAATCACCTCGTTCCTCACCATGTCTCAGTAGGGAACTATGACTGCGCACTCCCACCATATATGCCACATCATACCTCTAGCAGCCTGACATCTCCAGAATGTGGGCGGTACAGTAGGGAAGATCAGATGGAGAGCGGCCGGCGTCCTGTACCAGAGTGATAGTATCTTATAGTTAATTTCCTGATAATGTGAACTTATGGAGCTCTTGTGTTACCACAATAGCACCTTATCCCACTGCCGAGAAAGCTTTGCCAATCAGTTCCTCCCATTGCCTTTGGAACTGGTTGTTCGCAGTGTTGTTCCCCACCAGAAGGTATTGTAGAGTATCAAAACCGCCTTCTCCAGTACCGTACCCCACATGCAAAGTGCCTCAAACCACGTGAGGCTCCTGTGTAGTTTATGTGGTAGCGTACAAACAAAGTTCTGTAATTGGATATACTGAAGAGTGATCAAAGGAGTTTGTGGTTTCCCCTCCAGTAGCACATCTAACGCAAGGAGCCGACCATCCCGCATCCCCCCAACATGTATAGGGATGAATTCACCCTCCCCATGAACTGCCAAGCCAAAGGTGATAACCCCCGCCAAGTTTGACATTATCAGACACTGGTAAGAGGGGGCTAGGCATGGTTGACACTTGGGCAGTTCGCGGACCGCGTGCAATGTGCGGAGTGTCTGCGAAACAAGTGCCGTCCTCTCCCTGCGTTCCATGCCCTCAGACCCCCCCATCCATGCAGCCAATGTTAAGGTAGCTCTCATTCCATCCTTTTCCACTAGCACCCATTGTTCTTTCGATGATAGTAGGTGCCAGTCCAGGATCCGTTGTAGAACAGTGGCATGATGGTATTTTTTAAAGTCAGGAAGCGCCAAACCTCCCTATTTCTGGGTAAACAAAGAAAGTCATGGTGCAAATGGGAACGCTCCCCCTGCCAGACATATCTGATCACCGTCGATTTTAAGGATGCAAAGAAAGTGGTCTGCGGGGTGAGCAGGACCGTCTGGTAGAGGTATAACACTCGCAGGAGCACGTTCATTTTAACCACTGCCACTCTGCCATGCCAGGACACGTGAGGGTATGATCAGTTCCGCAGATCCGCCACAATCGTTTTCAACAGGGGAAGGAAATATTTCATTTTACTGTAGCACCAGTGGAATGGAAACACCGTTTCCAGTGCCGCATATTCACTTGCAGGGAGTGTGACGTTCAATACTTCGCATTTTGACAGGTTGAGTTTAAATCCCGATAGCTTGCCAAACCTCCCGAATTCCGACAGGAGGCAGGGTAGCGTGGTCCTCGGACTCATCACAAAGAAGAGGAGGTCATCTGCGTAGGCAGTGACTTTATGTTCCATCCTCTGTAGGGTATAGCCCCGAATGTCCAGGTTCTGGCGGAGTGCCTGAAGCAGGGATTCCAAGGACATGGCAAAGAGTATCAGAGAGAGCGGGCAACTCCGTCGAGTCCTATTGTGGATACCAAAGCCAGCAGTCAAAGCCCCATTCACTCTCACCGAAGCATGTGGCCTGCTGTATAATTCCGTTATCCAAGTGAGCAGTCTCTTGCCAATTCCCATATACTTCAGTGTGGCCATCAGATATGGCCAGTGAACGCAGTCAAAGGTCTTCTCGGCATCTGTTGACAGCAATAAAATGCGTTGGTTCATCTTTCTCACGTGGTGTTGTATAGCGAAAAGCTGTAAGGTGCTATCCCGCGCCTCCCGCTCCAGAATAAAACCAGTTTGGTTCGCGTGAATCAAATGTGGCAGGACAGTCTGCAGCCTGGTCGCCAAGACTGGTCGCCAATAAGTTTGGCATCCACCTTAAGTAACGAGATCGGGCGGTAACTGCCACATTGTTTAGGATCTCTCCCCAGCTTAAGCAGGACCGCAATTTTAGCTGCCAGTGATTCCGCACCAAACTCCCTCCCTTCCGCGACAGCATTCAGGGCCTTTGTCAGCTGTGGTATAAGTGTAGCCGAGAACTTCCGGTCGAGAATCCATCCGGGCCTGGCACTTTACCCACCTTGGTCCCCGCAGCCGCTAGTTCTTCTTCAGTAATCAGGCCGTCAAGTAGCTCCCTCGCTTCAATAGACATAGTTTTCGTGACATATGACCGTAGGTAATCATCAATCAATGCAAAGTTATTTGCATCCAGTTTGTTTGGCTCAGACAAGTTATACAAGGAAGAATAGAAAGATCGGAATTCCTCAGCTATTTCATTCGGGAAAGACGATGTCCGCCCCGATGACAGCCGCAGTTTATGAACCTGGGTACGCGGCTGTGTCCCCCGCAAGAGACGTGCAAGGAGCTTACCCCCCTTATTCGCGTGAGCATAGAAGAAGCCCCTGGATGTTGGAGCGACCGGAGATGACGACTAGATGTGATTAGTCTATCCCTGGTTTAAATGCACTAATACCATCAGAGGATTTCTCTTTACAAAATGCAAAAATTGACGATGCCATACAAGCTATTATTAACTTCGGCAAGGCAGCTTGGTTAAGCAAAACAGACATCACAAATGCTTTTAAACTTCTACCAATTCATCAATCACTCTTGCATCTGCATGGCGTTAAGTGGGAGAATAAATACTATTTCGTGACTAGACTGACTTTTGGCTCCAAAAGTAGCCCAAAAATCTAGATATTTTCTCAGAGACCTTGACCTGGCTCTTACTTAATAAAAGCAGATGTCCAGTAGTGATTCACTACATTGACAATTTTCTCTCCATTGAACCACACTACGACACACCATACAGTCTACAACACACACTTTCTCTATTTAAGGATTTGGGATTTCCGGTACCCCCAGACAAAACAGAAGGTCCCAGCACCATAATAACTTTCCTGGGTATCACGCTAAATTCAGTATCCATGCAAGCTAGCCTGCCTCATGAAAAGGTAGACAGGATTTTTTTTTTTTTTTATTGTGCAGGTTGGTACATATTTTCATCAGAACGCCACAACAGCGTGTTTTTACGGTTGCATGCAGGATAAACAGTGGCATGATTTTTGGCGCATATTTATATTTATCTGAACAAGCTTAACTCTATGTATATCCCGTTAAGTTCTCAATTAGCCCGTTAATTACGCTTATGGCATGGGGAGACAAAATTTGGCTGAGTTAGTGGCCTTACAGGCTAACATGAACATAAACACTTAACATAAACAAGTTGAGTAATAACTGGAGAAATATTCACGATAATTTGCCGCAATACCAAGGGTTATTACTGATCATCATTGCGTCTTTCTATATTAGGCATCAACTAGGCAAGTGAGGTATGAATTACTTAGCTATGCTTATCTGCTATTAATGTAGTTATTTGATCTCAGCTTAAGTAGGGATAGACACGTTTAGCTCAGAGCATTAGGTACAGTCAGGGCTGGATTGGGAAAAAAATTAGGCCCTGATATTTTTCAATCAGAGAGGCCCCCTAAGTAGGGGGCGGGGCTAGAGACAAACATGCCCCCTCTCAAAGTGAGCATGTTGGTTCAATGCGCAGAGCCCTGCTGAAGAGCTCTAGCATTAGAAAAAGGCCCTGTATTTGTTCTGCACAGCGCAAGCAAATTTAATAACATGCTTGCGCTGTGTTTGCTTTGAAATTGTCTCTGGTGTCTACACAAGTGGGATACCAGTGGACAAAAGGGCCAGGAAAGCGTATGGTGCATATGTTTGGAGCCTGCTTGTGGGATTGCGTGTGTGTAGAGTGTGGTGTGGTTTTGTGTAAATAGGTCAATTTCATTTGTGTTTGTGGTGTAATATGTGTGGCTAGGGGCAGTGTGTGTGTGTAGGAGATCTAGTGTGTAAAGGACTCAGAGTGTGTATAGGAGATTGTATGTGTGTGTGTTTGTGTGTAGAGGATTAAGAGTGCATATAGGGTAAGGGATCTAGCGTGTATCTGGAGCGTAATGTGTGTAGTGGTGCCGTGTGAGGGGTGCTGTAGTGTGTATATATATATATATATTTGGACGTATTGTATGTGTGAGGGGCGCAGTGTGTGTGTGTGTGTGAGGGGCGCAGTGTGTGTGTGTAAGAGGGGTGCTGTGTGTGAGGGTGTTTTTATCTGCCGTCACATTCTAGGTTTCTAAATTTTTTTGTCTGCTAACTCACTGAGGGTTATTTTATTTATTATATATACAGGGGCGGACTGACAGGTCAGTCAGGGGGCCCGGCAGCACAGCCATGCTTCTGCTGTGGAGATCAGAGACCTCCACAGTCAGAAGGAAGGTTGCAGGGGGCCCATCATGACTCTATCAGTAAATCCCCCCCCCATCAGTGTGAGACCTGGCAGCATACCTTGCTCTCACTGCCAGGTCTCCTCTCTCTCCCCCTGCTCAGTGTTCGTGTGAGGATGGGAGGCGGGGCAGGAAGTGACATCACACTCTGCTTCCCGGAGCACACATACAGCCAGCGTGGATGGAGGGTGAGGAGAGGAGCCTGGCCTGCCCCACTGCTGCTGGAGGAAGATAGAGGGAGAAAACATTAGATTGTACAGGTAAGCAGGCCCACACACTGCGCCCCCCCATACACACACTGCCCCCATGCACACACTGCGCCCCCCCATACACACACTGCCCCCATGCACACACTGCCCCCCCATACACACACTGCCCCCAATACACACACACTGCCCCCATACACACACTGCCCCCCCATACACACACACTGTGCCCCCATTCACTGCCCCCAGCACACACACACACTGTGCCCCCAAACACACACACACTGCAGCCCAGCATACACACACTGCCCCATACACACACCTGCCCCCATACACACACTGCCCCCATACACACTGCCCCATACACACTGCCCCCATACACACACTACACACACTGCCCCATGCACACACTACACACACTGCCCCCATACACACACTACACAAACTGCCCCACAAACCATCCCCTCATACACACACTACACACTCTCCCACAAACACTGCCCCCATACACACACTACACACACTGCCCCCATACAAACACTACACACACTGCCCCACAAACACTGCCCACATACACACACTACAGACACTGCCCTCATACACACTACACACACTGCCCCACAAACACTGCCCCCCATACACACACTACAAACACTGCCCCATACACACACTCTGCCCCCCCATATACACACACCTTCATACACACACACTGCCCCCCATACACACACACACACACCCCCATACAGACACACATACCCCCACACACACACTGCCCCCCATAAACACTGCCCCCATACACACACCTGCCCCCCATACACACACACACACACACACACTTCATACACACACATACACTGCCCCCCATACACACTGCTCCCCCACACACACATACACTGCCCACCCATATATGCACACACTGCCCCCCCACACACATACACTGCCCCCACTCACTATACACATTCACACACTGCTGCCCCCATACACTGCCAACACAGACACACTCACACACAGCCCCCATACACACACACAGAGGTCACCCATACACACACACTGCATACACTGCCCATCCCACACACACACAGTCCCCCTTTTGCCCCCATACAAACACTGCCCCCAAACACACCACACACATACACACATTACCCGACACACACATACACTGCCCCCACACACACCATCCACATTCACACACTGCCCCCCATACATGCATTGCCCCACATACACTGCCAACACGCACACATACACAGCCCCCCCATACACACATACATGTTGCCCCACACACATTCACTCACTACATCCCCCCACACACACTGAACCTTTCACACACACTGCAACCCTCACACATTGCACCATTCAGACACACCACTGCTCCTATGCCCTGCTAGAGTCTCATATACCAGCAGCCCCAGGTAAGCTGTCAAACGGTTCTTAAACAGTTTGACTGCTTACTTTAAAGTTATTTTTAACATTTACTTAGTCCTTAAAGGACCACTATAGGCACCCAGACCACTTCAGCTCAATGAAGTGGTCTGGGTGCCAGACCCCTCTAGTTTTAGCCATGCGCTGAAACATAGCAGTTTCAGAGAACCTGCTATGTTTCACTGAGTGTTAATACAACCTCT
This sequence comes from Pelobates cultripes, assembly GCA_933207985.1. Taxonomy (NCBI): domain Eukaryota; kingdom Metazoa; phylum Chordata; class Amphibia; order Anura; family Pelobatidae; genus Pelobates; species Pelobates cultripes. The sequence goes on along the minus strand of OW240914.1, from coordinate 216,179,508 downwards.
AGTGGCTGTCTCACTGACAGCCGCTAGAGGCGCTTCCGCCATTCTCACTGTGAAAATCACAGTGAGAAGACGCTGGACATCCATAGGAAAGCATTGAGTAATGCCTTTCTATGGGCGGTTTGAATGCGCGCATGGCTCTTGCTGCGCATTCAAATCTGACATCGGCAGAAGGAGGAGAGTTCCCCAGTGCCGAGGGAGCCCGGCTCAGGTGAAAGGTAAGTGGCTGAAAAGGTTTTAACCCCTTCTGTCCAGCGAGAGGGGGGTCCTGAGGGTGGGGGGAACCTAATGACCCTATAGTGACAGGAAAACGAGTTTGTTTTTCTGGCACTATAGTGCACCTTTAATAATTTGGCTTCGAAGGGCCCCAGATCTAATTTTGTCCGGGGGTCCAGAAGGCTGTCAGTCCGTCCCTCTCTATCTATCTATATATATATATATATATATATATATATATATATATGCTGTATATCTGTGGGAGTGTGCTGTGTGTGGGTGCTGTTTGATTGAGGGTGCTGTCTTTCTGATGGAGCAGTGTCTGTCTGAGTGAGCAGTGTGTGTCTGAGGGTGCTGTGTGTGTCTGAGGGTGCTGTTTGTCTGAGGGTGCTGTGTGTCTGGGTGCTGTGTGTGTCTGGGTGCTGTGTGTGTCTGGGTGCTGTGTGTATCTGGGTGCTGCGGGTGTATCTGGGTGCTGCGTGTGTGTCTGGGTGCTGTGTGTGTCTCGGTGCTGCGTGTGTCTGGGTGCTGTGTGTATCTGAGGGTGCTGTGTATGTCTGAGGGTGCTGTGTGTGTCTGAGGGTGCTGTGTATGTCTGTTTGTATCTGGGGGTGCTGTGTGTGTCTGGGGGTGCTGTATGGTTTTGGGTGCTGTGTGTATCTGAGGGTGCTGTGTATGTCTGAGGGTGCTGTGTGTATCTGAGGGTGCTGTGTATGTCTGAGGGCGCTGTGTGTCTGAGGGTGCTGGGTGTGTCTGAGGGTGCTGTGTGTGTCTGTGGGTGATGTGTGTGTCTGGGTGCTGTGTATGTCTGAGGGTGCTGTGTGTGTCTGAGGGTGCTCTGTGTGAGTGTGAATTTTTTTATTTAAATATTTTTTTATTAATAATAAAAAAAGTTATATCCCCGCTAGAGCGTATGATCTGTTTAAAAAATGTGTGCAGGATTTTAATGTAATAAATGTTTTTGGTTGCATTCACAACTTTTTGCCACATAGCTTTGAGACTAGCATACAACACCATTAACCCCTTCCCGACCGCTGACGGTTCAGGACCGTCATTGGAAAAATCTCCTTGAGGACCGGTGACGGTCCTGAACCGTCATAACGGTAATATGTACTTACCTGATCGCCGTCGTTCCCCCGGCGGCGATCAGCATTGCTCCCAGTGTGGGGAGACTGCCTTACAGCCTAGGCAGTCTCCCCACGGCAAATTAATACCCCACGGCCACGTGATCGCTTAACAGAGCAGTCACATGGTCACGATAGGTGTCCAAGTGTCTCCCTGCAGGGGAACTACCTACCAGTCTCCCTGAATGTGTAAAATAAAATAAATAAAAATGTTAATAAAAAATATAATTATATATATATATATATATAAATATGTATATATATATAAATATATATATATATATATATATATATATATATATATCAAAACATTACCGGCACTCTTGGGTTTAGTTCATCCAATTTATTGTTGGTCAATTCAAGCAAAGTCAACGTTTCAGCTCCCGATCGGAGCTTTCATCAGGACACAAAGAGCTCCGATCGGGAACTGAAACATTGAAATTTCAGGGAAAAAAAACTTAAAGGACCACTATAGTGCCAGGAAAACATACTCGTTTTCCTGGCACTATAGTGCCCTGAAGGTGCCCCCACCCTCAGGGACCCCCTCCCGCCGGGCTCTGGAGAGAGGAAGGGGTTAAACACTTACCTTTCTCCAGCGCCGGGCGGGGAGCTGTACTCCTCCTCTCCTCCTTGCTCGCGACGTCATCAATGCTTTCCTATGGACGCTTGCGTGCTCTCACTGTGATTTTCACAGTGAGAAGCACGCAAGCGCCTCTAGCGGCTGTCAATGAGACAGCCACTAGAGGCTCTGAAGGCTGGATTAACCCTCAGTGTAAACATAGCAGTATTTAAAGGGCCGGCGTATAACACGCACCCACAATTTCTCCCCTATTTTCAGGGAGAAAAAGTGCGTGTTATACGCCGATAAATACGGTATATAATAACTATATATTTATTATATATATATTATGAAATACAAATAATAAGTACATTTAAATAAATTTTAAAACTTAAAATTAATAAAAATTAAAAAAATATATATATATATCTATATGAAATTTTATTCTAACTGTATTTTGATTTTAATATATATATATAGTGACAAAATGCCTTTTTGTCACTGGATTTTTATATGACCAACTGCCCTTCGCCCCTGGCTGTTGGAGGAGCCTGATTGCCAGCCTCCTCCTTCATGACTATGGCCCTGGGGTGTATTGCCATTTAAAAAGACTATTTGGGGCTTATTGGCTTCTGCCCATTTGAATCCATGGGAAGATGTGTCTCTTCCCCTCCCCCGTTTCCTGTCTATTGTTCCAGCAGGGCGTTGTCCCAGGCACACTGCCAGACCAGTTTAACTTGCTGTTTTGCCCCTCCTCGGTCTCTCATCAGCTCTTGCTGTGTTTTAACCCCATGGCGATTTTACTGTGGTTGTGGCATCTGAGCGCTGTTCGGATATAGTGAGCGCTCAGATCCAAGCCATCTGGGGATAGGTTGAATGTAGGGATTCTGTTAAGTATAATACGAATTATGTATTTTTATGTGTTTTTTACTGTTGTTGTGAATAGAGCCATTTTCTGTATGCTGGAGGTAATTGGCTTACCACACCCAAGCCATGCTTGCAGATGGTCACAAAGGGACTTTCAACTAACTTTTGACCCACCGGACCAATTTGTATGATTTTGACGTATGTTTGTATTTGGAGTATGCTGATTCTGAAAATGTTTTATGTGAATGTGATGTATACTTTTAGAGTTATGAATATTGTGTATCACAGGTAGAGATGTCCCTAACAGTTCGCTGGCGAATACTAAAAAGGGGGGGACCTAATGTCCTCCCCCCGGCCCCCACCCCTGAGCGGTGGGTGGGGGCAAATAAATCACAATGGGGGGGACCTAAGGTCCTCCCC
>OW240914.1:216123876-216176225 GCA_933207985.1 Pelobates cultripes | reverse complement strand
TATCTTTATGGCCCCCACCCGCCGCCCAGGGGTGGGGGCCGGGGGGAGGACAGTAGGTCCCCCCCCTCATTATCTTTATGGCCCCACCCACAGCCCAGGGGTGAGGGCCGGGGGGAGGACAGTAGGTCCTCCTCCCCATTGTAATTTATGGCCCCCACCCGTCGCACAGCTGCTCACTGCTTACTAGACATGCCTCTACTCGCTGCATAGCGAGTAGGGGCAGAATTTACTAATACTAAGTCATCTTTACTTAGTATTAGTAAATGTGGCTGAAAGACCAATTTAGGTCTTTCAGCCTTTTAGTAGATAGCTCTCTAATACCGTGGGAATTAGGGAGTTATCTACTAAGCGGCTGCAAGATGCAGCCACGGATCGGAGTTTGCATGCCACAGTCCAGCTGTTAGTCCCCTTGAAACAACTTTTCCATCACTATTGTGGCCAGAAAGAGTCCCTGTGTGTTTTAAAATTCGCCTGCCTATTGAAGTCTATGGCGGTTCGCCCGGTTCGCGAATATTTGCCGAAATTCGCGTTCGCCGTTCGCGAACCGAAAATTTCATGTTCGCGACATCACTAATCACAGGCAGAGTGGAGGATTTTGTGTGGGAGTGTCTGAGTGTATTGTACATATTGATTGGTTGTTCTGCTAAAATGTGCATAAAAGCAGAGTGTTTGATTAAAAGCTTCAGTTCTACTTCATCTGAGTCCTGTCTCTTATTGGGGGAATCTGCTACAAGGGATTGCTATGCTCAGCATATTCCCTTGCTATAATCACTGAGCTCTTGTAAGAGCTTGTTCCTGTCTTGCTCTCTGAAGGAGTCTATGCTGTCGACTAGAGTGCTTGGAGCCCTCAGGAAACGCTAGGAGCATCCTTCATTGGAGGTACCCAGTCGGGGTGCCAGGTGTTCCGTTACATATATATATCAAAATACAAATAAATTCAGATAGTGATCAGCACTCACGGATTTTCAAGAATTAAAATTAACAATTTATTAAGTATCCATTAAAAGATCAACGTTTCAGTCCCAGCAGGGACTTTCATCAGGATCAGGCAAGCACCCAGTTATTAAATCATCCAAGCGTGAGTGCAAGGACTTTTCTATCTTTTCTATTTTTGCCATATCAAAATACACTTAGAAGAGGGGGGCGGAGCCAGCAGCCAACCGAAGCAGACATGCATCAGCAGAGCTCTGCCAATATAAGCCTGAAAATCGCTAATTTATTACCCAAAACCTACAAATTTTGACCCACAACACAATGCCACAAGATGGGAAAGAAATCTAGGCATCAGGGAGTCATGAAGCAGACAGGGGCCCGCGATATCGGAGACCTTCTCCTCCACCCCGCACAACCTCGGCCTCCTCCGCTGAACAGGCGCTGGACGAGTTCCCCAGCACAAGGGGATTACACATCACTTCCTCAAACGAGGACAACGAGCTACCCTCCACTAAGGGAGATATAAAAGCCCTTCTCTGCAATATCCACACACTGTTCGCAGCAGACATAGCCGTACTGTGGGAGGAGATACATACTGTGGAAGGGCGAGTCAAGAAAACGGAGGAAGACTTGCAAGGCCTCACCACAAGTTGCATACAAATAGAGGCCCAAAATGCAGAGCTGTACCGTAACCAGACCCTGCTCACCAACCGCTTGGATGCGGTGGAGGATCGGCCCAGGAGCCGGAACATAAAGATATGAGGTATCCCTGAGACCGTGACCCAAGACGACCTACCACGATTCATCAGGAGACTCCTCATCTCTTTGCTTACGTCACAGCAAGCGAAAACAGTCATGATAGAGTCTACCGCATCCAGAGAGCTACCAGAACCGCAGCGGACACCCCATGGGATGTTATCCTACAACTCCAGTCAAGGTCGGCCCACCTAAACCTCATGGCAGCGGTGAGAGGAAATGCCATTCACCCCTTTGAGACAGCCACTCTGTCTTTCTTTCAAGACCTGTCCAGGCCTACTTTGATATGGAGAGGCCTCCTCAAACCCCTGACTACCTCACTCCGCCAACACTTGATCCCATACCGCTGGGCATTACCCAGAAGCCTGGTCACCACGCACGTGGGCGCTACAACCCGCATATCCGACCCCTCAGAAATGGACTCGGTACTGACAGCGCTGGGCTTGTCACCGCAACTGGAAGAAACCATCACAGCTCAGGGACCAAAGACCTCTCATGTCTGGGATATGGCGAACGTCAGACCATTTCAGCCAGCTGGCCCCACCACCTCCACTGCTTTCAAGGCTCAGCGGGCAAACCGGCACCCAACAGGCACTTGAGACTCTGAGAGGACGACAGGCGCCCGGACTGCAAGGACTCCCAGACAGAACTGCCAATAAGTTGTATTATCGTTATTTTATTCCTTATTTTCTGTTGGTTTGATTCCCTGGTTTTAAGGTTCCCTCTCTGCAGTGAGTTAACCCTCCAGTAGCCAGGCACAAGCTTGCCGGGCATTCTATGAACACCACCGAACCATTTGCTCTACCAGACAGGTGCCCTTTCTCACATGATGCGTCCAGTCCCTTACCCAAATGCTCTACCGGGACTCCGAGGCACCAAAGCCTAATAGCCATATAAGTTGGTTGATCGAACCCAAGCATTTTATTTCCTCTCTTTTTTTTTTTTTTACAAGCTTATACCCCCATAACAACTTCCCACAATAGGCAAGTTTGTAGAGAGCCGGCTACCTGAGCCATCTACACAATATACACTTTCATCATACCATGCATAGCCTCGACCCACCTAGCAAATGCATTACCCTCGGACCAGCCTAAGCAGTCGCATCCTAAATTAGGCACACAAATTAGTTGCCATGTAGCGAAAACCCACAACCCAGGAGAAACAATGCTGGTAGAGGGGCCAGACAACACAACGTAACAAATTTCCTGTTTTCCGCTAACTCACCACTGAGGGGCTCCCCACTGCGCTCAAGCTATAATAGAATATACCGCACTCTTCAGAACAACAATAGATCAGTCACCTAGTCCGTTCTCATTAACGCTCATACCAGCATACCTATTGACACACATTGTGTGACCAAAATCCTCTAAACAAAGTGTGCAGTTACACCCAAGGTCCTGAAGCTCTGTGCACGCATAATACCTTATCACTTTAAATGGGCCTGACTGACTATTTCTTGTTGCAATGTCCCCTACTGATCTATTCTGCATTCTTCTATCCCAGGGCAGTATTCCAGTGGTGATCATAGTGATTTCATACACAAGTTTTCTTGTACTGTAATGTTGAACAGGGACCCATGCTTGTGTGTTTCACAGAAAGAGCTGCACCCAGCAGCTTTCTGGCTCCACTGTAGTTTCATGTGTGTTGGTCCGATGGCCCACCCAGCAGGACACCTAGCCTGATTCAGGCTAGCGATACCCAGCTACTGCACGGGTGGCCAGGGCCGAGGACCCGAGCAGCGCTTAACAACACATGATAATGACCAGGGCCGCCATCAGGGCATGACAACCGTAACGGTTGTCATGGGCCCGGCGGTCCTGGGGGGCCCGGACTGCTCAGGTCGTCCGGGCCCCAGATTCAGTGGGTACATACCGGGTCGCAGGGGGCCCTGCGACCCGGTATGTACCCACAGGGCCAGCCTCTTCTCCTGGGGGGCCCAGCAGCCGGTCACCTCAGGGGCCCCCCAGAGGCTGGCCCTGAAAGCCGGCCGGCGCGCGAGGGAACACTCTCCTCTGCTGCTTCCTCTTCAGCTCCCTCGCGCCGCGTACTGATGCCGGAGCCGGAAGATGACGTCATCTTCCGGCTCCGGCATTAGTACGGTGCGCGAGGGAGCTGAAGAGGAAGCACACAGAGAGTGCTCCCTCGCGCGCCGGCCCGCCCGCCGCCGGGTGTGGGGGGGAATGAAATTAATGGGAGGGGGAAGAATTAAATGGGAGGTGGGGAAATGAAATTTATGGGAGGGGGGGACAGGAATGAAATTCGAGGGGGAGGGGGGACAGGAATTAAATTTAAGGGGAGGGGGGACAGGAATAAAATTTGAGGGAGGGAGAGGAATTAAATTTGAGGGAGGGAGAGAGCAAGGAAATTTGAAGGAGGGAGAGAGGAAGGAAATTTGAGACGGGGAGAGGAAGAAAATTTGAGGGACGGGGGGAGAGGAAGAAAATTTGAGGGACGGGGGGAGAGGAAGGAAATTTGAGGGACGGGGAGAGGAAGGAAATTGGAGGGGGGGTGAAGGAAATGAGGGGGAGAAGAAGGAAATTGGAGGGGGGGAAGAAGGAAATTGGAGGGAGGGAGGGGGAGAAGAAGGAAATTGACGGGGGGAGGGGGAGAGATTGACATCCATCACACACAATGCACCCCTTGCACACAGAAAAACACACAATGCATTACACACAGACACACGTACACAAGCAATGCATCCCTTACACACAGCAACACACAATGCACCCCTTACACACACTCAATGCATCCCTTACAGACGCACACACTGCATCCCATTCATACACAAACTCATCTTGCAGCCCTTACACATACAAACACAGATTCACACAATGCATTCCTTACACACATCAGGACATCCCCCACACACACACTCCACTCCCTGTGAACAAACTCATTGGTGGAACATGAAGGTGGACCCTGGGACCCAGAGACCCAGACCTTGAGCTGTGTAAAGGGCCCTCAAAAAAATGGAGCTGCTTCCCGTTCTCCCAGAACAGTGATTTTTGTGTCCACAGTTACAAACCGCCTCCAGAGAGCCTGTTGTACACCAGACCAGTGGAGCCACACGGCAGCTAGAGCCCATCATCATCCTCATCTGGTTGTAAGTAGGCAATCTAGTATATTATTTGTGGCACTAATCTCTAATTTACCTCACATTAAAGGGACACTATAGTCCCCAGAACCATTGCAGCTTAATGTAGTGGTTCTGGTGTCTAGCCTGTCCCTGCAGGCCTTTTAATGTAAACACGGCGGCACTGCAGCACTGGTGTTAGTTAACATGGCAGATTATATGGGTGGGGCATTGTGATGTCCCATTGTGATGGGATTCGGGGGGGGGGGGCAGCACTTTGGGCAGACTGGGGGGCCGGGGGGCCCAGACCTTGAGCTGTGTCAGGGGCCCCAACATTTCTGATGGCAGCCCTGATAATGACTATAGACAGTGCTAGGATAACTCAGCATATTTAGTTTCTCTTGTTTTAAAGGGACTCTACAGGGAGTGCAGAATTATTAGGCAAGTTGTATTTTTGAGGATTAATTTTATTATTGAACAACAACCATGTTCTCAATGAACCCAAAAAACTCATTAATATCAAAGCTGAATATTTTTGGAAGTAGTTTTTAGTTTGTTTTTAGTTATAGCTATGTTAGGGGGATATCTGTGTGTGCAGGTGACTATTACTGTGCATAATTATTAGGCAACTTAACAAAAAACAAATATATACCCATTTCAATTATTTATTATTACCAGTGAAACCAATATAACATCTCAACATTCACAAACATACATTTCTGACATTCAAAAACAAAACAAAAACAAATCAGTGACCAATATAGCCACCTTTCTTTGCAAGGACACTCAAAAGCCTGCCATCCATGGATTCTGTCAGTGTTTTGATCTGTTCACCATCAACATTGCGTGCAGCAGCAACCACAGCCTCCCAGACACTGTTCAGAGAGGTGTACTGTTTTCCCTCCTTGTAAATCTCACATTTGATGATGGACCACAGGTTCTCAATGGGGTTCAGATCAGGTGAACAAGGAGGCCATGTCATTAGATTTTCTTCTTTTATACCCTTTCTTGCCAGCCACGCTGTGGAGTACTTGGACGCGTGTGATGGAGCATTGTCCTGCATGAAAATCATGTTTTTCTTGAAGGATGCAGACTTCTTCCTGTACCACTGCTTGAAGAAGGTGTCTTCCAGGAACTGGCAGTAGGACTGGGAGTTGAGCTTGACTCCATCCTCAACCCGAAAAGGCCCCACAAGCTCATCTTTGATGATACCAGCCCAAACCAGTACTCCACCTCCACCTTGCTGGCGTCTGAGTCGGACTGGAGCTCTCTGCCCTTTACCAATCCAGCCACGGGCCCATCAAGACTCACTCTCATTTCATCAGTCCATAAAACCTTAGAAAAATCAGTCTTGAGATATTACTTGGCCCAGTCTTGACGTTTCAGCTTGTGTGTCTTGTTCAGTGGTGGTCGTCTTTCAGCCTTTCTTACCTTGGCCATGTCTCTGAGTATTGCACACCTTGTGCTTTTGGGCACTCCAGTGATGTTGCAGCTCTGAAATATGGCCAAACTGGTGGCAAGTGGCATCGTGGCAGCTGCACGCTTGACTTTTCTCAGTTCATGGGCAGTTATTTTGCGCCTTGGTTTTTCCACACGCTTCTTGCGACCCTGTTGACTATTTTGAATGAAACGCTTGATTGTTTGATGATCACGCTTCAGAAGCTTTGCAATTTTAAGAGTGCTGCATCCCTCTGCAAGATATCTCACTATTTTTGACTTTTCTGAGCCTGTCAAGTCCTTCTTTTGACCCATTTTGCCAAAGGAAAGGAAGTTGCCTAATAATTATGCACACCTGATATAGGGTGTTGATGTCATTAGACCACACCCCTTCTCATTACAGAGATGCACATCACCTAATATGCTTAATTGGTAGTAGGCTTTCGAGCCTATACAGCTTGGAGTAAGACAACATGCATAAAGAGGATGATGTGGTCAAAATACTCATTTGCCTAATAATTCTGCACTCCCTGTATAGTCACCCAGACCACTTCAGCTCAATAAAGTGGTCTGGGTGCAATGTCCCTCAGGTTTTAACCCTGCAGATGCAAACATAGCAGTTTCAGAGAAAGACAAGCGAAGGTATTGCAAATGGGGTATGTCCGGTTATTGGTAGTAGCCACTTAGTCACAAACACTGGCCAAAATTAACATTCAATTTAGTTTTTTTACTTTTTTTTTTAAATTCTTTATTTTATTGCGCATAAAATATTACAAAACATGGATGACAGACGCCACAATAGCATAACAATCAATATTTCAGGATATGCAGGCATCGGAATCTGCGCATCTTTTTTCCTTTTTCACAATTTTAACATAAAGTAAGGTAACAGAATATAATTCTAGAGAATCCAGTCAATGAACATAATACAAATTTGGTCAGAAGGCATAGATTCAACTCGTAGTGTTGTATATTTGGTAGTGCATAACTGGGATGGAAGGGTGAGGTAGAAATTATGTAAGTAGTGAGATGGTTGTATAGGGACGGCACTTAGATGGCCCTAACGACCTAGGTAGGTCAACCACGGTTGCCATGTTGGGGTGTATACTGTATATTTATTTGAGTAGGAGGCGTCTAATTCTTCCATGATCCGTATGAATTCCACCTCTTCCATTTTAATGGTATCAACATGTTTGCTGCTGTCAGCATATGGTTGACGAGCTTGCGCTGGTGACTTGGCATATGGGTGGTGTGCATGAGGAATAAGAAAGTTTCGGGCGAGTGTGATAACTGATGACCAGTGATAGATGTTATTAACCTTCTCAGTCTCTGCCAATAAGTTTGGATGGTTGGGCATAGCCACCAGATGTGGGCTGTGGTTCCTTTAGGTTGTCCGCATCTCCAACATATTTCAGGCACTGTCGGGAAGAGTGCATGGATCTTAGTGGGTGAGTAATGCCATTTGGATATTCTTTTGTACGTGCTTTCCCTTACGGCTGTGCTGATAGACGTGGTATGGGCGTGTGTGAATATCCTATGCCGTGTTTCCTGGGGAATGGTGATACCTAGCTCAGCTTCCCATGCCGACGTGAATGTGGGTAATAGAGTGTGGCTTGTGGTGCTAAGGAGTTTGTAAAATATAGATAGGTGTTTGGTCTGGAGGCTATGTGTGGTGCAATAGGTTTCAAAAGTGGTGTGTGCTCTTGTTCCCCGGAGAAGGTGTAAGTCCCCCTTCAGAAAGTGGGCCAAGTGAGCGTATTGTAAATGTTGTTTGGTAGTGGGGTGGTCTGTGGAGGCTAATATAGATAGTGGAACTACTCCTGCTGGTGTCACAACCGTGCCAACCATCGGGTATCTTGTCTTTTGGGTTGGTGGGAATTGAGAGAAGAATTGAAGGCGTATGCCTGGTAAAAACTTTGGGTTGTGTGCCAGAAGATAGATAGGCGAGGGGTGTGGTGAGATGTCTTTCTCGGATCTGATGCGTGACCACTGATGTAATGTGGGTAGAATCGTTGAGTGATGCGAGTGTTGGGGCAGGAGGAGTGTATGTCCTTCATCATGCCATGGAACTGTGTATAGTGGGGATTGGAACATTGAGCTGTCTATGTGTACCCATTGCTTTAGCGGGTGTACTGCAGTCCACTCGTATATTCTAGTCAGTATGACCGCTTGGCAGTAGCATTCCAGGTGAAGTAGGCCCAGGCACCCCCCGTTCTCTGTGTTTAGTCAGGACTGAGTAGGCTATTCTCGGGCGCTTAGTCGTCCAAATGAAAGTCGTGAACATTTGTTTGAGTTTGGAGAAAAAAGAAGGGGGAATCGCAATGGGGAGTGTTTGTAGGAGGTATAACACTTTAGGCAATGTTTTCATCTTCAATATGTTGATCCTACAAAGCCAGCTGAAGACGGGTGTCTGCCAGTCCCCGAGATCTTTTGAGTAGTGGTATAAAGTTCAGATCATATGTATGCCTCAGGTGTCTGGGTAGATGGACTCCTAAATAAGTGATGGACCTCTTAGCCCACGTGAAGGAGTATGTGGATTTGAGCGCAAGTTGTGTATGTCTGTCCAGTCGGAGGGGTAAGATTTCGCTCTTTGTGTAGTTGACCTTAAAGTTGGATAGTTTGGCGTATGTCGTTAATTCGGCGATCAGAGGTGGCAAGGAGGTGAGCGGGTCAGTGATGGAAAACAGTAGGTCATATGCAAATGCAGAGACCTTGAACTCCTGTTGGTGAACGGTAAAGCCGTGAATAGTGCTGTGGTCTCGTATTCCCTGCAGAAAGGGTTCTAGAGAGAGGATAAAGAGTAAAGGGGAGAGAGGGCACCCCTGTCTCGTGCCATTTCTAATGTGTACTGAACCTGACAGTTGGCCGTTTATTCTTAATTTCGCCGTTGGATTGGAGTATATGGCTCCCATCTATTTCATCCAATTTGGGTCAAAACCCATGGCTTGAAGGGTGGCGGTCAGCATTGTTTGTAGTTTTTGTTCATTAGGCCATCAGGGCCTGGACTTTTGCCTAGTGGTGTTGATTTTTTTTTAATTCGTCGAGGGTGATAGGCTTGTCTATGGAGTGGGCGATGGCTTCAGGGATTGTGTTTTTTAGTCTAGTGGAGAGAAACCTGTCTATGTCGGTTGTAGCGGGGGGTGAGTCTCTGAGATTGTAGAGTTTAGTATAGAAGTGTTGAAAGGCTTCCATGATGTCCGGAAAAGTGTGGGATAAAGTGCCAGTCTGTGTCTTGATTTTGGAGATGTACGTGTTTTGCCTGGACTGTCGTAGGGCATTGGCAAGTAGTTTGCCACATTTGCCTCCCTTTGCATAGTTGGAGTGCTTGGTATTTAATAGCTTTTTCTTGGCCTGGTGTTGCAGTAATTGCGTCAGTTCTGCGCGTTTGGCTATGAGGATGTTATAGGTCGGTAGGGAACTGTCCCTGGTATTAGTGTGCTCAAGGGCTCTAATTTCCTGCGTGAGTGTGTCTATTCTCTGTGTTCTCCGTTTTTTAAGAGTGGCCGCAATTGCTAGAAATTCCCCCCTTATGACACATTTGTGTGCTTCCCAAGTGGTTATGGGGGAAATGGTTGGTAGCATGTTCTCCTGGAAGTAATTGGTGAGTGCGCTTTCCACTCACGCTGTAATGGTCGAGTCATTAAGGAGAAAGTTGTTAAGCTTCCGATGAAAGGACGTTAGTGGGAGTGTAGGGATTTGTATGGCAAGAGACAGAGGTGCATGATCTGACCAGGTGATCGGGCCGTAGGTGCAAGAGATGGCCAAATGTAGGTGATCCTGGGGAAGGAACGGCATGTCTAGCCCGGAGTATGAGCGTGAGGCCGTGGAATAGAAGGAGTAGTCTCTAGCTTGGGGATGTGTGGTCCTCCAGCAGTCAAACAGTCTAGCCTGGTCAAGGAGATGTGTTACCCATTTCCTTGCAGTGGTCTGATTTTGTGTGGAGTGGGAAGTCGTGTCGAGGGCAGAGTCTAAGGATATATTCAGGTCACCTCCAATAATTAGCATGCCTTCCATAAAAGGTTCAATTATGCGGAGGTATTTCTTGAGGGCCTTACCTTGGTGTCACTTGGGTAGATATACGTTAGCAAAGGTGAGTGTGGTCTGGCCTATCTGGCAGCCTGCCCCCATCATCAGTTTTGTGATCTTTGTACGTGAAGGGGGTGCGTGCTGAAAAAAGTATGGCCACCCCCCTGGCCTTGGCATTACCGTAGTTACTGAAAAATCCTGTGGGGGCCATACTTTTGAGAGTGGGGGCTTTGTCTTTTTTAAAGTGGGTCTCTTGTAGAAAGACCACATCAGCTCGCAATTTGTGCATCTCTGTGAGGGTTATGTATCGCTTCTCAGGGGTGTTAAGGCCTTTGACATTAAGGGTGACTATTTGAATGGTAGCCATCGGGTCTGGGTATGTTTATGAACGTGCCAGTGGAACTATTTCTCTCACAATGGAGGGGGGGATGGGGAGGGGGTTCAATCACAGGGAGGAGGGTGTAATAATAATAAAAAAAATAATTTAAAAACACAATAAGTAACTTATATAAAAACAAGTATTCAATAAGTAAATTGAATTTGCAACTGTCCCCTGATACTACAAGGAGGCGCAGGCTTAACACCAGTCATCAGCCAGCAGTCTGAGGGGAGAACCTCTGGTGTCGGACCCAGAATGGGATGTCGCCACCTGGGTAAGTTCGTGACACCGTGGTGCAGGTCGTATCGACCTAGTGCAATGAAAGTCTTCAAGTAGACATACGTTAATAAGTAAATATTAGAGGAGGAGCGGGGGTGGTCTCGGGCAGCTGACGTCAACTAGCAACTCCCATGAGAGAGCAGAAGGAGTATCGGTCAACAACAATCGCCGCCAGAGCACAAACCCGCATATATATTCCACAACACATCAAGTAGATAGACATAGCTAGTAAGGGGATTATATAAACATATTAAACAGTGCTATTCTATGTTTTTTTGTTTTTGTTTTTTTTTGTGACATGTAATAAGTTGATGGTCAGTCTAAACCACTTTTAGTGGGCCAACAGGTAGGATCCCAGTGGTGCGCAACAGCTACCCGCCACCAGCCTAGTCATTGGGTCGGCGTAGTGGGGGAAAAAATAGGTGCTTTAAATCAGGGCTTTGTAATAGTAAACTACGCCGTCATTGGGGATAGCCAGTATTGTGAACGACTAGGAAAGGTTACCCGGTTCGATGTCAAGAACTTAACAAATTGGGACAATTGGCTGAAAGTGTATCTATTAGGGGTTTGCAACTAGAAGATCGCTGCTCTATACCATAACAGTCACCATAAAGCGGCATATGCGCAGCGGTTGATCGAGACAGTCATCTGGTTCTCAGAAGTGTTAGGAGAGTCTAGGAAGAAGGTGGCCCTGAGATATGTTACCAAATCTCCAGCAGCATAGTAGAGGCATCCGGTTTAGCAGGTCTCCTTAGCCATCTGGAGCAGGCTTCGTTCAGCAGCTGGTATCATTTAGGTTTCAGCTGAAGATGAGTTGGTGTGCACTATAACCCTAACTGGCAGCAGTTTGTGCCGTGTCTGCAGAACTGGAATCTGTTCAGTGTTGCGTCGGGTCCTGGTTGTCTGTTTTCTTTTTCTTGGGTGTTTGTTGCCATCGGGATCTCTGTGGCAGCTGAGGTAGAAGAGGCGTTTGCAGCAGTCCATACCAGTCCGGGATATGTGGGTCTGTTAAGTTGAGAGCTTGTGTAAAGAGTGGTACATCTGCGTGGGAATGGATCGTGTGCTGAGTGCCTTTGTATGTGACACTCAGTGCAAGTGGGAATCCCCACCGGTATCTTAGATTTCTGGATCTCAATTGATCTGTTATAGGTCGTAGGATCCGTCTCACTTGGAGGGTCAGCCAGGAGAGATCTGGGTAGATGGTTATTGGAGCATCATGAAACAGTAAAGGTTGTGAGGTCTGTTTTAGGATGTTTAGTATGTCTTCTCTGCAAGTATGGTAGTGGAGCCTACAGATAACGTCTCTGGGCTTGTCAGTCGCTACACCTCTGGGTTTCAGTGCCCTGTGTGCTCTAGCTAGCAGAATGTGGTTGTCTCTTGGCTTACCCAATATTAAGTTGAAGAGTTTGTTTAATGTTAGATAGACATCTTCTTGTTCACTTTCTGGGAGACCCCGGATCCGCAAATTGTTGCGGCGCCCCCTATTGTCCGGGTCGTCTATAGACCTATGGAGCGTGGATAGGTAGGTATTTTGATGCTCCACAGCTGCTTGCAAGGAGCTCAGTTGTGTGTGCATGGTGTCTCGGTCATCTTCCAGGGTGACGACCCTGTCAGATACTTGGCGGATTTAGGAGCTAAACGCATCCATTTTGGCCTGGACTGAGGTCTCTAGCCGGGTCAGCATACCTGCAATGTCTTGCTTGGAGGGCAAATTTCGTAGGATATCCTTCAGGTCTCCGTCCGTTGGAGGGCCCGAGTTGTCTGAGTCTGCCGGGCTGGAGGGGGACATGCAGAGAGATGAGGAGTCTGCCGCCATATTGAGGCCTATCAAGCCTGCATTGCTGTCCGCCCGGTCGCGGAAATATTTAGTAAGTGCGCCCGATTTCCCCGACGGGGGCCTTGCTGGGGTCTTGTTGGGAAGATGTAGCTCGCTTTTTTTTGGGCCCGATTAGGTCGGATTGTGTCTGGCGCGGTCTGAGCTGTTTTAGAACACGGCCATTCAGCAGCTCGGTCGGCTCCGCCCCCGTTTTTTTACTTTTTTCACACACAAACAAATATGAATGCTAACTTTGGTCAGTGTTTGTGACTAAATGGCTAATAAAAAAAGACTGGACATACCCCATATTGAATACCCTTTGTTGTCTACTTTAAAAAAAAATATACATGTAGGGTGTGATTCAGAGATTTGTGACAGATAATAGTGTTACAATGTCACTTTTTTTTTACATTTAAAAAATATATATTTTGAAACCGCAATTTCCTATTTGTACTTATAGCCCTATAACTTGCAAAAAAAAAAAGCATGTAAACATGGGGTGTTTTTAAACTCAGGACAAAATTTTAAATCTTTTTAGCAGTTTTTTTCATAGGTAAGTAAAAGATTTTTCAAGCAAAAGTCAAAAAACATGTTTTGTAAAAATTTTTACCATATTTTATTTAATTTTTTTTAAATAAATTATATGACATGATACAAATAATGGCATTTAAAGAAATCCCTTTTTGTCCTGAAAAAACCCCCAATATATAACTTGTATGGAAACAGTAAATGAGAGAGCAGAAAATTACAGCTAAACACAAACACCACAAAAGTGTTAAAATAGCCCTGGTCCTTAACGTACAACATGGCCAAAACAGGCCGGTCCTGAAGGGGTTAAACTTTACTTGACAGGCATACAACATTACATGTTAACTATATAATCAAACAAAACTCCAATCTTATCTTCATATCTGGTCAAAAGTGTCCTGAAAGGTATTTAGAGACTAAAGTATAAGAATCCCCTTAAAGGACTTCCTATAGACAGTAACATCCTTAGGAAGATCTCTGAATTATTAGATGATAAACCTTTTGGCAATCCCAGTAATCTGGTAATCAAATATTTGAAAGGTTATTAAGGGATAATATTAAAGAATTCCTTGAGAAGAACATGGTTATCAGCAAAAATCAGCACGGTTTTATGAAGCACAGGTTATGTCAAACTAACTTGATTGCGTTCTACGAAGAAGTAAGTAGAAGTATAGATCAGGGTGTTGCCGTGGATGTGATCTATTTGGATTTTGCCAAGGCATTTGATACAGTTCCACACAATAGATTAGTGTTCAAACTCAAGGAAATCGGTCTAGATGAAAATGCTTGTTCTTGGGTAGAACATTGGCTTAAAAACAGAGTACAAAGAGTTGTCATTAATGGTAAATTTTCAAGCTGGACAGAGGTGGCAAGTGGTGTCCCTCAGGGGTCTGTTCTGGGACCCCTTCTATTTAACATGTTTATACATGATCTTGAAGACAGCATTGAAAGTCATGTTTCAGTGTTTGCAGATGACACAAAACTTTGTAAAATAATACAATGTGAGCAAGATATTACTTTGCTGCAGAGGGATTTAGATAGACTGGGAGACTGGGCACTCAAATGGCAGATGAAAAATGCAAAGTTATGCACTTCGGCGTAAAGAATACACAAGCAACATATACCCTTAATGGAAGCAAATTAGGGATAACAACACACAAAAAGGACTTGGGAATTGTTATAGACAACAAACTATGCAACAATGTGCAATGTCAATCAGCAGTGGCCAAGGCCAGAAAGGTATTGTCATGCATGAAAAAGGGCATTCATTCTCGGGACGAGAATGTCATTTTGCCTCTTTATAAATCACTGGTAAGACCCCATATTGAATATGCTGTGCAATTTTGGGCACCTGTTCTAAAGAAGGATATTATGGCACTAGAAAAAGTGCAGAGGCGGGCTACAAAATTAATAAAAGGAATGGAACATATCAGCTATGAAGAAAGGTTAACAAATTTAAATCTATTTAGTTTAGAAAAATGTCACCTGAGAGGGGATATGATAACATTATACAAATATATTCAGGGCCAATACAAACCATTGTGTGGAAATCTATTCACAAACCGGACTTTACATAGGACACGAGGCCATGCGTTTAGACTGGAAGAAAGAAGATTTCGTCTAAGGCAAAGGAAAGGTTTTTTTTTCTGTAAGAACAATCAGGATGTGGAATTCTCTGCCTGAAGAAGTGGTTTTATCAGAGTCCATACAGATGTTCAAACGGCTACTAGATGCATACTTGCAAAAACAGAATAATCAAGGATATATTCTTTCAATGTAGGGTAATAACTGCTTGATCCAAGGATAAATCTGACTACCATTCTGGGGTCAAGAAGGAATTTTTTTCCTAGCTTGTTGCAAAATTGTGCTTCAAACTGGGTTTTTTTTTTGCCTTCTTTTGGATCAACAGCAAAAAACAAATGTGAGGTAGGTTGAACTTGATGGACGCAAGTCTCTTTTCAGCTATGTAACTATGTAACTAAGTCAGCGGCATATTTGGCATTTGACGGTTTCTTGAGACCCAAAGAAATTTCTGTGGAGAAAGCATCTGACCTTAAAGGACCACTCTAGGCACCCAGACCACTTCAGCTTAATGAAGTGGTCTGGGTGCCAGGTCCTTCTAGGGTTAACCCATTTTTTCATAAACATAGCAGTTTCAGAGAAACTGCTATGTTTGTGAATGGGTTAAGCCTTCTCCTATTTCCTCTAGTGGCTGTCTCATTGACAGCCACTAGAGGCGCTTGCGTGCTTCTCACTGTGATTTTCACAGTGAGAGCACGCCAGCGTCCATAGGAAAGCATTGTGAATGCTTTCTATGTGACCACTGAATGCGCGCGCAGCTCTTGCCGCGCGCGCATTCAGCCGACGGGGAGAAGAGGGAGGAGGAGAGAGCTCCCCTCCCAGCGCTGGAAAAAGGTAAGTTTTTACCCCTTTCCCCCTTCCAGAGCCGGGCGGGAGGGGTTCCCTGAGGGTGGGGGCACCCTCAGGGCACTATAGTGCCAGGAAAACAAGTATGTTTTCCTGGCACTATAGTGGTCCTTTAAGTCATGCCTTAAGCAAAAACACTTAGCAAAAGTGAACGCCCATTATATTCTGGCAATCCCTCATACAAAAACTAACCAGACAGGCCCCCCAGTAGAAATTAAGTATTATCCTACCTTTTCCAAATGGTGTCCAGTACTAGCATTGGACAACTTAATTAAGAATCAGATTACAAAAAAACAAACCTGATTACCCACTATAATCTCTTCAAGGGAAACCTCTTACCACCAAACAATTCATGCTATACATACGCACACTATTACTCAGCCGAGGCCTCAATCCACATTCCTTCTCAGGTCATTCATTCCGTATTGGGGCAGCCACAGCAGCTTCCAGTAATCACATTCCGACACATATCATTAAGAATATGGGACGCTGGAAATCCTCTGCATACAACAGATACATTCCAAATACAGAGAAGGAAGTCAGACTTGCTTTCTATAATATGTTTAAATAATGTTTCTTATGAAATAAATGAAAATCGTTGGAAGGCCATTTGGCCTGAATTTGTGGGAGAAGTTATGATCCTATATAAACCCTACCCCCCTACTTACCTTTGTTGTGCAATCTGTTTGTCTTCACCATAGCAATCAGCTCTTCCGGTCCGTTGTTCCTGCCAAAGTCAGTCTCCAGCAAAAAGTCAGTCGCCAGCAGCTTCTGCCTCCGTCTTCCATGCCCATCCACCGGCTTCGACCCTACTTCCTTACTCGCTACCCGGCTTCCAGTCACGAGACCGGCACGTCCACGTAAGCATAAGTTGGGAAATAGCGTTTGGCTATTTCCCACGTTCGGGCCTAAAAATGTGGGGATAGGCTCCCTTCATTACTTACCTATTCGTGCTATTACGTGCTATTCGTGTACTTCAGAGTTCGTGCGGCTAACAGCCGAACGAGGAATACACACGCTTTCATTTACTTTCGTTTAATTCTATGTACCGTACGTGCACACTTACCCTACGTTCGTCTGTTCTTTCGTACGTTCGTTCAGCCGAACACGTTCAAACGGCTTTTTCATGCAACCTTTTGTTAATTTACACGTTACAGCCTGCAGCTGATTAATCAGTTGGCTTTCGTTCAAATCCTTTAGTGTGTTCCATTTAACGAATGCAGGAGTTCTTTCTGTTTATAGTATTCTTGTTCATTCAGTTAACTGAACGAAAGAGGCTACAGTGTTTAAATTTACTAATCTAGAAGGAAGGATTCCAAATGGAACTAGATCCGACAAATGCCACACCACAGACAGATAGGACATAGGGAACACACACTGGACGACAGACGATGACAGATAACTGACTACCCTAATACCCCCCCCACCCCAACCCTGACTTTCCTCCCCCCTCCTAAGGACCCACATGGGACAACAACCTCAACCCAAGCAAACACACATACCAATAAGAGGAGACATCTGAGAACTGAACGTAAAACTCATATGGATTCGGGTTTCTCTCCCGACCAACAAGAGATACCACCCCCGTGACACACATATCGAACAGTCATGATAATCATCGGACAGCCCGAGGGCTACACAAAATACGCCCTCCCAAAAATATGAAACACAAACCCACAACACGGACGCACCCTCACCCACACACACGACACTCAAGACACTGAGAGGAGGGACGCACGAATCCACTCAGGACACAATACACAACTCAAGACGAAGAGACCAGTGAGTCTCCTAACGACGGAGGTTGGACGAGAGGCCTGCGAGCCTCAGCATATTCTGTACACAAACTACAACTGCTGTAAACGAAATGTATAAATCATATACATACGACCCGCTCAATAGGCCAAGTCGCAGAAGAAAATGTAATTGAGAAATATTCGAGAAATTTGATAAAAGGGACTTGCAAGTCCGTCAACATTGTGGGCCTGCGAGCCCAACTAAAAATCAATGTTTTCTTATGTTTTCTTACCTTCTGATAACTCACTTTGGAGACCTGCGAGTCTCTGAATCTTGAATAATCTATACAAATAAAAATTATATTCACAAAAATTTTTTTTTACTAATCTACTATAAAATATCTAGTTATGTCTCTTACTTATACCAAGCACTCACATAAATTTTTCCTATATGATGTTAAGTTTGTTATATGGCTCTTAAAGTCACCACTGGGTGAAATATATGTGTTTTACAAATTTTCCGTCCATGGTCACATAATTGTCGGACACCTATTTTTCACAGGGTAATCTTCTTAAAGGCACAGTTTGGCCACTTTCTTTTATAATTTACGTATATAATACACCTCCACTTTCCTCCAATCAGTCTTCAAGAAGTGGTATCCAAGTACCCTGTATTACTGTATCAGGTAAGTAGGTTTACCAGTTCTCTTTTCCCTCGAGGCCTCATTCAGCCTCCACGGCCTCATTCAGCCTCCCCACCTCCCACAGTGGGTTCTAAACTTCTAACAGGCCAGTTCTGAGATTCCTCACAGCGTTTAAAACATCAATCACACAAACCTACACCACCTTGCTAATACTTTTACTTTTCTTAAAACAGAGCTCCAAGTAGATATACCCAGTATCCTGCATTTCGGTAACAGGTAAGAAGGTTTACCATTTTACGTTTTCCCTTGAGGCCTCATTCAGCCTCCATGGCCTCATACAGCCCCCCACCTCCCAAAGTGGGCTCTACACTTCAAAACATACCTGGGCTAAGACTCCTCACAAAATGTCAACAACAATCTTATAATCATAATCAACCGTATTACTACTATATTTAACGGTACATGTTTTGCCATTTATTTCTACATATCATTACTTAGACCTGTGTTATTGCCGCAGCTCACCAAGTCCTACGCCATCGACAACCTACAGGCTACCTGGTTCCCTGCATTGCAGTATCAGGTATTGGTAATCTTACTCACTACGATTATCTTTCTCCTTAATGCCTCACTTTGCCTTCGTATCATTCAAAAAATTCACATTTATGGGAACCCAGGGGCTTGTCATTAATTTACGGACCAACGTTCAGGTCACTCAGGTTACCCACGTTCATACGTTACAGTATCTCTAATACACACCTTCTCATGCGTTCAACATTTTTACACTCATTATACTAGTGGCACGCCTCAGGCCCACTAGCATAATTTTCCCCCTAAGGTTTCCCAGACTGGGCCCGTTCCTTGCAGAAGCAAGAATATATTGTAATCTTCCGGCGTGTTGCCCAAATAAAGAGGACAAACACTCAAGGTTAAGTATCTACATTCGTTATATCACACCATTCTAAGAGACAAGCCCCTTCAGGCTAGAGAACTGGCATTGAGGGTTAGGCGCTGGCCTTAGCTATCCTAAGTAATACTACGGTCTACACCCCACCTCAACACGGAGGTTCAGCCCCACGACCAAATCATAGTTAGCCACCTCGCTCGCCCTTCTTTAGGGCTACAGTTAGGGCTTCCCATGTCACGGCCACACGTTTTGAATCTCTTACAGTCACAGAGAGGCCGACATCCTGCCACCACGTTCAAGTGGCCACAAAATCCCCTCGGCCCAAATCATAGGTAGAGCCTCTCTCTGCCACTTGGCACTAGCAGGGCCTCACCTGTCACTTGGTTCTAGGTAAATTCTTCGCCTCAGCACTAACTAGCAGGCCAGTTCTCCGAAGGTCTCATCCATACCTCTAAGACACATTACTTATCCAAATCATTATTTCTTTTTCAGAATGTCACAAGTATCCATCCCAATAATCGGTCTGCTGTTGGATGAAATACCCAGCACGCCAGTCTGGCCTGGGTCTCCATAGGAATCCCTCACCCCTTCTACCCTCAGTTACCTGGGATTCTGGTACATGCTAAAAAATATCAGCAGAGCTCTGACACAGGGGTATCCCCTCCCCAGCCACTGCCAGTATGCAGAACTACACTGGCTCACGACGGCTCAGCCCAACGTTCCCAGGCCCGGCTCTAGTTCACAAGGGACGTCAGCTTACTCCTCAGACTCCAATCAGGAGACCCCAGTCGCTATCCTGGCCAGCCTCCAAATGATTAACAGTATGATAAATGGAATCAGCTATAGCCACACCAGGTGTTTCGTTAAGCCCGGCAGGCGATCTTGGTCATACAGTCTAGCTTACCCCTCATTTCCCTCCCCTCACCCCCACCCACTATCACTACTCCATACGTCTCACTGGCCCACCCTGTTCCAATTTCCATGGAGAAAGTAATTCTCGATGGAAAGGACGTTAAACTAACATCACTACTTAACGTCACAAGACTCCCTACAGTACAAAGGTTATATTCTTGGTGACATTTCAGTAGTCCAAAGAGTGACACCCACGACTTAAAGCTTTCCATTCCTCTGTTTATCATTGCCTCTCGCATAGAGACAGTCACTTCCACTTCTCACCACCCCTTCACCCCACGCACTAGTCAGGGAGGCGGCCAGAGGGACAAGCTGGGCTGACCATTTCATTTCTGGGGAAGGCTCGGGTGCACTATGACTTTAATACTGGGGTATGCTATTTCACTACATGCAGGGTTTTGCACATCTGCTCCAGAATCTACACGTAGTCCACATACGCAGCCCATCTGTCACCCAAGATACGCACAACTAAAGTTAACATTGTTATCCTGGTATACTATCTTCATTTACACCCTGCTAGGCATCTGGTAGATTCTGATGCCGGGTTTCTCACAAGGGTTCACACAGGCCTTATCGCCATTCTCACAGGTACACTCGTATGCCCTAACCTATTATCTGCACCCACTGATCCCTCTTACGGTGGACCACCTTCTGTCCTCAGCAGTAATACGCTGGTTTCAAGATCGCCTTCTTCCGGTCTTCACACTTCTCATCTTGGCGTACCATTCCCATCTAGGTAGCAATTTACTATACCCTATAATACGTCATAGACCTCTTCCGCACCGCACTCTACATCCATTCCCAGCATCAAACTCCCTCATTCCCGCTATGGAGTTCTCACTGCACTACACAAATTGATCATGCCATACAAGCTATCACTTAGCAAGTAGTAAGGCTTGGTTGAGCAAGACGGACTTATCCAACTCCTTTAATCTACTATCTATTCACCCTTCACTATGGCACCTGGCCTACGTTCGGGCGGCCATCCTCGCTAACCATTTTTGTGGCTATTTTCACAGGCTGACTTGGCTGGCAGCAACCTCTCAGCTCTTTTTAGTCTGCTTTTACATTCCTGGTGTCCACAACACAGCCGCTGACGCTCTTTCACGCTCAGTCTAAGGTCTTCTTTCAGGCACTCCCTACGACCTACTACATACCATCCAGGATACCACCTTTCCATGAGATAATCTTGGACTAAGCACACAGTTACACCTCATACAGGTACGCATGCTTCACGCAGTTTCACGACTACTCTATCACTCCCGCCTGGGCTTTGTATATTGTTCCATGTCACAAGTAGAGTTTGCTTGATTCAAGACTTTTTAAACTATTGTACTTTTTGCCTTTTCCTCTAAACCTACAAATCAAGCATCTTATTTATACAACCTATGCTGTCGCTCCGTTTTACGTATCCAAGGTCAGCCACACACTATCAGTACTAATCCATTACTTTACGTCTAAACATTCCATTAAGGTAAGCTACATCATGGCTTCCTTCGCTGGTCTCTCTTTCTCGCAGAAGCGCTGCATCAACAGCTTCAAGCTCTTACACCCCAGTCCACATCACTAGGTGATGGGGCCACAGGTAATCCTCAGCTTAGTTACATATATACCTCAATCAGAGTAAAAGCTCCTTACTAGCTTTCAGTACACAAGCTGTATAAACTTGCAATAAAGTGTGTTTTCTTTGAATCCTCTTTTGCCTTCTTCTACAGGCCTACTTGTACGTTGGTTTCGGCACACCTCAACCAACTTTGCTTCTCCTTCTACATTCCATTACGTATTAGATAAATTCCGAGCAGAAGTTGGAAGGTCATTTGGCCTGAATTTGTGGGAGGAGTTATGATTCTATATAAACCCTACCCCACACTTACCTTTGTTGTGCAAGCTGTTTGTCCCCACCCACCTATATTAACAATTCACCTTTGTGGGCCCTCTTCTACAGGCCTACTTGTACATTGGTTTCGGCACACCTCAACCAACTTTGCTTCTACTTCTACATTCCATTACGTATTAGATAAATTCCGAGCACAAATATATATATATATATATATATATATATATACACACACACACACACACACACATCGTAATAGCTTGCACTCCAAGAAGACTTTTGTAGTGCCCGGTGCTGGTTGTGGCAAAGGTAGATATGGATGCAGTAACAATCGCACTCCTGGGACTTGGTTAAAGTAGTACAATTTAGCTTTTATTAATTCCATATAAAATATTAACGTTTCAGCTTCAACATGGAGATTTCATCGGTTAAGATTACCTGTCCTGATGAAAGCTCCATGTTGGAGCTAAAACATTGATATTTTATATGGAATAAATAAAAGCACAATTTTACTATTTCAACCAATCCCAGGAGTGTGATTGTTTCTACACACACACACACATATATATATATATATATATATATATATATATATTTATTTATTTATTTCCTGATCAAACATGGAAGCCTTTACTCATGGGTTAGCTCCTCTCCTCACAGCAGAAAGGACAGGAAATAGGACTCTAAAATTGGTATAAATAGATCCAGCCCCTTCCCAAGAGGCAGTCTTTTTTTCCAGTCCTACACAGCAGTTTGGAAGGAGTCTTCTTAAGCAGGCTCTTTTAGCTCTTTTATGCTCACCAGGCCAATATTTATCTGGCCATGCCAAGGTTCAGTCTCTAAGACCTGAAGACCCAGCAACAGCACATCTCTATGAGTCGCCAGCTTGGATACCTCCTTTAGTGGCCAGGGGTCGGACCCAACCTCTTCCTCAGGGGATGAAAGCAGTCCACAGCATACATGCCAGGGTTCAGCCTATTATCTCTGAAGACCCAGCAAAAGCACATCTCTATGAGTCACCAGCCTGGGTAACCACATTTAGTGACTGGGGGTCTGACCCAACTCTCTCACTCAGGGGATGAATGTGGTCTAATGCATACATGAGGCCCAGCCAGAATTCAGCCTGTAATCCCTGAAGACCCAGCAACAGAACATCTCTATGAGTCGCCATATGGACCTATTCACCAACCCTACACTAAGAATTAAATTGTGACTATAAACCTTTTTATTTGAATTTGCCCTAGTAGTTAGCCATTTTTAAAAAGCCCTGAAAAATATTTCAAAAAGAAGTATAGCTTACTTAAATCCAGCACCTGGCGAAGCTAGCAGTGCTGCTTGGCACAATCAATTGTGAAATCACGGGAACCGCATGAGAGTCCAATCAAATTCTTCTCACAGACAAGCCATTGATTGGACCATTTAACCGGCTTAAAGCGCAGAGTGGGGAATGAGGGAAAGAAGGAAGAGGAAGAGTGGGTGAAAAAAAATGGTATAAGGGAGTTAGGGGGGCTGCAGACAAGAAGGTAGGGGAGAAATAAGCTTTGAAGCACAGTGCATGCTGAGGAGAGACGTAAAATATGCACAGAATTGACAGAGTTTCAGGTTGCCCAAGTCACATATGCCAGAGGTATAACTCTTCCCCGGCACACAATTGCAAATTACTCTGGATGTGCAGCGTTTCAAGTTGAAACACTGCATATCGATCCAGACCCCTAACACCATGACCACTTCAAAAAGCACAAATGGTCATGGTGGTTGGAGTAATCTTTTAATGGGTTCAAACCAGGGCCGGATTAACAGAGGGGCTGCTGGAGCTGCAGCTCCAGGCCCAGACCCATGGAATAGGCCCATTGATTATTTTTTTTTTAACACACTACTCTACTACACTATTACTTAGGGTTTCCATCTGGCTGGTATTTTATTGGCACAGTCAGTATTTGAGGCTGCCTGCCCGGTGCCGATATTGCAGTCATACTGGCAATACAAATGCTGGTATTTTTCTTAGTATAAAATGTAACGGTTCTTACCTTGAAGGGGAGTCCAACGCGCAAGAGTTAAGGCACCCTTTGCAATTTGACACAAACCAAGGAGACTCAAGGCATAAAACCCCAAGGTTGTAAAAAACAGTGCACTAGGGCTGATAAGACACAGTGCTTTCCAGAAACGAAGTACAGGCAAGGATAATCCAAAAAGAGTAGTTGAGGTCAAATTCAATAGTCAGGACAGGCGGCAATCAGGCAGAAATGGAAGACGAGCAGAGGATCAAACCAGGAGTCAGACGAACAGCAATGATTCATAAACAGGAACAAAACGATCTCACAATGAGTCTCCAGCAAGGCAGGGTTTAAATAGGTTGGTTAGTCACTTAGTAGGAAACCAGGAACAGGTGTGCAGGTCCAAGAGTAGAGACTCAGAGAACAGAACACAAGGAGACACAGGAAACCAGAAAAGATACGTGGAGCTAAAGGTAAGGTCACTGACTGGAATGCAGAAGACCAGGTTCAGGCGCAAGAACACAAATTTGCACATGGCACAATGACGGTCGTGACACAGAGATCACGATGCAATACCAGCACTGACCAGTAGGGGTAGCTGTGTGTGGAGAGGGGCAGGCTTAGGAAATTCCAGCATATCCCTCCCTGCCTATCTCTACTCACTGATCCGAAGGAGCAGCTACAGAGAGTCCAGACAGCAACTCCCACCCTGCAGAGACAGCCTACAGGTCATGTTCGCCCCTTTTGGCAGGTTACGTGATTTGTGTCAGTGGCACACCCTTTTACCCCACCCATTGACTTCTTGCTTGACTGGACACTGCTGTTAGGGGTTATGGATTTACTTGAAAGATGAAAACATAAATGATAGCAAGATTAGCATAGGGTATGTGTTTTCTTATAGCTGCTGTTTTCTTTCCCTCCAGCACCATCTCCATCAGATACATGATGCTTGGGTGTGCTTCAGTGTTTTTGGTCGATAAGATTCTGTAATTAGGCCCGTCATAATTGTCAGTACCAGGCCCACTGGGCTCTTAATCTGGCCCTGGTTCAAACTAGTAGTAAACTGCCAAGTTTCCTGTGATGTTTTAGTATAGATGCTCATGTTATTTAGTATAATTCACTTGCTATTAGTTTTCCATCTCAGATAAAATCTCTCCATTTGAGTTAAAGGAACACTACAGCATTAGAAATACAAAAGTGTATTCCTAACACTATAATGTTCCTCAGCCATAAGGCTATTGGGTGTGAAAAGGGTTTAAAACAAAAACCCTTTATGCACTTGTCTCTTTCCAGTGCCGAGGTCCCTTGGCACTGGTTTTGTCTCTGCCTCCTCTGTTGTCAGCAATGGGGAGAGGATAATGCATAATAATCAATGCTTTTCTTATGGGGATTTTGAAGACGCTAGAAGTCCAGCGTCATTTTACAGAGTCAAACTTTGTGTAAGTGCAGGAAGCTCCTCTAGTAGCTGTCTCAGAGACAGCCACTAGAGGCAATCTTAACCTTACACTATAAACATTACAGTTTCACTGAACATTTACATTCCAGGGCTAAGGGGAGAGGGACATTGCAGAGACCACTTCACCTTACTGAAGGCTCCCAGGCATTATTTTCAACAGATCTAATTTTTAACACATGCTTATTTTTAACAGATGCTTTTTTTTGGTCATTTCCAGCATACATTAGGATTGATTACTGCATCAAGGGCGGTCTGACCTGTTATACAGACAGGTGAAATGAGCTGAATACAAGCTGCAGATGACTGAAAAAATTCAGAGTTTTACACTGGTAAAAAAAAAAAATAGAAAGGTAAATGCAGCCAAGGACAGCAAGGGAGACGCTGTCTATAAAAAATTTTTATTGTGGGAAGTAACACCTTCACTAAAAACATTTTTTTTTTTTAAAGTATAACATGCATTTAGAAAGACTTAATGCTTATGCATGAATGTAGCATTAATGGCTTTTTTTTTTAAATCAAACTTTGGGTGTAACAAAAATAGGTAATTGAAAATGGTCAACTAACTTGATTATCAGCATTCTTAATTTATGGCATTTCTACGAAGGCATTTTCCTAAAAATACTGCCACTATGTAAAATAATTTCTGAGTACGCTTATAATGCCACAGACAGTAAGTGCACCAATCATCCTTACTGCATAGGATAATACAGATCCCTATTAGAGCCTGTAAAGACTTATTGTAATGTGCTCAGCGCCCTTCTCCACAGCTTATACAAAGCCATTATGTAGTTTAAACTGAAGGTTTTCCTGTACAAATGGAATGGGGTTGCACTTTACAGTCACTCAGAGATCCAAAGGGACTAAATACAGCCCAAGTAGAGAGAAAATCGTATAGCTGAATGCATTTTTTACAGTGCTATGAAATATAAAATAAATGTCAGTTATGAATGTTTCCTCTGTACCACCTGATCTTGAGGACGGTTCAGATAAGCAACATTCTAGTTATAAATTCAATGTTTCCTTTCAGAGATTAAATTACATTCTTCATTAGGATCTATTTTGTATTTATATCAATCCCAGTATTTTAAATAAAAACAAAGTATACGATTACGTTGAGCATTATGCAATAAATAGTTACATCATTTGACACAAGTAGAAGTATCATCAGGAGACAATAAACCTGTTAGGGAAAAACAAACGAATAAACAATAAAATTTATTTGATATATTATTCACAGCACAATGAGTTGTTTCAATTTGATTGGAAAAGTCTCCTACATGCCTGAGTTTGTGATTTTCCCAAACTATTATTTTCTTCTAATACCCATATACACTGATCATCCACAACATTAAAACCACTGACAGGTGAAGAGAATAACATTAATCATATTTAATTAATTATATTGGGCAGCAAGTGAACAGTCAGTTCTTCAATTTCATGTGTTGGAATAAAAGAAAAAAGAAATGACCAAACAAAATGATATGATTTACCTTGACAAGGGCTAAAGAGTGATGGCTAGATGACTGGGTGAGAGCATCTCCAAAACAGCAAGTCCTGCAGTGGTTAGTATTTACCAAAAGTGGTGCACAGAGGGACAACTGATGAACCGGCTTCAGATTCATGGGCACCCAAGGTTCATTTTTAAATGTGGGGTATGCAGGGATCACACAGAAGAGCTGTAGCTCAAATTGCTGAAAAAGCATAATGCTGTCCATGATAGAATGGTGTCAAAACATATATTGCATCTGAGTTAGCTGCTTTTTTGGCTGCATGGCCCAAGTCTGTTTAGAGACCAATGATGACCCCTGTCCACTGCCAAAAGCTCCTTCAATGGGGATGTTAGTGTCAGAACTGGACCATGGAGCAATGGAAGAAGGTTGCCTGGTCTGATGAATCACATTTTCTTTTAGATCAGGTGGATGGCTAGGTGCATCGTTTACCCGGGAAAGAGAAGGCAGCAGGATGCACTATTGGAAGAAGGCTGGCTGGTGAAGGCAGTGTTGTACTCTGGGTAATTTTCTACCTTGGGTCCTGGCATTCATGTGGATGTTACTTTGATACATATCACCTACATCGAGGCTGTTGCAGATCATCTACAAGCCTTTTTGGTAATGGAGTTCCCTGATGTCAGTGCCCCACTTATCTGGTTTTGGCTGCATACCATTTAAGCAGCCTTTAGCTTTAAGTGAAAAACAATCTAGATCACCACAGCATATTTGCAAATTCGGGACTTCTTGCAGCAGATGTTAAGACTATTATTTTATTATTATTTTATCATTTATATAGCACCATCAGATTCCGTTGCGCTGTACAATGGGTGTACTAACAGACATGTAATTTTAACCAGACAACTGGACGTACAGGAACAGAGAGGTGGAGGTCCCTGCTGTCACGATTCCGGAACCTAACACGCTAACAGGTCACAGAGAGGAAGGGTGCTATACCGGTCCTTAGAGTGGCCGGGCTAAGCACACTAAGAATGGTCAGGAGACAAGCCAAGTAAAGGGAGCCAGAAAACAGGAGAACGAGAAACAAGCCGAGGTCAAAGAAGTGGAGAAGACAGGATAATCGGAATAACGAGCCAAATAATCGGAAACCAGAGAGCAACACAAAAGAACAGCACTACAGGTATCACAAGACCACAACAGGGCACAGATGGAAAGGAAAGGTAAGTATAAATACCCTTGGTTTAATTCTAATTGGATAACTTCCAATCAGAATTAACAATCACACGTGGGGGATATCTATGCCTCCCACTGTGATTGTGGTACTGTTTCTTTAACGCCGGGTCACTCACGTGACCCCGGCGTTTGCATAAATCAGCGACCTCCCAGCGTGCAGCGTTATACATGCTGCCGCTGGGAGGCGTGAAGGACGCGAGCGGCGGAGAGGAGACGCCGCTCGCCGACAGGTAAGAAGAGGGGAGACCGCGGGCGGCGATGGACTGAGGGTGAGTGCTGCAAGTGGCGTGCAGCCTCCCCTCCTAGCCGCCCGCGGACCCCTGACACCTGCTCAATGAGCTTACATTCTAGAGGGAGTGGAGTATAGTGACACAGAGGGTATAAGTAGGGGTACGAAGTAGGTGAAGAAGTGAGTTTTCAATGATTTTTGAATGAGTGGAGACTGGGGGAAAGTCTTATGGGGAAGGGAAGGGAGTTCCACAGAAGAGGTGCAGCCCTGGAGAAATCTTGGAGGTGAGCATTTGTCAGGATTACAGAATGATTCAGCACGTAGAATTGTGTAACACAGAGGATTGATAGGTAACGTATACCTGACCTTAGAATGGCTGGACTAATGTAACAAAGAATAGTCAGGAATAGCCGAGGTCAAGGGATACAGAAAGAAACACAACGATAAGGAAAAGCCAGGAGTCAGGGATGCCATAAAACAGGGAAGTCAAAAACAATGCCAAAGTCAAATAACCAGAATAACCAGAATCAATAACGCGCTCTCGGACAACCACAAGGGAAACCACGACAGGGCACTGAGCAGGATGAGAACTGGGCCTAAATACCCCGCCTCTAGATCTGATAGGCTGTAACCGGCCTTTGACCCCAAAGGCAGTTACCAGGTTCCCATTTGCATAATTGCTGCTCAGCATTAACCCTTTTGTGGATTTGGTTGCTGCTTGGCACAACTTTTCCTGTGTGGACAGTAAATGCCATTATCAACATTTTTATAAGCTGATGAATACCTGACAGCATTAGAGGTGGGAGTACGGACAGAGGATATATGTACGTCTTTGGCAGAGCATAGGGGCTTCGACGGGACATACTTGTGTATTAGGGAGGATAGGAAGGTTGGAGCAGCATTATGTAGGGACTTTTAAGCAGGCACCAGAATCTTAAATTGAACCCTATATCTAACTGAAAGCCAATGCAGTGACTGACAAAGCGGGGACATGTAAGAGGTGTGAGCAGACAGGAAAATGAGCCTCACCGCCGCACTAATTATAGATAGCAGCGGTGCAATCTGGGAACCTTTGAGACCACTGAGAAGGGTATTGCAGCAGTCAAGGCGAGAGAGAACAAGAGCATGGACCAGCACCTTAGCCGTTAAATAGGGGCGGATGCGCGCTATGTTTTTGAGATGGAAGTGGCCAGATTTGGCGATTGATTGGACATGAGGGGTAAAGGAGAGGTTGAAGTCAAAAAGAACACTCTGGCAGCGAGCCTGCGAGGTAGAGGTGATGGTAGCGCCGTTGACTTGGAGGGAGACAGACACGGGAGTAGTAACACTTCAGGGAGGAAAGACCAGAAGTTCTGTTTTGGACAGGTTGAGTTTAAGGAAGTGAGCAGCCATCCAGTTGGAAATCGAAGAGAGGCAGTCAGAGACACGAGTCAAGATGGGCGGAGAGAGATCAGTAGAGGACAGGTAGATTTGCGTGTCATCTGCATAGAAATGATAACAGAAGCCAAAGGAGCTGATGAGTTTACCAAGGGAGGCATAGAGAATAGTAGGACAGAACCTTGGGGGATGCCGACAGAGAGTGGCTGGGGGGAAGAAGCAGAGTCCGAGAAAGAAACACTGAAAGAGCGCTGGGAATGGTAGGAGGAGCACAAGGAGAGAGCAGTATCCCATAGACCAAAATTATGGAGAATGCGAAGAAGCTGTTGATGATCAACAGTGTCAAAGGCAGCAGGAAGACCAAGGAGAATTAGGATAGAGTAATGGCCGCATAGGTGTGCGCAGCCTATTGCATTAGGGTATGCACCCTAAAGCACAAAAACACACCGCGTGTATATGTATGTGTGTATATATATAAATATATATATATACACACACATACATACACTGCTGTGTGTGTGCTGCATAATGGTGGTTTGAGGGGGTTGTGTGTATAAGGGTGCTGTGTGCGTGTGTGTGTGTAAGGGTGCTGTTAGTGTGATGTGTGTGTGAGGGTGCTGTTTGTGTGCTGTGTGTGTGTGAGGGTGTTTGTGTGTGTGTGTGTTTGTTAGGGTCCTGTTAGTGTGCTGTGTGTGTGAGGGTGCTGTGTGTGTGTTTATGAGGGTGCTGTTTCTGTGCTGTGTGTTTGAGAATGCTGTATGTGTGTGGGTGCTGCATGTGCGAGGGTGCTGTATGTGTGTGGGTGCTATATGTGTGTGAGGGTTCTGTGTGTGGAGGGGTGCTGTATGTGTGTGCTGTGTGTGTGTGGGTGCTGTATGTGTGTGCTGTGTGTGTGTGTGCGTGTGCTGTATGTGTGTGTGTGTGTGGTGTATGTGTGTGAGGGTGCTGTGTGTGTGTGTGTGGGTGCTGTATGTGTGTGGGTGCTGTGTGTGTGTGCTGTATGTGTGTGAGGGTGCTGTATGTGTGTGTGGGTGCTGTATGTGTGTGCTTTATGTGTGTGTGGGTTCTGTATGTGTGTGTGTGCTGTATGTGTGTGCTGTATGTGTGTGAGGGTGCTGTATGTGTGTGGGTGCTGTATGTGTGTGCTGTGCTGTATGTGTGTGTGTTGGTGCTGTGTGTGCTATATGTGTGTAGGTGCTGTGTGTGTGGGGGTGTGTGCTGTATGTGTGTGTGTGCTGTATGTGTGTGGGTGATTGTGTGTGTGTGTGTTTGTTAGGGTCCTGTTGGTGTGTGCTGTGTGTGTGAGGGTGCTGTGTGTGTGTTTATGAGGGTGCTGTTTCTGTGCTGTGTGTGTGTGTGTGTGCTGTATGTGTGTGCTGTATGTGTGTGCTGTATGTGTGTGAGGGTGCTGTATGTGTGTGGGTGCTGTATGTGTGTGCTGTGTGTGTGTGTGTGCTGTATGTGTGTGTGTTGGTGCTGTGTGTGCTATATGTGTGTAGGTGCTGTGTGTGTGAGGGTGCTGTTTGTGTGCTGTGTGTGTGTGAGGGTGTTTGTGTGTGTGTGTGTTTGTTAGGGTCCTGTTAGTGTGCTGTGTGTGTGAGGGTGCTGTGTGTGTGTTTATGAGGGTGCTGTTTCTGTGCTGTGTGTTTGAGAATGCTGTATGTGTGTGGGTGCTGCATGTGCGAGGGTGCTGTATGTGTGTGGGTGCTATATGTGTGTGAGGGTTCTGTGTGTGGAGGGGTGCTGTATGTGTGTGCTGTGTGTGTGTGGGTGCTGTATGTGTGTGCTGTGTGTGTGTGTGCGTGTGCTGTATGTGTGTGTGTGTGTGGTGTATGTGTGTGAGGGTGCTGTGTGTGTGTGTGTGGGTGCTGTATGTGTGTGGGTGCTGTGTGTGTGTGCTGTATGTGTGTGAGGGTGCTGTATGTGTGTGTGGGTGCTGTATGTGTGTGCTTTATGTGTGTGTGGGTTCTGTATGTGTGTGTGTGCTGTATGTGTGTGCTGTATGTGTGTGAGGGTGCTGTATGTGTGTGGGTGCTGTATGTGTGTGCTGTGCTGTATGTGTGTGTGTTGGTGCTGTGTGTGCTATATGTGTGTAGGTGCTGTGTGTGTGGGGGTGTGTGCTGTATGTGTGTGTGTGCTGTATGTGTGTGGGTGATTGTGGGGGGTGGAGGTGGGGGTACATTACTTAATATCCCCCCTCCCTTCTTACCTTATGTAGGGACGGGGGTTTCTTGTTCCTGTTGCTTTCCCTGGTGGTCCAGTGGAGAGTGAACTCTAGCGGCAACGCTCAGAACTCGCGAGAGGAACCCGGCGGAGTTGCTGGTTGAGCTCCCCGGGTCCTCTCCTGCCTCCCTCCATGCTGCAGTGGGGAAGGAGGCTGAGAGCAGAGCCGGCGCTCGGATAGCACCGGCTCTGCATGGGCCGACATGGGAGATCCTGAGATCTCCCCTGCCGGTATCACTCCATAGGCGTGCCGCGGACATTAGGGTGTGCCCGGCACACCCCGTGCGCACGCCTATGAATGGCTGTGAGATTTAGTAGCAATTAAGTCGTTGGATACTTTGGTCACAGCCATTTCGACAGAATGACCAGCGCGGAAGCCAGACTGAAGGGGCTCAAGCAGAGAGTTGGATTCGAGAAAGTCAGTCAGTCTGGTGTACACAACTCTTGAAGGCAAATGGCAGTAGCGAGATAGGGCGGTAGTTGGGTGGGGAGTTGGGGTCAAGGCTGGGCTTTGTCCTGGATTGCAGTAAGGAACTTTTAAAACTCAGACTGTGGAAGACAGAGAGGGTAGGGTCAAAAAGGCCTTTTTGACCCTACCCTCTCTGTCTTCCACAGTCTGAGTTTTAAAAGTTCCTTACTGCAATCCATGTTTACATTGTGTCTCTATGTTCACGTAAGTAGGCCATTTTCCAAACATGGCAGCTGTGTATTACATAACAATAAAACAATAAAACTCCATTACAATAAAACTATGGAATGGAGACGCACAGAGGAGGTGAGGATTGGTCAAGCAAGACCATTCGGGTGGGTATCAATAAAATAAGGGGTAGGTGGAGCAGAAATGACAGAGAAAGTATTTAGAGCAGATAGTTGAAAAACATTTAAGTTAAAGGACCACTATAGTGCCAGGAAAACATACTCGTTTTCCTGGCACTATAGTGCCCTGAGGGTGCCCCCACCCTCAGGGACCCCCTCCCGCCCGGCTCTGGAAGGGGGAAAGGGTTAAAAACTTACCTTTTTCCAGCGCTGGGCGGAGAGCTCTCCTCCTTCTCTCCTCCTCCGCACGCGCTGCTGCGCGCGCATTCAGTTGTATGGACGCTTGCGTGCTCTCACTGTGAAAATCACAGTGAGAAGCACGCAAGCGCCTCTAGTGGCTGTCAATGAGACAGCCACTAGAGGATTAGGGGAAGGCTTAACCCATTGATAAACATAGCAGTTTCTCTGAAACTGCTATGTTTATAAAAAAATGGGTTAACCCTAGAAGGACCTGGCACCCAGACCACTTCATTAAGCTGAAGTGGTCTGGGTGCCTAGAGTGGTCCTTTAACAAACCAACAATGATGAGTAGGACAGGGAACAACTAGCTTTAGCATGCAGATCGAAACAAACTACAAAATATATGTATGTATGAATAAGCACATACACACACACATATATATCTATATATATAGACACATACATACATATACACAAACATATACACACATATAGTAAAGAACAAGCACTCCCAGGTATGTTACAATGACAAAGAAATAGTGGTTAAAGATACATTGTTTAAAAAAATACACAAGTAGTTAAAATACAATAAAATGATAGTGTCCAGTATTAAGGGTTGATAGTGTCCTTCATATTCTACCTTGCATAAGGCACTGGTTGGTTCAGCTGCAGATGATCTGAGCAATGTCCTGGGTTGCAGTAGGGAACTTTTTAAACTCAGACTTGCATAAGGCACTATACACTATCACGCACAGTTTCCTTAACTTAAAAATCTTTAAAACAAAGCTCCCAGCATCACACACAACGGGTAATGGGTAAGTGAATGCATTTTACTCTATACAAGTTCTCTCTCCACCCTTATGGTGTGAAGAAACCCCCCTGTTCCCTATGTTATGTACTATTTGCATTCCCTTTTTATCCTCTATTGCTGAATATTTCATTCGGTAGATGGAACTACCGAACAAGGACCACCCTCTGGCTCATTAAACATCAAAGGTTTAGGTGAAATTGCTACCTCTGTCTGTGCAGCCAGCGTTCGTTAGTCGAACGCCACGTGGCAGAGAAAACCGCGGCCATCTTTGTTCATGCGAACAAAGGCAGCGGGACCTGGTCGTCGAGTACATGGAACTGTTTTACGGACACTCGACTTCCCGAACACCGGTCCCAAACAGACGAACGCTGGAACTCTATTTACCGAATAGCTAGAAGAGCGCTGTTCGGTACTTTGGTGCATTTGACAGAGGGGCACGAACGCTGCTAGGAGCCAGGGGGATCCATTCGGTATTTTTATTTGTTTTTAGTTTTTTTCGAAAGTGACCGGCAAAACCCACCAAATTCGTGGAACTGTTTTGGGCATGCAGCCCAGGGTGAGCTGGTCACACAAGACTTCCATAAAATTTGCGAACCCCTGAACCGATCTGGGTGAAATTCAAATATGTTGGTCACCCAGATTAGGGCTATCAGGGGACACATAATTTATGGGGATACCCCCAGTATAAAGGGGTGTTCTGAAAGTTGGGTAAAAAGTGATTTTTCAGCCCGGAGATAATTAAGTTACTATTTTATCAGACTAAAATATCTCCTGGGCTAGGGGAGGGAATTGTGGGTGTATGTTAACATTTTACTGTTTGTGACTGGTTACTGTTTGTCCCTCCCTGAGGGCTGTCCCCTTGCATGGGGACTTGCATAAAAGCTGTGTGCACCCATTAAAGGACAGTTCATTTTGTACCCTTCTTCTTGACTTCGGCTGATGTTTGGGGATTTGTGTGTTTCACTGAGGGAATTATCTGGTGAGACTATTGGAATTGTTATAGGATTCGTCTATCCTAACTACCGAACGGAGGGCTGTAATCACTAAGGCTCTAGCGGTTCTGGAGGAAACTACCGAAGGAGGTTTAAATATACTTGGTTTCCTTACATATGGCTTTACTTCTTACATAACATCTTCAACCCATGCTTGAAACTAAAACCTTATGGTTTACCTGGATCTAATCTCAACCATTATGTTTACATTGTGTCTCTATGTTCACGTAAGTAGGCCATTTTCCAAACATGGCAGCTGTGTATTACATAAGCAGAATTTTAGGAAAACATGTCTGTGTATGTTCTCTGACACTTCTATCTGAAGGTGTATAGCAGACGTACATGCATTAGTCTGAATGGAACTCTGAGTCAGTCTGTGACTCACTACTAGATGCTCATTAGTAATATCACTGCCCGCTATTATATTAGAATAATGGCTCCAGAGATATTTATGATGACAAACTTTGAAAGAATTAAGCAACTTTAAAAAAATATACCGACTGGTACAAACATGAAAAATGATATATCGCTCAACTCTTAAAAACTGCATTATAACATTTTTAAGTGATATAGCATCATTGAAAATATTTCAAAAATCTAGACTCCCACATATTGCAGGCCTACAATTCCCCGAATTCTTTGAATGTAGCATATGGCCAAAGAATCATGGGAGTTGTAGTTCAGCCACATCTGGAGGGGCCAAAGTTTGTAATGCCTGATTTAGATGCTTTGTATTTTAAACTCTACTTAAAGTAAACGTTAAACATTTAACAATAAAAGCACTTCACACTGGTAAGCTTTATAATCTTTCAGGATATTATCACACAGTGCACATGTAATTTGCTGACACAGTAGTCAGAAAACATGAAATCTGCAGTTATCTTTAGGGACACTGTACAAGTCTCTACTGAATATTATTTATTTAATTATGATGTTTTTTTTACTCCTGAGAACCGTGTTGTCACATAGCCATACACGTGATCTGAAGGTAATTATTGTGATTTATATATTTTTTTATTAAACTACTATAATAATAAATTGTAACCAATCTGCCTTCTAAGAATCATGCACACACATGGAAAAAGAGCATGCAGGCAAATAGTAATTTCAGGCAAAAAAAAAGCTTTTGCCTAGGCAGATAGTTATTTGACATTTAAAACACCAGTTACTTAGGCAAAAACCTTTTGCCTAACTAGTATTCATAAAAATAATTTAACAAGTTTTACTCTAATAAATAAAATTTGCTTTTACCTCAAAGAAGTGCTTTACACATATGGTAATCTAGTGAGACTTGATCCCTTTTAGGGTTCTGCTCTCATCTGTTCAAAATTAATTGTTATTATGGCCATGGAAGATGATTTAAAGGGACACTATAGTCACCAGAACAAGTACAGCTTAATGTAGTTGTTCTGGTGAGTTTAATAGCCCCCTTCAGGCATTTTCATGTAAACACTGCCTTTTCAGAGAAAATTCTGTGTTTACATTGCCACTAGGGACACCTCCAAGTGGCCACTCCTTAGATGGCCACTGGAGGGGCTTCCTGTCTCAGGGCTGCACAGTAAGCAACCCTGCCGTTTAGCGTCCCCACGCTATGCATGGGGACGCTGAGGTTTCCTCATAGAGATGCATTGATTCAATGCAAATCTATGAGGAGGTCCTGATTGGCCAAAACAGCATTTAGTCCCGCCCCCTCGCTATTTTAGCCAATCCAATACTTTCACCATGGGAAAGCATTGGATTGGCTAAAAATCTGCAACTTTGATGTCACCAAGGGGTTGGGGCCAGTGCCGGTGGACCCGTAGAGAGCTGAAAATAGCAACTTTAAAAAAATATACCGACTGGTACAAACATGAAAAATTATATATCGCTCGACTCTTAAAAACTGCATTATAACATTTTTAAGTGATATAGTGTCATTGAAAATAGTTTTAACCCATTCTGAGGGGGCTGAGGGGGCTAAGGAGAGGTGGGGGGGAGGGCAAGCCACCAAAATGGTGGATTTTCACTATAGGGTCAGTAATACATGTTTGTGTTCCTGATCCTATGGTGATCCTTTAAGCTTTAGTGAAAATGTTGTCAAAGTGATTTTTTTGATCACACCCTCTTAGTAACTCAATGTTAAGCCAAACTTCACTGTACACATGTGCCAGGTATAGGGGGAACAGGCTAAACCTATACGGTTTTATGTAGTATAATAATGGCTTATTAATATTTATCACATTTAACTCAGCAGTAAAACTCTCAGTCACCATTTCACATGGCTTTTTCTACACTATTGGTGACTCATAGGCCAGGATGTACTAAGGTCTGATATAAGCCTAGTACAGAGATAAGAACGTGATAAATTTGCCATATTTAAGAAAGGGTGTTTAGTTGTTTGTCGCCCGCTTATCTGCATGTTATGTCCCAAGCAAGATAGTCACTGGTAGAAGGGACCCAACATAACCTCTCCTTTCAGCTTGGATGCACGTAGCGTTGATCCCTACACTTAATCAGTATTGAAAGGAGATTCCTGTCACTAAGCAGTGATGAGTGAAGTTTGACATTGCTATATCTCTCTAAACAAAGCAAGTGTCTAGTGCTAATGTGGAAACGAGTGGCAAGAGGATCATGATGTCTATTTTAATACATACATAAAGATATGTAGACATATATAAAGTCATACTGACCCATCATGTCAATTGGTCTGTGAAGGTAATGGTGAAATGTACTATAGTAATGCAAGTACAAAATAAAACCACTGTAAACACTCCCAAAAGCACTGTTGAGATTGCATAACATATGCATGTCAGTCCATTCAACCATCAGCCCATCTGTCTATCAGATAGATATCTGCTTATAGTCCTCTCACTTGCTTCTGTTTTGCCAGGCCCAGCTCTATTTCACACTGATAAAATCTCCTCATATTTTGTATCCAGATAAGTAGTTAATGTTGAAGAAAACTTCCATTCATGATGTGGAATGGGTGAAACTGCTCTGTAAACTGATGGCAGCCATACTGTGGTTGCTATCAGTTTACCATAGCTCAGTTCACAGTTTAGTAAACCAGTCAAAGTGTGCCATTTTGTCAGAGCCACTAGTTGGAAATAAGATACAGACAGACTGGACAAGAGTATTCCAGCTGCTTGACTGACAGTGCTGAGTAGCTGTCTAAGAGCTGCGCCATCACCTTTGCAAATATGCAGTCACAGTTCTGGAAAGCTGTGTTAGAGTGACCTTTTAGTATTCAAGCATAAAATCACACAAATAAATTGTATTAGATTCCAGGAAAATTTGTCATAAGGTGAAATAATGTAAGCTGAGTCTGGGTTTTACGTAGTAACATATTTAAAAAAAGTAGAATTATCTTAGTTATACCCGTTTCCTCTTTTTCTTCCATTCCTCTTTCTTTCAGTTCTCTTCTCCGATTTATTTTCTTCCCTCCTATGGCCAAATAATAACATGTTATGAATTTATCCTTGCTATGTCAGGGTAGGCAACCTTTTAGCATCACTGTGCCGATACAGGATGTCCTGTAGCGTGCCGGTCCTATTTTTTTTTTTTTTTTTTTTTAAATTGAAGTGTGTATGCTGCCGTATTCTGCTTGTGCTATTTATACTGTAATTGCTTTGTATTGTTGTATTTGTGCGTATATGAGCTATTATATTGTATATGTTCATGAGTAGATTGTGGTATCGTGTATGATACATATGAATGTGGGCTGTGTATGGGGGTAGCTTGTGGAATTGTGTGTGTGTGGAAGGATATGTCATATTGTGTGTCTAGTAGTGTGTGTGTGGGGGCTGTTTGGGGTATTGCATATGAGAGGCTGCATGTGGGGTTGTGTGCATGTATGTGGATTGTTAGTGGTGTTGCGTTTGTACGGATTGTGTGTATGTTTGTACGGATTGTGTGTATGTTTGTGTGGGCTGTCCATATTATTTGTATGAGGGGAGGGTCTTTCTGCATTTCTGTGTATATCTAGCAGTGTGGGTGGTTTCCCTGGGTTCCAGTGGGGACCATGTTGGTCAGGTACAGGTCAAGGTCCGGAGCTGCAACAACAACTGCGAGCTGCTCTACTACTGTGTGGATTCCCATTCACAAGTGCTGGAATAAAGTGCTCTGAGATCACTTCCTCCACGTGCTGCAATGCATAAATTGAGGATTGTCCTTCACCACCTCTTCGTATTAGCAGATATCTGAAGTTTTACTGGGACTCCTGATAGACCAGAGCCTGTTTGGCTCTAGCAGCCTTGAGTGCCGTGCAAAGGCACCTTGAGTGCCGTGCATGGCACTAGTGCCGTAGGTTGCCTACCCCTGTGCTATGTGATTGTCCTTTTCTTCTTGATTATCATTATTGTATTGGAACATCTTCAATAAACACTTTAATTTAAAATAAAGTAGAATTATCTTCCAAAGGTTCTGAAATTAAGTTAAATGATTATCTATACAATGTCTGTTCAACTCTGTTACAATAATAAGCTACTGTACAATGAAATAAAATATTTTTTCAATTGTACTATTATGTACAGGGAAGGTGCTACCATAAGGCAGCACAGGTGGCAGCCTTAGGGCACACCAGCCCGGGGGGTGCAATGTCCGGGAGACCAGCAGGAGAGGGCACACAGCACTACCCCTACTGCCTGTCACTCAATGTACTGTGGCCTTGCGGAAAGAGGATATTATTTATCCTCTATTCAGTCTCAGAGAGAGCAGTTTGTTGGACTGAGTAAAGGATAAAGAAGACCTCTACCACAGTCGCCAAGGCCACTCTACAAAAAGGAGGTGAGGGGTGGGGGTAGGGCTGGGGATAATAAGTGACAACAAGTAGACTGGTGAGAGTTGGTGAGAAAGAGATAAGCAAAAATACTGGGTGGAGAAAAGAGATACACAAAGGTAATAGTCAGGAAGAAAGAGACACATTAAAGGGTTTGGAGGAGAGAAAGAGTATCCAAAGGTTATTGAAGAGAAAGAAACACGCAAACAGACTGGGGGGAATAAAAAGAGACACACAAATGTGCTGGGGGAGAAAGAGACACACACAGTGGCTGGGGGAGTAAGAGACACACAAAGGGTCTAGGGAG
This sequence comes from Pelobates cultripes, assembly GCA_933207985.1. Classification (NCBI taxonomy): domain Eukaryota; kingdom Metazoa; phylum Chordata; class Amphibia; order Anura; family Pelobatidae; genus Pelobates; species Pelobates cultripes. The sequence continues at coordinate 216,136,716 of OW240914.1, read as the reverse complement.
AAATAGACACACAATGGGGCTAGGGGGAGGAAGAGACACACAAAGGGGTGGGGTGGAGAAAGAGACACACAAAGGGTCTGGGATGGAGAAAGAGACACACAAGGGTCTGAGCAAGTAAGGCACCACAAATGGTCTGGAGAAGCAAGAGACACACAAAGGGAGTGAGGGAGAAAGAGACACATAAAGGGGAAGGTGGGAAGAAAGATACACACAAAGTGGTTGGGGGAGAAAGAACAACACAAAGGGACTGTGGGGAAAGAGCCACACAAAAGCATGGGAAAAAGAGACATACAAAGGGTCTGTGGGGAGAAAGAGACACATAAAGGGTCTGGGGAGGAGAAAGAGACACACAAAGGGGTCAGATGATAGAAAGGCCACACAAAGGGGCTTGGGGAGAAAACAAAATCCCACAAAGGGACTTGGTGAGAAAACATTTAAGGGGACTACCTATTGTCAAGTGATATAGTGGTGTCCCAAAACTTCTAACATGCATTGTCACACTAGGAATACCGTCTTAGCTGCATAGCTGCTCCATACATTTTCAGGAATTTATATAAATGTGTGAATTTGTAAACTGCACAGTCTCTTGCAAATAGATTAAATGTAAGAAGGTACTGTTGAAAATGTTAAATAACCTTGATAAGAAAAAACAGTCACAGGCCTGTACATCTCAGGTCACTGATGCTGTTTCTCTAATTTCTGAAATTTCTGTGAAGTTACTCATGGTACTATGTTAAATAAATTTACTAATTATTTTGTATCTGTTAGGCCTACTGGTATGGATATAAACATCTATATATAGATGTATCATGCTGTGAGATGCATATAACATTCATATGCTGAAGGAGTGGAGTCAAAAAATTCAGTATGGCATGGAACCTAAACGATATGTCATGATTGATTTCACAACTATAACATAAGCATACTACATACTACTCAGAGCTTGCTTCATACCCAGTCACACAGCATGAATCATTCATAAGTGTCCCACAAAAACATGGTGGTCTGGCAACCGTGCCTGTTTGTAAGACTGTTTTTAATAGTGTTTTTTTTAATGTTTACTTCTAGGACTTATTTATTATTTATTTTATTCAGATTCAAATGCATTTACACTAATTTTAGCAAACTTTGCTAATAAAAATGTTACTTATTCAAACCTATCATCCAGACTCACCAGCAAGGCAAGATATAAACAAATACAAGACTGGTGATTCACAGGTATGTTAAGAAAAAGTCTGAGCCACCCATTAAAGGAACACTCTTTGTAGTGTAACCACTACAGCCTGCATTGATTTTGTGGAAGTGTTTATTCATTATTGTTACAGCTTGGGTGTGGGGGAGTTGGGGAGAATATAGTTGACTGAATAGATCATTCACAGAACAATACTTACAGATGGCTACTTGCGTGAAAAATCTAGACACAGTAACTGAGTTGGAAATCTGTAACTCAGCTGACCTTGAGATTTTTATTATAGCTTGACTAGTTTAGCCAAAGTTTTACAAGTCATATTCTTAATGGAAACTAGCATCCATGTGAAGCAGCACGTTACTTTATTCCACTTAAGGCCGTGTTTAAGTATAAATAAGACTTAACAAATTTGCGTTGATAGATCCTCTTTAATGTACAGTAAATACTTACATTGAACTAATCTGTCCGACTGATGGATTACATTCCACGTCAAGAGCTTGGGAGAGAAATAATCTTTGTAATTAATTCCCCTCTTAAGGCCAATTAATCTCTTCCTCGAGTCAACCTTTTCTGTTTCCTATGTATATCTATATCACAAATAATTTATGTTTAGGACATGATCCGTTCTGAATGTTCATAATAATGAAATGGGGGGGACCTCTCGAATTTGTCTTCTTGCAGAAGAATGTTTTTTTCCCTTCACTCACTTAAGTCTATCTGTTCTGCGTCAGAGAGAAACAATTTAGCAGCATATTAAGATTAGATTAATATTCCATCTGAATACAGCATTTGAAAGAACTGTCATTTGACTCACAGCTATGCTAATTAACAATAAATATTGTAGCTGCTTATGTCTAGCTGATAAGTTGCTCTCTTGTTAATTAGCTTCTCTTCCTTTGACACCTCAGACGAGCCTGATTATTTTTGTGTAGAGAATTTGGTGCTTGAGGTTATCATGTGTCGTTGTCACACAAGTAAAGAGGCAACATCACTATTCCATGTTTGTCAGGTCACACATCAGATATTACTTGTCTCAGCAGAACCAGACCAATCGTGCCTTAAGAGTATTTAGTGGTAAAATCTTGGGTGGGATGCTTATTTCACTGGTGACCTGTTTAAAAATGTATATTTTAATATTTTACAGAATGAACCTTCGATATGGGTTGAACAGCAATAGGTGAACCCAAATAATGAGTCAATTATAAATATCTACATGCCAAATACGTAATAGAAGGCATGATTATAATTAAAGATTACAAGTTAATATATAAATAGTATACCTTATTATTGTACCCATATTACCATATAGGAAATATGTTTTACTTGATAAAAATAGCTTGCAAACTAATATGCGGATAATGAAAAAGAAGATTTATTTTGACATCTGAATCAGAGTAGGAGTAAGATCAAGGCAAACAGAAGCCTCTATTCTTTGACAGAAAGGGGAGGATGTTGAATGAGATGTAAGCACGCACAGAACATTCTTTGTAGCCCTATACCTTGTAACCAGTCGGAATCTGGATCCGAAGTAAACATTTAATCATTGTCCTTAAAGGGATGCTCCCAATTTAAAATATTATGTAGATAATACTTCCCTATTTCCTCTGTCAGTCTCTACACCAGCTTTCTGTTTCATTTAGCATTCGGTTCAAATTTCTTGAGCTAACTTACAAATCTCTCCATAAACGTGATCCTCCTTACACCCCCCACTCCCCATTATCAGACCTGTTACCAGGGCAGGTGCAAGGATTTTTGGGTACACAGACGAAGATGCATTTTGCTGCTCCCTTCCCCCCAAGTAAAATGTCTTCACCTGTGTGCATCTTGACCATGCTTTTGTATTTCTTATCCCCTCTTTTAAATGTCTGACACCCCCTTTGGTGTATCATATCCCCTATTTTTCCCCATTGTGTGTCTCTTATCCCCCCTCTTGCTGTGTGTGACGAGAGCAACCTCGCCACATTGCATTGGAGAAACCTGGTTGCTCGCCTGCTGCCTTTGGATCATGGCCCCATGTTAAAAGACTTTGTTTTCCCTGCAGAAAAGACGTATTCGTGCTTTTCTGCCCGGTGTTCGGTAGATTTAATCTACCGAACAATCGCACGAATGATTAGACCACCTGGGAGCTGGAGTGTGCCGGCAATTAGCCTCCCAGAATCTGCGGTTAACCGCAGCTTTATTGATGAATACTGGGTGGCCGCCATTCGTATACCGAACACGAGGTCGCGGCCATTTTAAACACGCGAACTCACAGCGGTGTTCGACGCCTAACTCATGGAATTAAAAACGGACACAGTTTGGCACGAACACCGCTGAAGCCGCCGACCTCCCTTCTTGTTCGGTGGAAGTACACGAATGGCCCGGTATTCGGTAGTTGTACCTGACTGCACTATACCCCAGAAAGGAATCCCATGGAGCTCATTCGTATGAGAACTGACTTTGTGAAGACTTTGGCTCCATGGCGATTAAACTGTATTCGTGTGGTCTGAGCGCCATTTGCTTAATAATGTGCGCTCAGACCTGAGCTATCTGGGGATATGTTAAATGTATAGTTTTATTGTAACTGGTGTCACATATTGTATTTTAATAGTAATTCTTATTTTAGTATCCCCACGTGCATAATGGCGATTTGCCTTTGTCCTGGGAGATAATTGAATTACTTCTCAATTATCTCCAGGGCAGAGGGGAGGAAGCCAGGATGCATTGTGGGAATATATTGTAACTGTATGTCCTAAATTGATACTTGTCTGTCTTTGTTACAGTCTCCCATTTGGTCCCCTAGGGGAGTGTCCACCAGGTGGGAGACCTGCATAAATACTGGGCAGGTAGCCCTCATTAAACTTGACCCTGAACACGGAGCTCTGTCTCGTTCTCGGGGAGATTTACTGTATGCTGTTAGAGACTGATTGCTAGGAGTGTAAGCCACTTGGATGCTTTTCCTATTCGTCTGCAAGCAGCTATTCGTGAGGTTCCAGTTCGGGAGTTTGGAGTGCTATTTTGTATACAATTCGGGAGTTTGGAGCATTCCCTTATATGCGGTTCGGGAGTTTGGTGTTCTGCAGTAGCTGTGCCTGTGCATCTGAAAAGGGGAATATCGTCTAAATGGTTTTAACCCCTGGTGTGCAAAACGGTCCGTTACACTATGACTCTTACATCCTCCCACATTTTGTGTGTCTTACTCCCCCAGCCCCTTTGTGTGTCTCCTTCTCTCTCAGCCACTTTGAGTCTTATACTATTCCCAGCTCCTTTGCATGTGTCTCTTTCACCCCCAGCCCATCTGTCTCCCCCCAGCCCCTCTAAGGGTATCTTTTTCACCCTCCTCCAGCACCTCTGTGTGTCTTTCACATGCAGCCCCTCTGTGTGCCTCCCCACATCCCCAGGCACTATATGTATTTTTCACCCCAGCCCCTCTGTGTATTCTCCCCCCCAGGCCCTTCTGTTTGTCTCTTTCATCCCCAGCCCATCTGTGTGTCTTTGTCCCCCCTCATGTCCCTCTGTGTGTCTTTCTCCCCACTCTGTGTGCCTACCAGCCCCTTTTGTTTGTCTCTTTCCCTGACCCTTAGTGTTCCTCTCACTCCCTTCCCCTCCCTGGTACTTAATATTTCTCTCCCACCCCTGTAACTTACTGTTCCGCTACCTCACATCCTCTCCCTGTCCCTTACTGTTCCTCTCCCTGTCTCTCTCTCCCTCCCACCCTCCCTTCCCTGTGTTTTTCTCACCCCTCCCTTCCCTTTCCCTTGGTGTGTCCCACACCCCCTTAGTGGTCCTCTGCTCTCCCTGGTGTGCCTCCTGCCTCTCTTGTAGTGTGGCCGAGCAGAGTGGACCACGGTACAGGAGCTTCTGTTTCCTGTACCTGGTCGGACTGACAGGAAGTGCTCTCTCGGCCACGCTACACTGAGTGACAGGTAGGAGCGAGCGCTGTGCGCTTCTCTCCTGCTGGTCATTCAAATCTTGTGCCCCCTGGGCCGGTGCACCCTGCCTGTTACTGCCCCATTTGAGCACCTGCACCCCAGAGCCTTTTCTGCAGGACTTCTCAAGGGGTGCCACTTCTTTGTGAACTGCCCTCCCACGGGACATTTGACTCTCCTTATCTTAGCATTCCTTCAAAAATCGCTAAAAACACACTACTTTAGAAAAGCCTATCAGTTCTCCCCTTAATTTCATTTTCCTTACAACCTTCATCTACCATCTATTGTGCTCCCTCCTTCCAAACACCACTCCAATACTCAGGTACATTCATATTGCTTGATTCCCTTACTTACCTTTATGTATTTGACCCTAATACCTTTAGATAAGGATCATATACAGGGCACTCTTCATCTACTGCTCATGCATGTGATACATTTTTTGTTAATTAAATGTTTGTTTTTTACTGTTGTGCAACACAGCAGAATATGTTGGCACTATATAAATAATTGTAAAATGCATCTATTAAAGCACCACTAAAGGCACTCCAACCACTTTATCAGTAATGCAGTGGCTCTGTCTTTTTAACCCCTCAATATTAAACATTGTTGTTTTATATTGAAGAATTAAATGCATATCTAGTGGCCAACTTCCTGACAGCCACTAGAGGCACTTCTGCCTCCAGAACTAAGTGAAACTCGCTACTTCAATCAAATGCTACTCATACCAGCATTTGATTGAAGGAGCATGGAGTTTTGCCATACATGTGTATCTCATCCTTAATGCATCTTTATGAGAAGCATTGCATTGGACAAGTATAGAGAAGGGACAGGAAGCATGCTGATGAAGACGGAGGCAGAGTGGTCGGTTGCAGCAAGGTGTCTCAGTGCTGGAAACGAAGTAAGAAATCTTTATTTAACTTAACTTTTTTACCTCAAATGTGGAGAGTGGTTACACCGATCAGAGGGAACTGATATTCATGAAAAAATTATTGTTATTCTCTGAACTATAGGTTCCCTTTATAGTGATTGCATACTACTGTGGTAGTCTACTTCTACCAGTTCTTTCCTATTGGAAAATGAATCCTGAAGTAGAAGCACTTTATTATTATGTTCAGTAAGTCATCTATGCTATTTGCATGAATCCACAGACCTTGTCCTAATGTCTCTAGTTACCTTGTAGTAAACCTTTCAGAATTTATATCTACTTTATTTGATTGCCTTGTGTAGAGTCTACCCATCCTGTAAAAGTGCAATGTATCTGAAAAGTATTAGGCTTTGGAATTTGTTGATGCTATAATCGATAACACAACAACGCACAAATAAATGCACACACTAAAATGCTAAACACTGTGCACTTCCTATTTGAATATGCAACAGATGCCTTATATTTCTCGAACTGATACAGTTAGAACTGACTTCACCAAATGAAAGCTCTTCCATAACAGATTTACTTGCAATATCAGTAGAATTGTATTCAATATCCTCTGGTGCTGTATTATAAATTAATAAAGGTTCAATACAAAAACAAAAAACAGACTTTTCCTTTCATTGAACGAGTTCCCATCTATTACTGTGGACTCTGTGCTAAATTAAAATGAAAAGTGCATGCCAACAGTATATGGGCAGGCACTGGCAAATTTTTACTGGTAATCTTTTCAGTCCTGCTATCTGCATCCTGTGGGAAAAGTTGACCTTTGTCTGTATTGTGTGTCCCCTTTGTGTGATGATGCTGAAACTAAACCCCCCCTTCTCCATGTCTGTCTGTGCCCAGCGTCAGCTCTGTGAGTCATGCTGATAAAATGCCCACTTTGATCCCACTCACAGTTGGTGTGTTAGGTGACGTCCTGTAATTACCCTCTCTCCTGTCACTCTTAGCCCCTCTTCCAATGCCAGCCAAGCGTGGCAGCCATTCCTCTGCTCATTGTTCACGTGCCCACGTTGAAAGTTTGGTGATATGATACTTAGTCCTTTGAGGGGAAGCTGAGCATGAAAGACCTGCATTAAGTGGTTGATGATTGGCTGTCTCTTTGAATTCATGGTCAGCCCACCAAGACTATGAGTCGCCTTCTAAAAATAGGAGATGATAATCTGCTATCACAGCTCTGGCTTCCGCAAACCGCTTACAAACATGTAAAGGTGTTATACATGTGACCCGTGACTTGAACATTGCTTCTTTGACATATTGTGCAAACACCATACTCCATTTATAGCAATGCTGTAATGTGTGTACAGCAATTTGCAAGAATTACCACTCATCTTACATATATATAGTTAGAGTTGTTTCCTCCACTGGCTCTCACTTATATAAAATATCAATTAAAACATTGTTCTTATGTCTGTCAACACACTGCAGAGCTCTGACACTTCATATTTCTCAGCTGTGTTTAGGCCTTTCCTATCTGTCTGCAAATCTTCTCTTTTTTACATATCTGTCTCCACCTTGTGCGGTGATCTCAACGTTCATACTTTCTCTTTCTACTCTAGGCTATTTGCCCTCTGTTCTCCCATCTCAAAGCAGTTCCTTTGTATTGTTCAACAAGGTCTTCTTTTTCATCTCTCTTCCGTCTAAAGGCTATGAAGCTAAATACTTTCATCACTTTTTTTTTTTATATTTTATGTTCTTCACTGCTGCAGCTTTCTTAACAGAAAATGTACCTTTCCAGTGACAGTCGACATGCAAGAAAGGCAGTTTGCTTGAACCAGTGAGAGATTGCAGAACTATTATGGAAATATTATATCATTTTTAATTTATAACAGATTAGACATTTTTTTTTGTGAATAGTAATATTCTGCACCATCCACCTATCCTGCATCCTGTGAGAGCATCTTTATTTCCGTAAATGTGTAATATATAAATATTTTTTAATCCCTATTAAACAATGTTAATCACTGGGATTTAGATTTTTTTGCTATTCGTCTTTCAAAACAATACCCAGAAATGTAGGAAAGGCTTTAACGCCTACTTGCCTCGCTGGTTCCAGTTGTATACCAATCTAATTATGAAACACTTCATATTTTTTCATTTTATTTACCAGGCTTACTGCCAAGTTAATCACATCTAAGTGTATATCCCAACTCATCATACCATAATTCATGTATCTATTCATTACCTACAAGCCACAACCACAAATACACACACGTACATACATACATACATATATATAATCTGTGCCTGAAGACTTTAAAAAAATAATTAAATATTGATCTAACAGATAGTACCTTCGGTTGAGTGAATACTGTGGTCAATGACATGTCCAGCCTCCACATTTCTGGTTTTGTTGTCAAAATTATGGCTATATATCAGAAGTTAGCCTGTGGCATCAGATAGGCCCTGTTCCCTTTGCGGTTTGTTTACAGCCTATGCTTATCAGGGCAAAGACTAAGTTTTTCTTCTATAATAAATGAAGAAATTTGAGTCTATCTGTCAGTAAATATCAATGCTGAAAATCAGAACACGACAAAACAGTGGAAGGGAGGTAAGGCGGAAAAAAGATTGTATCCATTGCAGCCTTCCCATCAAGAATAACCTCACTGCAACATTAATTTCCAATCTATCACATGAGAGAAACATTTAGTGCTGCATCCATTCAGCATTTACTGTTATACTATGTCAGCTTTCTCTGTTGTAAGTGAACCCAAATATAAATGGTGTAAGAAAAAAAAGTGATTTCTTTTAGCTCACTTACAACATAGAAAGCATAAAGGATAGTCTAACTCACTAGCATGACATTTTGATAGGTCGATACCAATGCTGTGCTATATGATTACAGCACAGCATCGGCTGGGATGATCCCTGTTAATTTCAATATTTATTGTAATAATATTTAGCTTTAAGTATTTTGTAATGACTGCCATATAAAGTACTGGATCAATGTATGCCACATTATATCCTATGGGTCTCACACAGACTGCTCTAGCCATACAACACATGCCATAGTGATCATACCCCATGGTGTGGTGTTGAAAGGATCCTGTGTACCATTGATGGATGTGTCACAAGTGATACATAACAGCATAATTTAAAGTTAGATTTTTGAGTTTACATGCAGATATTTTTTTCTTTCTCCTGAGCTTTATGTCATGATGCCTCTGACACTGATGCAAGTCAAGTGTAGTGATATAAATAGCAAGGCTCAGAATTTAAGGTCTTATGTTACTAGTCAGGTGTAAACATAAACTTGTCATGACAGGTAAACTATAACAAGTAATATTATCTTAAGCAATGAATATATAGACATTTATATTAAGGCTGTGGCCTGGCATTGTGGGAGGGATTGTTGGCTTTTTTAAACACAGTCAACCCCATTACATGGGCTGTTGCTGCTTGATTCATTGATTGCCTAGGTTATCTTGAAACGTCCAGTTCTGGCTCCTGGACACAGTGCGGAAAATTCTACTGATGGCCCAATCTCCACTATCAAGTCAAGCTGCTCCACAACTCAAGCCACATTTGACCAGAATCTACAGTTATCCAGGCTTTTCAATTCAATTTGCAGATGACAGGCAAAATTTAAGGTAACAGGGTATACATTCTGGTTCCATCGGCCTTAAGACATATTTGTTTACATATGACTTTCGGCCCTCATTCGGCCTTTAAATAAACACGGTCGCTTTTGGTGGTATCATTACATTATAGGGCTTTCAGACGCATTCAGCTTTATAATTGTAATTACATTTGGCCCTTGTTTGACACTTTATTGTTTATTGCTTTACAAAACTTGATTGAAAACAAATTGTACTGTTATAGGGTGTGTGTGTCTGTCAGTAGTCCTCAAAGCTAGAGATCCTGGATTAAATAAGAAATTATCAATACCACAATTTGTTCTGGCATCTGGTCTCTACAGAAACGTTATCTGTTCCTTGTACCCACAACGCAGGGAAGAACAAGATCTGAACATGCACAAATTGGTGGATTTGGGGCACAAGTATAGGGGTTCCACTTTTTATTACAATCATAACTCTTTTTCAGTTAAGGCTGAGGCAGCTTTAGCTAAATTCAACATACGTACTGACTGGAGTCAACTAGAACCTGAGCAATTCTGTCAGCACTTTGGCATGTGTCATATGCGTACCCAATTCCCATTCAACCAATTTGTGCTCCAAAGAGGTTTCATGCTGGGACCTTTCAGTCATTCCCTCTTTTCATGTTGGTGCACTAAATCTATTGCCAGTGCCATATGCAAATTTAATAACAAAAAAGAACAAATATTGACCTATCGGCTCATCATCCGGTAGCCATACAAAGCATTTCATCATTCGGTAGCCATACATGGCATTGAGTCTTTAATTCCATCTGAGGATTTTACTCTCCAGTATACTACTGGGGACAATGCTATACAAGCTATTTTGAAGGCCAGTAGAGCAGCGTAGCTCAGTAAAACCTATATTTCTAACACCTTCAAGTTGCTTCCCATCATAATGATATTAAGTGGAGAGAAAATTAGTATTTTTTACTAAACTTACTTTCGGGCTTAGAGCAGCCCAAAATGTTTTGACAATTCTGCTAAAATCCTTTTTTGGCTCCTCCTCAATATTATGAGATGTCTAGAGTTGATTCCCTACCTGGATGATTTTTTGATGGTAGAACTAGGGAACAATACACCCCAGAGCAATAACAGCACTACTGCTTTGTTCTCTAAACTAGGGGCCCCACTTCCAGAGCAAGACTATACCCACACAACTAGTCTGTTTTTTCTAGGTATAGAATTGGATTCTACCTTAATCACGGATGTATCTTCCGTGAGGCAAACAAGGCATCTGCCTTGGGCGGCACTTTGCAGGGGGCGGCAAAAAAAAGCCGCCCCCAAACGCCCAGGCAGATACCTTGTTTGCCTCATGTCCTGGGGGGCTCAAGAGCTGGCCAGCTGACCACTTATGAGCCAAGGTGGGCAGAAAGGGAGCATGCTCATCTGAGCACTTCCTGCTCAGCTCCCTCGCGTGCCCCTTAATGAAGCAGGGAGCCTGAATATGACGTCACTCCCGGCATCACTAAGCGGCGCGCGAGGGAGCTGAGCAGGGAGATTAAAGCTCTGTCGTCGCCTACTCAGCCTGTCCGCCCCCTGCCTGCCCGCCCAACAGCCCCACTGGACGGCAGGTAAGCAGTCCACTCCAGCTCTCCCAGGGAGGCTGCGTGGATTTAAAATAAAATTTTACGAGATCGCCTTTGACCTTTAAATGGGTCTGTTAAAATACGGAGGTTTATACTTTGTACAGCTACACTTATGAGGATACTAAGGTATTTGAAATCTACTGCCCACACCTTTTTGTTTATCATCTTTACTATAGAACATATTTCCACTATATAGTCTACGTCTACCCTACCCAAAAATGAATGTGCTGTATAGCCCGTGGTTGGATTTACATGCTAATCCTGACCATATCAAATCAATTCACTTACTCTAGAAATTGATGAGGTAGATGATTGGTAATATTTCTAAGGCCTAGCTTCCCTTTATTTATTGATTTTTGTAATTCGCTCATTTGTTCTTTATTCTTTTACAGCACTATTCTCTCCCATTCTTTTGGCTTCGATTCCAGTTCCTGATATGATGAAGATGATTTGTGCTATGAAACACATCATTGCTACATCACCAGTGGCTATGATCCCCAGAACAGCTGATGTTATTTACAAGGAGATACAGAGTGATACACAGACACTAATGGTTACATGTGTATGCACTGGAGCTCCTAAATTATAGGTAAATGGATGGTAACTCTCTATTTTAAATGCAAGTATTTTCTATTTGTGTTTTTCTACTTTTAATACCCTTTACTTGCTGTCCTTTTTAGCTGTAATTTGCTTTCTGTGTCAGTATTACTGGGATCTTGAATACTGGGCTACATATTGGGTTTATATTCTAAAAGTAGCAATTATTCTGCATTTGTGCATGTTTCCTGTGCTTACTGTACTCTTCTATGATGCTTTGATATATACCGTGTTTCCCCGAAAATAAACCCTACCCCGAAAATAAGCCCTAGTCGGATTTTCGGGGTGGGCTGCAATATAAGCCCTACCCCGAAAATAAGACCTAGGCATTGCACCTTTGCGGCGAGACTTCCTTCTTCTACTGTAGGAGGAGCGTTGCGGGCCGCGGCATCGCGCAACGTGATGACGACATTTCGCAGCGCCGTCAGTCTGCCTTCACGGATCTTCAGCGGAAGGATCCATTTCCGGGCGGTGAGGCACCCAGTGGTCGGACTCGGCAAGGAATCTTTGAAATGTGAGTACCGGTAGATATTTTATGTCTGGGACTGAATTAATTAAAGGGGGCGGGGGGTGAATTAATTAAAGGGTGGTGAATTAATTAAAGGGTGGGCTGGATTAATTAGAGGGGGGTGAATTAATTAAAGGGGTGGTGAATTAATTAAAGGGTGGGCTGGATTAATTAGAGGGGGTGAATTAATTAAAGGGGTGAATTAATTAAAGGGTGGGCTGGATTAATTAGAGGGGGTGAATTAATTAAAGGGGTGGTGAATTAATTAAAGGGTGGGCTGGATTAATTAGAGGGGGTGAATTAATTAAAGGGGTGGTGAATTAATTAAAGGGTGGACTGGATTAATTAGAGGGGGGTGAATTAATTAAAGGGGTGGTGAATTAATTAAAGGGTGGGCTGGATTAATTAGAGGGGGGTGAATTAATTAAAGGGGGTGAATTAATTAAAGGGTGGGCTGTATTAATTAGAGGGGGTGAATTAATTAAAGGGTTGGTGAATTAATTAAATGGGTGGTGAATTAATTAAAGGG